>OW240913.1:76790871-76862705 GCA_933207985.1 Pelobates cultripes | reverse complement strand
CGCCGCCAGCAGAGTGAGGCTGGGAGCCGGAATATGACGTCATCTTCCGGCTCCCGGCCTCACTCTGCTGGCGGCGCGCGAGGGAGCTGAGCAGAGCGCTCAGGGGAAGTGCTCCCTCGCCGGCCGCCCGCCCGCCCAGCGCTGCAGCCACTGCCGCCCAGCGCCCAGAATGTCTGTTAGCCGCGAGGCTAACAAGGCATTTGCCCTGGGCATTTGGGGGGCGGCGTTTTTTGCCGCCCCCTGAAAAATGCCGCCCAAGGCAAATGCCTTGTTTGCCTCGCGGCTAATACGCCCCTGACTATATCCCTTACACAAATTGGTATCCCTATACACTACATTCCATATGAACACACACACATTTCATCCTCTACAATAACACATCCCCTACACACAGACTCCACTCTCTGTGAGAGAACTCATGGGTGGGCCTTGTAGGTGGATTTATGGGTAGGCTTTGTAGGTATAAAAACGGTCAGGCCCTGGGGGCCCACACCTTGAGCTGTGTAAGGGACCCCAAAAAATGGAGCTGCTTCCTGTTCGTTAATTGTTGTGAGCACTGTTACAAACGGTCTCCAGAGAGCCTGTGGTGCCAGACTTCAGCCTGAGCTCATCATCATCCTCTTGTCCTCATCTGGTGGTAAGTAGGCAATCAAATTTATTATCAGTGGCACTATTCTCTAATTTACCTCACATTAAAGGGCCACTATAGTCACCAGAAGCCCTACAGCTAAATGTAGTGGTTCTAGTGTCTATAGCCTGTGCCAGCAGGCTTTTTAATGTAAACACACTGCCTTTTCAGGTAAAAGACACTTTGTGCAGAACTGGCGTTAGCCCATATGGCAGAACATGGGGCATTGTGATGTCACATGGTGAGCAGGACATATGGGGGGAGGGGCGGAAATGTTTTTTTTTTGCCTAGGGCGGCAAAAAAATCCTTGCACCGGCCCTGCCTTTACCCCTCTGACTTAAGACTATGTCCTCTTGTTGTGGTAGTTTTTCTTCTATTAAATATAGTCTCATCCTTTACTAAGTTAAGTTCCTTTAACCTTTCCTGGTAAGTATTATCCTGTAATCCATGAACCAGTTTAGAAGCCCTTCTCTGTACTCTCTCCAAAGTATCAATATCCTTCTGGAGATAAGGTCTCCAGTACTGCGTACAATACTCCAAGTGAGGTCTCACCAGTGTTCTGTACAATGGCATGAGCACTTCCCTCTTTCTACTGCTAATACATCTCCCTATACAACCAAACATTCTGCTAGCATTTCCTGCTGCTCTATTACATTGTCTGCCTACCTTTGTCATCTAAAATAATTACCCGTAAATCCCTTTCCTCAGATGTTGAGGTTAGGACTCTATCAAATATTCTGTACTCTGCCCTTGGGTTTTTACATCCAAGATGCATTATCTTGCACTTATCCCCATTAAATGTCAGTTGCCACAACTCTGACCATTTTTCTAGTTTACCTAAATTATTTGCCATTTAGCGTATCCCTCCTTTAACATCAACCCTGTTACATATCTTAGTATCATCAGCAAAAAGACATCCCTTACCATTAAGACCTTCTGCAATATCACTAATAAAAATATTAAAGAGAAGGCGTCCAAGTACAGATCCCTGAGGTACCCCACTGGTGACAAGCCCATGCTTTGAATTTACTCCACTGACTACAAATCTCTGTTGCCTGCCACTCAGCCAATGCCTTACCCATTCAACAATATTGGAATCCAAACTTAAAGATTGCAGTTTATTGATAAGCCTTACTGAAATCTAGATATGCATAGAAACATAGAATGTGACGGCAGATAAGAACCATTTGGCCCAGCTAGTCTGTTTACTGCACCACTCTGATCTATTATTTTAGTTACCCAATCAAAAACATCAATACGATTAGTTTGGCATGATCTCCCTGAGGTAAACCCTTGTTTAAACTTGAAATCCAAGTGATTTTAGATATTTAACAATCCTATCCTTTAACATGATTTCCATTACTTTCCCTACTACTGAAGTAAGGCTTACTGGCCTATAGTTGCCCGACTCCTCCCTATTACCTTTCTTGTAAATGTGCACAACATTCGCTAACTTCCAATCTTCTGGGACTACTCCTGTTAACAATGATTGGTTAAATAAATTTGTTAATGGTTTTGCTAGTACACCACAAAGCTCTTTTAATTGCTTTGGGTGTATTCCATCAGGTCCCATTTACTTATTTGTCTTTACTTTTGACAGTTGAAATAGAACCTCTTCCTCTAAAAACTCACATGTAACAAATGACTCATTTGTCATTTTCCCTAACTAAGGCCCCTTTCCTTTATTTTCATCTGTAAATACTGAACAAAAATATTAATTGAGGCAGTGAGCTAAACCTTTATCCTCTTCTACATACCTTCCTTTTTTAGTTTTTAATCTAACTAATCCTTGTTTTACTTTTGTTTTCTCATTTATGTATCTAAAAAATGTTTTGTCACCTTTTTTACTGACTGTGCTATTTTCTCTTTTGTGTGTAATTTGGAAAATCTTATAACTTGCCCAACCTCTTTTTTTGCCTAATCTTATAGATCTGTCTATGTTCCTCACTCTGTTTTTTTTTTTATAATTACTAAATGTTAACTTTTTGTTTTTTTACTATTTTGGTCACATCTGCGGAGTACCACAGTGGTTTGTTAAATTTTTTTATTTTACTGAGAAGCCTAATGCAATTTTCTGTTGCATTCAATAGTGCAATTTTTTAATAATCCCATTTCTCTTGGACTCCATTTAACCCCTTAAGGACACATGACATGTGTGACATGTCATGATTCCCTTTTATTCCAGAAGTTTGGTCCATAAGGGGTTAAGCTGCCCTAGGAACACTCGTTGTCACTGGTTTGGTGGTAGTATTTCAATGGTGATACTTCTTTGTGTTTGTTCATATTTACTTTTGTTGCTATGCCTTCCACGTGGGTCTAAAAAAATATGAAAGCTCAAACAGCTTTTTTTAATTGATGTTTGCTTAACTATATTACACTTTGTACACAGCATTCAAGTTCTGTCATTCCCTAATTTATCAATATATATTTAAAGGAATACTCCAAGCGTCATCACCATTACAGCAAGGTGTAGTGCTTATGGTGCAGATAACACACTGTGCACCCCTCAAACACACTGCACCCCCACACACACTACACCCCTTATATATACTCTGGATCCTCTAAACACACTCGATCCCCTTTATACAACCACTGCACCACCTATATACACACTACATTCCTGACATACACATTACATTCCTTATAGTCACCTCTGGATCCTCTACGTGCATGCTAGATCCTCTGTATGCAAACACAGACACCATAATCTCTAAACACACACTCTCTACAGCCCCTAGCCACACACAGTACAGCCCCTAACCGCATATATTAACCCTCAAACACAACACAACTGAAACGTATATATACAAAAAAACAAAAACACCACAATCAGCTCACTCTACACACACACAATCTTACAAACACATGTACAATATGCTTTCCCGTCCCTTTTGTCCTCTGGTATCCCACTAATGGAGTCACCAGAGACAAGTCACAAACAAATGCAGCACAAGAATGTCATTAAATTTGCTTGCACTGTGCAGAACAAATACAGTGCTTTTTTCTTATGCAAGAGCTGTTCAGCAGGGCTGTGTGCATGGTCTGCCCTGAAAGAGCATTACACAAACATGCTCACTTTGAGGGGGTATGTGCTTGTCATTGGTAATGACACAACAATCACCCTCTCTGGCCTTGCACCCTTCCCACTGGCCAGTGTATTTAAAAGTGCCAATTTGTTCCCAGTCCAGTCCTGAATGGCATGCTCTTTTTAACATTTCACTAGGAGAACAATGAAAGATCGATCTGCGTCCCCCCTTAGTATAATCAGTATGTAATCATTGAACGGCAAAGTATACATTTTATATAGATAGATTTTTTTTTTTGCATACAGGATACAATCAAAAATGAATGCAAAATGTTTGATGGCCTATCTGACCTTAGTCTTTCATAATGAACATTAACAAATAAACAGTATAAATGCCTGAAAATCTGTGCCAAAATTACAATAAGCCCTGCCCACTCAACAGGTAGCTCTTACCATAGAAATGAGTGTAACAAACATAGGTCCAAGTTATAGGATATAAAGCTGGAATACCCCAAAAGAGCCTTTATTGGTGGGGGTAGTTAAGTTGCAGAGGAGAACTTAGTTGTATGGCTGTACGTAAATAGTCTGTAAGTTACAGAGGCTATGTGTCTCCGTATGTCTCAGGCAGATATACTCAAAGACGTGGGGGTGGATTCCAGCAAATCATAGGGAATGGATAAGTGGATACATCCAGAAGGGGAAGGAAAAAGGGGAGAAGGAAAGAGAGGAGAAAGGGGAAAATTGACATACATGTATATACAACTTATTATTGATATTCTTTGACCAGAGTTTCTTGTATATTCTTATTTTGTCTAAAGGCAAACTGCAGAGGTAGCTGAAATTTTGGAATTGATGGACACATGTCCCTCATCACTTTCTAATGTTTTGGTATAACATGGTACTGATAGAGTTGTAAATGGTGATGACAACTGTCACATTAAGCTTGCACCAACTATGATCAATACCACGTTCAATGTTCGCCAACAATGTCTGGGGACTATTTCAGACCAAATTAAAGTTAAGTCCTGAAACAAAGTGAAGCAACGGGCCAAATTGTGCCTAATCGCATGGATCAGATCTACAGGTCTAACATGCCCTAAATTGTTCCCACCCGCGTGAATTAACAAAGTGACCGGGTCTGACACAAACCTTTGTAATGCTACACACTCCAGATAAATTTGCTGCTATAGAAGGCCACTAAAATCACTCCATCTAACTCTGGCTACCTTGTACAGGAAACCAAAATTTCTTACATAAGTGCGCTCCTCCGCTCGCTGCACAGCCCGGTAAATGAATGAGTGCCCCAAAATCCAGATATAGCGAGGACCTGGGCCAAACTGTCGAGTAGCTGCAGCCACACGCTCTCCTGCTCTGCCTCTTCATCCGAACCAGACACTGACAGGAGCCTCTGTCTTCCAACCCCACTGTAGAACCGGCTTCCATCTTGCTGTCCAGCATCTCCTCCAGCTCTGGGTCTCCAGACTGTGCCGGCGTCCTGGAGTCCCTTCTCTGCCCCAAAGATGTCCTCCTGTGTGTGGCACCCTGGAGCGCATCCGGTGCTTCCAGGGCGCGGATGTTGCACGTCACTTCCGGCGTTTCCCACTGCCACTGCCGCCAACATTTAGGGATTACCCAGTTGTGTTTAAGGTGTTTTTAGAAAGAAAGAAAGAAAGAAAGAAAAAAAAACACGTTAGACACAACAGGGTAATCCCTTAATCCTGGACTGCTAGGGGGTACTTGAGGACTGGGTTGGGAACCCCTGGTCTAGCCCTTTAAATGCCATCAGGGGAGACCTCCTCCACCACAGGCAAAGATTCTGATAAAGGCACTCTGTCCACACCGGTCAACACCTACTCCAGTGATCTGGAACCATTGGACTCAAGGCAAGCCTGAAACAAGACCGCCACTGCCTGTCTGGACACCGCTGCCATTCTGGCCCGAAACCCTACACAGTTGACCCCTAATTGTACTGAAATTAAATTGTCCACAAACGCGTTCCCTTCTTTTATCTAATTTGTTTATTTTTTATTTTTTTGTAAAAACCTTCAGACCCCTGGAAAAGTTAGGATTCTACTAGGAGGCTAGTGAGTTTCCTCCCTCTGCATCCCCATTTATCTTGTCCCCAAAGTGCAACATTGTATCCCCCAAATCCAGCCCCTTATCCCTGTCAGCAGTCATGTCCTCCCTTCTTTACCAGTCTAGGGAGGATCCTTCCTCTTCATGACACAGGAATTCATCAGGATACCCTGCTTTTTTAAACTTAGAGACCATATCGCTCATATGTTTTAGTTTCATGGGATTCATTCAATTTTATTCTCATATATTACCCCAGTAAAATACCAACTGAAACATTTTACTGGGGTCTCTTTGCTAACACTCCAGATTTTTATGATGGGAAACCTGTGATTTAGTGGGTAAACATTTAGTTAATACACCTCCTAATTGAATCTGTGGTTAATTTGCTTGTTTACTAAGTTTCACCTAAGATGTAAAGCTGGGTGAGCACTGTAAGGCTCCACATCTAGTAGAATCTTCGGAGCCTCTTTTTTGTGACAGAGGTTTACTATAGGTATTTCATTTAACACATTTAACTCATGTCTATTCATGGAATGTGAAACTGTCTTGTATGTAAGTCCACGTGTTCTCTTTTTTTCTTCTGTTTGATGTATAGTTGTCTGAAAAAAGATTGCAGTAATTTGTAGTTTCTTTTCTCCCTACAATCCAGACTTTGTTCTGGTGTAGCTATTCACACATTTTCTACCTTTTTTTCTTTTTTCTTCTTACTTAGATTGATGCATGCTGCTCCCCTATATCATTGAGACCATGTTGACATCCTCTCTGCACTCTGTTGTGCTGGGTTTTGTCTACTTATATTTTAACTTATTTTTTCTATAATACGAGTCCATAAACAAGAATCATCAAGCATATCCTTTTATCAATAAATTGTGTTAATGTTTACAAATGAGCAATCTGTAGATACTGATATCAATAATCATTTCACATGTTACTTTGCAGAACACACAAAAAAACATTATAGTGTTACTTTTTTTTTGTGCAAATAATTTGGTAGTGAATGGGTTAATTATTTTGCTGAAACTGTACAAAAAATATTTACATTTTATTAAGTGACACCCCCTAAATATGCCTACAAAGGATTTGTTCATTTTCTGCAAATGAGTAAACAAACTTTTGGAGATGTATAAAATTGTAATTATTTAGGTAACTAAACAAACTGCTTTCATGCCAATAACTCAGTAGGGAAGGGGTTAACAGGCTTTGTGCTTGTATAATCTAAGTAATTTAAAAAAGTATGATTCATATTAACATTTTAACAAGTAACTGAAAGTTACTTACTCATCATCAGCTATTGATTTTCCTGATATGTTGTTCATCTTAGAAGAGGCATAGTCCCAATATATTTCTTTAATTGCAACATAATATGTTTTAATTCTTCCAGCTTTGCAGATGACCCCGAAAAAGAACAGAAAGGATATTGCAACGAGCTTCATCTTGAACTTTGCTCTCCAGAATAATGTTGAGCAAGTGCCTACACCTCATATATATAGCTATAACAGACTTGCCAGCAATGAGCATTTGCATAACCATAATCTTATTATGACGTCTTCCTCGTTGAAGTGCACAAATTAAAATAACCTCCCATGTCAGTAATCAGGTATATTTTATATTCTTGATGGAACAGCATTCATTCTGCTTATGGTAAAACGTTTGATCTCTCTGCAATGACCTGTAAATAGATATACACACAAATTAACAACCAGATGTAATGAATAATATAAGAACTAGTGCTTCTCAGCTATCATTTATTAAAGGGACACTCCAGATCCCTTAAGCACATTAGCTTGCTGAAGTGCTATATTATTTATTTATAAAATATTTTACCAGGAAAGATACATTGAGATTTCTCTTGTTTTCAAGTATGTCCTGGGTCCACAAATCATTGCATTGTTACAATAAGGGTACAATAAAATAAAAAACAATATAAATACAAAATGGGGGCAGCCTATAGATCAGGGAAGTAAGGCATGGTGGGCAGTCTATAGCTCAGGGAAGTGAGGCATGGGGGGCAGCCTATAGATCAGGGAAGTGAGGCATGAGGGGCAGCCTATAGATCAGGGACGTGAGGAATGGAGCGGCAGTCTATAGATCAGGGAAGTGAGGCATGGGAGGGGGCAACCTATAGATCAGGGAAGGAGGCATGGGGGCAGCCTATAGATCAGGGAAGTGAGGCATGGGGGTGCAGCCTATAGATCAGGAAAGTAAGACATATGGGGCAGCCTATAGATCAGGGAAGTGAGGCATGGGGGCACCTACAGATCAGGGAAGTGAGGCATGGGGAGCAGCCTATAGACCAGGGAAGTGAGGCATGGGGGGCAGCCTATAGATCAGGGAAGTGAGGCATGGGGGGCAGCCAATATATCAGTGAAGTGAGGCATGGGGGAAGCCTACAGATCAGGGAAGTGAGGCATGGGGGGCAGCCTATAGATCAGGGACATGAGGCATGGGGGACAGCCAATAGATCAGGGAAGTGAGGCATGGGGGGAAGCCTATAGATCAGGGAAGTGAGGCATGGGGCAGCTTACAGATCAGGGAAGTGGAGGCATGGGAGGCAGCCTATAGATCAGGGAAGTGAGGCATGGGGCAGCCTGTAGATCAGGAAGTGAGGCATGGGGCAGCCCCTAGATCAGGGAAGTGGGAGGCATGGGGCAAGCCTATAGATCAGGAAGGAGGCATGGGGCAGCCAATAGATCAGTGAAGTGAGGCATGGGGGGAAGCCTACAGATCAGGAAAGTGAGGTAAGGGGGTAGCCTATAGATCAGGGATGTGAGGCATAGGGGACAGCCAAAAGATTAGGGAAGTGTGGCATAGGGGGCAGCCTATAGATCAGGGAAGTGAGGAATGGGGGCAGCCTATAGATCAGAGAAGTGAGGCATGGGGGGCAGCCTACAGATCAGGAAAGTGAGGCATGGGGGGCAGCCAATAGATCAGGGAAGTGAGGCATGTGTGGGCAGCCCAGGATCAGGGAAGTGAGGTATGTGGGCAGCCAATAGATCAGGGAAGTGAGGCATGGGGGGCAGTCTATAGATCAGGGAAGTGAGGCATGGGGGCAGCCTATAGATCAGGGAAGTGAGGCATGCGGGCAGCCTACAGATCAGGGAAGTGAGGGAGGGGAGAGACAGCCTGTAGATTAGGTAAGTGAGAGATGGGGGGAACCACCTGCAGATCAGGTAAGTGAGGGATGGGGGAGACAGCCTATAGATCAGGTAAGTGAGGGATGGGGGAGGCAGCTTATAGATCAGGTAAGTGAGGGGTGGGGGAGACAGCTTATAGATCAGGTAAGTGAGGGGTGGGGGAGACAGCCTACAGGAAGGGTCAGCAAGAAGCAGGAAGGTAAAGTAGGAGAAGGAACAGAAATGAGCAGGAAGGGAGATCAAGGAGCAGAAAAGGGCAGCAAGGAGCAAAAAGGGGCAGCAAAGAGCTGGAAGGGACAGCAAGGAGCTGGAAGGGACAGCAAGGAGCACACAAAGTAAAGTATTAGAAGGAGCACAAAGGAACAGAAATGAGCAGGAAGGGTCTGCAAGGAGCAGGATGGGTCTGCAAGGAGCACAAAGTGTCAGCAAGGAGCAGGAAGGGTCATCAAGAAGCAGGAAGGGTCAGCAAGGAGCTGGAAGGTAAAGCAACACAAAGGTAAAACAGAAGGAGCAGAAAGGGTCAGCAAGGAGCTGGAAATGGCAGCAAGGAGCAGGAAGGAACAGCAAGGAGCACAAAGGTAAAGCAAGGAGCTGGAAGGGACAGCAAGGAGCTGGAAGGGACAGCAAGAAGCACAAAAGGTAAAGTAGGAGAAGGAGCACAAAAGAACAGAAATGAGCAGGAAGGTTCTGCAAGGAGCAGGATGGGTCTGCAAGGAGCAGGAAGGGTCAGCAAGGAGCTGGAAGGTAAAGCAGCACAAAGGTAAAGCAGAAGGAACAGAAAGGGCCAGCAAGGAGCTGGAAAGGGCAGAAAGATCAAGAAGGGACATCAAGGAGCAGAAAGGGTCAGAAATGAGCTGTAAGGGGCAGAAGGAGCACAAACATAAAGTAGGAGAAGGAGCAGAAATTAGCAGGAAGGGTCTGCAAGGAGCAGGAAGGGTCTTCAAGGGGCAGGAAGGGTCTGCAAAGAGCAGAAAGGGACAGAAGGAGCACAAAGATAAAGGAGCAGAAAGAATCAGAAGGAGCACAAAGGTAAAGTATGAGAAGGAGCAGAAAATGGTAGCAAGGAGCAAAAAGGGACAGCAATGAGCACAAAGGTACAGTAGGAGAAGGAGCAGAAAGGGTCTGAGAGGAGCAGAAAGGGATCAGAAAGAAAAAGGAGCAGAAGGGTGCAAAATAAGCAGAAAGTAGCAGAAAGGTAAAGGAGCAGAAGGAGCCAAGGAGGAAAGAAGACAGTGTCAGAAGAAAAAGGCTGTGTCAAATGAAGTAAAGTAAAGGAGATTGGAGCAGGAAGGACAAGTGAAGTGAACCTTCCACTTTATTCTGGACACCACATCATAAGGCTTTGGTACCTGGGCCTGATGAAGAAAAATATCAGTGTTAATGTGTTCACTTTTATTTACTGAGTGTCAGGAAGCACAGAGTGCCTTTGGGTAAGGGTGTCACTGATTGGCTAGAGCGGTCAGCTGGCACTCGAAGCCAATCAGTAGCTCCCCATTCATAAAAAAGTAAAACATTTTTATGAACCAGGAACTAGCGATTGGCTTAGAGCGTCATCTGGCCACTCTAGCCAATCAGCGGCACCCATGCCTGATGTCAATCTGCACTTCCTGACACTCTTTTTCAGAAGCCGAATACCACTGAACAAACTGGAGATCTGGAGCTGGAGGAAGCCTTTGGGGTTAAACCATTTGAGAGCGGTCTAACCCCCCTAAGGGAAGAGAGCACCCAGGGGCTTCCTGGCATCATAGCATTTTTATTTAGATGAAGTTGTTATGGAGAGCAGAATGTTCCTTTAATTTGCTTAAAGAACACTATAGTGTCAGGAATACAAACATGTATTCCTGACACCATAGTTGTGAAAACACTATTCACCCTGGCTTGATGTGATAATGACACTGTCAAAAAGGGACCAAGCATGGAAGTCATTACAATTATGCCCCCCCCCCAGGAAAAATTCCTGCGGACGCCCATGCAACCCCCTAACCCACTCACAGCCCCCCTACCCACCTCACAGACGCCCTACCCACCTCACTGCCCCACCCACCTCCTATCCCCCTATCCCACCTCACATCCCCCTAACCCACCTCACAGCCCCTTACACACCTCACAGCCCCCCTTACACACCTCACAGCCCCTCTACCAACTTCACAGCCCCCTACCCAACTCACAGCCCCCATCCCACAAACATGCTGTCACAGCCCCCCAAACACCCGTACAGTCACCCCACTAACACCCTGTCACAGTCCCTCTACCTTTTCACAGTCACTCTACCTTCTCACATCCCCCCTATCCTCTCTCAGCCCCACATCCTTTCACAGCACTACACACTCTCACAGCCACTCCCATCCTGTCACTCCACACACACCTTGTCCCAGTCATCCCCACCCTGTCTCCCCACACACAGTCACAGCCATGGGCGTAGGAACCGAGGGGGATGGGGGGGACGCATCCCCATCAGCAAATCATGCGGGGGGGAAAGGTTATGGGGAAATCCCCCCAGCTCCACCGCCCCCCCATGCTGCAGCCGCCCGAGCGCTCTGTAGAGAGCCTCAGGCGGCTGCAGCTTTGCCCGGGCGGTGCGTCCATGAGGGCGGACCGCACCGCCCGGGCGCAGCCTGAGGAGAGGGGCAGACAGGAGGGTGCACTTCCTGTTAGTCCGGCCGGGTACAGGAAACAAAAGCTTCCTGTACCCGCGGACCATGATACAGGGCTCGGCCACGCTACAGCAAAGGTGGGGAGGGGGAGGGGGAGGAGGAGGAGGAATTGACAGGGAGGGAGGGGGAGAAAGAGAGTGACAAGGGAGGGAGGGAGGGAGGGAGGGGGAGAAAGAGAGTGACAAAGGAGGGGGGAGAAAGAGAGTGACAAGGGAGGGAGGGAGGGAAAAGTGACGGGGGAGAAAGAGAATGACAGGGAGGGAGGGGAGGGGAGAGGGAGGAAGGAGAGAGCGAGGGAAGGGGGAGAAAGAGAGTGACGACGGAGGAAGGAGGGGAGAAAGAGAGTGATGAGGGAGGGAGGGAGGGAGAATGAGAGTGACAAGGGATGGGGAGAGAAAGAGAGTGACAAGGGGGGAGGGAGGGGGAGAAAGAGAGTGACAAGGGAGGGAGGGAGGGAGAAAGAGAGTGACAAGGGAGGGGGAGAAAGAGAGTGACAAGGGAGGGAGAGAGGGGGAGAAAGAGAGTGACAAGGGAGGGAGAGAGATTGACATCCATCACACACACACACACAATCGCACAATCATGCAAACCTTACACACACAGAAACACACAATGCATTCCTTACACACACTAAATGCACCCCGTACACACACTCAATGCACCCCTTACAGACGCACACACTGCATCCTGTACATACACAGAAACACACCTTGCAGCCCTTACACATACAAACACAGATTCACACAATGCATTCCTTACACACATATCAGGACATCCCCTACACACTCCACCCCCTGTGAACAAACTCATTGGTGGAACATGAAGGTGGACCCTGGGACCCAGACCTTGAGCTGTGTAAAGGGCCCCCCAAAAATGGAGCTGCTTCCTGTTCTCCCAGAAAATTGATTTTTGTGACCACAGTTACAAACAGCCTCCAGAGAGCCTGTTCTACACCAGACCAGTGGAGCCAGACTGCAGCTAGAGCCCATCATCATCCTCATCTAGTTGTAAGTAGGCAATCTAGTATATTATTCGTGGCACTAATCTCTAATTTACCTCACATTAAAGAAAAACTATAGTCCCCAGAACCACTGCAGCTTAATGTAGTGGTTCTGGTGTCTATAGCATGTCCCTGCAGGCCTTTTAATGTAAACACGGCGGCACT
This sequence comes from Pelobates cultripes, assembly GCA_933207985.1. Lineage (NCBI taxonomy): Eukaryota > Metazoa > Chordata > Amphibia > Anura > Pelobatidae > Pelobates > Pelobates cultripes. The sequence continues at coordinate 76,850,023 of OW240913.1, read as the reverse complement.
CCAGCACTGGCGTTAGTTAACATGGCAGATCATATGGGTGGGGCATTGTGATGTTACATGGGGGGGGCGGCAAACTTTACTTTTGCCTAAGTCGGCAAAAATCTTGCACCGGCCCTGGCCGAGTGTCACGTGACTACCCGGCGCTCAGTCTGACACTGCACCTGCCAGACGTCCAGTGGTCTCCCTGCTATGTCAGGTAAAAGGGGGGACAAAGGTAGAAAAATAATTGGAAGGGTTTAGGGGGGCTACTAATATGGATGGGGGTAGGGGTAAGTAGAAAAATAATAGGAAAGGGTTAGGGGGGGCTACTAATAAGTATAGAGGGAGAGGGGTAGGTAGAAAATAATTGGAAGTGTTTAGGGGGGCTACTAATATGGATGGGAGGAGGGGGGAGGTAGAAAATTTATTGGAAGGGGTTAGGGGAGTACTAATATGAATGGAAGGGGTAGGGTGGGTTCTAATATGCATGGAAGGGGTTAGGTGGGTACTAATATGCATGGAAGGGGCAGGGGGGTTAATATGCGTGGAAGGGGTAGGTGGGGTTCTTTTGTGCATGGAAGGGGTAGGGGTGGTTCTAATATTCATGGAAGGGGTAGGTGGGGTTCTAATATAAATGGAAGGGGTAGTAAAATGTATGGAATGCATTTCTGACAGTGTCACTGAATGGCAGTTAGGAAATGTGGTCACCCTAAGTCAGGGGCAGTATTACACAATCTGTATATGTATAAAAAAATATAAAAAGTAATCTGCAAAGTACAAAATGTTTGTGTCATATGTCGTGCTAAAAATTAAGCTAGGAATGTGCATATTTTTTATTTTTTTAAAATAATTTTTAGAATAATGATACAGACATTTTATTTCTTACATTTGTGATGATTCTTTTTTCCTCTCTATATTCAAGGGACACTATAGTCACCAGAACCACAACAGCTAAACGTAGTAGTCCTGGTGTCTATAGCATGTCTTTGCAGGCTTTTTAATGTAAGCACAGCCATTTCGTAAAAAGGCAGTATTTACATTACTGATGTAATGACACTCAGATGGCCAGTAGAGGTGTTTCCTAGTCCAGACATGAATGCCGCCCTAGGAAGTATCTGTGCATGTGCGGCAAAGCTGCGCATAAGCACCAGAGAGCAATGACGCTTCTGAATAGAAGTGTTTTAATGCTCCCTGCTCGCACCCTCCTATTAAGTCATTTTGACGAAATAGGGGGCGCGGCATCAGGAGGATCCCGGCACTGTATCCAGGTAAGTAAAATCCCTTCCCTGTAGTGACCCTTTAAAATTATTATTTAATCATTTATATAGCGAGTGCAAATTCCGTAGCGCTGTACAATGGGATAAACAACTCCTAGTTTACGGAATAAGAATATGCTATCCCCCCCAGATTTTTTTGGGTTCCTACGCCCATGGTCACAGCCTCTCCCACAAGCCCTGTCACATCCCCCCACACACCATGTCACCTTTCCACACACTCACCCATTCACCCCCCCCCCTACACACCCGGTCACCTTCCCACACACACACCGTCACCACCACACACTATCATCCTCATACACTATCAGCATCCCCAATCACTTTCAGCCCCCACACACTGTCACCCCTTCACCCAGCTCCACTCTCATTAACCCATTTTAATCCTGTCACTCGCACCCCCTTCAAGCATACCAAATTCACCCACCCTTACTTTGCCACATTTACCCTATTATATTAATCCCCCACTACTGCTAGACTCACCGTCTCTCGAACTGTCGCACTTACCCCTTAACCCCGCAACACTCACCCTACCACATAAACCCTCCAATCCTGCCCTTCAACTGTGCCACACTCACCCTACCACATAAACCCTCCAATCCTGCCTTCAACTGTGCCACACTCACCCCAAACCCTGTCACACTCTCCCCCACAACCCTGCCACACTCACCCTGTCACATTAACCGCCCTTAATATTGTCACACTTCCTCCTCCAAATATAGCACATTCACCCCAAACCTGTGGTACACCTCCCAACTATGCCACACACACCCTGTAACATTAACCCCCCTTAATCTTGTCAACGTGCCTCCTCACAACCCCAATCATTCTCACCCCCCCTTATTTTGTCACACTCACCTTCCCAAACCTGTCTCATTTACTCCCCTTACCATGTCAAACTCACCCTGTCACATTCACCAAATGAAGACATTATTCATTCGCACACACACAGACATGAAACATAGCTGTGCCATAACACAATGCACAAAGGCAGCCCCCATAAATACAACACACCACAAGCAACTACCCCACACACAAAGGTCCCATACACATGCTCACATACATTCACACACAAGGATACTTTCTGTCAGACATACACAGGTAGACAATGTCAGACACACTCAGAAATACACACACCTGCACTTATGTAAACACGACTGCCAAGCTATGTAACCATACCCCACAATCTTGTATAAACGATTAGCATAATTGCTATTTAAATTTATTATAAATTATTTTGTTAGCAAATTATGCCATAACTTCAGTCAGAGAGCTCACAACGCAGCAGCACAGGGATCTGCAACACTGCAAGCCTCTATTCAGTGCTACAAGCCCATCCTTCAATATAACTACAGCACCTTATACACACAGACAACAAACCCTATTTATTTTCACTTTGGGTGTTAGTGGAGGCCTCATGTTTGAGTTTCGCCTAAGGCTTCACAAAGTTTAGAGCCACCACTGCATAGGGATTTGGGATAGTATGCAGGTAACTTTTTCTTTGGCTTCTGTTATAAAATAGATCATATTTATGACTCTATCTAGTAAATCAAAACTGTCGTCATTTTACTTTTTCTTGAGCTTGTTATAACAAGTTCTACACTGACAATTCACCTTGCTGCTTTCAGCTAAAAAATAAAATCTCTAATGAGACAAAGTGGGGTGTTTTTCTAAATCTCTACACACTTATTAATGCTTCATAGGCAACACATAGGCAGGGTGGAAGCACTAACATGGTTGTGTAATACAAAAGGCAAATACAAACATCCAAAATTAATACAAGGTATGCTTACTTACCTCTTCCCTGGAACTAAATAGCAGCTCAGCACACCAAAGAGATCATGTTCCGTTGACATCAGATCGGGAGAAACTCTTTACTACCCAAACAACTGGTTTTACTAGTTGGAAAAAAAAAGTAGCTACTTTTGAAACAAAAATTTTAATTGCCTTCTTGTCATTTCTTTTTCAAAACTTCTCATAAAATGTTTTTTAGTTGATCAGCAAAGGGTTAGTTTTTGTTTTTAACTCTATACCTTATTTTTTAAGATTTAAAGGGACACTCCATTGCCAAAAGAAATAAAAACACTGTTTAGTAGATTTGCCGCAAATGAAAACTTGCATGCAATTAATTATACATGTTTTTTTTATTGGTGTTACGTCTACAAACAGCTTGCATAACCTGCAGTTATCTTGTCTACTGCCTTTGTAAGCTCTCCCTTTCTTACCCCGCCAGACTTTCTCTAGCTGTCCAATAACTCCCAATGTAGCTCAATGAGAAGTCTTTTCAAGGCAGGTGCTTTGGGCAATTGCTGCATCTTGAGTTTTGCTCCACTGAGCTAACCAAACCAGCAAGTAACAGGAAACATGGTCTGCTTGAAAGCCATGGGGTGTAACTAGGTCAATTTATAAAAGCGTCAATATCTATAGAAATCTGAACTTTTGCAAAACAAAATTATATATGGTGCATTCTTCACACATAAAGTTTTTCAGCAAGTTAAAGTGCTTTAGGGGTCTGGAGTGTCCCTTTAACAGAAAATTACACAGTAATATTTTTGTGACCACAATGCAGCATTTACAAGAATTTCAATGAGGTGTGTTTTGAGTCTTTACTTTTTCCTGTGCTTTGGAGACTATTGGAAATTTCCCTCAACTAAACTGACAATAGTTCTTGCACGGTGATGAGTACTGCATTGTGATTGGCTACAAGTACCTTTAAATGGACACTATAGTCACCTGAACAACTTTAGCTTATGAAGCAGTTTTGGTGTATAGAACATGCCCCTGCAGCCTCACTGCTCAATCCTGTGCCATTTAGGAGTTAAATCCCTTTGTTTATGAACCCTAGTCACACCTCCCTGCATGTGACTTGCACAGCCTTCCATAACCACTTCCTGTAAAGAGAGCCCTATTTAGGCTTTCTTTATTGCAAGTTCTGTTTAATTAAGATTTTCTTATCCCCTGCTATGTTAATAGCTTGCTAGACCCTGCAAGAGCCTCCTGTATGTGATTAAAGTTCAATTTAGAGATTGAGATACAATTATTTAAGGTAAATTACATCTGTTTGAAAGTGAAACCAGTTTTTTTTTTCATGCAGGCTCTGTCAATCATAGCCAGGAAAGGTGTGGCTAGGGCTGCATAAACAGAAACAAAGTGATTTAACTCCTAAATGGCAGTGAATTGAGCAGTGAAATTGCAGGGGAATGATCTATACACTAAAACTGCTTTATTTAATTTAGGTGAATTCCACTTGAAGAGAGGAACGTTCTACACAGCAATAGTTACAACCATTTGGAATTTGGATATTCTTGGCATTATATATATCTCAATTCATAGCATGTGGACTGGGCCAATTATAAAATATACTTTTACATTATTAATATAATTTCAAAGAGGCAGTGACTCGATCATTGAAACAAACCTCCATTTTGTGTTTGCAGAAGCTCCGTTTTTAGAACAGTCGATAATAGTTTTCCACCCAGCAATGCAATCTATAAATTGTATGTAATATCAGTCTTTCTTTTCATTTACATCCATCTTGACCCCGACCTTGCTTTTATTATCTATAGTTATCCTGGCCACCCATATAGTTAGTAAAATATGTTTATTTATTCATTCCTGGTGCATTGCCTTATAAATAAATGCCATATATAATGGATTATTTTTTCAAATTATGGTATATGATGTTCTGATATATGGACATATTGAATATAATAATGTTTGTGTGATCTTAGGACCATGGTTTTAAATACTGAAATTCAATGACAAAACAGATTTAAAAACAAGAAAAATTCAATGGAAAGATTTTTATTCAAAATGTTTATAGGTAAATAAAGAAAATGAACAACAAATGCAGCAATTTGGGCATAAACAAAACATGGATTTTATTGATGGATTTTATTGATGGATAATTCGCCAAAACTTTCAATGTGCAGGATTGGAGAAAAGTTCCAAAACTCGTTCTTCTTTTCAAAGTTTTCCTCTTGCAATTTGTCATTGAAATGGTGTGAAAGATGTACAACTTGGTGAAGACTGGAGTTTGGTTATGCCTTCTTTACATTTAGCCTAAATGTATCTTCTATGTGTAATAGAACATAAAAAGAATAGTTGTTGGAACTTAGTTGTTAAAGCAATGCTATATTTAAGTTGCAAAAATGTATAATTTTATTGTACTTTATTGACCTGTGTTTATTTTACTTAAGAGTTTTAATGAAGAATTACTATATTTTAATTTATAAATATTAGCACTGGTAGTTAAAAAATAAATAATTCTTTAAAGTCAAAATATCACCACATGTACATAACATCATACCATTCATATCTCAGAAATGCAAAAATTAAAAAAAAAAATAGTGATACAGGGATTTAATAAACAAGTCAGCATGTTTCACATTTCAACAAAAACTAATCTTACACATACATTAAGGGGCAGAACATTCCTATCAGCAGGGCCGGATTTGAAATAAAACCACTGAGGCCGCAGGCTTGGCCGTTGGGGAGATCAAAGATGGGGCCTAGCTAATAGGCAAAATCTCATGCAGAGCTGCCCGGTGCTCAACTACAGGGGAGACTTTATTGTATCAGAACGTTGTCACAGGGTTCAGCGAAAATGCTCTGATACAATTCTTCGTCAGGATAAATAGACAAAGATATAGGGTGTGCCGGGGGACAATATGAATGGTAAAGTGGGAACAGGAAATAAAACTTATATAAAAAATATATGAAATACAGGTACCCTAAAAAAAGGCAGCTGTAACAAAATAAGGTCTAAGTAATAGAGATAAGAAAAAAGTCTCTAGGTGCCTGGATAGGTTTCCTCCTTCTTCAAACCTAGCAGTTTGGTTTTAAAACCATTCTAGGCAGCAAAGAAATGGAGTGGGTTTTTTAATTTAAAAACTTTAGTTCCCAATGGCCTTAATGCTGAGTTTGATCTTTTTATTTTTTTATAATATTTATTGGTTTTATTTTCTGTACATGTATTTATGTTTCTATTTTACTTAAATTTTATATCTGTTTTATTTCCTTTCATTTAATTTTTTTTCCTTTGTCTTTTTGTTTATGTTATGTTTATTTTATTTTATTATTTAACTTGTTATTTTTCACTCTTTTTCCCCCTTTTCTTTCTTCTACTATTATATTATTCCTAATTTTTGTAATTCAATCTTTATTTCTATTTAGATTTTAAGTATTCCCTTGCTTTCTATACTCTCTATTATTTTTTGCCTTCCTAATATGGCCACTTTTTCTCTCCTACTCCTTTCCTCTCCCAATATGGCCACCACTAGTGGTCATGTGACCCACGGCCCCCTATCATATCAGCCTGCTAGTATTTGCCCTTTTAGTTCTAATCCCACTCGTAACATTGTCCTTTGGCCGATGTGGATGTGGCTCCTCTCTATATCACATTCCCTTTCCGGGATGCCCTCTTAATATTTAGACTATTTGTAATAGTCTCTCTCTTTCTGCTACTGCTCTGGTTTTTGGCTCTGCCCCCTTTTTAGCCCATTGGCCGAACGAGATTCTGCCTTCCCCCTCTTGCCTCACTACTAGATATCCCATAGTTCCCGGGCATGTGCCGTCATAGCCGACATCGTCCGTCACCCCCCTTACATGCCCACTTCTTTCTTTTACTTCTTTTACTGTTTTCTAACATTTTAAAACTTGTTTATTATTTATTTGACTTTTATCTGACTCTACATAATCATATCATCCACCAAGTATAATCTGTTTCTCATTTTAATAATTTGTAATTTCGGTCAGTAGTATGACCACGTGACAATGACGTTATTTACCTGCCAAATTTGAAATTATTATGTTTTACACCATATAAAAGACTGTGAATGCCAAGTATATGTTTGAAAACCACTTGAGAAAGCCCTATTTGGGAGAAACATGTTGTGGATTGTTTTTATTATTTTTTTTTATTATACTAATAAAGGTTAATTGGCTATTTTATCTTGGAATTGTACCATATACATTTTTATTGCTTTTATTTCTTTTCCATCCTGTTTTATTTATCCAGTGAGAATCTCACCAAGAATTACAGGTGGGGATTATACCACCCACGTTGATTAAACTGAGCGGGCTATCTGCTCAGAAAATTGTGAGTACATTTTATCTTTTATTACTCCTGGTCTATTACCTTTATACAGAGAGCACTATTGTTGCCTTTTATTTTTGTTTCTGGATTTATATATTGCCGGCTGCTACGACATCTGCTGACTGTACCTTTCATTGATATCCTATAAGTGGGGGATCAAAACGACTGCATGCACATTACACTAGAGCTGGTCAGAGCACTATGAAATGTGAGTAGAAAATCTGGAAGTCTTTTATATAGGTGCATTTTACTTTGGACTCTTTACACTATTGGAGTTCTTTTTCTTTTCCTTTCATATATACCTGTGGACCCTGAGCATCCCGGTAACTACCAAGTTGAAGAAGGAGGAAACCTATCCAGGCACCTATTACTAATACCTTATTTTGTTACAGATGCTATTGTCTTAGGGTACCTGTATTTCATATATTTTTTTATATTATTTCCTGTTCCCACTCTACCATTCACACTGTCCCATGGTGCACCCTATATCTTTGTCTATTTTACTATTATTTAAGGGTTATTGGAGAGCATTTCCCTTTTTAGGTGTTGCTGCCTTTTATTCTGTCATATAGCTCTGCCCCAATCTCTTTCTTTTTTAATCCCTCGGCGGGACCTGGGTTGGAAACAGCAAAATCTCTCACCAGGAATCAGGTTCCACCCTCTCTGGCCCAAGATAAGATCAGGGAGAGTGGATTGTACTTAAGCAGGTCCTCAGCCACAATCCCAGTCCTCCCACTATACATGTATATTTACACATCAATTCTATACAGACACTATTTTCAATGTGTCATAACAAGGTCAATAACATGACCCAATGTAAAATGATGACAGTTTAGATTTACTATTAAGAGTCATAAATGTGATATATTTTATAACAAACCCAAATCCCAATGCACATTTAAATAATTGGAGGTTTTTTAGTATCACTCCAATGACCATTAAAGAGCAAGCTCTCCTGCCACGTCAAGGCACACCTCTTAGGCGAATCCTACACTAGGAATTCATCTTGTTTGTTAAAAGGTAAAATCATTAATCAGAGAGGGATATTTTTCTAAAACCCTGCATGCTTATTAACCCTTACCAGGGAGTGCATTCGGTTGGCAACACCACTGTAACATGGCTGCGTAATATAAAAGCAAATACAAACGTACAAAGCCCTATGCTCAAACTCACACTACTCCTGTGTGGCAGCAATGAATACAAAAGCAATACAAAAGCAAATACAAACATACAAAACAGTGTAGAACTCACCTAAGATGTTTTGTATTGGGGCTGATGTGTACTATGGCCATTGCTGCCATCCAGGAGTAGTCTGAACTAAATGTGCATTCAGAAAGATACATCGAAAAACAAGTACGCACAGTGTCACAAAGTCACTGTTGTGAAGAGAGTGGTCAACAGTGTCAAAAGCATCAAAGAGGTTGAGGATAAATAAGAGAGAGTAATGATCTTTAGATTTAGAAGAAATTGGGTTATTAATCACTGGTAAGGGCAGTTTTAGAATGTAAGGGGTATAACCCAGATTGAAGAGGGCCAAGGAGACAGTTAGCACTGAGTTACACATGTTAACACACCTCAGTCAACAGGCTAGTTTATTGACGTATTGATATGAGACAGGATTTGGATGAGAAGTAGGTTCAAGGAACTGCTAGACAATTGCATATTTGAGGGAAAAGTAGAAGATGCTAGAAGTCAAACAGAGTTTGAAAATATGCATTAGGGATGGGACCAGAGATTTGATAAGAGATTGGATGAAGTGATAGCGAATGGTATCAAGAGGACAGGAGGTAGGGCGAGAGGATGGAAGTAGTTAACAGCTCTTCTTAGAAAAGGGCGGAATGTTAGGAGTGGAAAAAGAAACAGAATACAAGCTCAGTGTTGGAGGGGAAGAAGAATGAGGGAAGATTGCATTCTAAATTTAATTAATATTGTCAGTAAATTGATAAAAAAAAAAATACATTTGGGATCACAAGAGCAGGTGCAGATGAGGGAGGTAAAATACTCTTGCTTGGCAACGGAGACGATGGAAGTCTAGGAACATTGCATGAATTTGTAATATAAGAAGTCAAGTGTGTTGAAAGATTATCTCCAGCAATATTCAGTAGTTTGGGAACATTGTTGAGATAGCAGGTGAATTTGCAGTATTAAATTTGAATGTTTGGCTGGAATGTAGAGTGAACTTTAATCAGTGTAATAGAATAGAAAGAATTGTAATATGAGTTACCTTGAGAAAGACAGGAGAAAGTCGAGAAAGGAAAATGTGGTGATTAGAGAGAGGGAGACATGATGCAGATCAAGTGATGCTTTGTGTTTATATACTGTCAGCATATTGCAATAGAGTGTTGTTGTATTACAGTTGATTGAAGTGATTATGTGAAACTCAGGACAATATACACAGTCTAACTGAATGAAGAAGTAGAGAGTCATCTTAGCAAGTGGATATTTATACAACATTTTAAATTATTTGCTAAACTAGTCTACTATTAACATTTTGTGAACAGATCAAAGTTTGTGATATAAATTAGACAAATTATTCTACTATTTATAAGGGAGCCTTACTTTCCAGCACAGTATACAATGTCTCCATTCCTGCGTGGATGTGGTCTGCCACGTGACAGTGTAGTAGCCAAGTGCCTGGAACCTTTGCTACCATCTCAACTGTTTGAAATGTCCCAGGGAAAAGATCAAACACATCAGACCGAAATGTGCCATCTTTCTAGAAGGTTAAACAAAATACTAAATTAGCAGCTAGCTCTAAACAACTGTTTGATGGGTGTATTAATGTTTATCATATAATAATATTCTGTAGAGTGTTAACTTATAAATTATCCTGTAGCTGTTTGAAATAAATGTGTACATTCTATTGACTCCTCCCATGCTTCCCACAATATTTTTCACCACTAGTTTTTACTTTATTGTGCTTATAAACAGAGTATACTAAAACTACTTTAGGCTTCATGAACATCCCTGAAAAGCCCAAAATTAAATATATATATTACATGTCAAATTTTAAACATATTACATGTAAGAATGATATTTGCTTAATTTTCTTTTTATTTTCCATGTCGGTTTAGAAAAATAAATTGTTACCTGAAAATTAAAGCTGTGTGCATGGAAGTGCACCGTGTGTAGATCCACTTCGCCTCCCATTCCGATCAGGTGCCAGTTGACATGATCTCCAACTCGCATTGTAAGACCAAGTAGGTTTGCATACATTTTTCCATTTATAGCTAGAATAAGATAATTTGTCAGTCAGGTCAAAATATTTTTGGAGAGATGTAGATCAACCAGTGGTATTCTAGTTTTTCCCGAATACACCAGGACCAGATTTTACAATTCAGAAATTTAAAAAAACAGTCAATGTTTCACATGCCCCATCACAAGTACAGCACTTGTTAAGACACCATGAGCAGAGAAATCATGGTATATACATATATGTTGATTAATTCTTTCCAATCACGTGATTTGACAAATCTATATACCTAATGCACTTGGTTCTATGTGTAAGGTGTGATAAGGACTCAGTAGAGCAGAAATGTTACCTTATACTTATACGGAATGAAACCTCTATTGCTCACACATTTGAATGAGTACATAGTCTTTCTGTGATTTTATTGTTTGAATGTTGAACAGTTGTAAAATTAATAATACAATGCTTTCCATTCATCACGTACCATGCATTTTATTACTTTCAATAAAATCTTCATCTTCTTTGTTAACCTTATCAGGAAACTTGGAATACATTTTGATATTTTCATCCAAATACCAGGATTCATTTTCATCATAAACCATAAAAAGGAGTGCAAATCTTTTAATTTTTGGCATGAATAGCTTTATTGGAAGAAGTGAGGACTTGCAAATTACAACAGGGCCAATCAATCCACTATAAGTATCCTGAGATTAAAAAAAAAATAGATAAATGTTATTTTGTAGCTTATTTGTAGCTTATTCTTTCTGAGGTTGGATACAAACAATTGATGTATAAAATTATATGTTTAAGAAAACTCCTCCCCAATCATATCAGCTGCAGACTAAATACCGGTAAACCATTTTTTATTAAAAGGGGCATTGCTAGGGTAAAAAAAATGCCAGACGCTTGAGCTAAAACAAAAGCCACATCACTGGCCGCTCCAAAACTCAATTCCTCAAAGGAACACTCCACACCCATAGAACACTCCAACTTGCTGAATAGCAATATGCATGTGGAGTATCCCTTTAAAATCCCCTTCATTGTGAAATTAGCACTTTCATATCTAAAAATACGAATGCATCCCCATCTGTCAATCAAACAGGAAGATTCACTTCCTACTTCTGTTGCCTCCACTATCCCGATCAGGGATGAATTAAACAAGAGGAATGTAGCCTACCCTGCCACAGCTAGGAAGGCTGAACTGTTCAGATTATTACGGTCTCAGACTGACCTTGAAAACCCTGGTCCCAGTCATGAATGGATAGTTCAACCCAGTTTGGCCGACCTGCACTCCTTAATCACTAATTTGACCTCCATTGCTACTAGGCTCAGGGTCTTGGAAGCTGCTACGATTGCTAGTACTTCCTCCACGGCTGCCGTTCCTCCTGTTATCCCCTTTCCGAGTGTAGGAGTGCAGAGTAATACTCTTTTGGTTTCTAACCACCCCTCCATCAGTACTATAATCACGCCAGCCCATCTAGTTTCTCTGACACTGAGAAAGGACATCTTGGAGGGATGGCAAAGATGGCAAAAATGTCAACCTGATGTCCTTACTCATAGCTTCACAGGACGCCATCGACAACAAGTCTTACTCGTTTGGTGACTTGTCAGACATTATGAAAGCACGAGACCCTAGGCTTAACAAAAAACTTTCTATCCCAGAAATTGTTTTAGCTTTTGGGTTATTTAGGGACGTAATATGTTCAGTTTTTCCCCAAAGATGTGAAGAGTTTGACTTGTACTTGCACAAGCTGGTCGAACTTGGGCATAAGTACATTGGATTTGCATTTTTTGACTATCACAAGTCATTTTCAGCAAAAGCAGCCCCCGCACTTGCCCAGTTCTGCATTAAAACTGATTGGAGTTCTCTTGATAGAGGAACTATTTTGTAGGCATTTGGCCCGTCTAAAAGTTCCAGCTTGTGCAGTCTGCTGATCTTTGACTCCCGCAACAAATCTGTGCCCCAACGACACTGAGCTCCCATCCACCAGTCAAGCCCAAGTACCCAAGTTGCCAAGCCCATACAACAGGACCTTAAAGACAAGTTGGGGAGACCCATTGTCTTTTTGGGCAAATCTCAAAAAATTTAACGCCGGCAGCTGCGGGTACAGTGCCTGCAGATTGCTGCATGTTTGCTCTCTGTGTTTCCAAGCACATGCTAAAACCATGTGCCCAAATAGATTGTTCTCTAGGCAATGACCAGTTAACGTCACCACTATACATCACTGTTTGTCACAGCACCCTTCACCTCACCTAATTAAATTTCTCACTGAAGGGTTCACACACAGGTTTAGTCACAATCCCCTCATGGACACTCAAATGTGCCAATCTCCAATCTGCCTTGAGCAACCCACAAGCCGTGTCATTACTTATCTTTAAAGAACTCGAGCTAGGCTTCATGATTGAACCTTTCACTATGCCACCCTTCTCAAGATGGAGAACCAGCCCACTAGGCATTGCTACTGCAAAGTTTTTGAATAAACTACGCTTAATAATCGATTTGTCGACTCCTCATTCTTCCTTTACACCGAGTCTAAACTCACTAATCCCTTCCGAGGATTTTTCTCTTCAGTACGCTAGAGTGGACGATGCTATCGCTACCATCCTCAATGTTGGCAGGGGAGCTTGGTTATGTAAAACTGACATTGCTAATGCCTTCAAGCTCTTAGCTATCCATCCATCCCTGTGGCATCTGCATGGGGTTAAGTAGGAAGACCAGTACTATTTTGCTACGAAGCTTACTTTTGGTGCCAAAAGTAGCCCCATGTTGTTCATGTCAGGATTACAGTATGAACCAGCACAAAGCATTGTGTAACACAGAGGACTGATAGGTAACGTATACCGGACCTTAGAATGGCCGGACTAACGTACCAAAGAATAGTCAGAAATAGCCAAGGTCAAGGGATATAGAAAGAGACACAACGATAAGGAAAAGTCAGGGGTCAGGGATGCCAGAAAACAGGGAAGTCAAAATCATTGCCAAAGTCAAATAACCAGAAAACCGAGAGTCAATAACGCGCTCTTGGACAACCACAAGGGAAACCACGACAGGGCACAGAGCAAGAGGAGAACTGGGCCTAAATACCCCACCTGTGGATCTGATTGGTTGTAACTGGCCTTTGACCCCAAAGGCAGTTACCAGGTTCCTATTTGCATGATTGCTGCTCAGCACAAACCCTCCTGTGGATTGATTGCTGCTCGGCACAACTTTTCATGTCAGGAAAGTAAATGCCATTAATCACATTTTTATGTGCAGATGAATACGTGACATTAGCCCCCACCTGAAGAACGCCCACCAGGCGGGCAGGACCAGGCTTGACAGGAAACGTGGCGTGAAAATAGTGAATCTTGTGGCCAGCATGTTTATCAGACGCCGGAACCCAATAACGATCTGCTGGTCCATAACCTTTCCAATCCACCAAGTACCTTGTGCTGGCTGCTGCTTAACTACTGCAGATGCCCCAGAGCAATTCACTACCTAGATGATTTACTGACCATTGAGGAACCTAACTCACCCCCTGTCAGTCTAGTACAGATGGGTGTACCAATCTCTGAAGTCAAGCAACCTTCCTGGTGATTGTACTCTATTCTCAATCCCTGGAAGCTAGCTTACCTGAAGAGAAAGTCTGCAGAATTCTGGAAGGTTTATCTGCTCGTTTGGATAGAGGTGTTTGCACTCGGAAAGAGCTGCAATCACTCTTAGAAACTTTGAATTTTGCCATGATGATAATTCCCCAAGGTAGATCCTTTATCTCGCGGCTATTATGCATACTTCACGGTTTTCCTGATGATGATAGCATTATTGACATAGGTGCCGAAGCAAAAGCTGACATTTCTATGTGGCAATTATTTCTGTCATCATGGAACGACAACTCTATGTTCATCCTGCCCATAACAGATAAATCCCCTGTCATTTGGACTGATGCAGCCAATACTGCAGGTTATGCTGCAATCTTTGGGAATGAGTGGGTCCAGGCACCATGGCCCCCTGAAACTAACCAATTACACAATTTCACCGACTCCTCTGCTCTGTTTGACAATTTCCCAGTGGTAGTCGCAGCCATCACTTGGGGGGTATCCTGGAGAGGTCAAGCTGTCAGGTGTTTTCTCGATAACCAGGCAGCTTGTCACATTCTCAACAAGGGTCGCTCTGAATCATTGGTTATTATGAAACTGGTGAGAAGGCTGACCTGGCTAGCACCTACTCATCAGTTTTTTATTACTTGCACGCATGTTCCCAGTGTTCAAAATGTGGCTGCTGATGCTTTATCCCGCTTCAAATTTCAGGAGTTTCTCTGGCATCACACCACAGCAAACAGACAAGCGACCAGGCCACCTCTTTTCGAATAACTAATCCTGGATTAGAAGCTCTCCTAGCGCACAGTAAAAGTTTGTCCCGAATGGGATTGTCTGTTAACACCAGGAAAACATTTGACAGAGCGTTCAGGTTATTTTCCAAATTAGTGGCAGACTTTCATATATTAAACTGCTTTTCTATTGAATCATTGGTCGCATTCGCTACCTTTAGCCAAATTTCTTTAAAATTAGCACATAACACTATCAAGTTATACCTCACAGGTATTCCACACCAAATGCTTATCACATTCCCTAATTAACCTTTTCTGTTATCTTATACCATAAAGAGTGTTCTGAAAGGTATACAGAAGTTAAACTTCTCTCAAAACTCACAACGATTCCCAATTGACAGCTCTAAATTCCGAGACATTTCGAACCGACTGGACACTGCACCTTTCGAACAACAAACCTCATTATTAAAGCAGCCATATACCTAGCTTTCTGCTGTTTCCTCAGGCCCAGAGAGGTTTACATCACAAAATTCTCAGACAACAATTACCTAAAAATACGCGACCTTGTCAAAACAAACGATTACAACATCTTGACACTAAGACAGTCCAAAACTAGTCAAATGGGTACCGCAGTAGAGATCCCGTACTATCCAACACATTCACCCTGGTGCCCGGTCAAGGTTGTAGACGTACTTACTAGTATGCTTATAGGCTCATCAAAAGATGCACTTCTACTCGAATTACACGGTAAACCAATAACAACACACAAGTTCATTCTGTACCATAGTAATCTACTAGTTAGGTTGGGGCTTAGTCCAAACTCTAACTCTGGTCATTCATTCCACATAGGAGCAGCTTCAGCTGCATCCAGTCATAATGTTCCTACTCACATAATCAAAAAAATAGGCCGCTGGAAATCAGCCATTTATTGCAGGTACATACCATGTCCAGAAAAGGAAATTAGAAATGCATTTAATACCATGGCTTTGTGAGTATCATATCTGGATTAATAAAGTATTGCTTATTTTTTGCCCTCTTTATTACAGGCCTAACCACTCATCGGTTTCGGCACACCACCACTGACTTTTAGTATTCTAATTTAACTGTTATTAGAAGCTAGCATTTATATAATTCACGATCGGCTATGGTTTCCGACCACAAATATATATATGTATATCTCAAAATCCAAATAGGTTATGGTGGGGAAAAATTGTGATTGAAAACCCCTTCTACCTGAAGTCTGTGGATAGTTAATACAATGTTAAACAAAAATCCGCACACCAGTCAAGCCATAAGACTTGCTTTTCCCACAGAAAATACAAATCTGCAATGATGTTACTGCCGCAAAGGATTCTGCTGATGATTTGCATTAACAATGAAGCAGCTGTCCACAGAGGCGGCTCTCTAATTAGGTGATTTAGGCGGCCGTCTAAGGCCTCGCGCTGATGGGGGCCTCACGGCTGCCTAAATAGCCTTAGGGCAGTGACATGTTGACACAAGAGGGGGCCCGAGGCCCCTCCTATGCCGACCCAGGAGAGAGACAGCTTGTCTGCAGCTCAGCCAAGTGCAGAGCTGCAGACTGAGGTTGTCTCGCGATCTTAGCCAATCAAAGCGTTGCTGCGGGTTACAAGGGCAACGCTCTGACTGACTGAAATCGCGAGACTAGACTTACTACGTGGTCTGCAGCTCTGCACCCGGTGGAGCTGCAAACCGTAAAGGGAGCCCACCGGACCACCAGGGAATCGGGATACTGCGTGCCCACTGGACCACCAGGGAATACATTTATTATAAAAGGTATTTGTGACCCCTGCACTGTCACAGCCCTCCTACCACCCCCAGCCATAGCCACCTTACCACCCGCTGCCCCCCTACCCTGTCACAGCCCCCTACCACTCCCACCCACATTACCACCCTCTGCCCCCCTACCCTATCACTGCCTTCCTACCACCCTCTTCCCCAGCCACCCTCTGCCCACTACCACCCCCTGCCACAGCCACCTTACCTCCCTCTGCCCACCTACCCTATCACTGCCCTCCTACCACTCTTTGCCCCAGCCACCCTCTGCCCCCTACCACCCTCTGCCACAGCCACCTTACCACCCTCTGCCCACCTACCCTGTCACTGCCCTCCTACCACCCTCTGCCCCAGCCACCCTCTGCCTCAGCCCTCCTACCTCCCACTGCCCCAGCCCCCTACCACCGCCTGCCGAAGTCACCGTGCCCTGTCACAAACCCCCTGCCACAGCCACCTTACCACCCTCTGACCCCCTACCATCCCCTACCCTGTCACTGCCCTCCAACACCCCCTACCCTGTCTCAGCCACTCTACCACCCCCTACCCTGTCACTGCCCTCCTACCCGCAGAGTAATCGCGCGGGGGGGGGGGGCATGGATCAATTTTCGCACCATGGCCCCAGCCTCACCACTGGGCATTGGAGAAGACTGATTGCCAGCCTCCTGCCATGTGACTATGGCCCCTGGGATGTATTGCCTGCTCTCCTGTACTGCTGAGGCCCCTGGGATGTATTGCCTGCTCTCCTGTACTGCTGAGGATTGCTACCAACTAGGTGGATTTGGCTATGGATCTTGTGTAGTGCCCTCTGTTGGTAGCAACAGTAATATGCACTACCTGAATAGCAAGACTGGTAATTTGCATATTTGGGTAGATTTGCATATCGCTAATTCTGCATGCAGGAGAGACATTTTGTGTTAATTATGGTCTTCCCCACCCATTTATAAATATGTAATTATGTTATAATAAGTCACTGTATGTTGCCTGCTATGATTTGACAGGAATGTTAATGTAATGACCATATGGGCTAGTCCCAAGTAAAATAAAGTTTTAGACAGTTCTACTTAGAAACATAGAAACATAGAATGTGACGGCAGATAAGAACCATTCGGCCCATCTGGTCTTCCCAATTTTCTAAATACTTTCATTAGTCCCTAGCATTATCTTATAGTTAGGATAGCCTTATGCCTATCCCACGCATGCTTAAACTCCTTTACTGTGTTAACCTCTACCACTTCAGCTGGAAGGCTATTCCATGCATCCACTACCCTCTCAGTAAAGGTATTTTACCCTTAATTTTGAGTCCTTTCTCTTATTGGGGGAATCTGCTACAAGGGATTGCTATGCTCTGCATATTCCCTTGCTATAATCACTCCTAAGCTCTTTTAAGAGCTCGTTCCTGCTTCGCTCTGAAGGAAGAGAGGTTCGGCCTGCGGTGGTTGTGGTGTTGGCTAGAGTGCTTGGAAGCGCTAGTAGCATCCATCAACGGAGTTACCCAGTCGGGGTGCCAGGTGATCCGTTACACACTGCTTACAATCCTGTTCTCCAACTGTGCAACTCTCACTCCAAACCTTGTCACACACAGGTAGACAATGCCAGATACACTCAGAAATAGGCACTGTTGTATATACGAATGCAAGGCTATGTAACCATACCCCTCAGTCGTGTATAAATGATTGGCATACTTGCTAATTAAATTTGTTTATTGCAAATTAAGTTCGTTTGCATATTATGCCATAACTACAGTTAGAGAGATCACAATGCCACGGCACAGGGAGCCGAAACACTGCAAGCCTCTGAACAATGAATACAGAGACTAGCTCTCTGTATCCAGCACTGCAAGCTTGTTCAATACAACTACAGCACCTTATGCACACAATGCAACCCCTATTATTATTATTTTTTTTTACTTTGGGAGCCTCATGTTTGAGTTTCGCCTAAGGCCTCATAAAGTCTATTGCCGCCACTGGCTGTCCATGAGTGGTTCACTAGCTTTGTATCTTTTACTAAGTTGTGTTTCAAAGCTGTGGTATACAGCAAACACAGACTCAAATGAACCCATGTTTAACATGGATTGAAGCAAAAATTAGATTGTTTGTTAAAATATTTGCATATGCCCACCCAGAATTCATTGCGGTAGTAACATCACTGCAGATTTGTGATTTCTGTGGGAAAAGCAAGTCTTATGGCTTATGGCTATTAGTACTTATTCGTCTGAAACAACTGGAAAAGGTTTTTTTTTTTTAAAAAACTCACCTTAATTTGATTCACATTAGAATAGTAAGCCCATGTCACACAGTTTGCATCATGATTGCGACTAGGTCCTGACCTCTCAGGGATGTCCCAGATGTAAGTTCGTGTTTGCCCTGTGTATAATCAAGATACATTGTGTTTTATCAGTTTGGATATAACAAAATTATATTACAATCTTAATAGATCAATTATATATGTTTTACGTTATTAGTACATTAAGGCTATTTTGAGTAATTATGTATTATTCTAATTTGTCTCTTTATTGCTTTGCCAATTTTTAACGCTTAGCGTGCTTTATCAGACAGTATTATTGTTACAGTGTTCATTGCATAATGTACATCTTAAAAGGAAACTGCTTTGGGAAATGATGGGGTGTGGCTAAGAGGACTGGGGTTACACTGTAAAAAGCTGCAAAACATTTTTTTATTTTCAAAACTCAAGAGACTTGAATGAGTGGAAAAATACAGCATGCATTTGATGCAAAAACCAATGAAATACACATAAATTGTATTGGTGCCCAGAGTGTCACTGGAATGTCCTTCTGGTAAAAACCTATTTGATATATTTCTAAAATATATTCAATAATATAAACTTGACCAGGACAAAATTGAAGAGAATAACATGATTCAGGCCAAAAAAAAGTATTTTTTTCCCTCTGTTATAATGTACTTTTGCTCAGGATTGCCCTTATTTCTTCCTCACATCAATATAAAAGGGCAGGGTTTCGTGGCACTGATACTTAAATATTATGGCAATCAAGCTGCTGTTGGCTATAGACCTAATGAGGTTCAGTTAACCGACAGGTTGGCAAGACGGTAAGCAACATAAGGAGTTATAGTCTATAGATACTAGGATTGTAATGAACACACCTTCTGTGGGAGAAAACTATATTTCAGACAGGTCTATACCAGTTAAATTAAATAGTTTCTCACCTTCTCTCCCACTGCAGTTGCTGCTCCTCTATTGGCTGAGATCATACTTATGGGCGACCTTAGCCAATCTAATGCTTCCCAATAGTGAAGTATTCAGGACTACAGTGCATGTGTGGAAATCACACTACTGCACCAATTGCTTTTCCTTGTGAAAATGCAAAACCCCAATACATCTCTAATGGAACGTTTGATATCTTTATGTAGAGCAAATTCGGTCCTATAAAGACTGCAGGACCATGATAGAAAGCGTTTCTGAGATACATCTGCTGGAGGTGTCCTCAGGGGCAAGAAAGGCGCTATCTGCTATTGAGGTACTGCAGAGACAGTCTCTTTATACCAAAACTACTACATGATGCATGTTAAAGCATGTTTTAGTACACTAGGCTATCCAACACAAGAACACTTAAACTGTTATGCAGGATGCATGTCAGATATACTGGGTTGACAAGTCCCTTTTACAACCAGATAGGATGTGTCATTGGCATTGCCCTTGTGCCAGGCTATTCCCCACTCATCCTGTTCTTACCTAGCTTCATACCTGGTATGCAAATTGTATGTGATTATGCTTGTAGTATTCTTCTCTTGCAAACCATGAAAACCTTTTTGAACTTTTTTCAGTACAAATTCCCCCCATGAAATCCCATCAAATAAACAATTTTAAATTAATGACAACTCAAAGAAAAACTCAGGTCTTTGTAATGGGGACACAACTAGCAGTAAGTTAAAATGTCCTGCTCTTTTACTAGGATTTTCATGGAGTGACAGGAAGATAGACAAGTAGATGTCAATTCTACTCAAGGTCCAAAGAAATGTAATGTTCTAATCTGTAATATAGTCACTAATAGCATAGACCCTATGTGAATTGCAGAGAAGCAAAGTCAGTTTAAACATGTTCCTTACGAATTATATTTTTTACAGCTATACCTACTCTCCAGTCTGTCAAATACAATAATTATTTTAGATAAATGATGTTGCTACTCCAACACAGTAATGGTCTTTACCTGGTTCAGCAGGCTGGACTGAATCACCTTCTGTTTTTACACCATGGGCATATATTGAATATGGTCTGCTTGCCTTGTTATGAAAGATGATTTTAACTTGACTTCCTACATTTGCCTTTATAAGCGGGCCTGTAAATGAAGGATGTGAATATTCATTCATATTAGGGAAATAATATAATATTAGTGCTAATATTTAAGTTTAGTAAAAAATAAATTTTCCACAAAGACAACATACAGGCAGTTGATTTCACTATTAAGTTTAAAATAAAAGATATAATGTTAAATGTTTCCTTCAGAAAAACAATATTTCAATAATACAGTTTTGTGTGTGTTTTTCACACAATTTCAGTTCAGGTCTAATTACCTAAAATCTCCAAATGTTCTTGCTCTTGAGTCCTTGCTTTGGGTGTAGTAAATGTCTTGTCTGTATATTCACGATATACTGCTTTTTTATACTTTGAACCAATAAATGTATCACTTTTCTTTAAAAACACTTCTCCTGGACTAAAATACAAAGATAATTGGAAATTGATTTATATCAGAATACAGTTTATAGAAAAACAAAAACAAACAAAACCACATTTTAGTAACAGAATTTAGAGGTAATTAGTCAAGATTACAATATCATGCATGCTTGAATACACATCTTGCAGTACCTCAAGGGCTGTTTTAGTATTATTTTTTTGTTTTGTTTTATTTTAAAAATCAGGACTGCTATAAGTTTAGGAGAATTGGGACTTCCATCTATCTAATTACCCATCATGAGCTTATATTATATCCAAGGTCTTTAGAAAATGTTTTGGGGAGCACATTCATTAAACTCACATTACATTGTTACAAATACCAATAACAATGGCAAAATTTTATCTATTTCTGTCATACCTACTGCACAAGACAAACATTGTATCTCTGCACCTATGCTAACATTTTAAATATCAATCTGTAAAACAGATTATCCCACCACCACATTTTGTGAAGGCTGAGTAAATAAAAAACTGTGAAAATTTACATAATTAGAATTGAGAATAGCCTATAAAAGGTAGACTTATTCAATACCTGTAGCAATATTTAAACATTTTAGAAAAGTCCTGGTCAGTAAAGTAACTGTGAAACCCCATCATATAAATACTAATTAAAATGTACTTCATCTACAGCATTGTTGATGGCCAGTTAATATTTTTTAAAGAAAACATTTTAATCGTCTCAAACCAATTAATTTGTTGAAGGAACTCCATTGACTATTCTTTCTGGAACTGCTAATCTTCAGAGAGAATTCAGAACTCTGTGTGTAGGAAGGCACTTAGACAAACATACACTTAATATTAAATCTAGTGCTGCTACTAGACTCTAGTGTATTTTTATTTTGTATTCTGTATATTTTATTGGTTTACTATTATTATTATTATTATTATTATTAGCGCTAACCCCTTAAGGACTAAACCAATTGTAAAAGTTATGATCAAAACAAAACATTAACAAAACCTGAAATTTGCACTATTTGTCTTTTAATTCACCTCTTTCATATTAAATACATCCACACTTATCAAATATAATTTTGTTCAGGAGAAATAGGGCTTTCATGTGAAATCCAATATTTATATATAAAACATAATTTTATATGAATAAAATATAAATAAATGTGAGAAATTAAGAAATTTTTTTTTTTTTTACTTCTGCATGGCATTTTAACTGTGAATGTCATAATACTGTTAGCCGTTATTGCAATAAAGTACACATATTTGTACTCAGCGATGTCTTACAAGTAAAACTGTACCCGTCATGTACAGGTTTTATGGTGTTTTGGAAAGTTACAGGGTCAAATATAGCATGTTACCTTTTTCAGTATATACACATTGAAATTTGCAAGATTGGTTATGTTGCCTTTGAGACCATATGGTAGCCCGGGAATGAAAATTAACCCCATGATGGCATACCATTTGCAAAAGTAGACAACCCAAGGTATTACAAATGGGGTATGTCCTTTTTTTTAGCAGCCACTTAGTGACAAACACTGGCCAAAGTTAGTGTTCATATTTGTTTGTATGTGAAAAATGCAAAAAATTTAATTGAACGCTAATTTTGGCCAGGGTTTGTGACTAATTGGCTAATAAAAAAGTGACTTGACATACCCCATTTGCAATACCTTGGGTTTTCTACTTTTGCAAATGGTATGCCATCATTGGGGTAATTCTCATTCCTGGGCTACCATGCGGTCTCAAAGGCAACATAACCAATCTGGCAAAATTCAATGTGAAAAAGCATAAATGCAAGCCTTATATTTGACCCTGTAACTTTAAAAACAAAACAAAAACTAAAACCTGTACATGTGGGGTACTGTTATACTCAGGAGACTTTGCTGAATGCAAATTTCAGTGTTTCAAAACAGTAAAATGTATCACAACAACTATATCATCAGTGAAAGTGCCATTTGTCAAAAGAGACAAACAACAGTCCCTAACTACATGGGCGGAGTTAACTGCTTGTAATATCAGAGTACTCGGTCCTCTCCTTTTAATTGTATATTACTTGCTTCATTCACGGCAGTGTGGATTCATTCCTTTCCGTGGTGACCCCTCTTTGCGATTGGTTATGTGGGGAAGTCATAAAGCAAAATAGGGTATAATGCCCAGTGCCATTGTAGCAGGACGGGGACACTCTGACTTGGTCTCCGCCTACGGCCTTTTTTCCATCACTGCAATTGGCCGATGGATGAATGGGGCGGAGAACATTCCGTATGATGGAATATACAGTCCACCTTCCCAAATCTAAAAGTAGGGGGTGTGCCGAATGGACAATGGTGTTCCCATCTTACGGATGTGCGAGCCATTACGTCACAAGCCCGCCCCCAAATTAACATAAGGGGAATAGACTCACGATGTAGCCAACCCCTGATTTCATTTGATTGGTTTAAAATATTCAGGGGCTGGTTCAACTGTTTAGTACCTTCCCTTCAAAAAGCAGGCTATGGGAGGTCATTCAACGCTAGCCCCAGATGAAGGCACAACATCTTTAGTGTCGAAACGCGTGTCAGGCGTTTTTGAAAATTTAAATGTTTGACTTTGGTTATTTGTAGTTAGCATTATGATTTAGGCTTATTTATTTTTGGGAAGCACAAGGGTATGGGATTTCTTCTAGAATTGAAGAGATTGCAGCTCTATGTCTAACTATCTTATTTGCTTATTTCTAATTGAGTTAATGTGGTATGTAGGGATCTTTTATCCCAAGGTATTAAGCAATTATAGTAGAATCTATGTTACCTAGAATTTAACTACATTAAAATAATCAAAAACTATCAATAACATCTTTGTTGTATATTATGTAGCATTTCTAAAGGGTATTAGAGGGTCATAGGTGAATCTATGCTACCGTGTTTCTCCGAAAATAAGACCGGGTCTTATATTAATTTTAGTCACAAAAAACACACTAGGGCTTATTTCCAGGGTAGGGCTTAGAGCCAGTCTGTCAGCCGGTGTCCGCGCTGTGTAACCCCCCCAGAGACCCTCACCTCCCCCTCCCTGTAATATTCTCTCCCTCCCTCCCTGTAATATTCTCCCCCCTCCCTCCCTGTAATATTCTCCTCCCTCCCTCCCTGTAATACTCTCCCCCTCCTGTAATATTCTCCTCCCTCCCTCCCTGTAATATTCTCCCTCCCCCTCCCTCTCTCCCTGTAATACTCCCCCCCCCCCAATCTTCTCCTCACCTGCTCTTCCCTGTAGCGTGGCCGAGCTCCTCTCCGGTCTGCGACCCGGCCGGACTGACAGGAAGTGCACTTCCCAGGAGCTCAGCCACGCTACAGGGAAGGGGAGGTGAGGCAGTGCGGCAGCCGTCTGAGCGCTCTCTATAGAGTGCTCAGTCGGCTGTGGCATTTAAAGGACGGCAGCCGCCGGCCCTGCCTAGGTCTTATTTTCGGGGTAGGGCTTATATTGCAGCCCACTCAGATAATCCAGCTAGGGTTTATTTTCGGGGTAGGGTGTATTTTCGGGAAAACACGGTAGCTAGTAGTTCACAATATTGATAACTCCAACATTACAAGTACTTTGTTGCTCCTTATGTAGCATTTATAAAGGTTGTCTTTTTAAACTACTGATCTTCAAAGGACTCTCTCCCCCACCCTGCACTTTATCAGAATCTTTATAACTTTAATAATGCAGTTTTCCTATCTTCCTCGCTCTTAATAGTCATTTAGTTAATAGACCACTTTACCATGCCCCAATACTTAATAAAGGAATTTCCCAAAATTATAGAGGCTTTATGTCAAAGTTTTTTTTTTTTTTTTTATCTCATATTTAATCTCATACCTATAATGTATTTTTTTCATTTGCATTCTTGGATCCTTTGTCCTAGTAATAAGTAATTTAATTTGTTATGGGAATTTCCTCACCTTGGTTCCTCTCTCTATGTAGCTAGGGACTGTAGTTTGTCTTTTTTGTTATATATTACCCAGGGTTATGACCTAATTTGGAAATTTATCCCAGGAGAGACCTTACCTCTTTTCTTCCTTTGTACGTAAAGTGCCATTTGTGTGTAAAAAATGCAAACAATGACGCTTTTACTGATGATATTTTTGTTGTGATATGTTTTACTGTTTTAAAACACTAATATTTGTGTTCAGCGAAGTCTCCCAAGTAAAATAGTACAGTTTTATAGCGTCTTGGAAAGTTACAGGGTTAAATATAGGGCTTGCGAACCAAATTCTAAATTACTTAATTATGTAAAAATATAATATAAATATATATGTAGAATTAAAATATGTATATATATGTAGAAAGGCCATTAGGCCTGAATTTGTGGGAGGAGTTAGGCCCCTACTTAAACTCCTAGCCACTACTCACCTCTGACGTTCAAGTTCGAGTGTTTCCGATTTCACTGACTTCCGGTCCGGGCGTCCTATCCAGCTGCAGTCTCCGGCAGAATCCTCCGTCCGGTGCGGCGATCTGGCTTCCTAACAGCCAACCGTGAGTAACACTTACACCCTCATTCCGGTCTCCTGCATGCCGTTCGGCGGTCTTACCAGGGGGCCAGAATGCACATGGGACCACAATAACTTTTAACGGAGACCACCTACGGTTTCCACGCTAAGGCACCTCGGGGATCAGTTGGTACAACCTTTCGTCAGTACCGCCCCCCCCCCACGAACTCGTAGGGTTCGTGGTATGTAAATACCCCTTCTCATTATACCACATACCGGCTTCGGTTAACTTGTTGCCTAGGTAACGTATTGTTTATGTGAAACTGCATTAGGATAGAGTCTGTTGGGTATATCAGAGTCCATGCTATGCTTATTAACAGTATTTGTAAAGGATGCATTCTCAGTTTTCTACACATTTCTAATAGATATCACGGCATATTGCTTCTATCTGCAAAACTTTCTCACATGCTTTCCCATTGCGGCTTGTGTCAGTTTTCATATGCCAGTTAGTGAGTTGTTATCGCCACCTTGTGGTTTTTTACGTTATTGGTTGGTTCCTTTCTTCATGTTTAATAAAGGTTTCTGTAGCTTGCCCAATCTAACGAACTTAGCTGTTAAAATTACACAATATTACACCATTTCTTTATGTGCAGATGTTAATCTTAGCTCTGTTAAAATTTCTTTGGTCTCCACAGATCGTACCATTTTGTTATATATTACAGCTAAATTGCCAAATCCTGGTTCTTGTCTTACATACCAAGTATTGTATTTATTTACTTCAGTTTATGTTTTTCAAGGCCTCAGGCAGCCTTCACTCTAAACTTGTCGCTCTGTCAGGATTTCACGTTGCGCTCATACGTCACGCTCACACAGATCAACATCTCCCCTAGGCCTCTTCTACGATATCGCCAACTACCGTGCCTCTCTACTTAAATACTCAAAGGTTTAAGCTCCATGGTATAATCACTATCAAGGTTAGTATCCACCATTACATAATTTACAAGTATCCCATAGAAGGTGCGTGAACTGGCTTACAGGGACTGGGCTCCAGGCCTAGCTTAACAAGGTATTTTCATGTCCCGTAAGGCCATCTCCCACCTCAACACGGAGGTACGGCCCCACATCCAAATCATAGATAAACGCCTCATTCGCCTTTCTACAGGGCCTCACTTTCCATGGCCACACGTTTTGAACCTCTTAAATGTCATTGAGAGGCCAACATCCCGCCACCACATCTGTGGCCACGTACTTACCTCGGCCAAATCATAGATAGAGCCTCTCACCGCCATTTGGCACTAGTAGGGCCTCATCTGTCACTAGTCATAGTTAAGTTTTTTGCTTCTGCAATAGCCTTACAGTCCAGTTCACCTTAGGAACCCCCCTGCCCCCCCTCATTTCATTCTCTCATACACCCCTACTAAACCCAAATCATTAATTCGTTTTTAGACTGTTTCAAGATCCGGCTCCCATTGACGAGTTGCCTACCAATGAGATTCCGTTTACTCCTATCAGACCCGAGTCGCCAGGTGAATCGTTCGCCCCCTCTACCCCTACGTCCTTGAGAGCATGGACTTTTCCTAAAATTACGGCTGAACTGAATTACGGCATCCCCTTTCCAGCTACGGCCCGTAAGGCGTAACTTTACAGACTTTCAGACCCCCTAGCCTAGGCCAGGCACTGGCTCTCCAGGTCAACCATCTGGTGCTTGCACAGCCACCCAAGACACCCTTGCGGAAATCCTGGCCAATCTGCAGACCCTGAACAAGCAAGGTGGAAAGTGCCATCGCCTCCCCAGGTAACCTCCCTGGCCTCTCAGCCCTCACACCGGCAGTCTCTGCTGCACCAACACCCGCCCCTATACTTCCCCCTTCAGCTCCTACCTCAGATACGTCAACTTTCGTGTCACCAGCTCACTCCGTCCTAGACTCCATTAGGAAAGAAATCCTGGATGGGAAGGATGTGTGTCTGGTGTCATTGCTTATAGCCTCCCAAGACGTGCTGGAGAACCGGGCTTATAACTTCGGGGATATTTCTGTGGTGCTTAAAACCAGAGACACTAGGCTAAACAAAAAAATTATCTATTCCCAATTTCGTATTGGCTTTCGGGATATACCGCAATGTCATTTGCTCGGTATATCCCCACAGGAGAGAGGAACTGGACTTCTATCTCCATAAAGTGGTGGATTTGGGCATCAAGTACGTGGGCTCATATTTATGATTATCATAAATCAATATCAGCGAAAGCGGCGACACATCTGAAGCAGTTTAAAATAAGAATTAACTGGTGTCAGATGGATACAGAATTATTCTGTCGCCACTTCGCTGGTGTGAGGCCCCGTCTTGTGCTATATGTAATTCTTCA
The DNA here is from genome assembly GCA_933207985.1 of Pelobates cultripes. Lineage (NCBI taxonomy): Eukaryota > Metazoa > Chordata > Amphibia > Anura > Pelobatidae > Pelobates > Pelobates cultripes. Next base: position 76,821,928 of record OW240913.1, on the reverse strand, counting down.
ACCCATTTGGCTGATTTGTGCCCTTCTGTGGCTGTTCCATCCACCCCCACTCCCACCCCTCACAATAAACAAGAGGGTGGTCAACGGGATAAACTGGGTAGACCCATCTCCTTTCTAGGGAAAGCTCAGATGTGCAACAATTTCAATGCAGGTTCCTGCAGCTTCAGCGCCTGTAGATTGTTGCACATCTGCTCTATCTGCTTCAGGGTACACACAAAGACCATGTACCCATTCAGGTTGTCCCCTAACAAATGACTATCCGACATTAATATTGACAACCTGTTTTTTTACTTGAAACCTCATCCGAGCAGACATCTAGTGGAATATTTGTCAGCAGGGTTCACCCAGGGCTTTCTCACGGGTCTCGTAGCCATTCCCCCAGGCACGCTGGAATGTCCCAATCTCCACAGACGCTCTTCTTTCCGCTGAAATAGCACAAAGTTTCATGATTGGCCCCTTCACCTCCTCACCTTTTTCCTCCAGGCGATTTTGAGAGAGGAGTAAGTCCCCTACTTAAACTCCCAGCCCCTACTCACCTCTGATGTTCAAATTCGAGTGTTCCCACCCACCTGCACCCTTAAAACAATACAATTCTCCTTGGTGGGCCCACTTTTATTTACAGGCCCACTCGGACGTTGGTTTCGGCACACCACAACCAAACTTTCATCTCAGACACTATCCATTACATATTAAATTCCGAGCACAAATATATATATATATATATGATCTAAGTGATTTTATTACCTTTAATTAAACTTTTTAATAACTTTTATTGACTTTCTAAACTTTTTTTGCAGGCATTAGGGGGACAGCCTGAGAGTTCAGACAGTCCCCCTGCAGGCACTGCATAAGCCAGCTATTTCGGCCATGTGATCATGAGGACCCCGCATTCACATGGCCTGGGAGGGCCGGATCGTTCAGAGGATCACAAACGCACCGCTCTCCGGCGTTTAGAGCCACCCTGAAAAGGACGGCATAGAATGCCAGCCGTCCTTAAGGGGTTAAAAATAAAAATCTTTCAATAAAATATTTGACAAGAAGAGGAAGTAAACCGGCAATATAAACATTGCATCTCCCACCTGACAAACATGCAAAGAAGTGAAACAGCCTAAGGGTGAACAAGCAGCCGTTGGCCTTTCAGAGTGGAGTGCTTTATACAGAACCAATATACATTTACCTCTACATTGGGGATGTACTGTATTATATAACGTAATTAGGCTGACGGTTGCTTTTTCATCCTATGGCTATTTCGCTTCTTTGCACTCATGCAATCCTGTTTTTCTACTAGGAGTTTTCAGACTTTGCCAAATGGGCAGTCTAAATATCATGACTACATCATCACATTAAAGTGGTTATGGTACCTGTGATCTCTTAGTACCATCCCACAGATCAGTGTTAAACCATTTCTGAATAGTTTAACATTGAATAATGGCTCTAAGCCCCAACATGGACAATATCTGCTAATAAAATAATTCTTCCAGATTAGCCTGTGCAAAGGTGAATGGCAGTGATAAGCAGAAAATGGCAGCTGAGCGCTCTCAACTATGGCCTTTGCTGGTATGAACTGGTATGGCTAATGTGGAATGTTACTCTGCATTATATATACCGCCAGTGGAAGGAGAGTCATGGGCACTCTGGGACCCTCGTTAAGTTTCAAACTATGCAAAGAAGGTTCCACACTGAACTGTGGTATAGTGCAAGGAATGTCCACACACAATAACCACTTTAATGAGAGGTCATAGTGCCTGCTGTGCCACTTTAAATTATATATCTGTCTTATTCTCATCAAATGTTTCTAATTTATTTAACTGAAAATTAGTAACAAATTGGCCACGAGACTACTACTCCCTCAATTGGCACACTGGTATTCAAAAGCCGTATTTTATTATTGCATTATAGAGTCTATGAGGAGTACCTTTCGTCATGGTGTTGATGTCTCTCATGTTCCCAAGTGCGATTTGGAGAATAGTCCCATTCTACTTCTTCAGCTGCAATGTAATATGTCTGTCTAGATGGGATTACAATTTTAGACTTCTTCTGGCTGCTGCAATCTTTAACCCGATAATGTTGCTTCATGCCACCGGTAAAATGGTCCGTGGTCATGCACTTCACATCAAAAAGACCTAAGGAAGAAGGCATTTCCATTACACATCTCTGGTACAATGTTTGTACATATGTTTCGTATGCAATTTAGATTTACTTTAAAACAGGTGGCCTATGTTCTTGCCTTCCTCTGGCTGTAACTATTTAAGTATTTTTTAGTTTTGTTCAAATTTGAAACACAGTACTCAGCTCATCTCCATATCAAGATGTCCATTGATATTGGCCTCTATGCATGTAATATATTTATACTGCCTTCCCCTGCTTTCAATTCTTACTTAATTAATTTCAGCCTGAGAGATGTAATTTGTTTTCTGTAACACTTCACAATTTGGGGTGTTGGTTATTTTTCAGTTGATGATTTTCACAAATTATAATATACAGAGTGTTGCATACTTAATTTATGTATGCATGTATATAAGTAAGTGTGTATGTATCCAAGTGCTTATTACATAAACTTTGCACAATATCTGAGTATGTTAGATAAACCTACCAGCCCAACTTATTAATGAATTCTGGTAAAAAAAGAGTCTATATAACCTAAGATTTTTCCTACATGATTCAACACATAATGTTGCAAAAAGGGGTGTCAGACAAATTTATCAATAGAGTACAGAACATCAAATTAAAGTGAATTGAAAACCGAATGGAAAAATTTCTGCAAAAAGTGAAGTTTTGGAAGCCCTTGGATTTTTTTATGTTATTTTAGCCTAAATTTAGCAATGTGGTTTTACATTTATTAACAGTTCTAAGCTTAGTAAATAAAATAAACAATATCCTATAAGAAAAACAATCCTGCTGAGGCAAGTTATACACATTACCCTATCCATGGTATACCAAACCACCCAACTGTCATTTGGAAGAATCATCTAAAATGCTGCCTCCTGTCCTTCTGCCTCAGGTTATTCTGCATCTGGACACATCCCAAAAGCACTAGACAGGCTGCCTCTTTTGGGCATTGTCTGTCATGCAAATAGTGTCACTGTAGGCTTATTGACCCTCTGACCCAATTAAAATAAATGTTCCAAGAACCATAACTACTGCAGCCCACTGTAGTGATTATGAATGCCCTCCCAAGGTAAGTAGTCAAACTGTTTGTGCAAGTCAGCTCCTCTTGTGCAGCCAGACGCTCTTTGCACTGAGCTGCCATGATAGTCCACAGAAGAGGCTGTGATTGGCACTGCTGTTGGACCCTAGGTAAGTTGTCAAACTGCGTGCACAAGCTTTGATTACTTACCCTGAGAAGACACAGGTCAAACCTAGCACCACAGGCTGAGATGAATATGGCACTTGGAGCATTCCTTTAATACCACCTAGTGTTGAGAGGTATGTTATATAAACATTATACACAAACTGCTATTGCCCCAGTGTACACTGCACCACTCTCTATTACACAGTATTTAGCGGTTTAACAAAAATCTTCTATTTGTGGTCCTTTACCTGCATTGTCAGGTCGCATGGAAGCTGAAATAGAAATGTGTGGAAAAACACTTGCTACATCTCTTCTTCCAGAATGGTGATCTGTAAAAGTGTTTCCAGTAAAGTGGATTCCGTGCATGTCTACCTCGCTCCCGATTCCCATCACATACCAGAGAACTGAATTCCCTGTGCACATTTCCAGACCAGGCTGATTTCCATACATGTAACCATTGATAGCTGAACACAGTATACAAAACAGAAAATTATTACCATTGAACTGTCCAACTGTGGCATCAGAGAGCATGAAAGCGATAGAGTATGAATCAAATTATTGAAAGGAACATTAGCACGTTAGGAGTAGAAATCTGTATTCCTAACATTATAGTGTTTCTGTCCCTAGTAGTACTAGGCCTCTGCCGTTTGGTAGTAGTTGTTTGGTACGCTCCCACAGCACTGCTCACCTCTCCTCCCCAGGCACCGTCATAAAGGAGGCAGGGACTCCTCTGGTGCGGTCCAAATAAAGCCTCCTCGTTGAGGAGCAATGGGGGACCTAATACGCATGCACGGCAAGTAATGCAAGCACTACATATATTCAAACATTTCCATAGGAAAGCATTGAACCATGTTTTCCATGTCACATGACTGGGTTTTATTCGGTCTGTGCTGCAGAAGCTCCTCTAATGGCTGTTGGTCTGACAACAACTAGAAAAAGTAGAAAAAGGAAAAGGAGTGTTTACAGTCCTAAAGATAACATAGGGTAGACGTCTAAAAACATGTCATTTATCAGGTATTCGTTAAAAAAAAAGGGAAAGACACTACTTAAATAAACCAAAACTAAAATATGGGAAGACAAAGGGAACTCAAAAAGAAATTAGAGAATGGTTGCTGGGACACTCCAATGTCTAATACGAGGGTGTCTCGGAAGCTCAAATGTGTAATATAAGGGTGTCTGTATCTACTGGTGAAATACTGATAAAAATCAGGATGACCCACTAGACTAGATAATACAAATGCAACAAAACACAAGGTGGCAACAGTGTATAAAAATATATCGACTAGAATCCCTGCAGAAGAGTGAACACCCAGTAAGTCAACATTAGAAACACTTACAGAAAGATAAGTCCTGCGCTCACTCTCATCACTCCTGGGCGGCAGCAACGACTACAGTACACATCAACCCCAATATATATAGTAAAAACCAAAGAAAAACAAGTTACCTGCACTCTCTCCTTAATCCCTTTGTATATTTAAACAAATGGAGGTCATTTAGTTACTCCAATGGCCACTGGCCATTTTTTATATACACCCCTATATACTTATTAACCCTTAATAGGGAACACATGGGATGGGCGGCAGCATTGTTTTTCTTTGATAAGAAACACTGTTGCCACAGTCTGAGTAAATTGAAATGATACACAGTAATCGAAAACCAGGAAGGGAACAAAAAAAGGGGAATATGAACTAAATAGTCACAATAAATAGGGTGAATAGTAATGCAGATAGAATCTAAATAGAAAACCTAAATTATTGAGCCGAATCTGGAAGTGGAGCAAAAATATTGTATAAACGGCATAGACAGAGTCTAATGTGAGACTAAAGGTCAGCGACTACTATCTAGGTGGTCCCTAATCTGTGCCTTCGAGGGTACCTATGATTCTAGATATAGAAAAGTACTGTAGTCTAGCTGTTATAACTCTAAACAATCTAGATAGTATAAGAAGAGAGTCTAATGTTAGACTAAAGATAAGTACCAAATGACTAGGTGATCCCTAAACTGTGCCTTAGTGGGCACCAACGATTCTTGGATATAGGAGAAGAGTCTAGTCTAACTGTAAAACAAAAAATAAAAAAAAGTGAAAGAAGGTTTAAGAAAAAGGTAAGACACTGGCATGTAGAAATAATATCACGATAGCAAGCTAGTACGGATGTACCTAGGTAGAAACTATACCATCTGGTATTGGCAAGAAATAACAGCCACAGTGTCCAAAATCGCAACACCCCAGCCTGCTAGAATTTTATAAATCTGATTATAGCTAACATAATCAACATTGCAAAAGTAATAGCCGAAGTCTCTCGAGTAAAGAGTGACTAATGCAGGATAGGGTGTCCTACTGAGCCCTGACGCGGTCTCGCCGGTAAGCGGCTCTTGAGGGGTGTATATTCATACTATTTATTCATCACTTACCGGGTCTCATGTTATCACTATACTTATATTTATTTTTCCATATACATATAAGTATAAAGTCAGAATTGTCAGGAATTAAAAGTGAATTTTGTGTTTATCTCGTGGCCAACTTTTACCTGCACATCATTTCTTTTTAATTAATAAATTAATATATATATATATATATATATATATATATATATATGATTTGCTTACAGTGCATCATATTAGACTCTTTGAAGTCTGGATCTTCTTTGTTTACTTTGTCAGGACTGCTTGTAAATAAATGTATGTTTTCATCCAAAAGCCAGCTCTCATTCTCATCAAATACAGCTGACAAAAGAAAATAGAGGTGATCTATGCCAACCTGCAAAGGTGGGAAAAGAATTAGCGACTGGAAAATAGACACACAACTTTTAAATTTAGAATTTCAATGTACTCACAGAAAACGGGAATTAAAAAAAAAAGTAATGCTTTATTTAAAGAAAGGGAAAAAAATCAATTTCACAGCCAAGGATTCCAAATGTTTAAATTTGTATTACTAAATTTAATAATGATGAGGTCAATTAAACCATAGCTTTTGTTTAAGTCTTCATCTTTTACATTGGTTTCAAAGAAAGAAAAAAAAGCCCTTTCATTTGGTGACTATCCTGCTCTGCAATCCTGATATCAAGTGTAAATATCTTTCCCATTTATGAAACCAAGTTGTTGTTGAGCTAAGTAAAGTAAATTGTAAGGCTTGATATATGGGTTTAACCCCTTAAGGACACATGACATGTGTGACATGTCATGATTCCCTTTTATTCCAAAAGTTTGGTCCTTAAGGGGTTAAACTAAACAGGAGTTTTTCAGATATTCACAACATATTAAAAACAATGGTACAATCAGAGCTGGCTGTAAAAAAAAAAAATGCCTTTTCATTATCTCAGTAATGTCACTGAATAGTAAGGGATCACCTCCAGCCTCAATTTGTCTCTCTTAGGCTTTAGAAAGGAGTGGCAGGATCTACAAGTACATCAAAATATTTATCTTTAGAAAATATACCTGACCATTATATATTGTGGAAGACAATAGCTGCAGAAGCCGGTAGGCCATATATAACCTTCAGTATATTTAACAGAAGCAATTCTACTCTTTGTTTATTAAAGCATCATTTTTACCTGTTTGTCATTTTTAAGTGCCTGGCATACTAATAAAGGACCCACTAGTCCAGTATTGGTGTCTTTAATAGGATCCACAGATGAGAAGTACAGCCATGGTAAGCAGTTTCGATCACGTGGGGTGGAACCAAAAGAGGCTGGTATATACCAATCGTATGTGAATGTATCCCCAGGTTCCACATGAGAAGCAGGTGTAGGAGACTTGTTCTCTATGGTGAAGGTGAACAAACAAAAATATATATTTTATAATCTTGGTATTAGTTTATATAATTGCTGTATTGTACGTTTTGTAAATTATTGTATTTTTTATCACATTTATAATGTGTCAGAATTAAGTGACCACTCCACTGCTGTAGCTATGGTTTGTTATGGCAATACTGGCAACAAACATGTTTCAAACACCAAACAATCTGTTTCTTTAGAATTAAACTGTCAAATAATGTGCCTCATGATAGGTTTATTTGCTTGAAAACTGTAAAACATCAATGCTTTAGCAACATCCAAACCCAAGGCTTGTTTATCTGTTTGAATGCCCAGCTAGCATTACTGAAAATTGGGGTATTTATAGAGAGATGAAAAATTAATAGAAAAAACTGCTATGTTTGTGTATTCATCTTGTTTCAACAAGATTCTTTATTTTTTTAATTATTAATATGTCTCTCTTTTTCAGAAGGTCATATTTTTTCACAACGTGAGTTGGCTGTACGGGTGCGAACAACGGACAGGAGAAAGTCATGGGCAGAGCGGAGAGACCGAGAAGAGGCATACCTATGGGTTTGTGAAGAGATATAAGAGGGGCTAGAATTGTTCAGTGCTTTATAGGAATGGGTTAGCACTTTGAATTAACTCCTATAGGATACAGGAAGCCAATGTAAGGACTGACAGAGGGGTGAGGTGTGAGAGGACAGACTAGAGAGGAAATCAGTCTGGCTGCAGCATTCATTACAGATTGTAGCAGGGCAATACAGATTTTGGGAAGACCATTTAGGAGAGGGTTACAATAATCCATGCAGGAAATTACTAGAGCATGGACAAGTTCCTTGGTAGCATCTTGCATAAGAAAGGGGAATCTACAGGATTTGGCAACATACTGGATGTGAGGCAAAAAGGTGAGGCCAGAATCAAGTATGATGCCAAGACAGCACGCTTGCAAGGATGGACTTATGTGGATACCACTAATTTGAAGGGAGAGCAAAAGAGGAGGATCAGAATTAGGAGGAGGAAAGACAAGGATCTCAGTTTTAGAGATTTAGTTTCAGAAAGCGGGAGGACATCCAGTCAGAGATGAAAGAAAGGCAAGCAGTGGAGGAGATATACATCTAGGTGTCATCAGCATACAGGTGGTAGTGAAATCCAAATGAGGTAGTAAGTTTGCCAAGAGAGGCAGTATAAAGAGATAATAGAACAGAGCCTTGGGAAACTCCATCAAGACAGGACTAGGGGAGGAGCTTTCATTAGAAAAGGAGACGCTGAATGAGCATTGGGAGAAATAAGAGGAAAACCATGAGACGACAGAGTCACAGAGACCGAGTGATTGAAGAGTTTGAAGAAGGAGAGCATGATCAGTGGTGTCAAGAAGAATTAGGCAGTAGAGAGGTCAAGAAGAATTAGTATGGAGTAGCGGGCTTTGGATTTAGTAACTTTGCTAAGAGCAGTCTCAGTAGAGTGGAGAGGCAGAAGCCAGACTGACGAGGGTCAAGGAGAGAGTTGGAATTGAGGAAGTTTGACATATGGATAAAGACAAGTCTTTCCAGAAGCTTTGAGGAGAAAGGGAGCAGGGATATGGGACGATAGTTAGAAGGGAAGGATGGGTCAAGAGATGATTTTTTCAGGATAGGCACTACAGTGGCATGTTTAAGGTCAGCAGGGATAATCCTAGAAGAGAGAGAGCAGTTGAAGATGTGTGTTAAGGAAGGCACAAGACAAGGGGAGAGAGCGATCTGATAAGGTGAGATAGGATAGGATCGAGCGGGCAAGTGGTGAGGCGAGAGGAAAGGAGAAGTGCAGCCACCTCTTGTTCAGCAGCCAGAGAGAAAGTCTGAAGGGTAGGAAAGGCATAATCTACGTGTGGTTGAGAAAGAGAAAGGCAAGGTGGGGAGAATTCTTTCCTTAGCTGTTCAATCTTGACGGTAAAGTAACATGCAAAGCTATCGGCTGTAAGGTTAGTTTGTGGGGTGGCCACAGTAGGGAAAAGAAGAGAATTAAAGGTGTCAAAGAGACGCCTGGGATTGTGGGAGCATGAACTAATGAGAGAGGAAAAGTATGACTGTTTGACGAGGGCAAGGGCTGCGCTGTATGAACACAATATGATTCTATAATGGAGAAAGTGTGACTGGGTGCAAAACTTCCTCCAGGAGCGTTCAGCCCAACAGGTGCATCTTTGCAGGTAGCATGTTGATTTAGTATGCCACGGTTGGGGGAATGCCCTCCTGAAGGTGCATGTTTGGAGCAGAGCTGCAGTTTTCAAGGCAGAGGTGAGGGTAGTGGTATATGTGGAGATGGCCAGTGAGGGACAGGAGAGGGAAGGGATGGATAGCAATTGTGAATCAATATCAGCTGACAGCTGCTGGAGGTCAATACAATTAAGGTTCCTCCTGAGTTGAGGGGGGTTAGTGCTGAGGTTGTTTGGTGAGGGGGTACTCGATAGCAAACGATAAGAGGTGGTGATCAGAGAGAGGAAATGGAGTGTTGAAGATATTAGATACTGTACATGCATAAGAGAAGATGAGGTTGAGGGTATTGTAGGCTACATGGGTGGGAGAATTAGCCCACTGCGATAGCCGTAGGGAGGAAGTAATTGAAAGTAGTTTAGAGGCTGCTGAGGTCAAAGGTATGCTAATGGGAATATTGAAGTCCCCGAGAATTAGGGATACAATATTAGAAGAGAGGAAGTAGGGTAGCCAGGCAGAGAGGAGAGGGGAACCAGGGGTGGTGATAAATAATGGCAAAGTTTGAGAAGGGTTTGAAAAGATGAATCGAATTAATTTTGAATGATGGGAAAGAGAGGGAAGGGGGGTTGGGTAGAGGTTTGAAGGAGCAGTGACGTGAGAGGAGAAACCTTACACGGCCACCTTTACATTCAGAGTGTCTTGGGTTGTGGGTAAGTTGAAGATCACCAAAGAATAAAGATGCAGGGGTAGTAGTGTCAGAGAGGGTGAGCCATGTTTCTGTTAAGGCTAGTAAATCTAGGGAACGAGAGATGAAGAGGTCGTGGATAGTAGTGGATTTTGTAATATTGCAAACAGAGCGTGCATTCCAGAGGGCAGTATTGAAGGAGGATTTAGAGGAAAAGTAACATGAGATGGGTATGAGATTGGTGTGGTTGCTTGAGTTCGTATGTGGTGAGTTTGCTGAGATGGGACCGGGGTTTGGAGAGACATCACCAGCTGCTAGGAGCAGAAGGATAGAAAGGAAGTAAAGGTGGGAGTAGGATTTGAAAGTTTTGTAAGAGCGTATGCATATAGAGGATTTGGGAGGAGTTAGAGGAAATAGCCTGGAAAGGTATATGTAGAGTGCATGGGATGAATAGAAAGGAGAGGGGAGTAAAGTGGAAATAATGAAGATGGTGTTGCCAGGGACAGGTGAGCAGAAGGATATTTTAGTAATGAGTGAAGTAAGTGTGAAAGTGAAAAATAGAAGGGATAACATTATTTAGAGAAAATATGTATAATCTTCATATCTATACAACAAAACACATGTATGTATATAATCATAGGCATGTATATATATACACACATACACACTTATACCTCTGAGTGATTAAACCCATTGTAATTAGATTGGATATTATTTATTTGCAGAAAAGTATTAACCATAAGGCAGCCACCTAGGGCCCAGGAGTTAGACAGGGGCCCCAGAACCATTAATTTGCTTTGCCCTTGTAATTATCTCTATGTGAAGAATGAACTAGGGCCCAAACTAGGGCCTCATGGGATCTTAGTCCTTCTCTGATAGTCAAATCATTTAAAGTGGGCAGTTTCGGTAAAATAACGGTACACACAATAAAATTAACTAGTTTGTATAATGACTTGCATAGAATCTGTGCAGAAATAAAATAAATCATTCACCTTCAGGAATATTGCTGGTTCTATATGAAGCTCCTTCCATGTTTTTGGTGTAGCTCACTCCATGTGCTTGGATACTGTATGGTCTGCTTGCATTATTTCTAAATGTTACTTTGACAATATCTTGTACTTGTGCCAAGAGAATAGGTCCTGTTTGGTAAAAAGAATACATGTTATCAAAGAAGACGTTATTTATCAAATTAAGTGAGCTATTACTGAGCTATTTTTAGGGTTATTTTTACTCACTGCTGTAGATGTCTGCTGTTAGTGCTCTGTTAGTGCTTTCAGGTAAATCAATATAGAATTGCAGGTGTACCATAAAACATTGCAAGTTGAAAGGTCTCAATAAGGTTCTAAAACCAAACAATTTCTTGCGGTTCCAACTTCAACTTCGCTTGACTTTTAGTGAACTTTAGTCATGCAAATGACTCAAAATCCGTCAGAGGTTAGTGAATATCAATGCCGCAATTTTTGTTTTGTTGTATCTTGCGCTAATTTAAAAAATGACATGGATGCAGCCAGTCTCAGTAATTGCTCGTATTGCAGTATTCTTTTACTAATTAAATAATCAACTTTTTTTATTGTGTAGGTTTTTTCAGCCAACATGGTCTACTTTATTTAACATTGATCTCTCTGTATATGTGATGAAATGAAAAAAAGTTTTACAATTGCTCCTACACACCTTGTGGTGGTCAGAGGCAGATGGTACAGAGACTGCTAGAACTGTGGGGTAATATGTGTCATCAAATGCACAATAGAACAAAGATTTCTGACCGACAATCTCAGGGAAGTTATATACGCAAAACTAATACAAAAGTAAATTTCTTACAATTTCACCAAATCAGATGTTTTTTGGGATGCTTGTACTCTCTATCATTAGAAATATACATGAACATGTGTATGTGGTGGCAATTTGGCCAGCACAATGTATAGGATACATATACTGTATTGTCATCTTTACCATGAGAATTAAGGCAGTGGATTGTTTGTATTGTTGGCTATTCGATTCCTATTTTTCAAAAATATGATAATTGCAAGACATAATGTACAATAGTGTTACCAAGTAGTCCAAGATGTTCTTCTTCTGCAGACCTTTCTTTCCTTTTTGTAAAAGTTGCATCTGTGTACCCCACGTAAAGAACCTTCTTGTAGGATCCTCCAATCCGTGCTTCATTTTGCTCAAAAAATGGCGCTGACTCACTGTTAAATTTTGCAGATACAAATAATTTACTGATCAAATTTGCTGCACTCACTATAATTAACTTCTTCTAAAGTCAATCAAATGAAAAGGAAGTATAAACTGAATGTGTAAAAATGAATGAACTTACAGTAAATCAATGAATAAACTGCACTACAGCAGCTAATAGCAGTGTATCTAGTGCCCTTATTCACTTTCAAGTAACAATTCATTGCTAGAAATAACTAGATGCTGGTTCATGTCTGGCGGGTGCAGACCACTTGTAATGTTCCCTTCACCTAGCACTGCAGAATTTATATGATCTGCAGCAGAGGCATAACTAGAAACCACTGGGCCCAGGTGCGAAAAGTGCCCTGGGCCCCACTGCCCCTACTTCTCTCCTCCTCCCCCTCCTTGTGTCACATTCATGCCCCCCAGCTCCTCTATATGTTTCATTCACCCCCACAGGGTGAGTGTGGCATGGTTGGGGTGGGGGGTGGGGTGGGATTGAGTATGACATAATTGGAGGGGTTCATGTAATAGGGTGAAAGGGGTCAATTGTGTCAGAGTAATGGAGAATGAGTGTGACAGTGCTAGAGAAGGTGAGTGTGATAGAGTGAATATGGCAGAGTGATGTGAGGTGAGTATAGCATGGGTGAGTGACAGGATTTGGGGAGTTATTGTGAGTGTGGCAGGGTGAAGGGGGGTGATAGTGTGTTTGTGCTTGGGTGACAGATAAACAGACAAACACACACTGGCATACATGCAGATACACACCATATAACACATACAGATACATACACGGACACACATGCAAATACATGGACACTTAATGACAAACATTCAGATACAAACAGTATGACACTCATACAGATACAAACAGTGACACACATACAGATACATATGCAGACACTGACCTACAGATATGCAGACATACAGATACACATATAGACACACATGCTGACAAACCGATACACATGCAGACACACATATACATACATACAGATACATACACATATACATACAGACACACATACATACAGACAAACAAACACACACAGACACATACATACAGACACAAACATACAAACAGACACATATATACAGACACACACTCACACACATACATACAGACAGACACACAGACAGACACACAAATACATACACATACACAGACAGACACATACATACATACATACATACAGACACACACACACATACAGACTCCCATACAGACATACATACACACGCAAATGCTAAATGTTTTAGTCACCTTTTTTTTTTGTTCTACCTTTTAGGTGCTGCAGGCTGACTTACCCTGGGGTCTAGTTGCTGGATCCAGCTGATGGGAGTCAGAGCAGGAACTCTGACTCCCTCCTCTCCTGCCTCCTCCCGCGCGGCTCTCTATAATAGCTGGGCAGGCGAGTCATTTCCACCTAGCTCTGACATCATCACAGGGACTTGGTCGTGCTATTAGAGCCCCGCAGCGCTGACCGGAATGAATTGCCATCTGTGGCCCTAACAGCATGGGCCAGCTGATCAGTCCATTCAATGCGGCCCCGGTGGTAGTACCATGCAGGCCGGAGCTGCATTACATGACTGGCAGGCACCCCAGTCACAGGGGTCTGCAGGGCGACCAGGCCCCCTGCACCCGCAGTAGTTTTGCCACTGATCTGCAGCCAGTGGGGGTGCATACCCCAAACTCCTTAGTTCCCCCAGCTTTAGAGTAAAGGGGTTGTTTGATTGCTCTTCAATCTCACTTTTGGCTTTTAGACCAACACTCAGCAGCAGCGGCCCTGCATTGGCCAACTGGGGAGTTACTTTGATTTCTCTGGCCAACCAGGAGGTATTTATCTTATTTGCCTGATGACCATTCATCCTTGCTACTCAAACAGAAGCATGGAGTTCCTACGGTGCATGCATGGCAATTATATAATCTTTCTCATAGAGAAATACAGAACCCAGTGCTTTTCTATAAGAAGCCCTCACATTCACTTTCAGCCAGGACGGTGAAATATAGGAGCTTTGTGAAAGTATTGTTTCATTTTGAAATTGTCACTTTTATAATATAAGAAAGAGAGGACCTTAACCCCTAATGCAAATCAGGAAGCTGAAGTGACTTGGGGGTCTGGAATGTTCCTTTTAATACTTTTATTTGGATGTATACAATCCCAAAATTGCAAATTGTGTAAAGAGAAAACATTAGTGATTTCTGTTCAATAGATATTTCACAGTATTTCTTTGAAAAGTATTATATAAACTCACACCCGTTTTGCTCTGCAGACTTGTAAATTGTTGTCGTGTGCAGGTGCCTATTTCAAACTTGAATCCAGTCATCAGGTTCAATGGAATTTTGCAATGTGAATGGATATTTAGTAAGTGGAGTTGTAATATCACAGGACAGGGGCTATATATGAAAAGTCATAGTAATTGCTTTGTGCTAATTATAAAGCTCACTTACATTCCATGCTATTTGCAATGCTAGCCTTCACCAGAGAAATTAACAAATTTGTGTGTCTGTGTCAGGTAGAAGAACTCTAAATTATTTCACTATTCTCCTAAACTATGTCAGGATTCTCCAGACTCCATTCTCCAGACTCACTGTTTTGGGTTTATTCGTATTATATGTTGTTTTTAAATTATAGATGTTGTTTCCCTACTGTATTTACTATTTATTTGGTGCATTGAGTCTATTTACAGAAATATTTTTTTACATTTTGGTGATTCTACTTTCCCAAGAATTTTAGCAGTTTTCTTAAAGCGAACCTGTGAATAAATGTTCAATTTAACATGAAACATCACCTAAACAAGTAAATCTATGCATTAATTAAACGTTGTCTCCATGGAGCTGGCACCACAATCACACACTGATCATTGTCAATCTGTTCTTGTACTCATCCAAATGTGCTTCTCAGAGTAACTGAATCATATGTTTTGTAGTTGCTGTGACAAAGTGCAGAAGAGCTGCTTGTTGGAGGGTCTCCTACTCTCCTTTGTAGGCCAATCAGAAGCCTAGAGCTTCTTACCCTTGGCCTAGGTTTTGATGAGAACTGATTGATGAGACTGACCCTGTTTTTACATGGCTTTTTTACTAAATCTGATCTGTACACATAATTCTACTATATATATACCTATTGTGTAGGTAACATGACAGTTAGACCTTAAAAATACAGATGAGTACTTGTCCAAAACATTTCAGCTACTATTAATACAAATTAGTGTTCTTTTGGTTTACTGGGCTATTAACTTTTTTTCTACTGAGAGTTTAATTATCTTTTGCATAAATATTTGGGACATGTATTTATATTATTACTTTAACCCCTCAAGGACCAAACTTCTGGAATAAAAGGGAATCATGACATGTCACACGGCATGTGTCCTTATGGGGTTAAATCATATATAGTTTTGCATTTACATATTTTATAATGTAATTTAGATTTTTCTGTACTCTCAGAGTATGTGCAACTTACCTCTCAGGGTCATCTAAGTTCTGTCCTGTAAATTGATTTTTTAATGTTGGACCATAATTCCATATTACTTCTTCTGCTGCAATGTAATAGTGCCGAACTTTTCCCATTAGTTTACACTTTGGTTTTGTGCAGTTTCTCACTTCGTAAATTGCCTGCATGCCACCTAAGGATAAAAGTAATAATGTATATGTTACAACTCTATGGATAAAGAACATAACTATAATAATATAACTACATTTTAATTTCTCCATCCTTATCGCTAAACTAGGAATACAGCACACCATCATTTTGTAATGTAAAACTGTTAGAGCTTTAAAAAATAAAATAAAAATAACTGAAAAAAGTATCTATCTATCTATCTATCTATCTATCTATCTATCTGCAAAATAAAGGCTATTAAATCATCGCCCAAGATTAAAATCACCAGGTCCTTCAAAAAATTAAATCTTGAATTCTTTCTTAATGACATCAAGAACCTCCCATGGCACAGATTAAACATTATCCCAGATCTAGACTGTGCTGTTGAATTCTTTCAGTCTGAACAAATTTGGAATTTGCATGCCCCGCTGTGTAAGGTGAGAGTAAAAGGAGCACATATGAACTGGATCACAGCTGACCTCATCCAAATGTACCAGTTTCGGGATTCTTTGTGGTCCAAGTTCAAGCGTACTGGCTCTATGAATGATCACTGTGCATATAGACAATGGCGAAATATATGCAAAAAACAAACAAAATTGGCCAAGGCCCAATATTTCTGTGAAAATCTGAACAATAACCTATCAAACCCTAGAAACTTTTGGAAAGTCATAAATATATAACAAATTCCCCCAATCCACTCCCAACCCTCCACTGTCAAGGTGGATAACCAAACTCTGTAACTTCCCTTAGATGTAGCAAATGCCTTTAACAATTATTTTGTCGGATGCTCCACTGCCCTGATTGCCAAGCTAATAAATTGCACGCATCCTGAAACTACAAATGTGGATCAGGCCCAACTAAATTTGCAAAGACCCAATATAGACAAGTTTCATTTTAGATCTGTACCTGTTAGTGTCATTAAAAAACATCTTAATAATCTAAAAATGAAAAACCAGTCTGGACATTATCAAATCCCAGCAATGCTGTTGAAGCTCAGTGCGCCGGCAATTGCCAAACCCGTCGCAACCCTAATTAACGAATCCTTGGTGTCTGGATACATACCCAAACTTTGGAAGACTGCGAGAGTAGTGCCTATACATAAAAGTGGTGACACTACTTTTGTTTCTAACTATCGCCCAATATCATTGCTCCCGGTATTGTCAAAAATCTTAGAAAAATTTGTCCATATGCAACTATGTGAGTATTACCAACAATCAAACTATCTGACACCTTTCAATCGGGCTTTCGCCAGAATCACTCCACTACAACTGCCCTCCTAAAAGTTTGCAATGACATCCAAACTGGCATGGGACAAGGAAACCTAACTGGAGCTATTTTCCTTGATTTTGCCAAGGCCTTTGACACGGTAGACCACGACATTCTATGGCACAAACTCAAAAACTCAGGTATTGGTGATTGTTCGCTAACCTGGTTTTGAGCGTATGTATTGGATCGCTCGCAATATGTGTCCATTTCTGACAGCTGCTCCCTCCCTCTCCCAGTCATGTGTGGTGTTCCCCAAGGTTCCATGCTTGGCCCCCTACTATTTACATTATTGATAAAAGATCTGCCTAATGTCTGCAAATCCTCAAATGTACACATGTACGCAGACGACATAGTGATCTATGTGAGCTAATCCGAGCTACCGCATCTTGAGGCTGTGCTCCAAGACCAGTTTACAGAGGTGGAAAAGTGGATCGCAAAAAACAAACTCTTCCTAAACACTGACAGAACTGTCACAATGATCTTTGGAACAGTGCCTAAATTACACAAATTACACAATTCCCACCTATCCATCGAAACAAATTCAAATGGCATACTGAGCGCAGTCCACTCTTTCAAATACTTGGGTATGCTGTTAGACCCCAATCTATCTTTTGGCCTCTACATAGAAAAACTTGCAATCTAAACTTTATCCAAAACTAGGTGCCCTGTACAGAAACAAATCCTGACTAAGCCCTACAGTAAGGGAGAAGATTGTACAGCAAATGCTGATGCCAATCTTTGATTATGGGGATGTAGTATATGCATCTGCACCGCAATCCCACATTAATAAACACAATACATTGTATACAAAAAAAGAGAGTACTGTATAGTATCCCAAAAGAGAAAGGACCAAATGGTAATGCTTAAATCAATACATTGTATAACTCATTCTGCCGATTTGTGCTACAGTGTAATTACAGGACCCACCATTGTGACATGCTAAAAGAACTAAACTGGCTGTTGCTGGAATCCAGACGCACCCTTCATCTTTCCAGCCTTGTGTTTAAGAGCTTTTCTGGGAAATACCACCCTACCTGAGCAAAATGCTCTCCTCGGCTTTTCCCACCTCCTATAACCTCCAATCCAGTACTAGCACTTTATTTAGTCTACCTCAATACAAAAAGAAAGCGGCCCGACCCTCCTTCTCCTACAGAGCGCCTTCTCCTACCTCCCACACACTTTAAAATCTTCCCCAAGCCTAGAGTCCTTTAAGAGATCCCTCTCTACATACCTCAAAACAGAATGCACATGTCATGATTATATATTTCCTACCTGTTCTATGGTAAATTTTGTATATATTGTGTAATATTGTTTTTGTATATTATTGTACCCTAATGTAACAATGCAATGATTTGTGGACCCAGGACATACTTAAAAACTAGAAAAATCTCAATATATCTTTCCTGGTAAAATATTTTATAAATAAATAAATATCTGATAGATACGAGATAGATCTAGAAACTCTGCTTACTACAAACACTGAGTAAACATGTATAACAATGCATAAAAATAGTATTTTACAAGCCAATCATGTCAGACAGAGGATGATGTCTAGATGAACAATTTCATAAATCAATACTGTACAGATCTGTTGATTGAGAAATTGTATCATGGAAGTATAAGGCCTTGCGTTAGTGAAATGATTTGTTCTTTAGGAGACACATGCATGTGTCATGTTTCTTATTTAAAAACATACTGCATGTGTCATATTTACTTTTACCACCAACACGAGTTAAACATGAAAAATTATACTTATTGATATGAGTTAAATTTTACATACCCGATATAATTTTTTTATAATATAATAACACATTTCTGTTACAATTATTATATTATTTACCAAATCACTTCCTACTAAACAGTACTTCAGCGCTGTTTCCAAGGGCAGTGGGCATATTGTTTTAATCTAATCAACTACAGAAAATAACTACATATTTTTCAGTTTTATTAAATGTAAGTTATTTAGTAAAAGTCTTGGAAAATATATTGCATTTGGAGTTTGAAAATTGCAATGCACTTACCCTACTGATAAACGGTTATATAGTTAAATAAACTTCTTATATCTTGCTTTGAGTGAAATACATTTTGCCGTTTTAGATAGTGATTCGTATAACAATTTTACCCATGGAAGCAGTAACGTTAAAATTAGGTGGGATACCTTCTAAATGATCGTTAACCTGGCAGCTAAGAAGCCATTTTCCAATGTTGTTTGTTAACATTTCTCCCTGGACCATTGTTGCAGGAAACAAACTAATAGTATCTACACGGTAACGCTGTTGGGTTAAAACTTGTCCATGAAAGTACGCAGCATGAATATCTATTTCATTTCCCATGCCAAACAAATACCATTTCACTTGTTTGTTGTTACACATGGACAGCCCAGGGAGATTCCCAAACATGTATCCATTGATGCCTGTAAATATAGAAAAGAAAATAAGGAATTCATTTGATTTAAAGAATATTTGAAAATAACCTAAAACTCCTTTTGACCTTTTTTTTTCATGAGATGCTATGTTTTCTTAGCAAATGAGGAGGAGAAATAGAAACAGTGTTCTATTCCCCCTCATTCCTGTATGCTTACTCCATGTGAACTTCCATGTATAATGGATGGGTGTGAGGTGTGATTGACAGAGAGCTAAAATTAAGTCACCAAGGTACAGGATAAAGAAGTGTCTATTTCTAAATATAATTTTATTTTTCACACCTCACAAATACATATTGCATATCCAGATTAATAAACATTATATTAAAAATCCCTAGAAGTAACAGTTCTCTTTGAAAGATTCATCTAACAGGGTGTTTTGCACTCGCTCCTATCAATGATAAGATGGAACATTAACAAACGGAAAATTAGCTAACGGTTATCCCTGCCTACCGCATTTCTTGGGAGGAAGCATTCAATAACAGTACAGTGTCATAGAGTTTCATGATCGATCATATGATTCTTTTTTTAAAACTTTTTTTATTATCAATTATTAATTTGTAATTTGACAAACTGAATTGTGACCTCTGAGGTTTTAACAGACTATTTCTTTAACTTGTGTCTATTAGTTAGACACAGTACATATTGTGACTCTCAATGGACAACCAGGTACAGCCTTCGTGCATCACTGTCACTAAGCAGAGGAATAGTGATAAGTGCAATGGGTAAAGGAGGCAGGGCAGTCAGGTGTTAGGAATACAAACATGCATTCCTAATAAGTTAATTACTAGATAGTATTTACATATCTACTAAACAGCAATATTTTAGACTACAGGTTTAAAACTAAAAGAACGTGTCCTGGTGCTTTAAGTGGTACTTAAAACTGTCCAAATATGGTTGCTTCCCTTTAACCCCTTAAGGACCAAACTTCTGGAATAAAAGGGAATCATGACATGTCATACATGTCATGTGTCCTTAAGGGGTTAAGGTAAGGCAATGACCAAGAACTGCTCACCTCAAACAAGTTGTTTTGAGGAAGAGTGTCCTTTTAAATAATTTCCATCCTTAGTCCAATGCATGTCTTAATCAAAGAGCACACATTATAAAATACACATTAAAATGTAATCTTACAATGCATTTTATTGCTCTCCTTGAAGTCCTCATCTTCTTTATCAACTGAATCCGGGTCAGTACAAAATGTTTTAATGTTTTCATCCAAATACCAACTCAAATTCTCATCTATTACAGAAAACATTAGGATGAACTCATCAAAGTCTTTTTCATCTGCTTCCTTCATTTGACCTGAAATCAAATAGAGAAAAACATGTGAAGACATGTAAAACACATCATGGTTGAAGGGGATAGATAACCTTATATTCCTGTGGTAATTAGGAAAATGCAAAGATTATATAATATAGTTCTCTGGTCATTAAGTTCTGAGTTTTTCAAGTTTGTTATTGGTGGCAATGCTCATTCAATCATCAGTTTTTCATCATCTTGGGTAGTCAGAACACAGAATCCTGTTGACACATAAAGGGGTTTCCAAGCTGAACTTTGCAAGGTTCTTCAAAAGTCAGTACCATGTCCGATCTTGGACTTTTTCTCCTTTTGGGTCGGTAACTTAGGCCATACATATTTAAACTTTACTGTGGCAAAACAGTCATCAAACTCAGTTTGCTCAGAATAATAATTAGAACTATTCTAAAAGGTAAAGGTCATCTATGCATTTATATAATAATGTAACAATTTTGCATGAATCTAAATATTACACACCAATAAATAAGGTAGCATTCTTGCTATCTATTTATCTATTCTCTTTGTTGTATATATTTATTTGTCCTCATTTGTCAAATTGTGAATTCAGGACATGACTGCACTAGAGCTAAAAAATGTGTAAATCATTTCTGCGTGAAAAGTTCAACTTGGCACTCAATCCATTGAAACAGCACCAAAAACACATTACCTGTTTTGCATACGAGCATAGGCCCAACAAGACCTGAATAGACATCCATTGGTCCATCAACATGTGAATGGTAGACTCTAGTCACACAAGCCTCATTCTCAGCTGTTGGCCCTTGATCTGTCACAGCTTCCCAAGTGTAAGTGAAAGATTCCCCTGGCTTAACAGCAGCACTTTTCTTCAGTGAGTCTGGGTTATTATCTGGGTAGGAGGCACCTGTAGAGAACATTTACATTTTACTTTCACTTGATTTTATAATACAAATTTGAGTTCAGAGAATTCCCCCTCAAAAGCTAAATTTGTTAAAGAGTGCTGAGACCTAAACCCTCAAATTCTGATTAAATGAGCTAATATATTTTTTATCTTAGTTTGTTCTTAAATGGATGAAATGCAAAGCACCCATTCTATGTTTTTCTCTCACCAGGTGGCAGATGACCTACTGCATCTATTTAATTGTTTTTTTTTTACTGCTCTATGTAACTTGGCTTCAATGTCTAATTGATACTTTGGTCTTCGCTTTGACCAAACTGGCTTCTTTCATATACTAGTTAGGTATTGATTTAAACAATTACAAAAATGGTAAAAGCTTCACCTATTTTAATGGTCGTAGTGGTGAAAACACCAATTGTTTGGTTTACCATTCTTAAAACATAATTGAGTGGGCAGGAATGGAAAAATCCATGGATGTGAATAGAATGTATAGTGCAGGTTTTGCTTGAAATCAAATGGCCTGGTGGCCGATGGTTTGAGAGAGAAATCATCTCGTGTTAGTTCTAAATTATGCTGGTATCTACCTACAAACTGACACTCTGTACATGGAAGGGAAGACAGTGATTCTGGCATTAGGCAAAATACAGGAACTTTGGGAGAAATATCTGAAAAGTTTCTAAGTTACATTTCTCTACCAAGTGACTCCAAAATGGGAAGAAGAGTTTGTGGTTGGTGGTGGAGTACCAATTACAAAGTCATACAATCTAATTACATGTATATATTTAGTAAACATAATTTAAATTGATGATCATATTGATTTACCTTCATTCTCCTTTGTGTACTGAACCCCATGTGGGTGCAAACTGTATGTTCTAGAAGCAAAGTTTTTAAGATTGACAATAAGGGTGTCTCCAACCTCTGCCTTTATAATGGGGCCCAGAAATCCCAGCCAGTCTGGCTTCTTCACTTCCACTGTATAGGAGTCATCAGTGTATTGTTGATAAACAGCTTTCTTATAAATTCGGCCAATTCTGTTTGTGTCACGCAATAAAAATGTAGATGCATGTCTGAAATGAAGGAGAGACAGAAATCCTGAATGCAAGAAGAACAAAAACAATTCAGGGTTATTTTATGTTTAAGATGAATAGCAGGTGCATGGGCCATATCACATGATTTTTGAATATAACCAGAGTAGAAACAGTAAGTCTCCAGGAAACACAGCAATTTCAATAGGTGAATGCATAATATTTTAGTTCTACCCTTGTGTTAGAGTTGAGGATTTATGGCCATGGAACTAATAATTACACCTAAATAAAACATTTAAATCAGTTTGTCTGGCCTGACCTCCATCTGAGTTTAGATTTCACAATCAATAAAAAAAAAAAAAATCCACACATACATATTTAAAACTGGAAGCAAGCAATACAAGCCATCTTTAGCAGAAACCTGAGTCACAGAGAAATTCACGAGGAAAGCAAATGGGGTAAGTGGTCACAGCCTGTTCTGGGTTGCATGCAGCAGAAAGTAAACCATTCTGTGCGTCATGGGACACAGAATATCTATATGATATGAGTTTAGAGCAGAGAGCACAAATCTTTATAAGCAAGGGGTCTAGGGCACATTTGGGCCCTCCAGTTGCTACCAAGGACAAACATCAGATAAGGACTAGGGTGTACAGTGACGAAGCTAAATGTGGTTTATGGATAGTGTTTCCTCTGAACTTCAGTCAGGCCTTGGAAGATATGTTTGGCCTTCTAAACAGAAGGTATGAGCAGTGTTTCATAATTGCAGGCCAAAAACAAAAAAAAGTTCCACAGTTTATATTGGAATACATTGTAATCCATAGGCCTGGAGCTTTAGCTCCAATACAGCCTATGTTAATCTGGTTCTTCTCCTACCTTTAAGTAGTGAATAGCAAAAATATGTTTTAATCCAAAGAAATGGAACGTATTGGATAAGCCTACAGCTGGCAAAGGTATTCCTAAATAACACACCTTATTGGATACACATGTGGCAGAAAAAAAGGGAAGAAACATATGTTTCCAATAAAGTTGTATATTTATCTATCAATTTTATTTATTTATCTTTTTGTCTGATGCTTGCTTGCTAATTTCCCTTGTATGAAAACATTATTTGTTTGCGGCATGATTTCTTGAAATTTATCCTTAAACAGGCAAGCTGATATGTTTAAAAAAAGCTGCAGAGGGGAAATATGAGGCTAGCAGGTGTGAGTAGGGATAGAAAGATAATTAAAAAAGTGGACATGAGAGAGGTGAAAGAAGGTTTACCAAAGTAGGTAATTAGAAAATAGGGAAAGATGGAGAGAAAAGGCCAAGAATAGTGAAAAAGCATAAAATCTGATTCTAATTGGGTAAGGTGGCAAGCTATCCTTGAACAGTTTACATGTGAAAAGGACAGTGGAAATGCACAAATTAGGAGGGGAACAGAGAGGATCCAGGATGCAAAGAAAATAAACAAAAAAGGGTAAAAGGACTGTGGAACAAAATAAAAAAAATAGTATGATGGACATAAAAAAGGCACACTCTGTTGGGTCACATATCTCGGAAAATAGAATAACTATTTTGTGCTGTCTTATTTTTTACATCTGGCAAGGACAATAACTATTTTGTATTCTGTAATTTATTCACTCCTTGGGGCGATTCGAATCCTAACATATAACAAAATAATGTGTCCATACTAGCAATGAAGAGCCTCCAAAGGTTCAAACCTTTGAAGGCACTTCATTCCTAGTATGGAAGCAGTGTTTTGTTATGTGTTGGGATTTGAATAGCCCCAAGGGGTGAATAAAATATGTGGATTTTATATTTGTGGCTCTTCCTGTTTGACTTGAATTATTATTACCTGAGAATGATTTTGCCCTTTAGAACTCGAGAACAGTGAGCACTTGAATGGTGCGTTTGGTTCAGACAGAACTACTAAAAGGTGATTTAATTTGCATGCTGACATTTTGTTTAACCTTGGTTTGAAGGTGTTTTTTTTGTTTTGTATTAGTAGTGTCATACAGGGTTATTCACTAAAGTGAAAATTCCATGTGAATTCAAAGTAAATGTAATTTCTTTTTGTCATTCATATTTTATTGAGATGTAAGCATGGTACAAGACATAAGAATGAAGCAGTTTTAGAATATAATAGCAAAATGTGGAGAGTTTGCAACTTTTTCATGTCACCTAGATTTGCTCAGTCGATAAATATGTTACTTCAATCTTTCTTAGTTAAAGGATCACTATAGTGCCAGAAAAACATACTCGCCGGGCTCTGGGGAGGGGAAGGGGTTAAAATCTTACCTTTCTCCAGCGCCGGGCGGGGAGCTTTCCTCCTCCTCTTCTCCTTCCTCGCGACGTCATCGGCTGAATGCGCATGCACGCCAGGAGCCACGCGCGCATTCAGCCAGTTCATAGGAAAGCATTTACAATGCTTTCCTATGGACGCTGGCGTCTTCTCACTGTGATTTTCACAGTGAGAAGCACGCAAGCGCCTCTAGCGGCTGTCAATGAGACAGCCACTAGAGGCTCTAGAGGCTGGATTAACCCTCAGTGTAAACATAGCAGTTTCTCTGAAAGATCTCGAGATTTTACTAATGGAGGATGGGACTATTCAAACTGAACTATTTAGAAAACTGACATCTACTGGGATAGCCACCACCCATACAAATAGAAAGCATCTCACCTACGCAGAGCATAACATATACAGCCACAACAGGCTTCGGGCACAATAACGACCGCCCGGGCAACCTAAAACAATGGATGAAACCACCACCTGAGCGCACAGTCTATGCCCCACACCTACACAAACAGGCTTGGCACAAGCAACACAACACTTACTGACACACAAGATGAGTACCCACCAATACTCCCACACGAAAGGAGAAACTACACTCAAAGACTAGCCTTGTGCCTTAGCGTTGACACCACCATATCTCTCCGGTAGCAACTCCACCTACCTGCTTATCTCTAGCGCCACACCGCTGGATGACAAACAACAAGTCTACTGAAAATTAGCCCAAAGCCACAACATGAACAAAGTCAACTTGATTTGTTAAGCACATACCTGTTAAAAACCCTTGAACCTAATGTAACTGCATGTTTTATCTGAAACGCCTGTGCGCAGGCAATCATAAGCTTTCCATGAAACGAGAATGACTACATGCTTTTACTTGCAACACAAAATAAAAATAAAACATTTAAAACAAATAGAAAGCATCAATCCCATATGGACAATATTTAAGAGCTAGGAGGAACTGCTAGCTCTTAAATATTGTCCATATGGGACAGACTAACAGATTAACTAGTCTGAAATCTACACGTACCCAATTAAATTCTCTGACCCCCAGATGTATAGCCACTTTTGATAGGGGCTGGACAACAATTATACAGTCTCTTTCTAAACACTGGCCCATATTACTGCATAATTCTACACTCAAGCAGTCATTACCTACCTACCCATCTCTTATGGCCCGAAAATCCAAAAACCTAAAAGATCTTTTAGTGCACAGCTATTTGGCACCAATTCTGTCCAAACCCAACGGGCTTACACATACAAAGGGCACGTATAGATGTGACCATTGTAAGGCCTGCAACTATATTACTCATTCTAAATCTACAACATCGACACAATCAAAGATTATGATTACAACCAATGCCCTGGTGAACTGCAGCACTACTCAGGTGATATATTTAATTACGTGCAGCTGTGGGATCCAGTACATTAGGAAGACTTTTTAACAATTTCGCCATAGCATCCTTCAACATGTGGGTTCCATTAAAAATACTCTAACACCGACACCAGTAGCCAGACATATTGCGAACTTTCATCAAGGCAATATGGATAACTTGAGATTCCAAGTAATTGAAAAACTTATACCAAATCCTAAGAAAGGCAACTTCAATCAGCAATTACTTCAAAAAGAATCCCAATGGATTTATTCTTTCAGGACCTTGACCCCACAAGGACTCAATGAGGAGTTTAACTACACTCCATTCATACATTAAAATAGATGGATTTAATTAATTAATCTGCCAGTTTTGTCTCCATATTTTCATATATATTTTTTTGTTTCTACTTGGCATATAGATTTACATCTCATATATACCAATAAATCATCATTAATTTATTTTCTATATCCTATTTATTTAAAAAGTGTAAAGTGCCAAAAGAAAAACAGAGTAAAATAATTGCATCGGCAAAAAGGTAGCTCGACGCGCGTTTCGGCATTTCGATACGCCTTTATCAAGAGCGCTTCGACGCGTTTCGGCGTTTCGATATGCCTTTATCAAGAGCTCTTGATAAAGGCGTATCGAAACGCTAAAATGCGCGTTGAGCTACCTTTTTGCCAATGCAATTATTTTACTCTGTTTTTCTTTTGGCACTTTACACTTTTTTACTTTATTTCTTTTTCTCTATTGGGTCTCTATATGGTGCATTGATTAAATGGGATGATAGGGATAGATTTGAGGCTGCCTTGAAGTAGCAGTTAGTCGAGTTTACCACTGTGTGAGTTAGACAGTTAGTCTAGGGCAATCTAGGACATCTGGTGGTTATACTTGAGGGGTCCTTCATCGGTTTTTACCGAGTAGAAATATCCCCATTTCTCTCTTTTTGCACTGTATGCCCCTGTGGGCATTTATTATGGTTAGAAAGACTGATGTATATAAAGTATTTAACCACAGTACCTATATGTAGGTGGATGTGCTCCTTTACTCTATAGAAGTGAGCATACACTTTTGAATACATCCCCTCTATACATTTGCCTCCACTAGTGACTACAGTCTTTTGCTCCCTTTGGTTCCATAACTGCTACCAGGCACTATACATATCCCTACCATCACAATTTTTTTGGGGGGATTAATGTCAACTTTTTTGACATCTTTACTCTTTTGCCTTATAGAAAGGGCTTCTTTATAGATACACCTATAGGATATTATACATATATAACTTAGAAATATCTATTTCCGATATATTTTTTTCTACGAGTGTTTCATTTTATCTACATACCAGTTGGTGCATTGGTGCACTTACTTTTGGTAATTTTTTACCATTCTTCAAGATTCGACAATCTTTTAATTCCTTAATAAAGGTTTATATCCCCTTTTCTTCCCCCACTTAAAGTTACATTGAAACTAGGAGATATAAAGTTGCGGATGAGTATGAACTCCACTCACTATATGTGAGTGGTTTTCCATCTTTTCCACTTTGCTTGTTTAGATTATATATGTATATATATACACTGCCGTGCTAGAGATAATACTCAGTTGACCCACAGTCACATTTTGCAGGGGGCTTTAGTGTTAGGAAGCTAGTTTAGTGATTTATATCGATAGGTGCCCTCGAAGGCACAGATGAACTCCAATATATTTACCATAGGAATTCTTGGATCCTATCCTTAACATATACTAGCACTAACAGTATTATAAATCTCCAGCATTTGTGCAACTTTGCAAATGCTTTGAGTTTGGAAACAGACCTGTGTAAACTCCTTTGTAACGTTGCATTCTACTGAAAGGCATCTCACAGCATATATCGTCCAGGCAATAGCTATAACTGTTTAAGTGACATGGATGTATTGCTGGGCTTATCCTTTAGATTTTAGTACTATTGCAACAACTGCAAATTAACCTTTTTGTTCTGACTATCTTTACTTATGCTCTTCATGTTGCTACAAGCATCTTGCTACATTATTACAACATCAATTAGTTACTTAGTCTAAATCTATATTTATCATTCTACCATTTGAAACTTTAATTCACATTGAGGACATCCTCTCTCATGCTCTGTGTACATTGAATTCCCTTTTTTTTTAACTTAGGTTTTTGTTAATAATTGTTGTGTATTCTATTAATTGACTTTTCAAAATATTTTTTTTTATATACATCTCAATATTAAAAGTTATATTTTAAGATAAATGTAAACATAGGAAAGTGCTCTTTCCTTTTCTACTTATATTCCTCAACCAGGGTTAACCCCTTCACTGCCCTAAGATTTGTTCTTCATTAGCCAACACTTTTTCTAATATTGCAAAAACATACATAAGTGTATATACGTCTAACTCTATCTTGCACTTGTGGAGTAGTAGAAAACAATGCACAACATGCTCATATCATAGTAGTTGAACAATTACAGGATTATTAACTAAAATGAGAATTGTGAATTCAAAGTGAATTTCAAATTTGAAAGTCAGAGTAGCCGACATAGAAACAAAGCTGGGAAAAAATGTTCCGCTTTTGGCAAACTTGACCTTAAATTTAAAGTTTACTTTGAATTTCCAACTGTTGTGATTTTAGTACATATTACTGTAAATCTTTATTGCTATAGATGATTAGATGACAGATCAGTACATCAACATACTCTTCTCAAGAAAGAACATAATTAAAATTGATACTTACTCATCATCAGCTATAGTGTTACCAGAAATGATGTTCCTCTCAGAAGGAGCATAATCCCAAAGTATTTCCCTAATTGCAATGTAATATGTTCTCTTTTTTGCAGCTATACATCCAAGTCCTAAAAGAAGTAGCAGGCCTATTGGAAAGAGCTTCATCTTCTTCTAGATGACCCAAGTTGGACAATAGAGAACTAGCTCATTTCAACACCTCAGATCCTTTTTATGGCTAGGTTAACTGTGATTAGCAAATTCTTTGACCAGAATTTCATATCAAAGTCCTCTTTAGTGTTTTCCAAAGCAAACACAGGTGTTCCAGTAATCTCATATGTCAGTGTACTATTTGCTGTGTGCTTTGTTTTAACTCTATACGTTATTTTATTGAGATAACAACTGGTTGCCTTCATTCCTATAAGGATAAATACATTGTATATTCTTCTAAACACACACTTCCACTTTCCTTAAAGGAACACTATGCCGTTAGGGATACAATCATGGTATTCCTAATGCTATATCGATCCCCTACCTATGCAGATATCCCTTTCTGAGGCTATAAAAGATGAGCATTACTTACTCTTCTTCCATCATTGTGCTGGTCTTGAAATGGCTGTTCTGCCTCCCTGGCCAAGGTCATCAAGACTGATGTTTATGCATGTTAGTATTTATATAGCACCAACATATCTCGCATTGCATTACAATTATTGAATGGGAATATTTGACAAGTACGTACAGAATATAACAGAGACAAGAGATGTAGAAGACCCTACTCGAATGAGCTTACAAACTATGATCTATGATCTTAGCCAACCCAATCCTTCTCCATAGGGAAGCACTGGTAGGCTAGTGTGCATGCACAGCAGGTTGGAACACTGCACCAATGGAATGCTGTTCTACAAGTAGCATTTGATTGAGAACAGAGTCTAACTCAGTTCTCAAAGGAAAAAGCATCTAGCGTGTGTCAGGAACACAGGTTCTAGATATGTGTTAAACCCCCATTGGAAACATTGCAGTTTCTATAAAACTGCAATGTTTTACATTGCAGAGTGAAAAGTAAAGGGCCACTGCAGCCAGACCACTCCAGTTAAATTAAATGGTCTGGGCACTAGTGGTTATGATCGGATAGAATATGTAAACCAACACATATACTTTTACATAAATTCATATTACATTTGCATGATACATGGTCTACTGCAATAGTTCATATAAACAATGTTATAATTAGATTTTTTTTCAAAGTAAAAGAGTAAACAATTTATAACTATCAACTATAAAGGTTCCCAACTCTGTACTATGCACTAAAGATAACCTAGAGTGCAAATGGTTTGTAATTTGATTTACAGCCAGGCACCAAGATTCAGAATAAAATATGACTTCTAAATCCTACTGTTAGAACCTGAATATATGAAACAAAACAAGCTATCAGTATAAGTGTGTTCTATACTGATCAGCCGCTAGTGATGTACCGAACGGTTCGCAGGCGAACGGTTCCTGGCGAACATAGCATGTTCGCGTTCGCCACGGCGGGCGAACATATGCGCGGTTCGACCCGCCCCCTATTCGTCATCATTGAGTAAACTTTGACCCTGTACCTCACAGTCAGCAGACACATTCCAGCCAATTAGCAGCACAGCCTCCCTAGCAGACCCTCCCACCTCCTGGAAGCATCCATTTTAGATTCATTCTCAAGCTGCATGCTTAGTAAGAGGAGGGAAAGTGTAGCTGCTGTTCATAAGATAGGGAAAAGCATAGCTAGGTTAGGGATAAGGGTATGCTTTTTTTGGATTTTTTCTATGTAATGTAATTGTACACTTAGTTGTCTGCCACTGCTGCCAGCTTCTGTGTCAGGCTCACAGTGCATACTGTGCCCATTTCCCCAGTCAGTGCCACCACTTACATCTGGTGTCACAATAGCTTGGATTTAAAAACAAAAAACTTTTTTCACTGTTATAGATTGAATAGCAGTCAGTTGTCTGCCACTGCTGCCAGCTTCTGTGTCAGGCTTACAGTGCATACTGTGCCCATTTCCCCAGTCAGTGCCACCAAATACATCTGGTGTCACAATAGCTTGGATTTAAAAACAAAAAACTTTTTTCACTGTTATAGATTGAATA
>OW240913.1:76719099-76783464 GCA_933207985.1 Pelobates cultripes | reverse complement strand
AGAATGCCGTCATTGCAGAGCTCAGCAGTGTGGAATTTTTTTTGTATGTCTGCCTCTGACAACAGCGATGCCATTTGCAACCTGTGCCAAAAGAAACTGAGTCGTGGGAAGTCCAACACCCACCTAGGTACAACTGGTTTGCAAAGGCACATGATCACACATCACAAACGCCTATGGGATCAACACATGAGTACAAGCAGCACACAAACTCAAAGCCGCCATCCTCCTCCTGGTCCAGCATCTTCAGCCACATTAACCACTGCTGTCCTCCCCTTGTCCCCTCTCAACCATCCGCCCTCCGCCTCCCGCCTTGAGCAGTTCCGCTCATCTTCCCACAGTCATGTGTCTGTCAAGGACATGTTTTAGTAAAGAAGACAATGTCAGAAAGTCACCCCCTTGCCCAGCGTCTGACTGCTGGCTTGTCCGAACTATTAGCCCGCCAGCTTTTACCATACAAGCTGAGGTAGAGTCTCAAAGCGTTCAAAATTTGTAGCTATTGGGACACGCGAAGTGGGAAGGTACCCAGCCGAAATTACTTTTCGCAAAAGGCAATCCCCAACCTGTACTCAATTGTGCAAAAGGAAGTAATAGCATCTCTGGCACACAGTGTTGGGGCAAGGGTCCATCTGACCACTGATACCTGGTCTGTAAAGCATGGTCAGGGCAGGTATATCACCTACACTGCGCATTGGGCAAACCTGCTGACGGCTGCCAAGCATGGAATGCGTGGCTCTGCAGAGGAGTTGGTGACACCGCCGCGACTTGCAGGCAGTCCTGCACCCACCTCCTCTACTCCTCTCTCCATCCTCTTCCATAACCTCCTACGTAGGTCACTCCTTCTGCTGCTGCGTCTTGCTCCATCAGCGGCGCACCCCCAGCTCCCCAGGTGCTATTCCACATCCCGGATACGGCAGTGTCACGCCGTCTTGGGTTTGACTTGCTTGAAAGCAGAGAGTCACACCGGACAAGCACTCCTGTCCGCCCTGAACGCACAGGTGGAAAAGTGGCTGACTCCGCAGCGACTGGATGTCGGCAAAGTGGTTTGTGACAACGGAACAAATTTGTTAGCGGCATTGAAGTTGGGCAAGTTGTCACATGTGCCGTGCATGGCACATGTGTGTAATCTGATCGTACAACGCTTTGTGCATAAGTACATAGGCTTACAGGGCGTCCTGAAGCAGGCCAGGAAGGTGTGTGGCCATTTCAGGCGTTCCTACACGGCCATGGCTCACTTTGCCGATATCCAGCGGCGAAACAACATGCCAGTGAGGCGCTTGATTCGCGACAGCCCGACACGTTGGAATTCAACACTCCTAATGTTCGACCGCCTGCTCCAACAAGAAAAAGCCGTTAATGAATATTTGTATGACCGGGGTGCTAGGACAGCCTCTGGGAGCTGGGAATTTTTTTGCCACGTTACTGGACGCTCATGCGCAATGCCTGTAGGCTCATGCGTCCTTTTGAGGAGGTGACAAATTTAGTCAGTCGCACCGAAGGCACCATCAGCGACATCATACCATTTTGTTTTCTTCCTGGAGCGTGCCCTGCGAAGAGTGCTGGATCAGGCCGTAGATGAGCGTGAAGAGGAAGAGTTGTGGTCACCATCACCTCCAGAAACAGCCTTATCAGCATCGCTTACTGGACCTGCGGCAACGCTGGAAGAGGTTTGTGAGGAAGAGGAGTCAGAGGAGGAATGTGGCTTTGAGGAGGAGGGAAGAGGAGGTACAAGACCAACCACAACAGGCATCCCAAATTTTGCTCGTTATCACCTATCTAGTACCTGTGGTGTTATGCGTGGCTGGGGAAAAGTACGCTAGGCACTCAGTGTGAGGGAGGAGGAGCGGGAAATGGAAGCGGCTGGCATCAACCTTATTACCCAAATGGGGTCTTTCATGCTGCTTCGTGCCTGTTGGGGACCCTGTACCTAAAAGGCTGAAGGAGGAACTTGACCTGTACTGGGTATTACGCTACTAGACCCGGTAAAAGCGAAAGTAGAAGCGGAAATGTTACGAATTGCAAGCAAGTATATGAAAGGATGATGCAGCATTTGCAAAAGGAAATAAATTGAAAAGTATGCTTTACACACAGGCGTATAAAGGGTGATGTCACAGCACTGCTTGGGAATCTAACAGGGGAGAGGAATTAGAGTCATGTCTCACTCCCCATGACCACGCCGGCAGGACAGGACGCTTTAGAGACGTGTTGTTGATGGAGGACATGCGGACCTTTTTAAGTCCTACGCATCGCCACAGCCCTTCGGGATCCACCCTCAGAGAGCGACTCGGCCGACAGGTAGCAGACTACCTCGCCTTAACTGCAGATATCGACACTCTGAGGAGCGATGAACCCCTTGACTACTGGGTATGCAGGCTTGACCTGTGGCCTGAGCTATCCCCATTTGCGATAGAACTTCTGGCCTGCCCCGCTTCAAGTGTCCTGTCAGAAAGGACCTTCAGTGCAGCAGGAGGTATTGTCACTGAGAAGAGAAGTCGCCTAGGTCAAAAAAGTCTAGATTACCTCACCTTTATTAAGATGAATGAGGATGGATCCCGAAGGGACTGACACTGGGCGATACATTAGATTAAAAAGGCCTGATGAGATGAGCTGCCTTGGGCTAAAAATGGTCCACACGCTGCTGTATTTTGGCTCTGAATGCCGGTTGACTTGCGTGACTTATCCGCCACCAACTAGGGTTCAAGCCGCCATGTTTTAGGGCACTTTCTGCCTGTGAAACAAACATCAATTATAGATTGAATAGCAGTTGTCTCAAAGCGGGTGTGTCAGGCTCACAGAGGATACTGTGCCCAGTGCCACCACTCACTCACTGGTGTCACAATAGCTTGCATTTAAAAACAAAATACTTTTTTCACTGTTATAAGATTGAATAGCAGTTAGTTGTATCTTCAAGCAGGTGTGTGTCCAGCCCTACAGGCGTACATTATTACTCTGCCAGTGCGCTGCCACACCTCCCCTCTCTCTCCTACTCCATCCTCTTACATAGCCTCCTCATTCCAGGTCCTCTTTTTGCTGCTGCGTCTTGCTCCACATCAGCGGATAGGGGCGTAACAGTGATTAAACTGATAACAATAGTACTAAACACACCCCTCCTATCTGGTGGCACATTAGATTGCACGCGCAGTGCCCCAAATTTGTTGTGATCTGTGAGTAAGGTAAACGGTTGTCATACAAGTAGGTTGCAGCTTTTTGAGGGCCCACACCACCGCTATGCACTCCTTTTCAATGGCAGTGAATATGCTTCACTGTGCAAAAGTTTACGGCTTAGATAAGCCCCGGGTTGCTCGCCACCATCTGCTCCGACTTGGCTCAGTACTGCTCCCAATCCAAGCATAGAAGCGTCTGTATGGACGAGAAAGTGTTTAGTTGGATCAGGAGAAGAAAGTGCAGGTGATTTAATGAGCGCCGTCTTGAGCTGTTGGAAGGCCTGTTCACTCTGGGGCCCATACTACTATCTTGGGGAGGTTTTTACACGTTCCTATATGGCACTTACTGGGCTTTAGGGTCAGTCCGGACTCCCTAATCAGGTCTATTACGGCTCCTATGTGGGTCAGGTGTTCGGGCCAGGAGCTGCTAAAAATGTCTATACCATCCAAGTAGGTGTGTATCAGTGTGTCAATCCATATCTGCCAAGTGACCCTATGTTGGGGTAACATTCCCTATTCTGCTCTGTGTCAGTGTGTATCAGGGGCTCTGAGGACAGGTGTCAATCCATATATGCCAAGTGACCCTATGTAGGGGAACAGTCTCTATTCTGCTCTGT
The DNA here is from genome assembly GCA_933207985.1 of Pelobates cultripes. Lineage (NCBI taxonomy): Eukaryota > Metazoa > Chordata > Amphibia > Anura > Pelobatidae > Pelobates > Pelobates cultripes. Next base: position 76,779,686 of record OW240913.1, on the reverse strand, counting down.
GTGTATCAGGGGCTCGGAGGACAGGTGTCAATCCATATCTGCCAAGTGACCCTATGTAGGAGGAACAGTCTCTATTCTGCCCTGTGTCAGTGTGTATCAGGGGCTCTGAGGGCAGGTGTCAATCCATATCTGCCAAGTGACCCTATGTAGGAGGAACAGTCTCTATTCTGCTCTGTGTCAGTGTGTATCAGGGGATCTGAGGTCAGGTGTCAATCCATATCTGCCAAGTGACCCTATGTAGGAGGAACAGTCTCTATTCTGCTCTGTATCAGGGGCTCTGAGACAGGTGTCAATCCATATCTGCCAAGTGACCCTATGTAGGAGGAACAGTCTCTATTCTGCTCTGTGTCAGTATGTATCAGGGGCTCTGAGGACAGGTGTCAATCCATATCTGCCAAGTGACTCTATGTAGGAGGAACAGTCTCTATTCTGCTCTGTGTCAGTGTGTATCAGGGATCCTAGGACGGGGTGTCAATCCATATCTAGCAGAAGTGACCCTATGTAAAAAGGCCTGATGAGATGAGCTGCCTTGGGCTAAAAATGGTCCACACGCTGCCGTATTTTAGCTCTGAATGCCTGTTGACTTGCGTGACTTATCCGCCACCAACTAGGGTTCAAGCCGCCAGTGTGTACTTTATAAATGGCTTTATAAAGCAGTGTGTACTTTATAAATGGCTCCACCTGCCACCCGTACAGCAACACAGTCTCCAGTTGGGAGGACCAACCAAGCATCTTCTTCCATCTGCCTGTTACAGAAATTACTGCCGTGTACACGACCACTGATAGGAGACGCGGAAGGTATTAAACTGATAAAATAGTACTAAACACACCACTCCTATCTGGTGTCACATTAGCTTGACCGCGCAGTGCCCCAGATTTGCAGTAAGAGGACCGACCAAGCCTCTTCTTCCATCTCCCTGTTACAAAAATCAATGCCGTGTACACGACCACTGATAGGAGGCAGGTATTAGGCAGTAAAATAGTACTAAACACACCACTCCTATCTGGTGGCACATTAGATTGCACGCGCAGTGCCCCAAATTTAATGTGATCTGTGAGTAAGTTAAACGGTTGTCCATACAAGTAGGTTGCAGCTTTTTGAGGGCCCACACCACCGCCATGCACTCCTTTTTAATGGCAGTGAATATACTTCGCTGTGCAAAAGTTTACGGCTTAGATAAAAATCAATGCCGTGTACACGTCCACTGATAGGAGACGCGGAAGGTATTAAACTGGTCAGAACAATACTAAACACACCACTCCCCTTTTTTGGTGAGGGCTTTTACAGGACAGAGTGCTTCTCCCACACGGGACATGTGTTAACTCCGCAGCGGGCAGCTGGCTCGTAAAGGAACCACAGCAGCTTTCCATGTGTACAGGTAAGACCGTGCAGGCAGTAAAAATACAGTTTTTAGCCATACACTGTAACTTTAAAACTACACATCCCATCTTCATAATTACATATTTGGAATCAGCACACTTAAAACATAAACATAACCAAAAATCAGCCAAATCCATCAGGGGTTAAAAAGTTAGCTGGAGGTCCCTTTATGACCGACCGCAAGCACATTTTCCTGCCCAAAACAGTTCCATAGATTTGGGCTGTGAGGTCGGTCTATTTCAGGCTGAAAAAACGACTAAGTCCCATGGCGAATGGGACTTAGTCTCTGCAGCTGAAATAAGGCTGAAAAAAACGGCTGAAAAAAAGACTAAGTCCCATCGCCGAATGGGACTTAGTCTCTGCAGCTGAAATAATTTCCATTTACTGAACCAAGTGGGAAATAGCCAGGCAGGCACAAAGGGTTTGCACCAGGTCTGGGGACACAGGGGACACCGTCTTAAAGGGGCCGTGTCCCCAACAAGTCTGGGGACACGGCCTTAAAGGGGGCAGTGTCCCAATCTTCCTGATGTCCCAAAAAAGGTGTTTAAAGGGCCAGCACCAGTCACATAAAGAGTCCATAAGCCCCAATATGCCCACCGACAGTCTTAAAGGGCCATACACACCAAATAAAAGTGCATACATTTTCACAATCTCCCAGGGGCCATAGTCATGCGGGAGGAGGCTGGCAAGTAGGCTTCTCCACAACCCAGGGAAGCAGGGCAATTTGCCATTTAAAGGGCCCGTTACAAATAGCAGTTTGTAACAAGGTGTCAATCCATATCTGCCAAGTGACCCGATGTAGGGGGACCAGTCCCTATTCTGCTCTGTGTCAGTGTGTATCAGGGAACCTTAGGACAGGTGTCAATCCATATCTGCCAAGTGACCCGATGTAGGGGGAACAGTCCCTATTCTGCTCTGTGTCAGTGTGTATCAGGGATCCTTAGGACAGGTGTCAATCCATATCTGCCAAGTGACCCTATGTAGGGGGACCAGTCTCTATTCTGCTCTGTGTCCGTGTGCATCAGGGGCTCTGAGGACAGGTGTCAATCCATATGTCAAGGTGTCAATATGTCATATGTCAGGTGTCAATCCATATTGATTGTGATTTAGGAATGTTAGGTGATTTCTGCCCTTTATGGATTAAAACCAGACTCTGTATCAACTGTGTAATTTTCCATGGGAGTTTTGCCATGGATCCCCCTCCGGCATGCCACAGTCCAGGTGTTAGTCCCCTTGAAACAACTTTTCCATCCCTATTGTGGCCAGAAAGAGTCCCTGTGTGTTTTAAAATTCGCCTCCCCATTGAAGTCAATGGCGTTTCGGGCGGTTCGCCGGTTCGCGAACATTTGCGGAAGTTCGCGTTCGCGAACCGAAAATTTTGGGTTCGCGACATCACTATCAGCCGCATTAAAACCACCTGCCTAATATCATTTAGATACCCCTCATGCTGCCAAAACAGCTCAGATGAGTCAAGGCATGGTCTCTACAAGATCTCTGAATAAGTCCTGTAGTATATGGAACCAAGACATTAGCAGGAGATCCTTTAAATTCTGCAAATTCTTGTTCCAGCACAATTCACAGATGCTCAATCGGATTGAGATCGAGGAATTTGGATGTCAAAGCAACAACTCAAACTCTTTTTATATTCCTGAAACTATTCCTGAACAATTGTACAGTGTGGCATAGTGCATTATCCTGCTGAAAGAGGCCACTATTCAGGAAACAAGATTACCAAGAAGTGGTCTGCAACAATCTCTAGGTAGTTGATATGTGTCAACTTTACCTACACATGAATGACCAAGGTTTCTCAGCAGAACAGTGCCCAGAGCATAACACTGCCTCTGTCGGCCTGCCTTCTCCCATAGTTCATCCTGCATGCTATCTCTTTCCTGGGTAAATGACGCATACACACACACGGCCATCACCTGATCTAAAAGAAAACGTCATTCATCAGACCAGACAACCCTCTCCTAATTGGTCTTCCCAAAAGCCATATTGCCCCGCTACCGTCTGTAATGAATGCTGCCGCCAGATTTATTTTCCTCTCTAGTCGGTCCTCTCACACCTCACCCCTCTGACATTGGCTTCCTGTATCCTATTGGAGTCAATCCAAAGTGCTAACCCATACCTACAAAGCACTGAACAATTCTAGCCCCTCTTATATCTCTTCACAGATCGATTGGAATGCCCCTTTTTGGTCTCTTAACGCTGCCCGTGACCTTCTCCTGTCCGCTGCTCGCACCCATACGGCCAACTCCCGCTTGCAGGACTTCTCATGGGCGGCCTATGGAATAGCCTGCTTACTGCCATCAGACTCTCTCCTAGTGTTCAATCATTTTAGAAGTGCCTTAAAACCCACCTCTTTAGGAAAGCTTATGGCCTCCCAGAGTAACCTCTACCTTACATACCTGTATGTTGCTCTTTCCTATAGGGCAGTGTTTTACTCTCACCTCCAGCTCTGCTTCACTCCCACCCTATTTGATTGCTATTTCCTGTCCTAATGTGTTTTATACCCCACCTCCTACAGACTGTAAGCTCGTTTGAGCAGGGTCCTCTTCAACCTATCGTTCCTGTAAGTTTTCTTGTCATTTATAGTTAAATCCCCCCTCTCATATCATTGTAAAGCGCTACGGAATCTGGGACTCAACATAGGAACTAAAAAGAAAAAAAGAAAAACATAGTCTATTGAAAATAATAAAGAAATACACTTTAAATATACATAATTGTGTGAGGCTACAATAGCCCACTAAAAATAATAATAATAACAAAGTATTTAATCAGGAAAGGTACATTCAGATTACTCTGGTTTACAAGTATGTCCTGGGGATGTTACTTTTACCCTACATCTATATTGGGGCACAGTATGTGAGAATTATTGTGTCATAGATGGCAAACAACTTATCAATGGCGGTGCTAGAAACTTAGCAATTGAATACACTTACACTAGCAAAACATAATAATTCTCACACATTCGTGTGTCCCAATATTTTATTAAGGTGTCAGAAAACAACTTTCATTAGTGGGCTATTGTAGCCTCACACAATTATGTATATTTCAAGTTGTATTTCTTTATTATTCTCAATAGTACTATTTTTTTCTTTTTTAGTTCCTATGTTGAGTCCTAGTTGGACCTTTTATCATGATTTATTAAAAGTTAAGTCTTAATCATTTATGGTAATTTTACCATTCTAGTATTCAATTTTCTCTGTGTGCCAAGCGTTGCATCCTCCATCTTTTCTCTTTTTTGTTATTTGTAGTCCACAGGGGTTAGCCCACACCTAGGAGGTCTTGCACTGGCTCCAGTTCTCCTTTCCTTTCAAGTCCAATAAAATAAAAATATAATAATAACATTAAAAAGCTTCTCCCCTCTCAGACCCCGCAACACTCAGCCCCAATCTTAGCCTACAAAGTCTCTTTCACACTGCACCCTAGACACACTGCACCCCTCACAATCACACACTGCAACCCTCACACAATGCACCCCTCACACACTGCACCTCTCCCAATCACACTCACTGCACCCCTCACAATCCCACACTGCACTCCTCACACTCCCACACCGCACCCCTGTCACATCATGCCTTGTTCTGCCGATCAGTCTGGTGATGGCTTCTGGTATCCAGTACTCTTTTAACATTTCTTGTTTAGTTTTTCTTGTTTTTTTTGGTTTTCTATTCCATGTCTGGTTTTCCTTATGCTGAGTTTTTCTGGGTTCATTCCATTATTCCATCCCTGGAATTCCCAGTCTCCTGGATTCATTTATGTTTGTTTTATGTTGCCACACCCATTTGTTTTCCATTTTCCTTTTGTTTCAGTCTGGACCTGCAGCAGTGTTTCAAGTCTCTGCCCTTTCTTGCAGGTAAGTGCTATTGTGGTTTAGTATGGTTCTTTTAGCGAACATTAGGCAGTGTAGGACCTGCCGAATATGGGGTACATTGGCATTGTGGCTGGCTTATGCAATGTATGATCATATAATGTAACTAAATCCCCATACTTTTCATATATAGTACTTAGTTATGTCTCCTCTTGTTTTGCCTTTTATATCTTGTCTTGTTTTATTTTGTAATCCCAGTTTATGTACAGTCCTGTCCTGCCCTGTTCTTGTTTTCATTCTTGCTGCAGAGCCTCCCTATTCAGCTCCTTCAAGTTCCTGGGATCCACTGTAGCTGCATCAGGGCTCTGGTATGTGGCCGCACAAACTCTGGTGCTCAACACCAGAGGGCAAGTGGTTACCCAGCACCAGGCCCTGATAATCCACTTCCACGCTGAAGACTCTGCTCATCTCCACAGCAGGCACTCAGGGGTCCCAGACCGCCACACACACACACCCTGCACCCTCTATTTCTGTTCACTTTCTGTTTGTCTTGAATAATTTCAAAAGACTGTTTTATCTTTCGCCAGCACCTACAACGTCTGCTGTTTATTTGTTTTAGTGAACGTTTAAGTTTACTGTGAGTGTATTGTCGGGATACGCAAGGTGGCTTTTGGTAATTTTGTTGCGGTTATAGGTTTTGTTGAATTTGACATTATTTGCGTAATAAACTACATAAATTTAGCAACATGTTTGGAAACCTGGGGATAGTTTGCAGCTGCTACAAGGTACCAATTTTTGTTATTAGCAACAGCTTGCGACTACTGTTTACCATCAAGCTTCTGCAATCCTATATTGAATTACAGAGATTTCACCAGATATTTAAATGTATTTGCTTATATCATATGTATGTGTGTGTGCGTGTATGCGTGCGTGTATGCGTGCGTGTATGCGTGTGTGTGTATAAAGTCAGATTTAGTTTCCGTGGGTGAAAAAAATATATGATACATATTACAAAACGATTCTTCAATAAGAATAATGTACATGCCTGTGTCTATTAAAGAACTCTCACATATAATTTCATGCTGCAAGACCTTATACTCGATTGATACCAACTTGAAAAAGAACAGATATACCCTGTCTTCATTTATGGCAGGGGTGCCCAAACAGTACACCCCCAGATGTTTTAAAACTACGGCTTCCATCAAGCTTTGTCATTTTAAAGGCATTTTAGAGGCACGCAAAGCATCGTGGGAGTTGTAGTTCTACAACATCTGGGGATCTACCTATTGGACAGGCCTGATTTATGGGATTGTTCTTGTTTGTTGAGTAGACTATTTAGGGATCATCTATTAATCTGTCTGTCTGTCTATCTGTCTGTCTATCTCGATAAACAGGCAAAAAGATAGATATTGGACTTTACTGTCCTTCCCCATGTTGCACAATAATATTGTCCTATGTTGTAAATGGTAAATACTGAGTTTACTTCCAGTAAAGATTTGTATTTTGTGTCTGGGAATGGTGATTACAAACCTCTGGCAGTTTAAGAGAAAATATATTAATGATTATATTTCTTACTGGAAGCATGTTACTAATTATTAAATTATACGTGCATGATAAAGAACAGCTGAGCAAGAGATTTACTCCTACAAAATCAAACACTTTTTTTTGTTAAAGAATATTAGAATAGTTATTTGAAACCTGGGATGAATAAAACAGCGATTTTAGTAGAAAGTGCTGTTCAAAGATACAAAAAATTAAAGTGATTTACATTTACAAAATTCTAATTTTTATTTATTCGTTCATCATTTACAGACATTTTGAAGGATGTAACAGTACGAACCTTAATAGCTTGATCTACTGGATCCCAGCATGGTAAAAAGTTTACTGCAGCCCAGCAAGAATAAAAGTGCATAAATGGTATTTAACTGCATGTGTATCTCATCCACTACACTAGTGAAAATCTCTCAGAGGGAGAAGAAAGACTCTTACAGAGATGAATTGAACTTGCAATGCCAATTCCTATTTACAAAATGCTCTAAGCCACATACTCGTGGAAAATGAAACAATTACACTGCAAATCCTATATTTGCTCTAGGCAGACATAGGATACTGTAAGTCCACTAAATCACTTGTGTAGCAGGTGTCAGATGAAAGTACCATATAACTAATATAAATAACCCCTGATATACCAAATTTAACTAATATAAATCACCCTTGATACACCAATTTTAAGGTACACCTATTTTAACATATGGACTGTATTAACTAAACAGTATGGTGAAACTAACAGCATAACTGTCAGTATATATATATATATAAGTATAGTATATATATTAAAATCATGATGGCCTCAAAGTTGCCAAATGGCTTTCTAATAAAAAATAAATAAATCTGATTTTAGTGAATAAATCCCACTTTTCAATAATTAACACTGACAAACCAACATTACATTTTACTGAAATACAACTCATCATCCTCAGATGAATCATATCCTATTTGATTTTATATACCACTATACAGTAATTGGTGTTGCAGTAAGTTTTGCCTAAAGAATCACGTGTAAAACATCATATACAAATATATACCAAATAATTCATTTTACTCATTATTGGTAAATTATGATGGAGTTAAGAATTTTGTGATTTAACTTCATTGCTAATAATAGGCCATATTTGTATGCGAGAATTCTTACCCCCATCAGATTTTATTTGAGATTTTTTTTCACTGAACCTTGGACTTATTCTTAAATAGGATATTGGATGTCTTGGCTATTACACTGAAACACTTGTTTCTGTGCAGGATCTGGATTCTCACAAGAAATATTAACAAGACTTTAGCAAGTAGAACAAAACAATGCCATGAGTGAATTATAATTTGGAAAAATTAAATTCACAGTCCAATTCATGAGCACACCATATTATCCTTCATATAAACATATAATCTAAATCAAACCTGAACACTCGGTAATAAACTGGGTCCAGGTCACATGGTGTAATGATTGGCAAAGGTATGGAAACAGAAAGGTGGCTAAAATATGTAAATAATGACTTGTGTATGTTTGTATGTGTATCTGTCAGTGTGTATGTGTATCTGTGTTAATATAAGTGTGTATTTGTGTGTCAGTATGTATGTGTATGTGTGTATACGTGTGTGCCAGGATGTATATGTATCTGTATCAGTATGTGTGTATCTGTGTATGTGTCAGTGTCCATATGTGTACATCTGTGTGTGTCAGTGTGAATGCATATCTACGTCAGTATATTTGTGCAATCATGTCAGTATCGGTGTGTGGAAAAGTGTTATGCTGCTCACAAATACAAGCCTGCAAGGATGGGGAAATGGTAGTTCCCCAGCTGACAAAGCATTGTTGGTGTTGCACAATAGTTCAGGATCTACCCTTTGGCCATCCTTGCATCAGGGCCCTCTCTACATTAGTTCTGCTACTGCACAGGAGTATCTAATTTTTCTGCAGTATAGGAGGCAATAAAGGAAGGGGTTAAAGGCTTACCTTTCTCCAACGCCGGGCTCCCTCGGCGCTGGAGACTCTCTCCGCATTCAGTCTGTCATAGGAAAGCATTCTCAATGCTTTCCTATGGACGTTTGCATCTTCTCACTGTGAAAATCACAGTGAGAAGCGCGGAAGCGCCTCTAATGGCTGTCAATGAGACAGCCACTAGAGGCTGGATTAACCCTAATGTAAACATAGTAGTTTCTTTGAAACTGCTATGTTTACAGCAGTCAGGGTTAACCCTAGATGGACCTGGCACCCAGACCACTTCATTGAGCTGAAGTGGTCTGGGTGCCCTTTAGTGGTCCTTTAACAACTTGTCGTAACACAATTATAGAGAGCACCATGCAAGTCAGAAACTTGAAATAAATTAACCCATTAGTATCAATATATGGATAATCAGCCACTGAAGATACACTAAACAATATATTACACAGTAATATTTGGCTTATTATACAGCAATGTATTTTTTGGGTAGCCAAATTAGGCCAATAATGCAAATAATAATTAGCTATTGAAAAGAATGAATAAAAGTTCTATTAATTAAGACCTCCACAATACTGATCGGTATAATGAAAATGTACAAGCAGTTAACAAAAGACCATTAATTTCCAGGAGTGCACAGATTGTTTTGTATTGTTTTAGTACAGCTGTGCCACATAATGTGGCTCTCAGTAGCTGCTCCCAGAAGAATTTGATGAAGGTGGTTGCCTGAGAATATGATGTAACATAGAAACATAGAATGTGACGGCAGATAAGAACCATTCAGCCCATCTAGTCTGCCCAATAGTTCAAAATACTTTTAATTAGTCCCTGGCCTAATATAGTTGCACAGTTGTAGAATTGCTCCTCACAAGGGACAGATGTCAAACAGGTGTTCTTTGGGGTGCAAAGTACTGACTGTTGAGAGATATACTATTGGTTTCCATGGTGATTGTTCCTTGTTTAGCACTTTGTCCCAGAATAGCCTTGATATGTCTCCCCTGTAATGTAATCCCTAGTCAGTCTCAAAAACCTGTTATGTTTCCCATATCATTATATATCTTCTGTCTGAAAAAATAAAAAAGAAAGTTAATAGAGTATGCAATTCTTCCCGGACAGATGATATCACTACAGTCATAATATAAAGTGCCTTGCTTAACGCCTGTTATGTAGAAAGAATTTAGGAGTTTGATATAAACAGGATTCCTCATCTGTTGGATGAATGGTATAAACGTTTATTGAAATATTACATAGCATAAGCAGACTTGTCCATTGACACCAGGTGGCTGGTTTCAAATAAATAAAGAAAAAAAAACAAATTGCCTTCCCTGTTACTATTACAATGCTATGTTAAATATTTTGTAATGTCCAGATGGTATTACGTGGGTAAATGGAAGCCCAGGAGCAAAGAGGAGCACTACATTAAGGGGCAACTGTAAAAGAGCATCTTCAAAATTGCACATGGCACAGTAAGGGCAATTGTAATCCAATAAATGTAGTTAGGCAAGTCAAAATGTCAAGACAAACGGCACAACTAATAATCAAGGCTTGGGTAACAGGAGATTTAAAACCGGAGGAAAAAGTACAATGGAGAGATAAGTAGAAAGTGCTTGTTTATAAACAATGAAGTTCTGGAATGGTTAACCATTGCGGTGGTCCCCCATATAGAGCAGTGACTATTTTTGGCCTGTAACTATGCAATGGTAATTCTAGTACGTAGTAAGAGGACCCTACCAATGTTTTCCACGTTGGTACGGCCCTCTTTGGCCATCTTTCTGGTCGAGTAAAGTCTATTGATATCAGTGCTTGTCTGCTTGTGTTTTTTAATACACAAGCCCTCAAGGCCAGTCAATGTGAGTAATGTTCTTTTGAACTGACTGCCTCTAATTCAGTTTACAAATACAATAATGATAAAGCAGTACTGAAATATCTCATCTACAAAAATAATGGTTGCACAAAAAGCAACATCTAAATAAATTAATTATGTATGATAAAAACCACATATCTATAATATGGGTGCAATTACTACATTTTTATGACATGTGTAGGGCACATTGTTCTGTTTAGACTCTGCATTTAAACAACTATTAGAAAAACAATTACAACCAGTTAAACACATGTTGAGGTTTCAACTGATTAAGCTCTTCATAACTACTTGTTCTCACCAATCTATAAATATGTCCTATGTGGGCCCTTCTGCTCTGAAAAAGACCTGAACGTGTCCTCATTTTTAACCTATAGAACTCACATATTATAAATAAAATGTATAGATTGTATTTTTACCTGAATCATGACTGAGTGTGTTCCACAGCAGATGGTATTAATATCATATATTGCTTTATATAAGCAGAGGATTATTTGTAGACCACTGAGTACAATCAGGATAGAGAATAAGATAACATTCCATTCTACCACATAGGCTGGCTCCAAACATTGAGACCACGTGGAGAATTCTGTTAGATACCTGGTGTAAAGCATAAAAAAACTTGAGTCAATGAGCAGACACAAAATTATAGTTCAAATGCTTAAATTAGCCTAAGAATTTTGATGTAGTAATGGCACATTGGTCGCTAATTAAAACATAATTAAAATGCAAGTTTTTTTTTTTTTTTTACCTAATTTACCCAAAAATTTAAATAATTACACTGGACATCTGGCTACATAAGCTGTCTTTGGACATACCATTAAAAAAGTAATATGGATATAAAATTTCTCCATGACCTTGTGTATATATAAATACAAGATGATGTGCCTGGCCTGGGAATGTGGGCACAATATGAAAAAAAACATAGGATTGTCCACCACAACATCATACTTGGTGAGGGAGAGAGATAATGCTAAAGTCACATTATTCATTATAGTATGTGTATGTATTTATATATATATATATATATACACCAAGTTAATAGAGCTGGACTACCACAACTACCTATGTGCTGCATTCCCGTCTCATAGGTTGACAGAATGTATTGAAAAATAAGGCTAAAGCCCTCTGGTCCATAGAGGTAAATATAATATAACAAATAATAAGTCAGCATCAGAAAAAGACTTGCATGGAAAGATAAATGTGTTCAATTTGTAACATCCAAGTGCACCATTTACTAAATACTAGCTAAATAGCGAAATCTGTGTAAGAATCCAAAAACAGAAAAAAACCATAAAAATAAAAGAAAAAAATATCTATCAAATCTAATTTGGGAATAATAGGACCCTTTTTTTTTTACCATATACATCCATCGCTTTTCATGGAGTTAATACATGTATTAATAAACTAGTTAACATGTATAGATATATCTAAAGATTTCATGTATAGAAATAATTATTTTTTATTTACTAGGATAGGGATTGTTATTGATACCAAATGAATTGAAGGTTTGCTAGATATTTTTCTTTTTTCTTTTTATTATTGATGCATGCATATTCTACATGCAGAATACTGACTCTTATGAGTTAACGTTGATGCTAAAAATAGCTGGATAGCTTATTTAATAAATGCATACAATTACAGGCTGTTCAATGTGTTACAATATTATCTGTTTTTGGATGCACTGATTTCACTATTTAGTCATTTTTTTAAGTCACTGTTTCACTTGAATGTTACTAACTGAACACAATAAACTTTCCAGGCAAGTTTTCTGACGCTGGCTTGTTTTATTTATGTTTATATTAATTCCTCATATTTGTATTATACTTAGGTTTTTGTTTTTTTTCATTTCATTTTTTTTTTTATTTGGCTTTACTATTATTGTTTTCCATTAGGCTATTTTTGTTTATTGGCAGTGTAATTAAGGCACAATAATCTCCTTCCTTGATTTGTTGAGTGAGGGCTAATTCTCTGCCCCATTTATTTGACTGTTGGTTTCAGTGTTTGAGTATCCCAGCAGGTAACAGCATAGTATACCTTATTTGAGGTGCTAGGTTGCGTGAAACGCGTTAGGTGACTGCCTTGGAAAAATACTTATTTTTTTATTTATATCGTTTTTTTTGTTACTAAAGGTTGGTTTGATGCCATTTTTATATTTTTGGAATAAATGCTATGTTTTAATAACTATTGGATTATGTACAGATTTATTTACACTAATACGAATGCCACCAGAAAGTATTAGCAGGCGCATGCACCTTTTTGTTCAAATAACCACAGTTAGCCATTATTTTAACTGGCTATAATGTCTTTTGGTTGTTTCTCCAATTTTGTTATAAGATTTAAATGCTCTTCACAGAATCTTTTCTAAAGTAAAAGGAATCTATTAGTAATATATGTCATACCCTCCTGCTGTATTCTGAAAAGGATACGTCCAGCCAGTCGCTGTTTGGCAATATGGACCTTGTACTAATCCCAAAGATGAGATGATCAAAGAATATCCTGCAAACATGACCCCTAGAATGGCAAACACAGGTGATCCCAGGCTCTGAAAGCAAAAATGTTAGGAAATAAATGAGAAACATTTACCTGAATTCCTGTTTTTCAATAATTAAATGACAACTCGGTGTGAACACAGATGGTTAAACACCAAGGTATTTCATATAAATCTATTTCCTACAGACGACCGCCTCAAGTTTTTATGGGTACAACAAAAGCAATTTTATTGTGGCAAAATAAAACCCTTCTAAGATAACTCATGTACCCTGCACAATCTTACCTATGCTCTGTCTAGAGCGGTTATTCCATTTTATATGTTTTTCGCAGTTTTATTCACTAAAATGAGAATTCAATGCACTTTTCCAGGATTCTTATGGATAGGACACTGACTGGTTAACTCAAAGAACTCTATTAAGTGGGTGTGGAAAGCATAAAACAGAAGAAGGAGGCAAACATAAAAACAAACAAAAAAAAATCATATTTACCTGCTTTTTACAGCCTGCAAAGTGAGGCAACTCTCTCATTCAAAGCTAAAGCTTTTGAATGTGACAGTTTTCTCAAAGTGATGCATATCAATTTAAATGTAAAACTGAATTTGAACTCTGGCTTTGGTAAATAAACTTGTCTAGTGCTGCAAGGCTGTAAATAGTAATTGTTTAAGTGGAGGACAATACGTTAAGGGTTATTTACTAAAGTGAGAAATGTCAAGAATTCAAAATGAATTTCAAATTTTGAACCACAATTGATAAACTGAAAGCAAAGCTGATTTATTGAATTTTTCCAATCAGCTATTTTGTCCTTAAATTTGAAAATCACTTTAAATTGACTTAATCCCTAATTCTCACTTTAGTAAATATCAATGTGTGTTTTGTTTCACATTACTTTTTATTATACGCGTGTGAATATTAGAAAATGTTATTCCGAGTATGTTAAAAAAAAAAACCTTCTGTTTTTTTTTCTGAACTTCAAAATCTCATGTAATACACTTTTCTCTGTCTATTTGCATTGATCTGTGTTCTACAGAAGATGTTCCCTCTGTCACCTTCCCATCTTTTATAGTCATTTTTAGTGATCTTTCATTGAAATTATTTTTAACCAACACTCCATGTTTAGGTGATATTCCCCCTAACAACATAAAGTGCAAGTGCAGCACTTTATCCAATCGGGACTCACCCCTTACACAATATGTGATTTAAAATTGTTGAACATAAAATATAAAAATATAAAAAAGATGTATAGTGCAATATTGTAAAAACCAAAAAGATTGATAAAAGTGAGTGAAAATTAACTCACATAGACCAGAGCCTTTTCAGGATATGGGCTCTAAACACAAGGGTATTTTTGCATTAAGGTGGCATACAACCTCTCTTCAATGGATCAATCAATCACTCCCAATGGAACATGTTGAAAGAATAAACACAGACAAGAAACTTCTTAGTGCAGTATTTGACACTTCTCCTAACAGGAATTTAGGAGAAGGGTAAGTAAAAAAAAAAAAATATATATATATATATATATACACATTTTATTACCTTAAAAAACAAATATGCATATATAAAAAAACAAAACAGGTGCTTTACTCTCTCCCTCTCACTAAAGGTAATGAAATGTATATTTTATTTTACTTACCCTTCTCCTGGATTATTCCTTCAAGTTCCTGTTAGGGGAAGTGTCTACCCCTCAGAATAGACACAAAGCTATTCAACTTGGAGCCAGTTTCCAAAAGGCTCCAAATCAGGTGAGCAGTTATGATTTTGTTGCACTACTTTCTTCACCTATATATCAAATACTGCACCAAGAAGAGAAATTGCATGACCTGTTATCACCGAATGCACAGTGTACAGCTGTGCAACATTTTGTTGCAAGGCTCACGAGGTGATTTATATCTTACACTCTTTTGTGTCTAGTTTCTTATGGAGTTTCCGGGAGTCCTAAATGCCATGTTTTATTTGCAAATGCATTAGAAGATGTAGAAATCGTACTTACTGAACAGTTAACCTTCTGTCTTTCATTCCCAGCACAGGACAGTGTGCAGCACTGATAATAATCCACCAGCAGTACAACAGTGGCAACAATGAGCATCTGGATTAAAACAAGTGTATTATATATTATCATGTGTCAGTGACATTAACAATGAATTCATTCTTAGACATATTAAATGCTTATGTTCAGTCGGTGTACAAGATCCACATATTAAATATTGAACAAAATGGCTGTAATTTTGATGGTGACATAGGCACATATACAGGTATATACCCTCTGGGTTCAGAAAATGCTGTTACTTTCACAACTTTTTGGACTTATTGCTTCTTTTCTATACTTTCTATTTTATTTTGGCTTCTCACCAGACACACAGGGGGAGGATCCCAGTATTGGGACTCTTACCTCAATGTTCTTACCTTCGAGTTTTGCTCCACTGAAGAATGCAGTTGTATTTTATTCTCAAAGAGGTTTAAGTTTATCTATCTTATATGGTCTATATTGCCAATTTTTAGCTTCAATTACACACCCTTTTCTTTTATGTTTTATTCTCATTCTCTTTCTTCATTAACATTGTGTATCTCAATCCCTGTATTTATTCCACCACGAGTTGAAAGGCATCATTTCCCATCTGCCCATTAACAATCTCAGATGGGGGGGGCAGTGCTGCACACGCTCTGCATGGAGACACTGAACTTTCCTCATATAGATGCATTGATTCAATGCTGATTGGCCAAGCTGGCATGTGGCTCCGCCTCCATCCCACCTCTTTGCTGATTCCAGCCAATCCATAGGTAAAGCTTTGGGTTAAGGGAGTAGGGGAGAGGAGGCAAGCCACCTAAATGGTGATTTTAACATGATAGGGTCAGGAATGCATGTTTGTATTCCTAACCCTATAGTGTTCCTTTAATTCTAAAATTAACTAGTTTTGAAAGTCAAACACCTAATATACCCTAATACTAAATTTAACACCACTCAAACAATAAACCGAATAATCCTAAATACCCCTTATACCTCAACTGTAACTCCTCCCAAATTTGACCACTAATTGATCTATGTAATCTAACTCTGAAATTAGCCTCTTGCTAACCGTAAACTGCCCTTTACCCTAACCACTTCTAACATTATTATTGACCCTGCATGTATTTACACAGCTGCTAACACTCACTGTATTCACAGATTCAAACACAACAATGAACTACAAGTAGTAATAGGAACAAACATATAAACATATGCAATTGTTAAATAAAAAAAAATATAAATATATTATTTGAAGGGAGAAACTGTAAGCTGAGTGAGGAAGACAGAATGATCTATAAGATTAGGTAGAAAGAAGCTAAGCAAGTTATAAGAGCTTCCAAATCACACACAGAAGAGAAAATGGCACAGTCAGTAAAAAAAGGGGACAAAACATTTTTTAGATACATAAATGAGAAAAGAAAAGTAAAACAAGGATTAGTTAGATTAAAAACAAAAGAAGGAAGGTATGTAGAAGAGGATAAAGGTCTAGCTGACTGCCTCAATTAATATTTTTGTTCAATATTTACAGATGAAAATGAAGGAAAGGGACCTCAGTTAGGAAAAAGGACAAATGTGTCATTTATTACATGTGAGTTTACAGAGGAAGAGGTTCTATTTCAACTGTCAAAAGTAAAGACAAATAAGTCAATGGGACCTGATGGAATACACCCAAAGTTATTAAAAGAGCTTAATGGTGTACTAGCAAAACCATTAACAGATTTATTTAACCAATCATTGTGAACAGGAGTAGTCCCAGAAGATTGGAAGTTAACGAATGTTGTGCCCATTCACAAGAAAGGTAGTAGGGAGGAGTCGGGCTACTGTAGGCCAGTAAGCCTTACTTCAGTAGTGGGGAAAGTAATGGAAACCATGTTAAGGGATAGGATTGTTGAACACCTAAAACACATGGATTTCAAGATCAGAGACAACATGGGTTTACTTCAGGGAGATCATGCCAAACTAATCTTATTGATTTTTTTTGATTGGGTAACTAAAATAATAGATCAGGGTGGTGCAGTAGACATTGATTACCTAGATTTCAGTAAGGCTTTTGACACTGTTGCAAATAGAAGGGTTATCAATAAACTGCAATCTTTAAGTTTGGATTCCAATATTGTTGAATGGGTAAGGCAGTGGCTGAGTGACAGGCAACAGAGGGTTGTAGTCAATGGAGTATATTCAAAGCTTGGGCTTGTCACCAGTGGGGTACCTCAGGGATCTGTACTTGGACCCATTCTCTTTAATATTTGTATTAGTGATATTGCAGAAGGTCTTGATGGTAAGGCATGTCTTTTTTCTGATAATACTAAGATATGTAACAGGGTTGATGTTCCAGGAGGGATAAGCCAAATGGCAAATGATTTAGGTAAACTATAAAAATGGTCAGGGTTGTGGCAACTGACATTTAATGTGGATAAGTGCAAGATAATGCATCTTGGACGTAAAAACCCAAGGGCAGAGTACCGAATATTTGATAGAGTTCTAACCTCAACATCTAAGGAAAGGGATTTAGGGGTGATTACTTCTGATGACTTAAAGGTAGGCAGAAAATGTAATAGAGCAGCAGGAAATGCTAGCAGAATGCTTGGTTGTATAGGGAGAGGTATTAGCAGTAGAAAGAGGGAAGTGCTCATGCCATTGTACAGAACACTGGTGAGACCTCACTTGGAGTATTATACGCAGTACTGGAGACCGTATCTCCAGAAGCAGGGACAGGCTGGGAAGGGGGACAGGGAGGCAATTGCCCCACAGGCCACCCTAAACCCAGGGCCACCTGCATCCAGAAAAAAAATTAAAAATTGGAATCCCCTGCCTGACATCATCAGAAGAGGCCGACTTCACTGACTGCTGTATGCTGGCTGCTGGTAGCTGATGCTCACCCCTCCCTGGCCTAAGGTAAGACTCAGGGAGGGGGAAACACACTTTGTTTTTGTTTTTTCTTCCCCTTCTCAGCCCTGTCCCCTCCTCAGTCCCTGTCACCCTTCCTCAGCCCCTGTTCCCTTAGTCAGCCCCTGTCCCCTTAGTCAGCTCCTGTCCCCCCTCCTCAGCCCCTGTCCCCCTTCCTCAGCCCCTGTCCCCCTTCCTCAGCCCATGTCCCCCTTCGTCAGCCCTTGTCCTCTTAGTCAGCCCATGTCCCCTACCTCATCCCCTGTCCCTCTTCATCAGCCCCTGTCCCCTTTCCTCAGCCCCTGTCCCCTTTCCTCAGCCCCTGTCCTCTTTTGCCCAGCCCATCCTTTTCTCAGCCCTGTCCCCTTCTTCATTCCCTATCCCCCTTCCAAAGCCCCTGCCCCCCTCATCCCCTCTCCCACACTTTTCCTGCTCCTTTCCCCCCTCTCAGCTCCTGCCCCCTTCCTCAGTCCCATGCCCCCCACTACAGCCCCATAGCATCCCCACTACAGCTCCTCTCCACCAATTTCAACCCATATCACCCACACCACAGCCCCTTTCCCAAATTGTAGCCATCGACCTACTTCAGCCCCTATCTGCCCCCCTACATTTCCTAAACCCCCAAATACAGCTTATACCCTCCACTACAGCTCCTGTCCCCCCACTACAGCCCAGTCCCTTTACTCAGCCCCTGTCTACTGGTTTTAAAAGTGTAAAGTTTGGGTGTATGTGTGTGTATGAGTATGTCTGTATGTGCGTCAGTATGTCTGTCTGTGTGTGTGCCAGTCAGTATGCCTGTGTGTGTGTGTGTGTCAGTATGTCTGTCTGTCTGAATCAATATGCCTGTAACAGTGTGTCTTTCTGTGTGTGTATGTGTGCCTGTTAGTGAGTGTGTTTTTTCGTGTGTGCCAAATCAGCAAGTGTGTGTGTGGCTGTCATTGAGTGTCTGTTTAGGTGACTGCCCCCCTCCCCCCTTTCAATCACATGTGAAAGGTGTTTTTTCTCTTCTCTTGGTGCAATGGGCCACGTGACTGGATTTGCCCCCCAGGCCTTTGGCTGCCAGCCTTCCCCTGTCCAGAAGCATAGTGATACTTTAAAGAGAGTTCAGAGAAGGGCTACCAAACTGGTTTATGGATTGCAGGATAAAACTTACCAGGAAAGGTTAAAGGAACTTAACATGTATAGCTTGGAGGAAAGACGAGGCAGGAGATATGATAGAAACATTTAAATACATAAAGGGAATCAACACAGTAAAGGACTATATTTAAAAGAAGAAAAACTACCACAACAAGAGGACATAGTCGTAAATTAGAGGGGTAAAGGTTTAAAAATAATAGCAGGATGTATTACTTTACTGAGAAGGTAGTGGATGCATGGAATAGCCTTCCAGCTGAAGTGGTAGAGGTTAACACAGTAAAGGAGTTTAAGCATGCATGGGATAGGCATAAGGCTATCCTAACTATAAGATAAGGCCAGGGACTAATGAAAGTATTTAGAAAATTGGGCAGACTAGATGGGCCGAATGGTTCTTATCTGTTGTCACATTCTATATTTCTATGTTTCTATATTGTACACATGCATGATTTGTTTTTCTCAATGAATTTGTTTTTATGTCACAAGTTTATCAAAGTCATGTAAAGACCACAACTAGTATAAAGATCAATTTTCTAGGACACCACTATGATAAAAAAATAAAGATTCCTATTAAAAAAGGGAAACATTTTGGATGCAATGCACATTTGTAATGCAGAATACTTCTTTGATGGAATCCATCACTGGTTACCTCACATATCCCTTAAATGAGTAGACTTAATGGAAACGTACAGCAGGTGGCAGTACTGAGCAAATCATTATTACTTAAAGAAAATAAATGTTGCAACTGCTCTAACGGTCATGTGAGTGAAATTCTATTTTTCTTTCAAATTTAGTTTGAACAAAGCGACAGAGTTACAAACATATTGTAGTGTGATCAGTGGAAAGTTGTTCTGTATCTATGTAGGTGCACCTTGCGTTATTTTGAAAAATGTATAATAGCTGATCAGACTACAAGTGTTCACACAGTTCCGTATGCACCGGCAGCCAGTCAAGTATATATCAGCATGATTTATAAAATGGTGAGTTGTAATGATGTTAGAAGGAAAGAAGATTTGGTTCGTACTACTTCAGTACTTTAACCCCTTAAGGACACATGACATGTGTGACATGTCATGATTCCCTTTTATTCCAGAAGTTTGGTCCTTAAGGGGTTAAAGGGACGCTGTAGGCACCCAGACCACTTCAGCTAATTGAAGTGGTCTGCGTGCAGTGTCCCTATTGCCCTTAGTGATGCAATGTTAAACATTGCAGTTCCATATAAACTGAAATGTTTACATTGCAGCACTATATCTGCTTCCAGTTTCTGACTACCAGACAGCCACTAGAGTGCATCCTGGTTTGAAACAGACCTTTGGTCCATTATCTAACGCTGGAGGTCCTCACGCTCTGCATGAGGACTTTCAGCGTTAGATTTTTCCCCATAGGAAAGCATTGATTTCCTACGGTGAGGTCTAATGCGCACGCAGCATCTGCCACGCATGCACATTAGAGCATGTTAGTCACAGGACTGAGGAGGAGGAGCTCAAGTAAGTAAATAGTTTTTTTTTTAACCCTTTATTCATTGGGGAGGGGGGCGGCACAGGGAGCGATAGTGCCAGGAATACAGCTTTGTATCACTGGCACTATAGTTACCCTTTAATATTTGTGACTTGTGAAATAAAAAGATTGACAGGGTTCACCAGAGTCCGCTGCCATCAGACAAATAGTTCTTCAAATGATCAGTTCACTTGCAATAAGCAAATAAATGATAATTTGCAAACATACATCCTGCTGGATGCATTCAGTTTATCTTTGGGCCGCCATGTTGTTGTAGATACATCTTCAATCTCTGTGATTTAAATTTGTTTGGATGCAGATATTACTGATTTTTCAAACACACCCAAATGGATTTTACAGAATAGGCCGCTCTGACCATATCGTGACTGCATTTGGCTTTAGTAAATCTGTGAATTGCCAATGCGGTGTTTAGAGGATAACCCTGCTAATCTATCTGTTATTCTGTGAGAGTTTGGAATTCAAAGTGACTTTCTAATTTAGTGCCAAAACAGCCAAACTGGGAAAAAGTCAACCTTGTTTCTGATTCAGCTATCGACCGTTTTATCTTTAGTGGATAACCCTGTAAGTTTCTTAGTTCTTCTATAAAAAATAAAAAAACAATACATTGTTACTGAATTGGAGTAAGGGTGAGTGCCAAGTTACCTACTTTTTTGTGTATATATATATATATATATATATATATATATATATATATTCTCTGATACTTATTATTAGGACCAGAGATAATAAACTTTAGACTTCAACACTCATGATTCTTAATCTAGGGTATAATTTGGCTGTACTTCACATGAAATGAAATTACTTATGTTGACAATTTCTGGTAATGGGCAAGATAAACATGATTTGGATGTGACTTGTATGTAACTAGTTTTTTTTTTCAGACTGCTCCTTGAAAACACTGTGGTTGTCCTTTCAGAATGCTGTCTTTACTTGCTGCTTGACGGGTTGGCGCATATTTAAAAAATGTGTAAAATTTAAGACATACATTTCAATTTAATATTTTATAATAATGTTTAATGTGTGACTAATAAGGAAATCTGATTTCAAATTTGTAGAGTATCATGGGAAATATATTCCACACTCAACTGCCGTGCTTGAGCCCACGTTTAGCTAGTGTTATAATAGATATATTAAATCCTGTCTACGTATTAAAGTTACTTTGTGATAAATGTAGCTCTGTAGGCTGTTAGTCCCTAAAACCAAATTGATATACAGTACCACACAGTGATTGTAACATTACAGGAACATTTGGCGTATCTTATACTCACCATTATACCCCCAAAACAGATCCCTTCAAAATACCACACATAATTAGTGAGCTGGTTGTTGGCTGCATAAGTGGAATCCCCATTTGGAAAATATAACAGGATGTTAACAACAATGCTCCACAAAGCGAGTGGGATCAATGACAGACTGACGTAATCTGAACAGCTCTTCAGAAACATAATATGACTGTAAAAATTTGAATCACGGACCCGATCTGTATTATTAGTATGAATCCAACGAATCTCTGTGGAAGTTGCTACGTGTCCTACAATATAGCTTTCTGCTTGAGAAGTTGGTTGTCAGGATATGCTGTAAACCAAACAATTAATGAATCTTTCCCTGGCATGAAAACAAAGTGAAACTGTAACCAGTTATACGTGTCCTGCTCAGAATTCCAAATCAGTAATTGTACTCTTTTTGTTTCCCAGCAGCATGCAATGCGTTTGGTTTAACAGGAATAAAAACTAGTCAGATTGCTGCTCTGGAGTACAACAGAAAAAAAAAATATTCAGATATGCAGGGAACCTGCTTGGCCCAGACTTGCCTCTAGGGTTATTTATTAAAGTGAGAATTTAAAGTGAATTCAAAGTAAATTTCAAACTTAAGGTCAAAATGGCCGAATTGGTAAAATTCTCTAAATTAGCCATGCTTTCAGTTTGGTTAATTCCTTAATTTCCTTAATTTGAAATTCATGGCAAATCCCTTTGAAGGGACACTTGAGGCAATTTGAGAAACTGCAATGATTACATTGCAGGACTAAGACTGCCTCTAGTGGCTGTCAACCTGACAGCCACTAGAGGTACTTCCTGGTGGTTAACCAATATTTGGATGCCTAATCTGTTTATAAGAGCATTGGGAATATATGTAATGCTTAATTAGTTGGATAAATGCAATTTAAAAATATCCAGACCAGTTTCCCTTTGGGGTTAAGCACCCCACCCAGCCCCTGAGCTTCAGAGGCCCCTTTTGGAGGTGGTCACAGGCAATGTCACTTATATTATCATTTTGATTGAGCACATATATTTTGCATTGTGAGTATCACTTTAATTGTTTAGTTTAAAGCATTTTACAAGCAGATAATTTACATACAATTCAGCTTATTTAGCACTAGCACTATTTAATTTGTCTCTCATGTTGGATTTAGTGTAGGACCCACCAATATTGTGGTACAGGGAAGTAGTTGTCTACTTAACACAATATGGCCATATGATGGAACTGAATTGCCATATTTTGGTTGCTGGGATAGGTGATTTTAAGTAGCCTCATAAAATGTAAAAATTTATTTTATGAATAAGATTATTTATCGTAAAGGCAAGCATTCAATGTAACACTCGTGGACACGCAGGTACAAATCAGTAACTATTAATATGTCGCGTAGGACCAACATAAACAACGTGTCAGGACGCTCAGGTCCATAGTGAACAATTTAAGAATGTCTAATATAGTGTATTACATATAGTACATGTCATCCTTCTATGTTTCGGGTGTGAAGTTGTACTGGTTAGTGATAAGCTTAAACAGTTTATGTGCCCCACTATCCCCCCATCCCCTCGTCAGTCCATCCTGAGCTGGTACAGACATGTAGTTATTCCCCCCTTGGACCTGACTGAGAGGGGTTCGTGGATCGTACCGTGGTCAGCAACAATACCATCTCAAGGGAGGTGTCTCAACCTGATGGGTAGGGAAGAGCATCGTACCTCTAGTTCTGCTAGGACAACAATTAAAAATGTATTTTAATGTGTGCGCAGTTTCTTAATCTATATTATGTATGCATTTTGGTCACTACAGCAGCACCATTCCTGCAAGATGCATGTTACAGGTGTGCCCCCAATTCCCTTTTGTCTTTACTAAATAAATGCATGCGCATTTTAATTTTGGGCATATCTACTAAACAGTGATTTTTATTTATTTTGTATTTGGGCATTGAAGGGCCACTTTAAATAAGCATTTAAGGATGAAAAAGTATAAACAGGCATATGTTATTTTTTTCTGTGTCTATTTCACAAGATATAGACAAGAAAGACATTTTGATGGACACAGAGGAATCTGGTACAATGTGAAGCTTGCAGTCATGTAATAGTGACAATTATGGAGGGTTACATGAGCAGGAAAGAGAAAGAGCCTTTTCAGTGAGAGAGATATAGAGATACATTACATTTATTTTGTTCACTTTGATAGAATTAATTCAGTATCTCTACTGCCACCTTGAGTACGTGACTATTGGTCTTTTACTGTAATTCTACCTTCCACAGAGGTTAACGAATACAATACAGTGATTTAATGTAATATATTTTATTTCCACAGTGTGTGTGTATGTATTTGTATGTATATATATATATAAATTATTGTGAGGTACAGCTACTGTATATTCATATGTTTGTATTTGTGTTTGTTTTGTTTCCTTACATGAGATTGTGAGTTTTCTCTCACAATAACTGCTGTTCTGGGGCATCTCAGAGCTTTTTATCTGTATAACACTCCCCCATGTAAAAGATGACCCCTATTTTTTGAGCCCAAAATTAAGAAATACATATTTTGAACATCAAATAGAACAACTTTGATATTTTAGAAGTGACTTCTGAGAAGAATAACACACTTCTGATTCTCATGCCTCCCCTGTGCTACGGTACTCTGTGAAGTTAATGACTCCATAGTGCAAGTTGGGAGACTACAGCTCCCACAATACAGCAGGTGGTGTGAGGGCATGCTGGGACATCACAGCAGTATTCCCTCTGCCTCCATCATGACACATCCCTGTCAAATATTGAAATAAACTCATTTGTACCTGTCAATTGCCATAGAGAAGGCTTACAAAAAGAAAAGGAGTGTAATTCACTAAACACCAGATTTTGTCCATCCAGTGGAAATAGCTGAATTCCCGAATGACAATTCTCATATTTATTGAAGCCAAATCTGGTTGGAATTCAGTCGGTCCGACAAGATTTGCAGCAATCACCTGGATATATTCAGTGTCTCAATATAAATCAGTGCTTTCACATCGAAACCCTACACAAAATGTAGGATTTTTGAAGATTCACGAATCAGACTCAGGATTGTAGTGTAAAAAAAAATCTTCTTTATTAAAATAAATGGATTAATTTTAATAAAGAAGAATTTTCTTCACTCTACAATCCTGAATCTGATTCCGTCATCTTCGGGAAATAGAGGAGTGGCTTTACCCCCTATCTACATCAGGGGAGGCAGCCTTGGGAGATTTTCTTTCATCCTTCTAGTGAGTGATATTCTACATATTGCATTTACACACATTTAACAGTGTTACACTATTTGTTTTTTATTCATACTGTAGATTTGCAGCTATGTTTTGAACCTTAGCCTGAAATAATTTTTCCATTTGCTTGTACCAAGTGTAGTGGTAATAAGCATTTTTTCTGCCTTATTGACACATACAGTGAGCTTGTACTGTATATTTTGCAAACCTTGTGTGCTACGGGTCTATAATACATCATATGTTGCTTTGCTGGGTATATATGGACGTTGAAGGGGCACATTTGAGACACAGCCATTTAAGTTTTTTTTAAACTTAGAATTTTTACGCTGGGTCCATACCCCAGTTTGGAGTTTTTTTTTAGTAGGTTATTTATTCCAACTACCCCATAAAGGCATACCATTTCTTAAAGAAGACACCTTAGAGTATTTCAAAAGACATGAAATCATTTTTCCGCTAGCTTGTACCAAGTGTAGTTGTAATAAGCATTTTTTTCTGCCTTTGTGACACACATAGTGAGTTTGTACTTTAGATTTTGCAAAACTTACGTGTTGAGTTGAGCGGATACCTGGAAGTTTCAGGACTTGAACTTGACCCCGAACCGGAACCCGATTGAAGTCAATGGGGACCCAAACTTTTGGGCACTGAAATGGCTCTTAAAAAGTCCTGGAAAGGGCTAGAGGGCTGCAAAAGGAAGTAAAATGTATTAATATACTTACCCAGTGGAAGAAGAAGAATGTTACACTGTATACAATTTTAAATAAAAAGTATACAAACATAGCCAGGATTCAGCTGTAAGCATTTGCAACACTTACAACAATCAAGTAACATACATTCATATACAATGTAAGTTACTTAGCCAGTCAATGTAATGACAGGAATGAATATGTAGATAACTCCCTAATTCCCACAGTATTAGAGAGCTAGCAACTAAAAGGCTGAAAGACCTGAATTGGTCTTTTAGCCAAATTTACTAATACTAAGTAAAGATTACTAGTTTTAGTAAATTATGCCACTACTCGCTATACAGTGAGTAGGGGCATGTCTATTAAACAGTGAGCAGCCTATGGTTGCTGACTGTTAAAAAAAAAAAAAGTATTGTCCTCCCCCCGGCCCCCACCCCTGAGAGGCGGATGGAGGCCCTAAATTAGAATAAGGGGGGACCTAATGTCCTCCCCCCTGGCCCCCATCCGTGAGCGGTGGGTGGGGGCCCTAAATAAAAATGGGGAGGGAACCTAATGTTCTCCCCTCTGGCCCCCACCCATGAGTGGTGGGTGGGGGCCCTAAATACCAATTAGGGGGGGTGACCTAATGTTCTCCCCCCTGGCCCACACCCCTGAGCGGTGGGTGGGGGCCCTAAATACCAAGTAGGGGGGGTCCTAATGTCCTCCCCCCCACACCCTCCCTGCCGCTCAGTGGTGGGGGCTGGGGAGGAGGACAAAAGGTTCCCCCCCCTTATTGGTACTTACCAATAAGGGGGGGACCAATAAGAGGGGGACCTATTGTCCTCCCCCCCTGCCCCCACCACTGAGCGGTGGGTGGGGGCCCTAAATTAGAATAAGGGGGGACCTATTGTCCTCCCCCTGGCCCCCACCCCTGAGCTGCGGGTAGGGGCCCTAAATTAGAATAAGGAGGTGGCCTAATGTCCTCCCCCCTGGTTTCAGGTTGCTCACTGTTTAATAAACATGCCCCTACTAGCTTATATAGAGGCTGGGTCACATGCTGTACTGGCCAATCACAGCCATGCCATTAGTAGGCATGGCTGTGATGGCTTCTAAGTGCACACGAGTCAAACGCTTGCTGATTGGCTGCCCTGCAGTTTTTCAAAACGCTCCATTAAATCACTGAACACCAAACTCGAACCCGAACTTTTACTGAAATGTCCGGGCTCTGGTCCGGGGTCAAAAAATCGTAACAGTTCGGGTTCGCTCAACTTTAATTATGTGTGCTACGGGCCTCGGCTATATAATACTTTCTACCTTGCTCAGCTATGTCATCTGAGCACAGCAATACCCCCATATGTAACTTTGCCAGGTATATGTGGACATTGAAGGGGCACATTTGAGACACAGCCATTTAAGTTTGAATTTTTATGCTGGGCCCATGCCCCACTTTGGAATTTTTTTAGGTTGTGTTTTCCAATTACTCCATAAAGGCCTATCATTTCCTAAAGAAGACATCACATGGTGTTTCAAAAGGCATATTTTAAACCTTAGTATTGTATCATTTTTTCCCTAGCCTGTGGCAAGTGTAGAGGTAATACGCATTTTTTTCCCTTTTTTAAAACTTTTTTGTACTTTTAAAAAGTTTTTTAACCTATTGTCCTCACCCCCGGTCCCCACCACTGAGCGGCGGGTGGGGGCTCTAAATTAGAATAAGGGGGGACCTATTGTCCTCCCCTCGGCCCCCACCCCTGAGCAGCAGGTGGGGACCCTAAATTAGAATAAGGGGGGACCTATTGTCCTCCCCCTGTCCCCCACCCCTGAGCGGCGGGTATGGGCCCTAAATTAGAATAAGGGGGGATCTAATGTCCTGCCCCCTGGCCCCCATCCATGAGCGGTGGATGGGGGCCCTAAATAAAAATGTGGGGGACCTAATGTCCTCCCCCCTGGCCCACACCCCTGAACGGTGGGTGGGGGCCCTAAATACCAATTAGGGGGGGACCTAATGTCCTCCCCCCGCCCCTCCCTGCTGCTCAGGGGTGGGGGCCGGGGAGGATGACAAAAGGTTCCCCCCCTTATTGGTATTTAGGGCGGGGCCCTACCAATAAGAGGGGGACCTATTGTCCTCCCCCCCGGCCCCCACCACTGAGCGGTGGGTCGGGGCCCTAAATTAGAATAAGGGGGACCTACATTTGGACATAAGTTTCCTGTCCTGCTTCCTTAAGGGGAGTACTGCAATGACGGAAAATTTCCTTCCATCGTCCTTAAGGGATTAATGGGCTCTTCAGTTTTGCCTTGTCTGAAATGGGTTATCATGCCATTTGCTACTTCTTTATGTTTAAAAGAAAGCAAAGAATCTCATGGAAAAGGTAAACACAAATTGCAGATTATTTCCAATGTTTTATTAAATTATTTAAATTACAGAGAAGAGACAGTTTTGTTTTAATGTTGGCCTGGTCTTGTCAGTCAGAATATTTTCATTGTCTAATAAAGAAGTTTATTTCGCACACTTGCACCAGTCACAGAAGTAAAGGCTCCACTATAATGCGCACTTGTAATGTCTAATTCATGTGAGACAGAATTGTGAATACCTTCTTCAACTATTTAATTAAATACAAATTTATTTTTAGTTATTGCCAATCACTTATGCCTTTCTCTAATTGTTGCTTAAGTATCTTTTTATTGAGTTTTTTTTTTTTTACCTATAACACCGTCATTTATTGTGCTATAAACATTTATGTTTTTATTCTAGTCGTTGCAAATGTGCAGTGCCTTGTATACATATTCACTCCTCTCTTCTTTACGTTGTAGGGTTTTAACTAAAAGACTCCTGCACTCGGGCAACTTCATTGAGATGAAGTGATCTTGGTGACTTTAGTGGTCTTTTCATTTACAACCCTTTTCCTATGACTAACAACAAATAGCTTATTTCTGTTGCTCAAGACAGACAAATTATCCCTTATCACGCTGTAATCAATTATACCATCTCTATTGAGTTCCATTCCATACAATCATTACACACATAACATTAGTTAACATTATTTTGACAATGAAACCATAAATACACACCACATTGATTGACAATATATTTTTAAACAACGAACATTGAATTATGCCCACTTGACATTCCAGGTGACAAGCCCATAAAATGAAGTAAGTACATGAATAGTTCAGAAATACTACAAATGTTACTACAAATGTTGATCCCAAGATAAGGAAAATGTTGTTTATTACAAAATAAACATACAGTCATGTCACCAGTACTTAATCAAAATCTCATTCTACCTGTTGTCTTCAAACCCCTAATGTGGCCAAATTAACAGCTAAGCCAAAACCTTCATTATCAGCATCTGAATCACATAAATATGCCTATAAACCAGTGGTAGTCAACCTTTTTCCATTTACCACCCACTAATGCATCTTTCTTGATGGAAAAATGTCCTTACCGCCCACCAGTTTTCACGCAAGTGCAGAATATTTTTTAGAAAGGGTGGTGTTTTAAAAATAAATAAATATTTATCTTTTTATTTCTACTTTATGCATGTTTATAATGTTTTTAACTTTATAAAGTTTAATGAGTAATCACTTTACTAGTGATTAATGAGATCCTTGAGGTTGATGCTGTGAGACTAAATATTTGATATCTGGTTCGATTTTTTTTAAGGAACAAACGAAGGTCTCCTCTTTCGGTGATATTCAGAAGACTTCTCTGTTTGCTCATAAAATGATTTCTCATCTGTGCATCAGCTGGGCATCCTCAATTCCTCTCCCCACCTTTTTTTTCTTCCTTTCTTCTATTTTGTAAACTTCCTTATAGCAATGCCCAGTAGGAAGGCTGAGCTAGGTAGCCCACTTACTATTTTTAGTCAACAACAATTCTCTCCTTTTCCTTTTCTTTCTTTCTCCTTTTTTACAAGTGCTCTACTCCTTCTTTCTCATATTCTACAAGTACTCTACTCCTTCTTTCTCCTATTAAACAAGTACTCTGCACCTTCTTTCTCCTTGTTACAAATACTCTGCTCCTTCTTTCTTCTATTCTACAAGTACTCTGCTCACAGACAAATACACACACACACACACACACACACACACACACTAACATAGAAACACATACACACAAACATACACATACTCACACATGCACAGACAGACACACATTGACAGACAGACACACATGCACAGACAGACACACATACACTAACAGACACAGACACACATATACTTCCAGACACAAACACACATATACTTACACACACACACACACACACACATATATACTTACACACACACACACACACATATACTTACAGACACACACACACATACACTTACAGACACACACACACACACACACACATACACTTACAGACACACACATATACACAAAAATTATTTATATTAAATGTCCACCCAGCCTCCCTACCTGGAGAGCTGGTGTGGATCTGTCCCTGGGGTCCAGTGGGGCTTCACTTCGGCAGGCGGCTGTGTGCTAATCAAACGCGGCGAGGGAACTCTAACCTCTCTGCTCTGCTCCCTCGCGGGCTGTCTACTGATGACGTCATATTCCGGCTCCCGCGGCATCCGCAAACATCACGTGAGGGAGCAGAGCGGAAATGTTAGAGCTCCCTCGCTGCGTCTGATTAGAACTCTGCCATGCCGGGGGGTCCAGAAGGTGGCCTGGCAGGAGGGAGCACTTCCTCCTGCCGGTCACTGAAAACTTATGCCTGCAGAGCCGCTCGCACCCGCCCAAAAGGAGAAATCCTCCTAAAAAGAGGATTTAGCCGCCAAAATCCCTACTGCCCACCTGGAATCCTGAAATGCCCACTAGTGGGCGGTAGTGACCAGGTTGACGACCCATGCTCTAAACCATTGCCTGTTTTCCAAAGTATAGATTTCCTTCCATCTCCATTCATGCAAGATGGACCATATCCATCGACCCACTCTTCCCTCCATTGATATGTGGTTGTCAATTAGCAGAGAAAATAATTTAAATATTCTACACAAAGTTTGAGGAAATACAACACTATCTTTCATTCACTTACCTACTTATGTCCCAGAGAGTTGGAACAAAGAAAAAGCATCAGGAGGACTCTCTTTCAGAAATGAAAACACAACTGCAAACTCAGACCATGCAAATATTTCTTCTTCAAGAGAGCATTGATGGCTTGGAGAACAGGAGCAGGAGGAATAAGCTGATTGGTTTGCCTGAATTAATAAAACCAAATCAATTATTGAATATTCTTCAGCATCGGCTCTTTCCAACTATATGTTAGCTTTTTAACAGCGAACACCTGCTCCTTACTGAATGAGCACACATACTAGGGCTTTAAAAATTCCCATCACATCATGGCCACATCAGTATGAATTGCATGTTGTCAGCCTCATGACCACCATTTCTTTGGGTTCTGAACTTTGTGGTCAAGATAATTACCTTCCAAACTGTGACATTCAGTATCACAATCGTCCAATCCTTCTCTTACAGGACTATTCTGCATTATGAAAAGCCAGACAATTAGAGTTTCTTCCTTTATGCAAAGGTCTGATTGGCAAACATATACAATGTATTTTTACTATACTCCTGCCAAACCCTGAGGATGACTTATAACAATCTAGCACATGCCTGGGACCTTTTGCAAGATGTAAGAAAACAACTGCCTTAGTCAACCTTTTTATGAACATTCATTCCATGCAGGGTTCACCACCTTTTTGGAACTAGACAACCTGTGGGTCCTGATTAAACCCTAGGTCATCCAGGCCTGTTATTGTTATTTAATGATATTGTTTTTTATTCTTGTTTTTCTTTCTGGTTTTAAACATGATTTTCTTCTTATTAATGCTTCCGTCGGATGTTTGTTACTTGAACCCTATTGTGTGTTGTTGTTGTTGTTATTAATATTATTATTATTATTATTATATATACGGAAAGAAGTGAAGCGCTATCTTAGTATAATACATAGACAATTCATATATGCATATGTACTGAAAAACACTAAGCTTAATTCGATATTGAGGAAACTCAATTCTGTTCCTTTAAATTTAGAGAGAAACTGCGATATTGTAAAAACATGTCAGGCAGCCCTCCAGAAGAGGATCGCGGCGGAGGTGAGTAGATCTCATTTCCTGGGGGCTTAAGCCGTTACGGCGTTCTATGCCGCCACAACGGCTTTAAAGCCCTTTAAAGCCGCGACGGCATGGAAAACGCCATAACGGCGTTAAGAGGTTAAAGAACAGTCAAACATTTATTTCTTTCAGTTTTAATATAGTAATAATATGTATAAAAACATGTTACATTACAAATTACATTTTACTGTTATGTTAGGCATCAATATTACAGTTTGAAAAAGTTGCTGTCATAAAAATAGAATATGGTGGTGGAGTTCCACAGCAGAGCTGAATGGTTGCACTTCAACAGAGCTCCGGCATAACACGCTATTAAAGCCTTCAAATTGGGCACTATACCTCGACTGTGGCCACAAAAACCACAGACACAAGGTGACGGAGGCATGATGGGTCGAAAGACCAAAAAACAAAAGTCGGACAAGCCCCGCATGGGACTTAATATTGGCGATCTCCTGCTGCAGGCACAAGGCTCAACTAGGCCCAAGATGGCCGACTACCCAGAAACCTACTCTGACCTTTATGATAACTTGTTGTTGGGGGGAAGAAGAGATGACCCTACCCGCCAGACCAACTGTGGCACCATGGCCACCAGCCCCAGACACTTCGCCAGTGACAACAGCCGTATTGAAGGCACTACTGGCTGACCTGTAGGCTACCATCTGGCAGACACGGCCTCCCTGAGATCCGACATAAAGGGCCTAACAGGCAGGCTGGTGATGGTAGAAACTACCTCGTGGGAACAGACCCGGAGTCTGGCCTCCATGCAGCAGGAAATCCTAGAGCTTAGAAGGCAACAAGAGGTGCAGGACAGGAAGTTAGTGGCTATGGAAGACTTAAGGCACAAATCCCACAAAAAGATCCGGGGCGTCTCAGAGATAGTGCCGATGGCAGAACTGCCACACATGATGAGAAGACTCCTGGGATCCCTGCTACCTGCACCCCAATCTCAGACGGTGGGACTAGAGGGCTGCTTTCGCATACCCAAACCAAAGAGGGCCCCTGCTGAGGGACCTGGTGGTCCAACTAACCAACACCAGAGACAAAGCAGCAATATTAGCGGCAGTCTGAGAAAAAGCCCCATACACAGTTGAAGGTCAGACACTAATGTTTTTCAACTACATATCAGGAAGCACGATAGGGTGGAGACAATAGCTGAAACAGTTTATGACCCTCCATCGGAGCCACGAATTACCTAAAGATGGCGCCTAAACTGCACGTTGGTGGTACCCCATGGAGACTCTCAACACACAGTGCATGATCTAGCGGAGGCATCAACCCTCCTGGAGGCCCTGGGACTCCTGCGGGTCTCCCTAACACTAGAGACTACCCAAGCAGCACAACCTACCACCCACCACTGGGATCCAGATGGAGCGACTCCCTTTGTCCTGAGACAGCCCGCACAAGGAGTATATGCTGCAGTTAGCACCTGAAGCCAAACTGGGGACTTTGCTTTCTCACATTTTACTTGAAGTTACCATTTCACCTCACCTAGTTACCTAGTTCTATTTCGTTCGAGTTACAGTTTAAGTCACTCTCATGAGCGCTAGTCAGCATATACCTACATATACACAGACCATTCATCACTCACATGGGTAGGCCAAAAGCCTAGACAGATGCATCTCCCCCCCCCACCCCCTTCGCCTGTCAACGCAACACATTTAAGGTGCAAAGTAGGTCCCGCGACTTAGGCATTAAACACTTACCAGCAGAGATGTACCCAGCACTTATCCCCCCCTTTTTATATTGCTTAACTTTGACGCTAATTAGACAAACACGAATAGGGAAGTAAGACACGCAGATTACCCACCTAACTAACTACTTGCGGATGCAACTACTCCATTCCACACTTGACCACCACATACACCCAAAAATTCAATTCACTGTAGGTCTAATGCTCGTAAAGTTTTACCTAATCAACTGTTTGTTCACACATATTGCGTTTTCGTTGTCATGTAGTGCTCTATATGTGAATTGCAAAAATAAAGAATTAAAAAATAAATTTAAAAAAATAGAATATGGTGACACAGTTTATATTGACATATTTTATAAGATATTTGACCTCAAAATAGATAAGCTTTATTTGTGAAAGGAACTGTTTCTGTGTGAAATTACGAATATACAAATAATTATGTACAGTGACATTCACATAAGTAAGTGCAAGCCTCCACTACTTTCTTCATCTTCATGGCAGGTGGTCAACTTCTTTTGTGAACTTCTACTATCATCAAAATTAGCAAATGAGGGACTGCAAAGAAAAACAGATTTTTAAAGTGTAACAGTATGACATTCATAATAATAATAATAATAATAATTCTAATAGCATTGTTGGGTACAATCTTTAGAGGGTCATGATGGATTGCACCGGAGTGCAGAAGGGCTTCTAGTGCTGGGGGAGAGGATGGCTAGAGGGCTGGAGGAGGCTCTAAACAGAGTAGGGAAGGATCAAAGAAGCATACATATAGTAGATAGTATAGAAAGGAGATTTAATTTAGATGAAGTCCAGCAGGGTGGAGATAGGGGAGTGGTAAGATTAGCAGACAGAGCAAGTATTTAATATATGCTTTTTGAACCAAGTTTAAGAAAAAAATGGTAGCTTTAAATGTCTGCTTGCTAATTCAAGAAGCTTGTGTAAGAAAATGGGGGAGCTTGAGATATTGGCATACAATGAGCAGTATGACATAACTGGAATAACTTGATTTAGAGGAAATACTTGATTTAGATATTGATTTAAATGTATATACATTATTTAGGAAGGATAGAACTAATGGGAAAAGGGGCAGGGTATGGCATATATAAAACCTGATTTGAAGCCAAGTGATAAAGAAAATGTGATTATACTGGTGAAGGTGTGGAAGCCTTGTTGGTAGAAATAGTCATAGGAGGAAACAGGGGGTATTATTGGTTGGCTAGTAAGCCAACCAATGAGAGCATTCTGACAACCAGAGAAGTTAGCTTTGGCTGTTAGAGTGCTCTGGTTATCAGTATTATAAGGGCTTATAAAGACTTTCCCCTCTATCAGAGCTCAGTCTGCGGAGAACCCTCCATAGGTAAAGATGGATTAAATTTATGGTAGTGTGTTTTTATTTTTTGTTCCTGTGTTCTTTTCATCTCAACACAGGAACATTTTTATTTTAACAGGTTTTAGATTTTTTTAACCCCCCCCCCACTATTATTATAGTGAGGGCAGCAGGTAGCGGCTTTTGGGGATGGGGGAGCCCCAACCACCTGGGGTAGAGGGATGGACATACTACTACTTTGAGGGGGGGTGGAAGACATGTCCACTCCCCCTTATTAAATTATTTATCACCAACCCTGACTGATATCAATGGGTGGGGGGAGGAGAAGGGGGGCAGGATTTTAGGTTTTTCCCCTTTTAATACCATCATCTATGGTTGGGGATGGAGGGACTAGAGCGTTAATCTGTTAAAATTTAATTTCAACTCCACTAACCTGTTTATTTTCTGCACAGCAGCCGAATATTCCTCCAATGAACCCATTGATGAGTTGGATTATACAAAGAATAACCTGGATTGCAGACAAACCCAGGAGAATGGAAAATAGGGTAACATTCCAAACTACTACATTCTTTGGTTCAACACACTCAGACCAGGTACTGTGGTCAGCCAAATAGGAATAACTGCAAAGATAAGAATTGATGTTTAAGTGTATACTGCATAAAAATAACCGGTTAATTGTGCATTCATACTTTGGTATATATACAAATATTATTTTCATTTAAATCCTCAAAATAAAGTACTAAAGGCTATATGTGATTTGTGCATAGAAAAAAAAAACATACAAAAAAATATTGGTTCTTCCAAAACACAACTAGGTTGACAGAATTTAGTTCATTCAGCAATTTAAAAAAAACATATGTGGAAAGCCAAAACTCAACAATAGCAACTATATTTCCTGTTATAATGGCTATGGCAATTCTGAGTTGCCCAAAATAGATAGATAGATAGATAGACAATTCATTGATTCAATTCATCTCTATGATTGGTCAGGGCTGTGTTTGAATCATGCTGGCTCTCTCCCTGATCTGCCTCTTTGTCAGTCTCAGCCAATCTTATGGGGAAGCATTATGATTGGATCAGGCTACCACTTCTGCTGATGTCGACAGGCAGTGGGTAGGTCTAAAGGAAACAGTGACAATGCAAGCAGCTCCAGACTTGAAAACAAGTAAGACTTCTATATTTAGCATGAGGGTGGCTAGATGGTGGTTTTAACCCTATAGGGTCAGAAATACATGTTTGTGTTCCTGACCCTATAGTGCTCCTATAAAAAGTGAAAAGTCAGTGGGCAATTGTCAGGCCACCCCTTCCACCCTGAAAAATGCTTTTTCTACAGTCTTTCAAGGTTTGAAACATCACACAATGTTGCATTTCTTTAGACAAACAGTACTTTTATTACTAGGTCTGTCAAAAAAAGAAAAGAAAAGAAAAATAAAGCAAACAAAAAAAGTTTTGATCTTCTGAGCACTGACTAGCACTCACAGCTCAATATGGCTGGCCGGCTTTCTCAAAGCCAACAAAATTAAATATATAAAGCACAGACCTTTATCCAACTCTTAGGAATAGATATGTATCTGGATTCTAGTAATGTAGGTTCACTCACTGCTTGTGTCCTCTCTCCATGATAGAGAAATGTATTAGCAA
This sequence comes from Pelobates cultripes, assembly GCA_933207985.1. Lineage (NCBI taxonomy): Eukaryota > Metazoa > Chordata > Amphibia > Anura > Pelobatidae > Pelobates > Pelobates cultripes. Next base: position 76,743,170 of record OW240913.1, on the reverse strand, counting down.
CCCTCGTGCAGCTCATTGATCAGTGAGTAACTACTTGAGTAGTTTATCAATCCAGAACTCCTAAACTGGCTTGTTCACCTGCTGTGCTATATTTAAACTGTGAAGTAGAGCACTAGCCCTCCCTTCTCTTCAAATTCTCCACCACAGGGATCCAAATTAAATCACATCATTTCCTTTGTGAAACCATTTCTCATGGTGCTTTTAGACCAGGGCTGTCCAACCTGCGGCCCCCCAGATGTTGCTGAACTACAACTCCCATGATTCTTTCAATGAAACAGATAGCCAGGGAATCATGGGAGTTGTAGTTCAACAACATCTGGGGGGGCGCAGGTTGGACAGCCCTGTTTTAGACCATATATTGCACTGCAGCACCTTTGGGAAAATATAAATACAGTCCATAAATGGCCTGTGCTCTGTCACATACTAAACACATTTTATACGAGTGCAAAAAACCAGCTGCTATAATTACCAAATTTGCTCTCAACATTGTTAAGTCTATGACACATACCTTGCATTTCCATATGGGTATTCCCATGTATTATTATTTGTCAAACAATATGGCCCTTCTACCAGGCCCGAAGCGGAAATGATCAAACAATACCCTGCTGAAGCAAGTCCAATTATTGCAGCCAAGATAGATGACAGCACCTAGAAGGAAATAAAGAGTGAGCCTTTTGATTCCAAATTCCTTTAAAAATTTTTTTATTTTTTATAAATTACAAATATGTGAGAACTTACTGCGGTGCTTTTTCCAAATCTCTTGTGACCGCAACATCCAAAGCAATCATTACTTTCTAGCCCAATAAAAACAGCTGCTGGAAAAAACATCTGAAAAGAAAAATACATTTAATTAACTTACAGACAAATGTTTTGGTTTTGGTCATTAGAAATCTTTTTTTTTTTTTTTTTAATGACATTTAATTTATTTTGAAATTAGCTCTTTTCTATCGGCTTGATAATTAAAGATATTAAAAAAAAGAACCTCACCAAGCCGTCTTTATTATATCTCAAAGTGTATAAGTTCCATTATATGTGATGAGTTTCGTCCATGCTTACAGACTTACTCATAAACCCATGATCTATGGCAGGTGTGCCCAAAAGGTAGAAACTCGGATGTTTTAAAACTACAGCTCCTATGATGGTTTGTCATTCTACAGGCATTCTAAATGCATGCAAAGCATCATGGGAGTTGTAGTTATACAACACCTGGGGATCTATCTTTTGGGCACACCTAATCTGTTGTGTATAATTAAGTTTGTAAGTGTGGATGAAATAAGTCAGATATAATGGATTTTATGTGGTTCGAGATGTATTAAAGACAACTTGTGCTGCTACCTTTTTGTTTCTGGATATATTTGTCTTGTTTGGAGTGGAGTGAGAGACAGTCAAGCCTATAGCTGGACTTATGAGGGTGAGCTTTGTGTTACTTGTGAGCTTAATTAGGGAACAGGTTACTGGAGCAATGCAGCAAATACTTCTGTCTTGTGATAATTAGTTAGGAACTATTGAGACCCAATCCAAAAGTGACACACTTGAGTTTTCAATCAATGAAAGAGAGCAGATTATAAAGTAGTGTAACATAACAAAATTAGACATGTACGTCATTCACCAATCATTTTAAAGTCAACATGTTAAACTTTACAGAAATTTAGAGCATTCCTATGATTTTGCACGAGACTATTTCTGGGGGAATGTACTTTATTAGTATTATTATTATTGCCATTTATATAGCACCAACAGATTCCATAGCGCTTTACAATACTAGAAGAGGACATTTACAAGAAAATTACAGGAATGATAGGTTGAAGAGGACCCTGCTCAAACGAGCTTAGTCTATAGGAGGTGGGTGGGAAAAACACAATAGGACAAGAAAAAGGCAATCAAACAATGTGGGAGTGAAGCAGAACTGGAGGAGAGAGTAGAGTTCTGCCCTTTAGGAGAGAGCAAGAGACAGGTATGTAAAGTAGAAGTTACTCTGGGAGGCCATAAGCTTTCCTAAAGAGATGCGTTTTAAGGCACTTTTGAAATGATTGAAGACTAGGGGAGAGTCTGATGGTGGTAGGCGGGCTATTCTATAGGAAGGGAGCCACCTGCAAGAAGTCCTGCAAGCGTGAGTTGGACGTACGGGTGCGAGTAGCGAACAGGAGAAGGTCACGGGCAGAGCAGAGAGACAGAGAAGGGGCAAACCTATGGATCTGTGAAGAGATATAAGAGGAGCTAGAATTGTTCAGTGCTTTATAGGTATGGGTTAGTACTTAGAATTGACTCCTATAGGTTACAGAGGAGAGAGGTGTGAGAGGACCGACTAGAGAGGAAAATCAGTCTGGCAGTAGCATTCATTACAGACTGTAGCGGGGGCAATACGGTTTTTGTACAGACCGATTAGGAGAGGGCTGTAATAATCCATGCAGGAAATTACTAGAGCATGGACAATCTTCTTACTAGCATCTTGCATAAGAAAGGGGCAGATGCAGGCTATGTTTTTAAAATGGAATCTACAAGATTTGGTAACATACTGGATGTGAGGCTCAAAGGTGAGGCCAGAATCAAGTATGACGCAAACAGCATGTTTGCAAGGATGGACTGATGTGGATACCACTAACTTGAAGGGAGGGCATAAGAGGAGGATCAGTATTAGGAGAAGGAAAGACTAGGAGTTTTAGAGAGACTGAGTTTCAGAAAACGGGAGGACATCTAGTCAGAGATGGAAGAAAGGCAAGCAGTGACACATTGCAGGAGGGCAGGGGAGAGGTCCAGGAAGGAGAGATATATCTGGGTGTCATCAGCGTACAGGTGGTAGTGGAATCCAAATGAGGTAATCAGTTTGCCAAGAAAGGCAGTATAATGAGAAAATAGAAGGGGGCCAAGGAAAGAGCCTTGCTAAAGTCACTTAATGTTGAATTTATTCACAGAACAAGTGAGATATGAGCAGCAGAGAGGAAAAACCAAGAAGTGAGGAGGTTTCATTAGAAAAGGAGACACCGAATGAGCGTTGGGAGAGATAAGAGGAAAACCATGAGCTGAGCAAAGGGGGACAGGGGCTGAGTAAGGAGACAGGTCTGAGGAAGGGGGATAAAAAACAAAAAAATAAAGTGTATTCCCCCCTCCCTGAGTCTTACCTTACCAGCATACAGCAGTCAGTGGAGTCGGCCGGCCTCTCCTGATGATGTCAGGAGGAGGGGGTGTGACTTCCTCTGCTCTTCTCCCAGACTCACCAGCGGTCCTGGGAGAATAGCGGTAAAAGTCACGCCCCCTCCTCCTGACATCATCAGGAAGAGGCCAGCCGACTCCACTGGCTGTAGGCTGAAGGGAGAGAGGTAAATTGAAAAATTTGAGTCCCCAGCCAGAGGCAGGGGATTCAAATTTTTCCTTTTTTTGCTGGATGCGGACGGCCCTGGATTTAGGGCGGCCTGGGGGGCAATTGCCTCCATGACCCCCATCCAAGTCCGCCCCTGGCAAGTAGGCAACAAAGGCATGTTAGACCTCATCATCATCAGATGAATTAAAGAAACAAGAAACAAAATTTTAAAAAAATCCTCTTGCCTTACTTCTACAACTGATGCCTCTTACAGCCACTTTTTTTTGTGGCTGGGGTCTCGACTTATATTCGGGTCGACTTATACTCGAGTATATACGGTAATAATAATTTTTAAAATTTAAATTGCTTGTATTGCAAAAGGTTAATCCTCAGCACACCGGAATTTGGTCTAATGGTGGTTTTATTATGCCCCCAAACGTGACAAGGCAAAAATGTGTCTTTGTAATGGCTTGAAACTAAATTAAATTATAAATTATTTTCAAACCCCTGATTAAGTCTTGATTAGTCCAGAATACAATGTATATGCGTATATATAAATGTCTAGTCAAGTGTTAATGTTGATCTGTTATTTTGACATTAACTTTTATGCACATTTACTAAAGGGACTAAAGAACCTCCATCTCAAATATAACATACGGAATTACATCTATTATGTCAGTTATGTTCAGAACGTTACCTAGTATATGGTATATGGTTGGATGGAAGTATTGGATTATACCAATCAGCCACTGATTTTGAATCATTTGATTGATTTATTTTGTGCTTTGAAAATTTGTAAGCTTCTTTCTTCAGTAATAAACAGTGTGTGTCAGATTAAAGCACACATGAACTCTGCCTGTAGGTTTGGCAAGTCTTGTAGAAAAAATGCTTTCTAAAATGTGGTGGTGGTGGTTGTTGTAATGTTTTCAAATGACTTTTATTGTAGTGTTAGTTTGCACCCTACCTAGCTGAGTCTTGTGATGCAAGTATTCCTGAAACCACCGCAGTTGGGAGCTCCCTTCTTCTCCACTGTAAGTCTCGCGGTGTGACTGCCGCGCGGAGCGTTGCCACGGTAACCCGTGGCAACGCTCTGACCCCGCGGCTCTCGCAAGACTTACAGTGGAGCCGACAGGGGAGCTGACCGGAACAGAGGAGAGAGAAGGCAGCTGACAGCTGAAAAGAGACTTGCGTCCATCAAGTTCAGCCTTCCTCAGAAATGTTGTTGCTGTTGATCCAAAAGAAGGCAAAAAACCTGGTCTGAAGCACTTCCAATTTTGCCACAAACTAGGAAAAAATTCCTTCTTGACCCCAAAATAGCAGTCAGATGTCTCCTTGGATCAATCAGCTATTACCCCACTAATTAGAAATTATATCCCTGTATGTTATGTTTTTGTAAGTATTTATCCAATTTCAGTTTAAACATCTGTATGGACTCTGACAAAACCACCTCTTCAGGCAGAGAATTCCATATCTTTATTGTTCTTACTGTAAAAAAACCTTTTCTTTGCCTTAGATGAAATCTCCTTTCTTCCAGCCTAAATGTGTGACCTCGTGTCCTATGTATAACCCTGTTTATGAATAGATTTCCAGATAAAGGTTTGTACTGGCCCCGAATATATTTGTATAAAGTTATCATATCCCCTCTCAGGCGCCGTTTTTCCAAACGAAACAGATTTAATTTTTGTAACCTTTCTTCATAACTAAAATGCTCCATTCCTTTTATCAATTTTGTAGCTCGTCTCTGGACCCTCTCCAGTGCCATGATATCCTTCTTTAGAACAGGCGCCCAAAATTGCACAGCATATTCAAGGTGTGGTCTTACCAGCGATTTATAAAGAGGCAAAATTATATTTTCATCCCGAGAATTTATGCCCCTATTTATACATGACAAAATCTTACTGGCCTTAGCAACTGCAGATTGACATTGCATATTGCTGCCTAATTTGTTGTCTATAACAATGCCCAAATCCTTCTCGTGTGTGGTTATCCCTAATTCACTACCATTTAGTGTGTAAGTTGCTTGTGCATTCTTAACCCCGAAGTGCATAACTTTGCATTTCTCTATGTTAAATTTCATCTGCCATTTTAGTGCCCAGTCCCCCAATCTATCCAAATCTCTCTGCAACAAAGCAATATCCTGCTCACATTTTATTACTTTGCAAAGTTTTGTGTCATCTGCAAACACTGATACATGGCTTTCAATGCCTATTTCAAGATCATTTATAAATATGTTAAATAGAAGTGGTCCCAAAACAGAACCCTGAGGGACACCACTTACCACTTTTGTCCAGCCTGAAAATTTACCATTAATTACAACTCGTTGTACTCTGTCCTTAAGCCAATGTTCTACCCAAGAACAGGAATATTCATCTAGACCAATTTCTTTTAGTTTGAAGACTAACCTATTGTGAGGAACCGTATCAAATGCCTTGGCAAAGTCCAAGTAGATCACATCCACTGCAACACCCTGATCTATACTTCTACTTACTTCTTCGTAGAATGCAATTAGGTTAGTTTGACATGACCTATGTTTCATAAAACCATGCTGATTATTGCTAATAACAAAGTTCTTCCCAATGAATTCCTGAATATTATCCCTTAATAGCCCTTCAAATATTTTCCCAGTTACTGAAGTTAAGCTCACAGGTCTATAATTTCCAGGCAAGGATTTTGAACCCTTTTTAAATATAGGAACAACATCTGCCTTCCTCCAATCCTCCGGTACAACACCTGAAACAAAAGAATCTTGAAAAATTAAATACAGAGGTTCACTTATTTCCCCACTTAGCTCCTTAAGTACTCGTGGGTGAATACAGTCAGGCCCCGGAGCTTTATTTTATGACACTTTACTCTTCTGGTATCACACGTAAGGAGATACCAGAGGCAAGTTACCAGCAAATACAGCACAATCATGTTATTAAATTCACATTTGTTGCACAAAGCCAACACAATGCATTTTCCCATGCAAGACCTCTTCATCAGTACTCTGTGCATGGGCTTCCCTTTAAGATGATTATACTAATAAAATTCTTTTGGCGGGTGACGTGCTTGTCATTGATAATAACGTAACATGCCTCTCTCTGCCTCTCCCCCTCCTACTGGGATGTTTTGAATTAAAATGCCCCTGCTGATTTTTTTTTTGTCCTGGTCTGGTCGTGACACATTTCATTGAGAGCTTGTTACGGAATTTCTAGATAACAATTCTTAGCTTTGCTGCAGTTGGATTTAGATAGATTGGGGGACTGGGCACTAAAATAGCAGATGAAATTTAATGTAGAGAAATGCAAATTATGCACTTTGGGGTCAAGAATATACAAGCTACTTACACCGCAATGGTAGTGAATTGGGGATAACCACACACGAGAAGAATTTGGGAATTGTTATAGACAACAAATTAGGCAGCAATATGCAATGTCAATCTGCAGTTTCTAAGGCCAGTAAGGTTTTGTCATGTATAAATAGGGGCATAAATTCTCAGGATGAAAATATAATTTTCACCCTGGTAAGAACCACACCTTGAATATGCTGTGCAATTTTGGGCACCTGTTCTAAAGAAGGATATCATGGCTTGTTTTCCTGGCACTATAGGGTCATTAGGGCCCCCCCCACCCTCAGGGTTAAAACCCCTTCAGCCACTTATCTTTCTCCAGCGCCGGGCTCCCTCTGTGCTGGAAAGCTCTCCACTCCATGCCGACGTCAGATCCAAATGCGCATGCGCGGCAAGAGCCGCAGGCACATTCAAACCGCCCATAGGAAAGCATTACTTAAAGGGACACTGTAGTCACTATAAGCATTTCATCTCTTTGAATTGGTTATAGTGCCTGGAGTGCCCTGCCACTTTCCCTCCATTCAGTGTTGCACCATGTTCGTGCAGTATGCCACAAAATAAGAGTCCCTGGCCACCCACAGTCCGGCCCCTTCAGTATGTGTAGCTAAGGCAGAGATTACTCACTTCCTTGTTGTCATACCCATTCATACCGTCAGTTGGAACTCTGACAGGCTAAAAGCAGTCAGCTGACACTCTCAGCCAATCACAGCTGCCTATTGCTGCTCAGGCTAATACTTCCTTATTAGCCAAAGCAGCACAGAGGGGATGGATTGCCGGGGACTCTTGTTTAGCATTAAAACATTAAAAGTTTAAAAACTGTTCAATGCTGAAAGAAATGACGGTACCAGAGGACTCCAGACACTATAAACAGTTTAATGAGATGAAGCAGATACAGTGCCTACGGTGTCCCTTTAATGCTTTCCTATGGACGTCCAGCGTCTTCTCATTGTGATTTTCACAGTAAGAATCACAGAAGCACCTCTAGTGGCTGTCAGTAGGACAGCCACTAGAGGCTGGATTAACCCTCAGTGAAACATTTTCTATGAAACTGCTATGTTTTCAGCTGCAGAGTTAAAACTAGACGGACCTGGCACCCAGACCACTTCATTGAACTGAAGTGGTCTGGGTGCCTATAGTGGATAGGAACCCTTTATGACTAATTTTGGATATGAACCTTTTATGCCTAAATTAAGAGGACTACATATCTGCACACCCGTACTAGTGAGAAATCATTCTCAGTAAGGTGACATGGCAAAGGTAGCTGATACAGGTGTACATATAAAATATGAATATGTTTATAGATATGGTATCTTCCCTTAGATTAAAAAAAAATGTGAATAGATATAAATACTACTTAAAATTATATATGTTACAAAACATTAAATGTCGTACTTTATAAGATCCAGTTCATAATAATTTTATTCAGACTATTGAGCTTTTTACATTGCTCTATGTCATCTTGTTTTGATTCAATTTATTGGTGAAGCTGTTATGGTTTTTTGTGCCTTAATTAATATTGTTATACTGGCGAAACAACTAGACGCGTAGATGCTTAAGAAATCATTATTTGTGAATTGGTACTTGGGCTCTTGCTAAGTTTATTTGTTAAACAGCTGTGCTGCTTATACCAACCTGGTCTACGGTCTTATTTTCTGGAATGGTGAGTGTCTGGCTTTTAAAAATATATATTTTATATGATCATTGGCACATCAGAATTTTGGGACATTAGTTTTATTATTGGACTTTGATTTTTTTTTTGTATCTGTCTTGTCTATTTATATTATCATTGTTGACTCAGAGATACTTAGGAAAAGCCCAGTCATTGAGTTTGACAGATATCAGTGTTGTATATACATCTTCTAGGATCTGTTGTAGTTGATTGAGACTCCCTACACTGGATATAGGGAACCATTTATATCCCCTATGAACTGCTGCTATTTGTATTTTATTCTCTTATTTTAACAGGAATGTGTAGCCAATTATATCAGCTTTATTATACTGCTTTGTGGTATAGAGCACCATGTTGATATTTTAATTTTGCTTTCTTATTAATACATTTTCTTTTTATCATTGTATCTAACACTGTTATATGTAGTGTTATCTTACCTTATTATGTTGCTATCCATAGCAATATCCACTTAACTCCAGATTAAAAAAAAAAATGTCTGAATGGCAAAACTGATCCAAAAATAGCCAAGTTGTAATGATAGGGGAGTTGGATATTTCCAAATAAGATATTTTTTTTTCTCAGTTTTGCCATTCAGAGTTTATTAGCAAAAAATTGGAGTTTAGTAAATAACCCTAATTTAGGTATAAACTAAAACAAAGTTATCAAGGTAAAAGCAGATCAATTCTTGGTCAAAGTGCTGTATTTTAAATAATCATCAAAAACATTCCATTTGGTTATTTCTGGTCGATTTAGTATCTTGTTCACCAGGATTGCTCCAATGGTACGTTTTGCAATTTTGCTATATATTGTATAGTGCCCTTGATTTAAAATATATTTTGAAATAATGCATAAAGCAATGATTGTGACATAATGAGACAATATCTATCAATGCCAAATGGATCAGCTGTATGACAAATAGAAACGAGGAGATAATTATTGTTGTTTTGTAATCCTTAAGTCCCATGACCCGAACTTGATTTTGTTGTACCTCCATAAATATGGCTTTTTATGTATAATACACCCAATTCCCATATATTTTATTATGTATAATATTGAGAAACATAGCAAGAAAATAGTAATATTATAAGTACTAATACAATTATTATATTTATCTATATTCGAACTGGAATGCTATTACATTAACCTTACTGTCACATCACATTAAAAACTATTATCTGTTCTTATGAAATTTTAATTCCTAAACTACTAAAAGGTCAAAAAATATTTAAAGGTTATTTAAGATTGGTGCAGTCATATTGTTTTTGCTGCAGATTGAGTGGTTATTCATGATATGCTGTGAATTATTTTATATAAGTTAAGTGCAATAAAATATGTTTTAAAGTGACATAGAGAACGCTCTGCACTGTCAGTTTTTTGCGTTTTATTTCTAATGCTGTACCAGGATCCATGCTGTCGGAAAATCTGGTCAAGAAGATCTGAGACATGCTTACATGCTTGGTCTAACTAGTGCTTGGTGAGTGCAACATTATAACACAATTTGGGCTATATCATTTAAACAGTTTTATCATATGTAGCTTTTTTTGTTCCTCTATAGGTTGACTTTATAAAAATATTCTTTGTGTACGTATTTAAAAGGTAATTGAAAAATCTATAGTCACAGATGAAAGGGAATATTGCTCTTCAGGCAAAAGTACACTGGGTTATTTACCAAAGTGATAATCGTCAAGAAGTCAAGGTGAATTTAAAGTGAATTTCAAAATTAAGGCCAAAATAGCAGAACTGGTAAAAAAATATATCCATGTTTCCAGTTCAGCTACTTTGGACTCTAAATTTAAAATCCACTTTGTATTTACTTTAAATTCCCTACAAATCTCACTTTAGTAAATAACCCTGACAGTGCCCAGTGTATAACTAAAAGGTTTTGCTACATTACGGCCATTAAGATTCAATATGTTTCTAGAAGCACTGTAGCCCAGCCCATGCTTAAAATATCTTCAGACAAATTGGCAAACTGAACATTCTACTTGTTCATTAAGAATACTCACCAACACGCCAGCTCCTATAATCCCTTGGAAAAACCAGACAAATCTGCCCAGCTGATTGTTTTCAGCATACTTTGTTTCTCCATTCGGGAAATAAAGCAGGATATTTGCCACAATGCAAAGAATTGCCAAAATGAGCAGATGGTAGCCAATGCATTTTGTACATTTGCCAAAGCACATTTTGTAGTCTCTGTTGTACTGCTGTTCTGCCTTCCAAAATGTAATTGCTGAGTGCTGGCAATCAATAGAAGATGTTTCTATCTTGACATCTTGCTTGACTTCTTAAATACTCAGCACTGCCTCTTAGTCACTTAGTGATACCAGTTAGCAGATTACTCAGTACTGTGTTCAGATTGTAATTATCATTTTTTCCTGATTTCTTTGCCCACATAATGACCAGGAAGCAGGAAGAGTTTAAGAAATTTTTTTTTTTAATCAACTACTTCTTTTCTTATTTCCCAACAAAATAAATTACATGCTTGGCTTCCCATAACAGGAGAATATACATCAGCCAGGTTGATCTTCCTAACACCCCTACATAATCTACAGTGAAATACTCCTGCCATGCCCATTTAATACACCTATATGCCCAACAGAAAAATACCCCTGGTATAGCTGATACTCCTGTGATAGCCCCCCACATTCATAATACCCCCCAACCATATTAAAACTAGATCTGGCAGGTTCCCCTTCCATTCTTAACCCACACCACCAAAATACCCACTTTTCCCGCCTTATCCCCTATCTCCACAATAAAACTAGCCCTGACCGGTCGCACTTTCATCCTTAGCCCCACCTAACCACAATAAAAATACCCCTGGCATTTCTGCTTTCCCTCCTTACCGCGTACAATAAAATTGCCTCTGGCAGCACTCTGGCACTCTGCCTCTGGCAGTCCCTACCACTGTAATATAATCTCTTTCCCCCTTACACCATCTCATTAAAATATACCCCCTTCCCTTCACTCAAACAAAAATTCCTTAGCTACCCCATTTCTGTCCATACTGCACATAACAGTACTCCCCACTATAGTAAAAATAATTTGCACACAAAAACAGCGAATATGAGAACTCTGAGAAGTGGCAAAAGCCTAGAGTTTTTCCAAAAAGAAAGAATGAAGTGTGTCATCTCACAGTTTTTTTCTTTCATGTTTTAACCCCTTAAGGACCAAACTTCTGGAATAAAAGGGAATCATGACATGTCACACATGTCATGTGTCCTTAAGGGGTTAAAAAAGCCCCCCTTTTTAAAATAAAAGCCACAATTTAATTGCATTGGCCAAAACAAAAGATATTTTTAAGCAGAAAGAAGACAATTTTTCTTTTACAGGAATTTAGTTTCATTGTCCCCCCCTCACTATAATTAGGGTGATGGGTAGATAGAGTAATTTTATTTTGGAGGTGAAAAGTTTTGTGGGGACCCCTAACCACTTGGGCAGCAATTATTTTTGAGGTATGGACATACCCTTATTTATTACTATGTTTATTTTGTATTCATCTATTATTAAAATGAGTGGCCACTGGCTTCTCACTGTTTAGCATACCTTGTACTAACGCAGGGATTATAGTGACTCCATAGCTTATTTTAAATTCTTTTTTTTAGGACTAACACAGTAAGTCATTAAAAAGAAAATAACCAGTGCTTCCGATTTTTCACAAGCGGTCATCTCTTTATTGGGTTTGGCTGTTAGAATTTTAACTGACATTAAAGGAAAACTATAGTGTTACTGCATTTCTGTATTCCCTCCCTCCCTCAGCAACATTTCACGGAGTCAAACTCTGTGAAACTGCAGGAAGCACCACTAGAGGCAGTCTTAACACTGCAATGTAAACAGTGCAGTTTCTCTGAAACTGCAATGTTTTATATTGAAAGGTGAAAGGATTAGGGACACTGTACCCAGCCCACTTCAATGAGATAAGTGGTCTGTGTGCTTATAGTGTCCCTTTAGATCCAAAATGTGATAAAAATACCAGGTATAATTATTACATAATTATTGGCCTTTATCAGCTGATAGACATTTATCTAGGACAGGCATAGGCAACCTTCGGCACTCCAGATGTCGTGGACTATATCCCCCATAATAATCTTACACCCATAATGCTCATAAAGCATCATGGGAGGTTAAGTCCAAAACATCTGGAGTGCCGAATGTTGCCTATCCCTAATCTAGGATTTAATTACTTATTTTTCAAATGTCTTTTATTGTGGTGTGCTTGTTTCATCCTGCCTGCCTGACTACACCAGCTACTTCCTGGTGCAGTTGGTAGAAGCTCGCTCATGTTACAGAATGGATCTGCGGGAAAGGTTTGTTCTACCGAGATGAGAAGGTAAGTGAGTCATCAATTGCCCACTATTTTTTTCCCAAGGAAAAGAAGTGACCATCTTTCAGTGTGCAAATAAACAATGGACTATCAGATTCTTCCAACTTCCACCAACCCCCATCACCAATTTGTAGAATTCATATTTTTCTACAAAGATTTCAAAAAAGACCTGCTACACTAAATGAAGACAACGTTAATTTGTGCATTAAACTGCCACATCCTGTATATTATAGAGGGAAGAAGCCTGAAATTCTGTAAAAAGAGTGTCACTGAAGCCCACTGGCACACTGCAAATCAAATAATCTGTCTTTCTAGAAAAATTCACAGCTTATTAGAGCAATTTGAAATCAGTGATCAAATCAAAGTTGTTGTAAGTGGTTTAAGTGGATTAATGAAACAGTTATACAGAGTATATATTTCTCACTCAATGTTGGTGTAAATGGCACTGGATGTGGCTAGGCACAGCAATAACCCATCTAACCAGTCTCACACGAAGACCTGCAGTAGCTAGGCAAGCAAAGCAGTAGCTTACATTTAACCAGTCTCACACCATGATCAATGACACAGGCTGTCTACGCAGTGGTGTATTTTGGATTTGTGCTGCCCCCAGACACGACTAAATTCGGGCACCCCCAAAATCAAAATTTGCCCCCCCCCAATTTGTGTCGAGGCCACTTTTTTGACTAACAGACACATGCCCTCATTGATACATGCACATTCATTGACAAACAAACACTGACAAACCCACTCACTGACAGGCACACTCTCAAATACACATAAAATGACATACACACACAGGCACACCCATTCTCACTGAAAGACACACACACTTTCACTCACTCACAGACACACACTGACAGCTACACTCACTCACTCTCTCACAGTAAGGTGGACAGCCCCAGAACACGAGGCAAACAATGCATTTGTCTGGGAGCTTGGGGTTGCATTTTTTGCCTTGTGGTAAATACATCCCTGTGTCTACCCTACAAGTACTGTCTTCCTCAATCTTCCACAATCTGATATGAAAGTATCTAAAATAATCCACATTTGAAATCTAGTTTGTTTGTTTTTACATCACTTGATTGGACAGGAAATACAGCATACATCATTGGGCAAACCTCTTGTCCATCATGGAAAGCTAAGGTGCTTAAAAAAAACACTAAAAAAAACTTCTTCTCCATTCTGTACCCCTTTTTCTGGCACCTTGGGAAAAAATCTGGATCATAAATTAAACAATAATGATGAATCGTTTGATTGGTAATAGGCAGAAAAACCCTTTGGAGGTACAGAATTTGGACAAGCTGCTGATTCCCCAAAATTTGGATGAATTGTAATTGGTTTGAGAATGAATACACAAGTCTCGGTATTAACCCTCTTTTGATTTATACATAAAAACACTATACTTTTTTTTTTTCCAACCCAATGATACATGACATGGCAGAACTGTCATGTCATGTCAACTGTAAAATGAAATTTGCCTAACCCCTTGAAATTACAAATAAATACATTAAAACAAATCAACAATATTTTTAAATGCACACATTGATAGAGAAATGGCAGCTGATTCAGTGGTTTTGGAAATGTGCACTATTCCATCCAAAGTGAAATCACTTTTGTCTGGAGGAAAATGGATGGGTTTCTAACTCCGTTATGGATGCTAAAACATCACCTTCTGTGATACCTTTACAGATCGTAAAGTGAAAGAAAAAAAAAAATATTGCATGGTATTAAACAGCCATAATGAGTGATCATATGTATGTGAAAATACACACTGGAAGCCATATCATATCGCTGTAAGTGATTTACATAAGCAAGCAGTGCCTAAGGTAAAGGATGATGTTCTGGTAAAAATATATTTTAATTGCAATTTCCGGGTTGGCTAATTTCGGTTTCTAGTTCGCTCTATACAAGGAAGTTTGAGAGCAATGACACAACATTTAGTTAATTCTTTATAGATTAAGTAAACTGTTTTAAAACGTATGATCTGATAATAGTTTAAGAGCCTTCAGGCTTATTTTTAATGTGAAATATTTGTCGTAAGATGTTATAATTATCAGTCTGCCCCTTCAGGAACAATATGCGTCTCATTGTTCACCTTTTAGCATTTATAAAAAAAAAAAAACCAGTAAAATGCTGAGTAGCATAAAGGTTCCTTCTGTTTGTGTCACTTCACTTGCAATCATCTGATCACACTGGTCATTAACCCCGTAAGGACTGAGCCAAATGTACAAGTTGTGATCAAAACAAAACGTAAACAAAACCTGGCATTTGTGCTACATGTCTGTCCAACTGTAATTCACCTCTTTCATATTAAATGCACCCACACTTATTATATATCATTTTTTTCAGGGGAAACAGGACTTTCATTTAACATCAAATACTTAGCTATGAAACATAATTTAATATGACTAAAATATAAAACAATGGGAGTAAATAAGAATTTTAAATTTTTTTTTTAGTTCTACGTGACATTTTAACTGTGAATGTCATAATACTGTTTGGTTTTACGGCAATAAAATACACATATTTGTATTCAGTGATGTCTCATGCATAAAACAGTACCCTCTATGTACAGATTTAATGGTGTTTTGGGAAGTTACAGGGTCAAATATAGCATGTTATATTTTTCAGTTTTTTCACATTGAAATTCGCCAGATTGGTTACGTTGCCTTTGAGACCGTCTAGTAGCCCAGGAATGAGAGTTCCCCCCATGATGGCATAGCATTTGCAATAGTAGACAACCCAGGGTATTGCAAATGGGGTATGTCCAGTCTTTTTAGTAAACACTTGGTCACAAACACTGGCCAAAGTTAGCGTTAATATTTGTTTGTGTGTGAAAAATCTGAATGCCATTTTTTGTGACTAAATTTTAGTCACAATTAATTTTATTAAGACTCGGAGGCTCCTATTGTGCGGCTCTCTTTCTTTCCCTCAGCAGCACAGAAAAATAACATTAAATCAGTATAAAAAGAAACCAATAAATAACATGAGAGGTATATCTTCAGCCAATCAGCATCCTTTTCATAGCATCTTCAAAATGTCTTTCCCCTCTGACCTCCTGGCCCCAAGATTACTTTCAATTGGGGCTCAGGGATGTCTTTAAGGATCTTTATCCCCTGCACAGTACTATCGTGCTGTTTTTTCCCTTCATCCATCTCTCTGGCCACTGCTCTGACCCCAACTGACAGAAATCTAAGTTGTGGTTTTGTCATAGTGGCGGCCGGACAGCTCCTGCGTTTTCTTATTACAATTGCTATTTTTTCACTATTACCCTGTTTATTTATTTTCTACTTGAGGGTTACTTAACTCTTTCCTTTAGGTATTATTTTACTTTATTAATTCCCTTAGGTTCATCTATATTTTTATGATTCAAGCTGACATGATCTTTCTGTGCCTTCTGGGTCTACAACAAATATGCAGATTACTTTAGAAGCCTCTCCAGGTGTCTCTGGAAATGAGGCTGTTTTATCTGCTGATTTTACTGATCCTGCTGATATGCAGACTTTAATTGAGACTTCCATGGCAAAGGCCCTGGTGTCAGTCATGGGGGTTATGCCTGATTCACTTTTCCCAGACATTTACCCAGACCCTGTTACAGGCACAGAGATCGGCTCAGCCGACTACTCAGACGGCAGTACCTGGACTCACATCATCTGCTCACAGTGACTCACTACTATACTTGTCATTTGAAGGCACGGTTAATTTACCACCGTGCAAAAAGAGCCACTAGTCGGGCAAGATTGACTAGAATTTGGAAAAGGGAAAAGCCCAACTGAACTCTGAATCTGAGCTCAGTGATATTGAAGAGTTCCCTGAGTCCTATATGGAGGACTACCTGTAGTCATACCTGCTCTGCTTCAGCCTGGCCGCATGGCCTCATATAAGGCTAAACACTCCTCCAAAACAATAGAGATGGACAGTACCATACCTGTCATGGATGGCACGATTAATTTACCACCGCTCAAAAGAGCCACTAGTCAGGCAAAATTGACTAGACTTTGGAAAAGGACAAAAGCCCAACTGAGCTCAGAACCTGAGCTCAGTGATATTGAGTAGGAGTTCCCTGAGTCCTATGTGGAGGATTCAGAGGATCCTTCTGATCTTGATTATGAAATTCATGATGGAGAGGATGCTAATCGCGCGGGATACATGTCCTATTAAACCTACCAAGATTGAGGTAGGTTATGCAGCCTCAGAGGACACCGATAGGATCTTGGACACTCAAGGTGAACCCCTATTAGAACCTGATGACCTATGTCACCCAGTGGTCTCCTCAGACTACATAGCCAAGTATATTGCATCCAGAGTACGCAAGCCTTTTTCGAGAAGGCAAAGTGAAATAAATTGCGGTCTTAATGCCCACGCCGAACAGTCCCTGATGACGCATGTAAAACGCTATCAGTCAATCCTAAAATCATTACATTCTTGAGTTAGACAGGATGGAAGCCAACTAAAGGCTTAGATTTTTAATTGCAAAGCTGTCAGGATAAAATCCTGGACATCTTGGGCCCAGCAGCCAAGATCTTTGAAGCAGTAGAGGATGATCTAGAATCAGATCGTGCCATCTTAAGTGGGTTGATCTAGAGAGTGATTTAAGTTGGCAATGCCAATAATGCGGTTGTCACAGAATGCTGCAAATTGATCTTGCTCAAGATTGGGCCCAAATGTGTAACTATGGCTCTGAACGAGCTGGACACACAGGCAAACGGTTTTCCCTTTGGGGACAACTTTGTAAAAGAATTGGGCTCCTTTGTCCACACATTGGCTGCTCTAGATAAAGTGCAACTCAAGATGTGCAAGCTATTTAACTCTAGAGTTTTTGCTCGAGCCAGAAAAGCCAGGAGCTGTCTGTCTGGCTGAATAAATAGAAGTTCTTTTAGACAGAACCAAAGCTCTTATACTGGCCAAGTCAATTTCTTTTAACAATGCACTATGCCAACCTTTTTCATATCATCACTTCCAAAATAGGAGGGCATTGCTTAAGGGGTCTTCTCCAACTAGCAGATTAGATGTCCAAATTGGATGTGCAGGATACATATCTCAAAGTGCCTATCGCAGTCCAACATTAAAATTCCATGAAGATCAAGAACTTCCTGCAGTTCACATGGTAGGGCAGGAAATGGAGGTTCAGGTGCCTCCCATTTGGACTGTCTTCGACTCCATTGTGCTTCACAAAGCACATGAAACCTATGGTCGCCATGCTACGGAGTCGGGGAGTACGTCTTATAATATATTTAGACAGCATTTTCACTCTGGCTCAGTCTATTCAATTAATCCGCACAAACCTTGCATGGACTTTGACTCTGTTAGAGAACCTAGGCTTCCTGATCAGTTGGGATAAATCCATTATCATTCCCACACAACAAATCAAATTTATGTGTAATATTGGATTATTGTAGATTCTACCCTTCAAACTGTACTACTTCTGGTGGCAAAACTAGCCAATATCAAGAAGGAGATAGGCAAACACTAGCAAGCTCTCAACTCTCTCTCAAACATCTGTCGAGAATGTTAGGCCTTCTAGCAGCATCTATACAGGCCATTTTTCCAGATCTTTTTGGCTATTGAGCCCTACAACAATTACAAACTTCATCTCAAGGGCATCATACACGGATATGGTAACTCTGGACTTAAAAGTGAAGAACAAACTCCAGTGGTGGCTTCTTCACATGGAAGCTTTAAATAAACGCACCATATTCTGTACAGCTCCAGATTTGATAATCAAATCTGACGCAAGTTTGCACGGTCGGGGCACTCAATGTGGAAATATTTCCAGCAAGGGTAGATGGTCAGATTTGAAATTGATTTGAACATCAATTGTTTGGAACTTCTGACCATTTCCTTTGCGGTCTGCAGTTTTCGCCCCAACTAAAGCTCAATGCGCTATCCTTCTGAAGATGGACAACGTGTCAGCTGTCCGCTACATCAATCACGTGGAGGCACAAAATACGAAATTATGACCTAAATGGCTTGCGATTTGTGGCAATTTTGCCTGATGCACAGCATTTCAGTCACTGCAGAATATATTCAAGATATCTCCAATACTACAGCGGATTGGTATTCATGCCAACTCAGAGATTCTAGCGACTGGCACTTGGATTTCACGGTCTTCCAAGACATCTGGAACCTATGGGATCGATTGGAAATAGATCTTTTCGCTCCACGTTTGAATGCTCAACTTCCCATTTTTTTCAGTTGGAGACCACATCCGACAGCACTGGCTATGAATGGTCTTCTTCAAGGAATTACGCTTTTCCACCCTTTGCACTGATTCCCCATTGCCTTTTCCATCTCTGTTGCCAATCCTCTATCGCCGTCCCAACCATAATCCCCCTACTCTTCAGTAGATGGCTATTGACCTTCCACGTCTCCTTCTATCTCTCGAGTGCCTTTTTAAGGATCCAGACGGTCTGCCTCATCCCCTTGTTCTCCAAGTTCTCTTGCATCTCATGGTCTAGTTGATTTCAGGACACCTTGGTTGGTCAAGGGAGTTTCACAACTCTCTCAACTCTCTGACTTATCAAGGGCGCATGGGCACCTGACAAGAGACAGGCTTATAAATTTGCTTGGAGCAGATGACATAGTTGGTGCATGAAATTAAATTTGGATCCCATGTCGCCTCCTTTTATGTCTGTCCTCCATTTTCTGACTTCTCTGTATGATGAAGGTAAAGCACTGTGAACCTTACAGACCTCACCGCTCATCTGTTTCTGCTGGTGTTTAAAGTTTCAATGGGGCGTCTGTCGGTTAACATCCTGTCATATGTCGACTTCTCTAAGGAATCTGTTTTGCTCATCCACCCTTACCATGATACTCTGTTTTGTGGGCATCTCTATTGTCTTGAATTTTTTTCTTGCAAGAGGGTTTCTGACATATGAACCCTTGATGTGGTTGCTCGTTCCTTTACTCCAGAAGGTGTCCTCCTTGACATTTCTCGGAGGACAAAAACCTCCTCTAAAATTGTTTTATACCCAGCTTTCCCTGATCTCTTCTTTGCCCTGTTGCATACTTATGGGAGTATGAACTCTGTTCCACTACGTTACGGAATCCTTTAAAACAGGAACTCTTCATCTTCTTCCAAAAGTTGCGTCTTCCAGTGTCTACCCTAGCCTGGTGGGTCAAATACGTTATGTCTCTAGCAGGAATTGATACCTATGTGTTTGTGCCTCATTCAGTTCGTGGGGCAATGGCTTCTAAGGCTTTCTCGATTGGTTGTCGCTTGGAGGATATTATGAGAGCGGCTGGTCTTCGGAGTTTACATTCCAAGATTTCTACTTTAGACCTATTCAACACTTCACAGGAAACATAATTTCACATCTTTAAACTAGCATAATTGGAGCCTCCGTGTCTTAATAAAATTCACAGATTTTACTATTAACATGACGTAAAGTTATGATTGTATTAATGACACAGAGGCGGGTATTATCCCTCCCTTCCATCCCTGGAGGTTTGGTCTTCTCTGGGTAAGTTGACTTCATGGTAAGTCTTTTTTGATTACTGGGTTTTATCCTTGTTAATGACTGTCAAGAGCTTAAGGTTTGACTAAACTGAATTTCATGTTATATATATATATATATATCTGATATTCCAATATTTCATGTAATGCGATTTGATGCATTTATCCAGTTTTTTACTTGGATATTACCATATTCTCATTTCTCTTCCAACTTTACTTTGAGGTCCAGATTAAGGCTCGTATACCCTCTTATTGGAGCCCCACTTTTCATTTGGATTTGTTGTCCTTATTCGGGATCGCAAAAAAGAGGAAGTAGTATATTGGACATTGCCTATTATGCTATGAAGAGGATGCTGATTGGCTGTTCCTGTTGCTAGGACGACATACCTCTCATGTTAATTACTGGTTTCTTTTTATACTGATTTAATGTTATTTTTCTTTGCTGCTGAGGTAAATAAAGAAAGAGTGCAGCATAATACTCGCCTCCGTGTCATTAATAAAATCATGACTTTACATCATGTTAATAGTAATATCTGCAAATTTTGGAGTGCTAAAATTTATGATTTCTCATATGGTTAATAGTATAATTTAATCTGCTTCTACCATGTTATCCTGTTGTGGCAAACCAAGGCTGTTTGTTAAATTTGTGCACGACAAAAAAAAATAAAAAAATAAAAATTATGATTTCTGAATAATTTATCATTAGAGCTGGTAAATTCCATGTTCAACAAATTATTATTATTATTATTATTATTTTATTATTTATATAGCGCCAGCAAATTCCGTAGTGCTGTACAATGGGATTCTGTAGCGCTGTACAAATCTGCATATACTGCTAACACTCTTCTGTGTTGTACCACAACACACAATATGAAATCTCAACCAAAGTATAAATAAAAGTGGAGCAGTATTTATCAAAGTGGCAAAAACAGTGTTTAGGTGAAAGAACCCCAAAAAATCTAGACAGCGTTGAAAAATATATATTGTAGTTATACTTATTAACCAGCAGATGTCGCCAAAAACAAAACTTCCATTACATGTATCGGGAAAGAAATGATGGTGACTGTCAGGGCCAGATTAAGAGCCCAGTGGGCCTGGTGCTAACAATTATGACGGGCCTAATTACAGAATCATATCGACCAAAAACAGTAAAACACTCCCAAGCATCATGTATATGATGGAAATGGTGCTGGAGAGAAAGAAAACAGCAGCTGTAAGAAAACACATACCCTAGGCTAATCTCTCTCTAATTTATGTTTTCATCTTTCAAGTAAATCTATAACCCCTAACAGCAGTGTCCAGTCAAGCAGGAAGTCAATGGGCATGGTAAACGGGTGTGACACTGACACAAATCACGTAACCTGCCAAAAGGGGCGAACATGCCCAAAAAGAATTAGAAGGCCAGCCTGGCATGAATGCATGTCAGGCTGCCTGCCAATCATGCAGCTGGCCAACTAAGGGCATACTATGCAGACAGCACCCTGAGCTTGGCATAAATGCATCTAATGATGCGCTCACTCAACGCTTTCTAAGGACCTTCTTACTAGCAGGCAGAAGCTCCTGGTATATGGTCTGGGACAGAGAAAAGCTGTATGTAGTGAGTGTAGAAGAAAGGGAACATGCCACAGTGTTAGAGAGATAAAAAGTCAGCATTACCTTAAAGGATCACTATGGGGTCAGGAACACAAACATTAATTCATGACCCTATAGTGTTAACACCACCCCCTGGGCCCCTCATGCCTCCATAAATATAGCAATATCCTACTATATTCAAGCCTGAAGCTGTAACTCTGCATGCTGTTAGACTCATAAAAACAAGCAGTCTGCTGACATCATTAGAAGTGGTGGCCTGATCCAATCACAGAGCTTCCCCATAGGATTGGCTGAGACTGACAAAGAGGCAGATCAGGGTCAGAGCCAGCATGATTCAAGCACAGCCCTGGCCAATCAGCATCTCCTTATATAGATGAATTTAATTAATGAATCTCTATGAGGAAAGTTCAGTGTCTGCCTGCAGAGGGAGGAGACACTGAATGTTTGGATGCATTTTAGGCAGCCATGACCCAGGAAGAATCTCTAACAGTCATCTAAGGAGTGGCCAGTGAAGTTATCACTAGGCTGTAATGTAAACACTGCATTTTCTCTGAAAAGACCGTGCTTACAGCAAAAAGCCTGATGGTAATGATTCTACTCACCAGAACAAATTCAATAAGCTGTAGTTGTTCTGGTGACTATAGTGTCCCTTTAACTATATTCATTGTCAGCCAGTCCACACACGTTTTGTTCCCATTTCCATACTTAAGTAAGAGTATGTGAAAAGTAGTTAGGGTTGCCACTTTTCTTGGAAAAACATACCGGCCTTACTAATTTGCATAATTAAATATGTGTGGGTGACATCACATGATGTAAATCACAAGGAGTGACATAAGAGAAAATGCTGTAAAATCACCAAAAAAAACTACTTAGTTTAAATCTGCTGTATAGATGGATTCCTCCCAGTGCCCCCATGTCTCCCAGTGCCCTCATGACTGAGTGCCCTCATGTGTCGATTACTCCAGGTCTCAGTGCCCCATGTCTCCCAGTGTCCCCTAGTGTAGTGTCCCCAGGTCTCCCAGTGATCCTATGTATCAGTGTCTCAATGCCCCATGTCTCCCTGTGTCCCCATGTATCCCAGGGTCCCCATGTCACTAGGAAGACGGGGAGACCTAGTGACACTGGGAGACATGGGGACTCTGGCTGGGACACATGGGGACAATGCGAAAATAGGGGACCCTTGAAGACATGGGGACACAGACACCAGGGACAAAGATACTAGAGACATTGGCTGGGGGACATGGGGACATTGAGACATGGGGGTACTGGGAGACATGGGGACACAGACACCAGGGCCACAGACACTAGGGACACTAGCTTGGGAACATTGTGACACTTGAGGCACTGAGAGACATGGAGGCACTAGGAGACATGGGGACAGTGAGACACTGACAGACTGGGGGCACTGGGAGACTAGGGGTCACTGGAAGACTAGGGGGCACTGAGACACCAGGGACACTGTGTCCCCATGTGTCTGTGCCATAATGTCTCCCAATGTCCCTTAGTGTCTCAGTGTCTGCAATAATGTCTCCCAATGTCCCTTTGTCCCAATGTCCCTTGCAGCCTTTCCCCCATCCCTTACTTCCCTGAGCTGTAGGCTGTCTCTGCAGGGTTGGAGTTGCTGTCTGGACTCTCTGTAGCTGCACCCCTGCAGATCAGTGAGTATAGATAGGCAGAAAGGGATTTGCTGGAACCTCCTATCCCTGCCTGTCTCCACATGCAGCGACCCCTACTGGCCAGTGCTGGTATTGCAGAGTAATCTCCATTTTTACTGAGAAAAATACCAGCATTTATATTGCCAGTATCACTGCAATATTGGCACCAGCCAGGCAGCCTCAAATACTGGCTGTGTCAATAAAAAGAGTAGTATGTGAAAAAAAAAAATGTTAAAAAAAATAAAAAAATATTATAATTTTTTTTTTTAAATCAATGGGCCTATTCCATGGGCCTGGGCCTGGGCCTGGGCCTGGAGCTGCAGCTCCACCAGCCCCTATGTTAATCCGGCCCTGGTGACTGTAGACAGTTTGGGTATATAACTGCACAGTATATACATTGTAGCTTAATAAAGTAGGCTTTATAAGTCCAAATCAATGTATTACAAACAATTTCAGTGAGATAAAACCAAAAAAAAAAGAAACACACTGTTTCTTACAAGATAGTGTTGTGAATAAATGTGGCAAATGCCGTTACTCACTGCTAGGCTTGGTAAGTAAAGTGCATCCAGTTGGTGGTTCCGGTGGGCTGCTCAGTGTAGCTGTGTTGCTTATACGCTGTGGATCAACTCCACCGTTTTCACACAGTATTCGGTTTACAGAACGAGCTACTGAAGGGTGGTGGGGGATGAGGCTGAGGGTCGTGTGGGGGTGGTGATGCTGAGGGTGGTGGGGGGAAGCTGAGGGTGGT
>OW240913.1:76691217-76704350 GCA_933207985.1 Pelobates cultripes | reverse complement strand
TTTAATTTGTGGGGGCATTTAATTTCATTATTATTATAATAAAATAAATATATTGTGTTTTTGTCATTGAAGCAAAAATAAAAGTTTCATCCATCCCTTTCCCTGGTCATCCAGAGGGGAGAGCCTATGGTCTGCACCCTCAGCCAGGGCAGATCTTAGATAATGATTCGCGCAAGCTCCAGACTCATAGTATCAGAGTGTTACCATGGTAAGCCAGAGCTTAAGGGAGCTTTGCACTCATTTGTACCCAGAAGAAGGTGCAAACCAGAAGATCTTTAAACCCCCTACAGTGGGTGCAACGGGCCAGTGTGGCCCACTGGCCCTTGAAGACACTGCTCTGCTTAGGCTGGTCGAGGCGTATTCTGCACAATCTCCTCAATCACCAGGGTCCTTAAAGTGGCAACCTTAATGTAACGTTGGTGCTGATAGCACACTAAATAAGGGTAAAGAAATACTTAGCTTGCAGGAACCTAATGCTGCACAACTTAGAGAAGCTGACTTCAACATTAGGAAGACCTCTCCTTAACCAGGAAGAGACTGTGTACATATTAGTGACAGCAAGATGTTGCAACTGGACTGGGCAGTAATTGTGGCCACATAATTAAACAGTTATCATGAACATTAAAGTAATTTTTTTTTCCATTTATGTATTATCAAATAATGAATCTCATAATAAAACTAATTAATGATTGTCATGCCATGCACCATTAAAAAAAAACAAACTAGCTCTGTGTATTCAAATAGTTAAATTAATTGAAGTCCTTAATCATGATTTGTTTATTGAAATATATTATTCATTTTGCAAATTAAATAATAATCTTCTTTCATTTCACACACAGGGTGATGGACCAGTTTAACCACAGCAGATATTAACTACATCAATCTCTCCCGTGTCCATGAAAACTAATTCTGTACAGAAATCCCGGGTCGCTAATACATATATTCCCTAAACTAGAGAAAGAAGTACTAGAATGAAGAGGTTGTTTTAACAAGCTCTGACTGAATCTTCTACCAGTTTTCAAGAAATAACGTAGCTCTGTTTTCCTGCCCATTTATATTCAATGTTTGAATACAGTGAGTTTTAGAATAAGCTTACATCTATGACCAAAACCTAAGTATTTCAACTGATAGGTATTAATTACCATATCTAATACTAATAGATGCATTATATATTGTGATCCATTGATGCATACTTTAATTCATATTACCTATTAGTAGTTCATATTTCTAACATAGAAACAGATGTTTAAAAGGACACTGTAGGCACAAAGCAACTTTAGCTAAATTAAGCAGTTTTGATGTATAGATCATGCCTCTGCAGTGTCACTGCTCACTTCCTTGCAATTTAGGAGTTAAATCACTTTGTTTATGCAGCCCTATTAACACCTCCCTGCGTGCGACTTGCACCACCTTCCTAAAAACTTTGTTAAAAATAACCTAGATATTTTAGGTTCCTCTATTGCACAGTTTGTTTAATCTAGAACTTCTTATCTGCAGCTTTGTTACATTATAGATGATGCAGGCAGTGCTGTATTCTGGTTTTGTGCTGCCCTAGGCATGACAAATCTTGTGCACCCCTCACCTCTCCAAATATCTCTTCCTGACAGACACACACTGTAACGGATCACCTGGCACCCCGACTGGGTACCTCCGTTGAAGGATGCTCCTAGCACTTCCTGAGGACTCCAAAACCACCGAACCGTAGGAGCATATGAATGCTCTCAAGAATATGAATGTTGTATACAGCTGAATAGGAAAAACCATGCGAATAGGTTTACACTCCAAGCAGTCAAACTGGAACAGCATACAATAAATCCTCCCCCAATAATGAGATGACACTTCACTTTGAGGGTTAAGCAGGAACTGACTGGACTGGCACATACAGCCTCTTTTATTCCCAATCCACAAACTTAGTACTGCCCACAGGGTTTTACAGAACAACCAATAACACGTACAATACACTCAGACACTCCCACACAAAATCCTCCCCTCTGCCTGTGATACAATTACCTTACACAATGGGTAATCTAAATATCCCAGACAGAGAAATACAGTTTCTTAAAACACATCACAGGGACCCCAGAACATGCAATAACACCATAAAAAGTATATCCTTGGAACCGGGGGATCTGGGTGAACCACATATCCAAAATTCACCCAGATCCGTTCAGTACTTTGGAAGATACAATTTAATGCAGATTCTGCAGAACATATACAGGCTAAATGAAAAACAATCACTGTATAATGTGTCCCCTGCTGTATAGTCCAAAACCACTGCACGATGTCTCTGTGCACCAAATACTGGCGAGATGGCACTGTGTTGAAAAGTCCAAACAGTGTCTGTAAGTTAAAATGGCCACCATTCATTTTTCTCACCATGTGCTTCATGCATTGTTCTCACCATGTGCCTCTGATAGAGGAAATGGTGGCCACTCAGTAACTCCACAGTATGTCCCCAGATGGTTCTTAAAGGGCCAGCAGCAGCACAACACAAATCCATTATGCCCAAATCATGTCTTTAAAGGGCCATACATCCCAGGGGCCGTAGTCACATGGCAGGAGGCTGGCAATCAGTCTTCTCCAATGCCCAGTGGCGAGGTCGGTTTCGCCACACACACCCTCACTGATACATGCACTGACATACACTCACAGATACACAGTCATTTTCACACACACTGTTTAACCAACACACACTTTCACTGAAACATACACATTCACAGAAATACACATTCACTGACAGACACAAATAAACAATTACTGACAGTTATGCATTCACCGACAGACACCTACACACTCACTGATAGAAATGCATATACACTCACTCAGTTTCAGACAAACACACTCTGGGACACACTCACTGACAGACATATACGCACTCAGTGTCCGACACACACATTGACTGACAGACACACAAGCACTAGCTGACAGACACACACTGCCAGACATACACATTCACTGACACACACTCTCAGTGACAGACACACATACACACACTGACAGACATGAATACACACGCTGTCAGACACAGATACAAACACTGACACATGCTAAAACATGGACACATACACTGACAGACAGACTCAGTGACAGATACACACACTGACAGACACACATACACACTCACTGACAAACATATACACTTTCATTGACAGACCCACTCTCACTAACAGACACACACTAACAAACACTAACACACTCACAATTTAAAATAGAAAAAAATTCAAGTTCAATCCACCCCGCCTCCTTACCTTGAGGAGTGCTTGAGTGGATTCTTCCCTGTGGCCCAGTGGGGCTGGCTGCAGCTCGGCAGTCGGGCAGGCAGGCGGAGCAGAGTGGAGGCGGGCGACGAGGGATCAGTGATCTACCCTGCACAGCTCCCTCGCGCACCTCCTATCGATGTCGAGGCCAGAGTGACGTTATATTTCTGGCTCTGGCATCATTGCAGT
This sequence comes from Pelobates cultripes, assembly GCA_933207985.1. Lineage (NCBI taxonomy): Eukaryota > Metazoa > Chordata > Amphibia > Anura > Pelobatidae > Pelobates > Pelobates cultripes. Next base: position 76,700,904 of record OW240913.1, on the reverse strand, counting down.
GCGTGCGAGGGAGCTGAGCAGGGAAAAGCTCAAGGGAGAGTGCTAACTCGCCACCCGCCTCTCACATAAGGTATATGCCAGCCTCGGCCAGCCAGCCAGATCTTGGGCCCCCCAGGACAAGAGTCTGGCAAGACATTTGGAGGGGCATTTGGAGGGGCCTTGTCAGCCTTGCGGTAAATACACCGATGGATGCAGAAGCCTCCTGTGTGTGATTAAAGTTCAATTTACAGAGAAGGAGATAAAAACTTCTAAATCAAGTTAAAGTCTGAAAATGCTAATTTTTTTCCTTGTAAGCTGTGTGAGAAACAAAGGTGATTTAACTATTAATTAGTAGAGAATTTAGCAATGATACTAAAAGGGTGTGAGCTGTACACCAAAACTGCTTCATTGATCTAAAGATGTTTATGATGCCTACGGTATCCATTTAATAACTGCATTGCATCATTTTGCTTTTATTGTAACATACATCATGTTAGGATGATGACTGTATATAAAGTAGGATATGACACAATGGACATATAGTGATAAGTGAATAATATCTCCCTTGTGTTTTTGTAAATTTCTCTAAATACGTGTTTTCTTTTAAGCATCTACCTAGCTACCTTACCTGTTGTGTGTTTTCCTGGCTCGAGCAGTCTACATGATAAAAATAAGTTATATATAACACATGTATAAAATGTAATATGGGACCCATGCATGTTATAATGCTCTGAACTGACAAAATACAATGTAGCACCTGAGATAGTTAGGAGACCAAAACAGTGAAAATTCAGTGTGTTCTATGTGCAAATATTGGGTTTCTAAGACTGTGAGGAGAAATCTGATGTGGTGGTGCTAAAACTAAAGTAGTGTAGAAAATGCATGCAACACATGCCATTGATATTCCAAAGGTGACAACCTGTAAACTGTATTCGATTGTTTAGTACCTTACCGGATTGAAATACAACATAACATAGACGTGAAAACAAGATTAAATAAAAACGTAAATAAATTTGAAAAAGATCTAGTAAAATAAAGTTTTCCTGCACAACTCTGATGGGTTATTCAATTCAAAAATAGTGAAAGTAAATTGATGTGTTCAAAGTATCACATGATTTAGATGGCATCCATTGATGGTGGAATCCTATAGGGCTGGATAGCCCATGTTGTACATTATCAGAGGAACTGGCACCAGCTAACCACTGTGGTCAAGGAAAATGCTTTGTACTTCAACTATCATCAGTATCAGTCAATCCTACATACACAATCTCAATGGTGACCTTATTCACAGTGACAAAGATTAGTATTATATGGTTGCTGTAAAGAATGCAATAGTCAAAAATTGCTTGATATTTGAAACTTGATATTTTGATAGTGCTATTTTTTCAATACATATAATGATCATAATGTAACTACACAATGTGACATATGTGTCAAAGAAAAAAAAAATATATTTTTAACATGCAAGCATTTTCAGTCACTCTGTGCCCTCTACCACTTTATTCAATGTGATCATGTTCAAAAGATTCCATCGTGAAACCAGGCCCCAAGGGCAGGTTCTAAAAGCACTGTGCAAAAAACAAAAATGGGTTTAAATAAATGTAAAAAAAAAAAAAATGGGGTACAAACAGATAAAATGCTAAGATGTAGAGATGCAACTTAATTATTCAATAACTCGATCTGCTGTTGGTCGAGTAAGATAGCAGTGGAGCCGGGACTACCATTTAAAGGGCTGCTAATGCATATATTTGCTTTGTGTGTAATACAACAATACTAGGACACACAATTCATGGCATTATTGCTACCACAATACAATTGCTGAATTTCTAAATTTATATTTATAATCCCAGTTAGGACATATATAGATAATATTAAGCAAACCAAATGCTTAAGAATATAGGATGACACTTGCTGTAGCATATTTGTTTTTTATCTTCTTCTTTGTATCCCCATCATTATTACAGACAGGGGTAATGAGGTTTTACTGTGTTATAGTGATAAGTGGTTTACTTATGTAATGGCGTCACCATCACACTTGTTATTTAATGTACTGAACCATATTTAGACATGCTACTGAAAACTTGATTTATTTTTACTTTAAGCATTTTTATCTATTCATGAAAAGATAAAAATTATGATATAGGGCAGGAATTGCTAAATACCTTTTAATGCATGGATCGTCATATCTTTAATAAAGTATTATTTTTCATTTGTTCTACTTTATTTTGTGGGGTTTTTTTTGTTTTGGAAACTACAAATGGTGGTCTTGTTCATATTCACATAAGGGCACGGAGGAGAAGAGACAGAATTAGTGGTGGTGCTTGCCAGTAATAAGGGGCCCTGAGTAGTCAAGAAAAAAAAAAATCAGTGAAATGAGTTGGAACGCGAAATGCTGACATCTGCCATTTAAAAGTCCCTACACAAGATAGAAGGAACAGAATGATCTGAGTTGGTGGAGGGAAATACCAAAGATAAAAGAGGTGAGAAAGATTGGAAATAATGTAAGATAAAATTAATAAAGTGAGGAAGAAATAAACAGCAGGAAAGAAAGCAGAAAATTTAAAAAATATTTGGAAACACGTTGGAACAAAAATTGAAAAATCAATAGAAGGTACAAATATCTTTAATCCCTTACTATATTTATCAGTCCCAGGGATTTATGTTAGCATCATTGTTGGATGACAAAACATGCAACAAGGAATTTATTTGCAGTTTACCACCCGCTAATACACACTATCCAGAGTAAATAAACCGGCTGACCTCTAGAAAATACTTAGACAATACAAAACCCATAGCATTAGTCAATATCTGTCTAAAATTATCTGTGACTCATTATGAGCAAATTAAGTAAATGTGAGCAAAAATAAATCAGTTATGGAGTTTTACTGTATATTTTTTATTATATACCTAAAACCGCCGTGCAAACGAGCTCTACAAAAATTAAGCAGTTTGAGGTCATGAGCACTTTTTTAAGAAGGGCTTCCATTTTTGTGATTGGGTGGAGAGGAATAATAACTTTGTATGACTCATCAAATACCCTTACCTGTTACCCTATGCCTAAGCATTATGAGGGAAGTTAAATTAAAAAAAAAACCTCAATATACACTGAACAAAATTATAAACGCAACACTTTTGTTTTTGATAGAAAAAAAGAAGAGAATAGGCGCTCGCTATAGTGATCAGGCAGCAGTATATACACAAGGATTCCCAAACCTTGTAAGTGAATAGTGAAAAAAAGAAAAACGTATACCGCGCCTAATTTATATATGTGAAATATACATACATATATCTTGAATATTCCAAACGGATCGTAACCTCAAAGAGAACAGATTAAGAAACAAATAATAGTGCAATACAGTAAATATATTCTTTAGAGCAGATGGTATAAGGCTAAGTTCAATCCACTCACATATGGATGAGCTATAACAGAGCTCTGCTGTAAGAACGCCTGGACGGTACAATCCCCGTCTTTGGATTTGTAGAAGTTTCCACGAATATTTCCACAGTGCAGTGAGCGTAGTAAATATGAAAGGGAAAAATAGCAGCAATATGGTGAAGTAAGTACTAGTAGTATGACCAATATTAAATAGTATTGTACAATTTAATTTAAATTGTAAGTACAATACTATTTAATATTGGTCATACTACTAGTACTTACTTCACCATATTGCTGCTATTTTTCCCTTTCATATTTACTACGCTCACTGCACTGTGGAAATATTCGTGGAAACTTCTACAAATCCAAAGACGGGGATTGTACCGTCCAGGCGTTCTTACAGCAGAGCTCTGTTATAGCTCATCCATATGTGAGTGGATTGAACTTAGCCTTATACTATCTGCTCTAAAGAATATATTTACTGTATTGCACTATTATTTGTTTCTTAATCTGTTCTCTTTGAGGTTACGATCCGTTTGGAATATTCAAGATATATGTATGTATATTTCACATATATAAATTAGGCGCGGTATACGTTTTTCTTTTTTTCACTTTTGTTTTTGCCCTTATTTTTCATGAGCTGAACTCAAAGATCTAAGACTATTTCTATGTACACAAAAGGCCTATTTCTCTCAAATATTGTTCACAAATCTGCCTAAATCTGTGTTAGTGAGCACTTCTCCTTTGTCGAGATAATCCATCCACCTCACAGGTGTGGCATAGCAAGATGCTGATTAGACAGCATGATTTTTTGCAAAGGTGTGCCTTAGGCTGGCCACAAGGAAAGGCCACCCTAAAATGTGCAGTTTTATCACACAGCACAATGCCACAGATGTCGCAAGTTTTGAGGGAGCGTGCAATTTGCATGCTGACTGCAGGAATGTCCACCAGTGCTGTTTCCCTTTAATTGAATGTTCATTTCTCTAGCATAAGCCGTCTCCAAAAGGCGTTTCAGAGAATTTGGCAGTACATCCAACCGGCCTCACAACCACAGACCATGTGTAACCACACCAGCCCAGGACCTCCACATCCAGCATCTTCACCTCTAAGATCGTCTGAAACCAGCCACCCGGGCAGGTGCTGCAACAATCGGTTTGCATAACCAAAGAATTTCTGCACAAACTGTCAGAAACCATCTCAAGGAAGCTCATCTGCATGCTCATCATCCTCATCGGGGTCTAAACCTGACTGCAGTTCGCAGGTAAATGCTCACATTCGATGGCGTCTGGTACTTTGGAGAGGTGTTCTCTTCATGGATGAATTCCGGTTTTCACTGTACAGGGCAGATGGCAGACAGCATGTATGGCGTCATATGGGTGAGTGGTTTGCTGATATCAACGTTGTGGATCGAGTGACCCATGGTGGCGGTGGGGTTATGGTATGGACAGGCATATGTTATGGACAAAAAACATAGGTACATTTTACTGATGGCATTTTGAATGCACAGAGATACCATGATGAGATCCTGAGGCCCATTGTTGTGCCATTCACCATCACCTCATGTTGCAGCATGATACATAATTCCTGGAAGCTGAAAACATACCAGTTCTTGTATGGCCAGCATACTCACCAGACATGTCACCCATTGAGCATGTTTGGGATGCGCTGGATCAGCATATACAACAGTGTGTTCCAGGTCCTGCCAATATCTAGCAACCTTGCACAGCCATTGAAAAGGAGTGTACCAACATTCCACAGGCCACAATCAACAACCTGATCAACTCTATGCGAAGGAGATGTGTTGCACTGCGTGAGGTAAATGGTGATCACACCAGATACTGACTGGTATTCGGATCCCCACCACCCTCCCCAATACAGTAAAACTGCACATTTTAGAGTGCCCTTTTATTGTGGCCAGCCTAAAGCACACCTGTGCAATAATCATGCTGTCTAATCAGCATCTTGATATTTCACACCTGTGAGGTGGATGGGTTATCTCGGCAAAGGAGAAGTGCTCACTAACACAGATTTAGACAGATTTGTGAACAATATTTGAGAGAAATAGGCCTTTTGTGTTCATAGAAAAAGTCTTAGATCTTTGAGTTCAGGTGATGAAAAATGGGGGCAAAAAACAAAAGTGTTGCGTTTATAATTTTGTCCAGTGTATGTTTGGAGGATTGTTAGAGGGTGGCCTCTAATATCACTTTTTGAGTTCACTAGGAGTCAGCATAAGATAATTATTTAATTAAATTTTTCCTTATTAATATCATTCTCTCATTCTTCATTAGAAATGCAAAGTTAATCTAATTTTTAACATAAAAAAATTAAACTATTCTGTAAACAGTGTCAATAAACAAGCTTAACATGATTAAGGAATACCAAATTATCTGTTTAACTCATAAAAGTCTTTAGGGCTAATATACCGGTAGTTTACTTATGTTTTCAACTCTTTCCTATGTTGATAGAACTCTTTCCCCCTGAAACACATAGAGCGATATTTAAAAACATGCATGAGCATAAGTTTTTGCTGACATCTACTGACAGTTTAGGGAACAGCCATTCAAAAAAACTTAAAGCATGCCTGTCACAATCTTAAAATCTTCCCATAGAGGATGAGTGTTGTGTGTTTGTGTATAGTGTCTGCGCTTGTGTGTTTGCCCTCCTGCTGCTTACCTTTTTCTGGTGGTCCAGTGGGGGAGTATTGTGATCTGCACCAATACTACAATTTACTGTAAGAGCTCACTCACAGCAAATTGCCCAGTCAATGACTCAGAATGCTGGCTGTGGTGCTTTGAGTCATTGAGAAGTGGCAGAGAATGACAGGGGAGTTCTTAATGTGGTCTGCACCTATATTGTGTGCCTCCTCTTTTCATTATTGGGTTTCTCCTCCTTCAAGCAGATGTTGGGGCTTAGGCCTGAGCCAGGAGATCTTTATTATTATATCTGAGTTGTTCCTAAGCAAGTTAACTCCATTGTGTATCGGCTGAAGTGTCACAGTCTATGCCAAGAGTAAAAAAGGAAAGTAATTTCATTTACTGCTTAAACTATTGTGTCATTCACCTATTTCACAATATCACACTATCACTACTAGGAATTGTGACAGGCTGTGTGAATATATGTCCCACACATAATTCCTGACAAAGATATTCAGACACAAACAGGTTCTCACTCCAGACACTCTTGTGTGATACACACACAGCCACCAATACTCATTGCAAGACACAAACATTGCCCTAATACACACTGCCAAGCAGTCACTCAAAAACACACAGTCAGGTACACAGTTGCATAGTGTCACACACAATGCTACATACATACACAATGTTATATATGCACAGACAGAAAATCACAATGCTACACCCACAAACACACTGCTAGACACAGGGCCGCCATCAGAAATTTTGGGGCCCCTAACACAGCTCAAGGTCTGGGCCCCCCTTCAAGCCTGCCTCCAAATCCTGCCCACAGGAATACACACACACTAACAGATACAAATACTGAAACAGACATACACACATGCATAGGGAGATGCTGAGACACACACACATATACAAGCAGACATACATACTGACAAACATACATATACATACTGCATATTGATATATACATACATACCGACAGGCATAAATACATACATACAGACACACACAGGCATGCATACAGACACACACTGGCATACACGCACTGGCATACATACACACACACATACACTGGTATACATGGGCATACACACACATGCACTGGCATACACACACTGGCATACACACACACATACACTGGCATTCATACACTGGCATACATACATACACATACACTGGCATCCACACACTGGCATACATACACACATACACTGGCATACACACACTGGCATACACTGGCATTCATATACCGGCATACACACTGGCACACACATACACTGGCATACACAATGGCATACACACACTGGCATACATACACATACGCTGGCATTCACACTGGCATTCAGACACTGGCATATACACACACACTGGCATTCAGACACATACACTGTCATTCATACACCAGCATACACACACACATACACTGGCATTCATACACACATACACTGGCATACACACACTGGCATTCATACACTGGCATTCAGACACACATACACTGGCATTCAGACACTGGCATACACACACATACACTGGCATTCATACACCAGCATACACTGGCATACACACACTGGCATTCATACACACACTGGCATTCAGACACCAGCATACACACACACACACATACACTGGCATACACACACTGGCATTCATACACACATACACTGGCACACACATACACTGGCATTCAGACACTGGCATACACACACATACACTGGCATTCATACACCAGCATACACACACACATACACTGGCATACACACACTGGCATTCATACACTGGCATACACACACATACATTGGCATTCAGACACTGGCATTCAGACACTGGCATTCAGACACTGGCATACACACACATACACTGGCATTCATACACCAGCATACACACACACATACACTGGCATACACACACTGGCATTCATACACTGGCATATACACACATACACTGGCATTCAGACACTGGCATTCATACACCAGCATACACACACACATACACTGGCATACACACACTGGCATTCATACACTGGCATACACACACACACATACACTGGCATACACACACACACACATACACTGGCATACACACATACACTTCATCCCCAGCCACCCTCCTCTCTTCCTTACCATTTCGTCGCAGGAGGGTGGCTGGGGATGATGGGCATCGGCTGCCTCTCCTCATGCTGCGTCCTCCTTCCCGCGCGGAGTAAAGTGGGAGGAAGTGACCGGACGTCACTTCCTCCCAGCAGCACTTGCTTACGGCTGCATTTTTTTTTTTTAAAGGGGCCCGGTCGCGCTATTACAGCGCTAAACGGGCCCCTGAAGATAATAGGGCCCATTGGGTGGCCCTAAATGATTGGGGCCACCTGATGGGCCCCATCAGCGTGTGGGCCCCGGTGCAGATGCACCGGCGGCAGTTCCGCTGATCCACGTGGGGCCCGGGCGGCCGGGCCCCCCAGGGCCTCCGGGCCCGTGACAATTGTCACGGTTGTCATGCCCTGATGGCGGCCCTGGCTAGACACACATAGTGCTATACACACACACACACATTCAAATAATGTTATTTTAGCCACTCTCCATTTTGCTTACCATTTAGTAGAAGGATTGTGGAGTCCAGTGGTGACCAGACAGGCCAGGTGAATGTTGTTGCTGGTGGTTGTTTTTTGTTTTCACGTGGATTCCTCGGAGGAAGTGTTCTTTTCAAACTCTTTTTATTGCACAGTATTTTGAAAAACTAATTGCACATTTCGGTATATAAAGAAATCAACATTTAATAAAGAGAGGGGACAGGTACTATCCAAAAAATAATAATAAATAGTGGATTTGTTCCTGTCAAAATATAATACAAAGTGTAATATAACCAATTGTATGTCTAAATATACTGTATATCAATATGAAGCAGGGTGTATGGAATTGTCTATAGGATAAATGTTTTACTTATATCCCTTTCTTAAGCGTCCCAATGAAACTGCAAATTCACCTTTTGAGGTGAGGGTTGCCGCAATGCCACTTCATTCCTTTTGTTATCGATCACTAAAATCAGTGCTTCCTTAATTGATGGTAAAGTAGTAGACTTCCAATAACAAGGAATGATTGATGTGGCCGCAATAAGGATGTGGCCTACCATGATTCTTTCTAATTTACTTGATGTCTTAGGGAGATTTTTGAGTAAACCCACCTCTGGATAGAATGTTATAATTGATGGATCTATCTTTTTAATCTGTGAACGTATTCCCTGCCAGAACGGCTGCAATTTTGCACAGTGACACTATAAATGTGAAAGCATACTGAGGCCTCCACAACCCCTCTAACACCTACCTGAATATTTTGTGTACATTTTATGAAGTCTTGAAGGGGCCGGGTGCAAACGGTATATCTTTTGTAGTGATTTTCTATATGGTTAGGACACTGTGTGATCCCTTTGAGAGATGATATGACTGCAAGCCATTCCTCCAGGTCCCATTGCAGACCCAAATCTTTTTCCCAGGCTAGAATATAGTCTGGTTTTGGATCTTGAACTGAATAAAAATAAGAACATATGGAGATCATATATTTTTTATTTGGGTGGAATACATTTGTTAAAGGTTCAAATTTTATAATTTTTTCAAATTTGTGGTCAGGAATGGGGATGTGAAATTGTTCTTATAGGATCTCAGTGATTGCAGAGTACGGGGTACCCAACTATTGTCCAAATCATACT
>OW240913.1:76641585-76682342 GCA_933207985.1 Pelobates cultripes | reverse complement strand
ATTCCACAGGAACGCTGCCAGAAGCTGGTGTCTGGCTATGCATCTTATTTACAGATCATAACAGCAAAAGGATTCTCTACCTTGTACTAAGTATGCTTGCCATGAAGGAATTGGATCATTTTGAGACTGGAGAAGTCATTAATTGTATTTTCAGTTGAATTTGGGGAAACCACTTGAATCATTTGTTTCGTTGAGCTATGTCTATTGCTTAAGTTTGATTTGTTCATTGCAAACAGCTGAAAGTCTGTACATTTTGACAATAAACCTGGTTTTATATTTTTGATTATAATAAGATGCTTATTAAAGACTTGAAATTGCAAACCTAATACTGTTAATGAGGAATTAACAAAGCGGTAAACAAAGAAAAACCACATACTACATTAACAAACCTTTTACTTATTAAAACTCTCCATGCAGAGTCCGGATTTAAATCAATGTAGCTGGGCCACTATTCTCTCTAAAGTAAACCCATAGGGTTAAACAACACTGAAACCCATAGGGTTAAACTACAGTGGGCTTGCAGTACAAATAAATTAATTGAACAACTATAATTGACTATAAAAGCTTTGAACCCTTTTAATCATAACCTATAGAATGGCTTAAAATGAGTCCTGATCTATTTTTGTTTCTCTCTGCATTACTAAGAAAGCTGGTGACATATTAATAATGAACTGCACTCGTTATAAAACATACTATTTATTTTGAAATGTGAGGTGCAGACAAGGCAGGTCATTGCATTTGTTCTTCGAGTGTCATTCAATGTCATTTCCAAGCAGAGTGATGTAAATTAGTATCAAGTTTGTTATAAAAGTATTACCTAAATGCCACACACATCATTCAACAGTATGGTTATATTTTTATTTGTTGATATTATTTGTAGTAGTATTTAAGGTTTAAAATCTAATTTCAACTCCACTAACCTGTTGTTTCTGTCCACAGCAGCAGCCACATATTCCTCCAATGAACCCATTGATGATCTGGATTATACAAAGAATAATCTGGATTGCAGACAAACCCAGGAGGATGGAGAATAGACTAACATTCCATACTACTACATTCTTTGGTTCGATGCACTGAGACCAGGTACTGTGGTCAGCCAAATAGGAATAACTGCAAAGATAGGAATTGTTGTTTAAGTGTATACTGCATAAAAATAAGATGATAGTTGTGAAAGTATGTGTGATCATAAATAACAGTAACACTGGGCAGTGCTTCACAACTGGTGTGCTGCGACACTGTGCTGCGTTTTCTGCCCTGGTGGTTGCACTGGGGCCTGGCTTTGAGGGCCAATCGAGCAGCCCCTACATTTAATTCAAACCCGATAGGCAGGCTGGTCTAATTAGGGGCCCATTCAGGCACTGTGTCCCCTTGGTGGCACGACCAGACCCCTATGATGTTCGCACCAAGTGCCGGGAGGAAGTGATTTCCTGTCACTTCAAACACACCTAGCAAACATACTGTGGTATTTATTAATAAGAAAACATACTGTGGTATTTTTTAATATTAATGGGCAAAATGATTGATGTACTTTTAATGGGAAAACTGACTGTGGCACACTTTTCTGTGTATGCATTTTATTACTCAATATTTTTAATATTTTTTACAGTCACTGAGATATTTATAAAGAATTCAGCAAATGATACTGTTTCTTTTGTTTATCAAGTATCCCTACAAAATGTAAGCAACTCATAGAAACAGTTTTCAGAAGTTGTAAAGAAGTGTCCTCTAGACCAGGGGTCCTCAAACTGTGGCCCTCCAGATGTTGCTGAACTACAACTCCCATGATTCTCTTGCTATCTATGTAACTCAAAGAATCATGGAAGTTGTAGTTCAGCAACATCTGGAGGGCCACAGTTTGAGGACCCCTGCTCTAGACTGTAAAACAATATTTAAAGTTGCAGTAGTACAGGGGTGTCCAAGTCACGGCCTGGGTTGCCATCTGGGTGCTGGGTGGCGAGGGAAGCAGGGAGCCCTTTAAATACTGTGCTCCTCTTGGATAGGTCCCTCATGTGCCATGCAATGAGCCTGCCACTGGGATATGACGTCATCCCAGCATCGGCATCACTACTGGGCGTGCAGGAAGACCACTAAGATCCCAGCAGCAACCACTAGCCAGAGCAAGGTAGGGAGGCTGGGTGGACCTCTTAAGTACTAAATGCGTGTGTATATATATTTTGTACTTTATTTTGTGTGTGTGTGTGTATATAGATAAAAGAAGATATTGAATAACAAGTTAATTTGAAAAAACCCTGTAGTACTGGTATCCTGTATATCTATATATAGAGAGAGATATATAGATATATATATATATAGAGAGAGAGAGAGAGAGTTCTTTCTTCCAATATGAGGAAAGCTTTATTTAGCAAGCCAGTCCCAATTTAGCCACAGCAAAACATTAAACCAAAATAAACTCCTACTCCACACTGGAGACTACTTATATATATATATATTGTGGCAGTGTGAGGTAACACTGCTATATTAGCCCCAGAATGGCACTTTGAGTGTTCCCTGACTAGAGGGCGTTAAAAATCAGGTTGCTCTAGTTTAGTACATCACTTAGGGAGCTGCACAAATCCTATGCACAGGGAAATCAGCCTCTCCTGTGCAGAGCTGGGGCGGAGACAGAGACTGTGAGTCAAAGAGACTCCTGAAACTGTGTGGGAACAAAAAGGTATTTTGCAAGCCTTTGTTTTATTTGTTAGACTACTGGGGTCAGCTTAGCTGCCCAGTAGCATAGAAAGGATACTCTATTTTATGTTAGTATATATAAAAAATATAAAGAATGGAACAGGATTCCTGGTCAGCTTAGCTGCCCAGTAGCATAGAAAGGATACTGTATTTTATGTTAGTATATATAAAAAATATAAAGAATGGAACAGGATTCCAGCACGCCAGAATTTACTTCAGTATCTTCTTTTATTATATTTTTTCAAAACCATGGAGTGCTAGTATCCTGTTCCATTTTTTTTTATATATATATATAATGGGAAAGAATATCATCACCCTATATATATATATATATATATATATATATATATATATATATATATATATATATATATATATAAAATCCTGGATTTTTTCAAATTGACTTCTTTTATTTAATATCTTTTTATCTGCCTATACACACACACAATGTTACAATTAACATACTGTATATATATTCCCATTTATATTTATGAATATGCTCAAAATAAAATACATCTACTGCATAACTATACAATGGAAAAGAGCCAGTACAACAACTTACAAAAGAGCTGAAATAGAGGTTACTCAGACTTAAAACTGGCAGAACCAAGAAATTATTTGCTACATTGGAATATATTGTTTATGGGAACTTCTGTTTGCATAAAAACTTTCAATACAGTTTAGTGATCTTAAAGGAACACTGTTGTCACTGTATCTGTATAATCTCATCGAACTGGTTATAGTGACAGGAGTCCCTTGGTGCTGTCCTTCTATTCAGCATGAAACAGTTTTTAATGCTTCAGTGCTAATCAGGAGTTTCAGCACCCCATTCCCTCTATGTTGTTTGGGCTGTGATTGGCTAAAAATTTCAGGTGACTGCTTTCAGCCTACCAGAATGCCCATGGCTGGTATGAATGAGTACAGCTATAAAGAAAGTATGTAATCTCTGCCTTGGCCACATATCTCCAATAGGGGTGGAGCTAGGGGTGGCCAGGCACCCACATTTAACTTCTCGAAAATGGTTTAACACTCAACAGGTTGACCGTGTGAGCTGTCTTCATAGCCTACATATGCCCTATAACCTATTCAATGAGATTAAATAGTTATAAAGATACAAGTGTCGGTTTAACTTCAGGCATAAGACATATGATGCACACCATTAATTAGATGGGAATGTGAGACTACTGGAGACATTTTGGTCTGATCCGGTATATTTATTTACTAAACAGTGAGTATCGGTGAGTTAATAACCAACATATAAAATTTATTTTTACTTTGCAGTTTTTCTTTTTCAATTTTCGTCTCTCTTTTTTAATCATTTTTTTTTAAACTACCACAATGCACTGTTTAGTAACTGAATTGCAATGTGTATAAATATATATAATGCTTTGCAATAATTGTTTCTAGTTTAGAACACAGTCAGTCTCATGCTGACAGTTTTAATTTGATAATTATAAGTTACATGTTGTGTCTGGCAATTAAATTGCATCAACTGTTCATCAGGCTGTTTCCCACACTCTTGTAGGAGCAGGTCCATGTTTCAGATCCTTTGGAGTTACACTCTGTGTACTATGTTACTATACAGTATTAAAAATACAGGTCTCCTCGGGAAGAGTGGTTTCTAATGATACAGACTCAATTTATAGGAGGGCAACATTAAGGGCACAACACTCTGTAGCAGTGAGAACACGCATATGAGGGGCAAGGGGTATATTGCCTTCAGTGGGCAAGGGGGTGTATTCAGAAGAAGCAGGAAATCCAAGGTACTGCATGGACAAGGAGGGAGTACATAGCCCCTACAGGCAAAGGAGGAAACCCAAGGTTCCACAATAAGAAGTTTCTAAAATCTCTAAAGAGTGAGGAGGCTTTGCAGCTATTATTGCACCAGGTAAATTTAAAACCTTGTTCACAGACATGGTGATCGTGTTGGAATTGTCACAAGAAATTAAACTAGAAGGCTTCGAAAGCTGCTGGAAATGATGGGCAATGTCATTATTTGAGTCTTGCTTCACCAAATTGAATGAATTGGGAACCCATATGGCATTTGGAAGATGTGACATTGGCAGCACAGAATACCACTAGTGATTAAGTTCATTTCACAATGAGGGTTCTGTGATGATGAGTTGCATGGTCATGTACTGGTATTGGATTTATCAATGTACCAATTCATATGATTAAAAAATAATCAGCTACCATAATTACCAAATCTGTTTTCAACATTGTTAGGTCTATGGTACTTACTTTGTTTCATTAAATGGGTATTTCCATACACCATCCCTTGTCAAACAATATGGCCCCTCTACCAGGGCCAGAGCAGAAATGATCAAACAATATCCTGATGTAGCAATCCCAATTATTGCAGCCAAGATAGATGACAGCATCTAGAAGGAAACAAAGAATAGCCCTTTCGTTTCTTCAATTCCTTTCAATCAAAAGAACAAAAATTAGAACAAAATATGACAACTTACTGCACAGCTTTTCCCACATCTCTCATGACCGCAACATCCACAGCAATCATCATCTTCGAGCCCAATGAAAACACCAGCTGGAAGGAACATCTAGAAAAAAAACTAATTCAATTAACTTTCAATGAAAAGTTTGGCTTTTGGTCATTGAAAAAAATGGATTTAAAATATATATAAAAATATATTTTAATTTGAAATCAGCTTTAGTCTGACTATCAGTATGATAATTAGTTAGCATAGAAAATTAAGACAAAACTTTCAAACAATGGGTGAAAAAAGGACCTCAACAAGCCGGCTTTATTAAATTTTAAACCAAATATAATCCATCATATCTGATGCTTTCCGTCCATGTTTACCTACTGAATCATGTCTGTAAGCGTGGATTAAACATGTCATATATAATGGATTCTATGTGGTCTGAGATTTAATAAAGACGGCTTGCTGAGGCCCTCTTTTCAACTCATCAGTTCACGTTTGTGGCAGAGTGGGAGCCGTGAAGTATTAGCATCTGGACTTACTTGGGTGATCTTTGTGTTACTCTGCTTATTTGGGGTGATGGCTTTTCGAGCAATACTGTGCATCTTTCTGTTTTGTGATAATTAGTTATGTCAAAAGTTATGTGTTCATCAGATTATGTGACACCTTTCAGATTCTTTTTTTTTTCATTATTCTTATTATTGTCTGATTTTATTTTAAAAATATAGATATTTGATAGAAATAATTTCTTAATTGGCAAACCATGCACCAGGCAACAGAAAAGTAAGCGTCGTATTAGATGTAATACTGTATGAAATATTTGAGAAGGATGTTCTTTCCTTTAGTGACTGTGCATGCAATTTAACAAAAACATAATAGATCAACCTGCCATTAATACTTGATTACACAGTTAGAGGGGTTAGAAAATACTTTATATACCAACATGTAATCATAACAAGCCCGACTCATCATACATCCTTATTGGGATACTAATCATCTACTTATAAATATGAACTTTTCCATAACAGCTACCTTTACTGCTACCATTACTCCCCTGATTCCACTACTAAATGTTTCTGTATTATCTGAGATAATAGCAATGTATTGGCCCTATACTCTATGGGGTTTATTCTCCAAAAAAGAAAAGTGCAGTTAATTGAAAACTGAGATTTTGGGTACATGTTGGTTAAAACAGCCAAGCTGCATTTCCAAATCAGAATTTTTTTAGATAAATTTATTATTTATTTTTTATTTTTTTATTTACTGCACTTTGGTGTTTAGAGAGTAAACTCTTTGGTCTTATAACAATGTATATTTGTTTTATGTAATAGTGATGTCACCCTTAAAACATGAAAAGCAAAAAACAGATGAAATGTGGCTTTGTAGCCAAAACATAGCTGTAAAGTATGAACACCTGACTACCAACATAAGGCTTTCTCATTGTGTCTAGATTATTTTTTAAAAATCCTTAAATGTCATCTCTTTAGAAAAACTTAGCAAATCTCTGAAAATGCTAATTCATGAAGCATGCCTATTCAGTCTTTACTAATATAATTAGTGATGCAACAGTCCAGTTTACTCTAACCTACCCACCTTTCATCATTTCTCTTCAGTTAATTGATCTAGATACGGTTTCATACCTGGCTACCTCATTCCTCATACACACAGATCTTTCTCTCAAGCTCCTCTGGATTGCAAGTTTGATTGAGCAGGACCCTCATTAACATTTTGCCCCTGTTATCATGTGTCTCTTATTCCTGTGTTTTCTCTTCATAAAATTGTAAATGTGTTGGGGCTTTAGAAACAATAAATATTATGTAATGCATTCTAATTCTCCAAGTCAGCTACGCTTTTAGTTCACCTGTTATCACCTTAATTTTTAAATTAACTTCTAATCCTGACAATGTTCTATTTAGTGAATAACCCTGTGAGAAGTAGAAGAATGTGTAATTAGACATGGTGTAGGAGAAAACCATTTGCTTTCTCGCTTGATATTCATTCAGGGATACCAATTTACACTGAAAGAATGTAAAAAAGTGGTTTCTGCAAAAACTGAGAACTATCCCTCAGTGAATGACTGGGAAATGAGAGATGCTTGAGAATCGCAGGACTGTTCCATCCACAGCATGGTATAAAACCTTTGCTAAGGTTGCCTTTAACTTCTCCAGCGAAAACGGACTTCATAACGTTCAACTGATATTACAGAGAGCTCGCGAGAAAATGATTGTTATACAAAAAGAAAATGGCCCAATTTCACATTTGTTGGAACCCCTGAAGTACTTTAGCTTGTGTGAAGATTGTGTCCTGTTTTTTTCATTTTACAAAAAGTGCAGATTTCAATAGAAATTGACAATTTTAAAAATGATCCCTATTACACCCTTCTGATTGTCAATCAGATAACAGCTCCTGCTACTTTCTGGTTTGGTTAACTCAGTGGAGCTAATATCAAGAGGCAACAAATGCCCAGAACATCTGCCTTAAAAACACTTCATTGAGCTGCACTGGGAAGTCTGTGATTGGACAGCTCAGAAAGTCTGAGCGGGGTTAGAAGGGGAGGGCTTGCAAAGGCTGCAGAGAAGAGATCCCTAACGGAAATAATGTATAATCAAATACATGCATGTCTTCACTTGGGGTATATCTAGTAAAAAGTGTTTATTGTTCATTTATTTTTAAATTTGGCCAGTGGAGTGTCCCTTCAATGGTTATTTAAAAGCCGATATAATGGTGAACTTTAAACTTTTGTATTACTTATGTGACCATGGACTGAAGCATGGAACTAACTGGCAGATTTCAAACACTGTCTGACCACCGGTGTATGTACATTGCTGAAGGATCCTGCCATATACTAAAAGGAAGAATTTGTTTTCATTTTTTTTTTTTTTACATTTAGTCCTTGTAATATAAATCGTTTTCCTTAATGAAAGGATTATTATATTAAAAACAGTTTTGAGGTGACAGTTGCCTTTAACCTCTTTCATGATGTTCTGTGCCCAAACTGCCCAAAATATATTATTCTAATAATAATTATAATTATTATAACTATAAAAAATAATAATAATAATAATAAGAAGAAGAACTGCTGTACATACATATAAATTATAAATAAAAGGGAATGGACATTTTATAATGTTATATGGTAGTGTGTAGGTTATTTTTGATGGCAGACTCACTTCAATAATGAATTTTTCTTTGAATTGCAAACCTTTTTTTAAAACAAGCACAATCTATTCTACCATAAAACACAAACACTGTATGTTCTCTCAATTATGTGTCACGCGGAACTATTGCTTAATTGGGTTTGGTTTCAAATTATGTCTTTTGTTTATAGCTGCACCCTTTATTGCTGAATGAAAATATTATGATTGATGTATGAAGAAACAAAAATCTATTTTATTAGTATTCTCTTGTTGCAGCCTGTATTAACAAGAAAGAAAGGATTGTTCACATATTGTCTGCATGAGGTCTTAACCGACATTACAATAGAAATCTTAACATTCAAGCGCATAAAAGTAAGAACATACAAAGTTTCATATTGAGTTGACTATAGAAAATGCAATACCATATTTTCAGAACTTATGTGATATTAATGCAGGAACTAACCTTCCAGCCCAGCAAAACTGACCAGTAATATGTTTGCTAATCCTGCCCAGCAGTGGATAGTGAATAATATATAGATTATATAAAACAATTAACCTATCTAGTAATGCATGAATGCTTCATTAAACATTACATAGTATACTGGTTTCATTTCTCTTGTGGAAAATTGTGGAATTACATTTAAAAGATAACAAGTGGCAGCCAAAACCCTTCTGTCCAGACTACTCCAATTGTCAAGTTTCTAACTGTCTCCATTTTCCAGCCCTTCCTTTGTTATAGATTAAGGGTAAAAAAATATGTTTACAAACGAGAGGGAGTGTCACAAACCATACCACAAAAGAATTTGCTCATAAATAAATCCCATATCTTTAATCCTCTAGCTAAGAAATATGCCTTTTTTTTAAATTTAGCATCAGTTGAAGAATGTGTGTTCCAGAAAAATATGTTCTAAGATTTATACAACTGTCTACAAACAAATATAATAGATATTATATATCACACTGACATTATAAAATTATTCCTGGGATTATATGCAGTTGGGTTTGTATGTTGCCATCACACAATTAATAGTCTACACTTCGTATGTGCCATAACAAAAACTCCCATTGCAAAACATTACCATGATATCGCTCTCATATGTACCTACCTAAATGTAAATGCATGCTTAGATTTCATTTGTAAGTGCCGCAAATGGCATTTATACAGATTATTTTTTAAACTAAACTAAAAAAGGACCTACTCCATTGCTGTTTCTTATCATACATCTGTTCATACATGGACACATTGATGTTCTTAGCAAGTATACTCTATTTATACAATCTATACTGTCCTCTCTCTCTTTCCATTATTCCCTAATGCAGTCCCTTCGTTATATCGGCCTTTCTATAAATAAAGAGTTTTGATGTATATTACAGCCATTAAGATTCAATGTGTTGCCAAAATACTCCAGCCCAGACCACTCTTAATACATCTTCAGGCAGAATGAGAAAAATTGAATATTTTGCTTATTTATTAAGAATACTCACCAACACGCCAGCTCCTATAATCCCTTCGAAAAACCAGACAAATCTGCTCAGTTGATTGTTTTCAGCATACTTTGTTTCTCCGTTAGGAAAATAAAGCAGGATGTTTGCCACAATGCAAAGAATTGCCAAAATGAGCAGATGGTAGCCGATGCATTTTGCACATTTGCCAAAGCACATTTTGTAGTCTCTGTTGTACTGCTGTTCCGTCTTCCAAAATGTAATTGCTGAGTGCTGGCAATCAACAGAAAATGTCCCTTTCCCTTGCTTGAGTTCTTAAATACTCGGCACTGCCTCTTAGTCACTCCAGTGATACCTATTAGCAGATTACTCAGTACTGTGTTCAGACTGTAATTATCTTTTTCTTCTGAACGCTCTGCCTACAAAGTGAAAAGGAGACTGGCAGAGTTTTATAAATTCTTTTTTAATCAGTCTTTTATTTGCTTTACTATTCTGCTCAACATCCCTATTCAATCCTATGACGTCTCCTATTGTTGGCTAGGTTTCAGTGAGATTTGTTCTCAGGTAAAGTGTATTTACACATAGATTAATGCCCAGCGCCATTTTCACAAAAATTATACATTGCTTACTTTTTTTTCTCCTGTTCGTTAATGACAAGAATATGCAGCACTTACTATTTATTGTTTTCTCACAGATTGGGTCATGCATCAAGGTTTTTTCGGCTGCCCAATATTTTTCTTAGTACAAATAATTTCCCACAATTTCAATAACTAAACACTGGATACAATATTTAGGTCAACCTAGCATTTTTTTTGATTCTCCAGATCACCTAGGATTTGTTTACTAAATGACCACTATAGGCACCCAGACCACTTCAGCTTAATGAAGTGGTCTGGGTGCCAAGTTCATCTAGGGTTAACCCTGCTTGCTGTAAACATAGCAGTTTCAGAGAAACTTCTATGTTTACATTAGGGTTAATCCAGCCTCTAGTGGCTGTCTCATTGACAGCCGCTAGAGGCGCTTCTGTACTTCTCACTGTGATTTTCACAGTGACAGGACGCTGCCGTCCATAGGAAAGCATTGAGAAATGCTTTCCTGTGGACTGATTGAATGCTTGTGCGGCTCTTGCCGTGCATGCGCATTCAACGGATGAAGTCAGAAGAGGGAGGAGAGTCCCCAGCGCTGAGGGAGCCCAGTGCTGGAGAAAGGTAGGTGATTAACCCTTTCTTTCACCTTCAGCCCGGCGGGAGTGGGACCCAGAGGGCTGGGGGTCCCAAAGACCCTATATACCCAGGAAAACGAGTTTGTTTTCCTGGCACTGTAGTGGTCCTTAAAACATCTTATGACACATGAGATGCCGGGACGGTAATGTTATGAGATTTAAAGGACCACTCTAGGCACCCAGACCAAGCAGGTGCAGCAAACCCAACAAAATTCAGTTTCAGAGAAACTGCTATGTTTATGAATGGGTTAAGCCTTCCCCCCAAATCCTCTAGTGGCTGTCTCATTGACAGCCGCTAGAGGCGCTTGAGTGATTCTCACTGTGAAAATCACAGTGAGAGCACGCAAGCGTCCATAGGAAAGCATTGATAATGCTTTCCTATGCGACCGGCTGAATGCGCACGCAGCTTCTGCCGCGCATGCGCATTCAGCCGACGGGGAGGATCGGAGGAGGAGAGCTCCCCGCCCAGCGCTGGAAAAAGGTAAATTTTAACCCCTTTCCCCCTTCCAGAACTGGGCAGGAGGGGGTGCCTGAGGGTTGGGGCACCCTCAGGGCACTATAGTGACAGGAAAATGAGTATGTTTTCCTGGCACTATAGTGGTCCTTTAATACACACACATGGGTCAGCGCTAAGTAACCAAATAATTGTAAAAAGGCAGCAACCCTAAAAGGGGAATTCTCTCAATCCTTCAAAAAGATGTAATAAAATATCACAAAAGAGGAGAAGGGCTGCGCCACATATACAAAAACAATATTAAGATATTCAGTAAAAAACAGGTACAAGTCAGTGGTAGGAATTAATAGGTACTAAAATTATAGTGTCAAATTAAAGTTCACACATAAAAAGAGGCCTCTAGTTTCAGAGATAAATGCATCTGTAAATGCTTGATAAAATATCAAAAAGTCTTAGATTAAAAGAGTGTGACCTTTTGACTAAAGGAAATGCAGGGAGAACCAATAGTGCAATATGTCAAACTAGGTATAATAGGTGAAATAAGAGTAACAATATAACACTCACATTTCCCAGAGCTATGGCCAGCTCTATCTTTAACAGTGTACAGTGGTACAATCCCCACTTAAAGGACCACTCTAGGCACCCAGACCACTTCAGCTTAATGAAGTGGTCTGGGTGCCAGGTCCAGCTAGGGTTAACCCATTTTTTAATAAACATAGCAGTTTCAGAGAAACTGCTATGTTTATGTTAGGGTTAAGCCTTCCCCCTATTCCCTCTAGTGGCTGTCTCATTGACAGCTACTAGAGGCGCTTGCGTGCTTCTCACTGTGATTTTCACAGTGAGAGCACGCCAGCGTCCATAGGAAAGCATTGTAAATGCTTTCCTATGAGACCGGCTGAATGCGCGCGCAGCTCTTGCCGCGCGTGCGCATTCAGCCGGCGGGGCATAACGGAGGAGGAGAGGAGGCAGAGAGCTCTCCGCCCAGTGCTGGAAAAAGGTAAGTTTTAACCCCTTTCCCCCTTCCAGAGCCGGGCGGGAGTATGTTTTCCTGGCACTATAGTGGTCCTTTAAAGGATATGATGGAAAATGGCCTCAGCAGTAGGAGTATCTGGAAACTCAGAGAAAAATAAAAAGGCAACAGATAGTGCTCTCAGTAATATAATAAAACTTTGTAAAATAGATTTTAAAAATAGCACTCAAAAGTGTAGGGCAGACTCACTGCTCTATGATGTCAGCAATGGTGGTATGAATACAAATACTTTTTTTTCCTTTTTAAATTTTTAAGTTACATAATACTCAAACCAACATATGATCTTGAACATGTGACAGTCAGAAGATGAACATTGAATCAGTAGCTATTACTCATACAAAATGTCATACATGGCAGAGACTAGCAGAACATTTGGTAACAAGTATAGTGGCCATTGAAATCCATGAGACATTAGCAGCGGTTTCATATCAGAAATCACACTGAGGAACATTGGATGTGCAACCTTCTAATTGTGCCTTAGCAAATAAATTAAACAGAATTATCATGGTGGCATTGATTCGTTCATCTACAACTAGAGGCTCATTTTTATTGTTAAGTATTTTGGCATGAGCTGCTGTTATAACTGCCAGTTGGTAGATATTTGCAGCCCCAAAAATATCCACACGTTTCTAACCTCCACGTCCACATTTTGTTGCCAACCACTACTAACGACTGCCCCTTGATAAACAATATGCTTTACAGTGTTCACTTATTAGCAACTCGAATGCAAGTGTCACTCCATCTACAATCATCTGATTACACATGGTCATGGGATAGTCACTGTGTTTTCTATGTGTATACAGTATCTCACAAAAGTGAGTACACTCCTCACATTTTTGTGAATATTCTATTATATCTTTTCATGTGACAACACTGAAGAAATGACACTCTGCGGCAATGTTAAGTAGTAAGTGTGCAGCTTGTATAACAGTGTAAATTTGCTGTTCCCTCAAAATAATTCAACACGCAGCTATTAAACATAGAAACATGTTTCACCTGTCTCGCTGCAGCGAATCTCACCTCCATAGATATATCATCAATTTTGATGATCTCAGCAAATCTAATGTTTTCTAATAGGAAAGCATTGGGAGGCTATTGCGCATGCGTGGTAGAGGGTTGTAGTCAACAGAGTATATTCAAAGCGAGGTCTAGTTACCAGTGGGGTACCTCAGGTATCTGTACTTGGACCCATTCTCTTTAATATTTTTATTAGTGATATTGCAGAAGGTCTTGATGGTAAGGTATGTCTTTTTGCTGATGACACTAAAATTTGCAATAGGGTTGATGTTCCAGGAGGGATAAGCCAAATGGCAAATGATTTAGAAAAATTAGAAAAATGGTCAGAGCTGTGGCAACTGACATTTAATGTGGATAAGTGCAAGATAATGTACCTTGGACGTAAAAAACCCAAGGGCAGAGTATAGGATATTTGATACCCTACTAACCTCAACACCTGAGGGAAGGGATTTAGGAGTAATTATTTCAGATGACTTAAAGGTAGGAAGACAATGTAATAGAGCAGCTGGAAATGCTAGCCGAATGCTTGGTTGTATTATTATTATTATTATTATTATTATGATATTTATAGAGCACTGTCAAATTCTGCAGCGCTTTACAATAGGTGGACAGACAGACATGTAGTTGTAACCAGACAAGTTGGACACACAGGAACAAAGGGGTTGAGGGCCCTGCTCAATGAGTTTATATGCTAGAGCAGGGGTTCTCAACGTTAGTCCTCAGGACCCCCTACCAGTCCAGGGTTTGGGGATTACCTGGGTGTGTCTAAGGTGTTTAGAAAAAGAAAAAAAAACACCTTAGAGTCTAAGGTGTTTTTTTCCCCTTTTTCTAAACACCTGAGACACACCCAGGTAATCCCCAAATCCTGGACTGGTAGGGGGTCCTGAAGACTGGGTTGAGAACCCCTGTGCTAGAGGGAGTGGGGTAAAATGACACAAAAAGGTAAGGATAGTATTAGACTAGTGACAGTTGCAGAAGAGGAATCAGTCAGGAGCTATTATAGGGAGAGGTATTAGCAGTAGAAAGAGAGAAGGGCTCATGCCATTGTAAAGAACACTGGTGAGACCTCACATGGAGTATTGTACGCAGTACTGGAGACCATATCTATAGTAGGATATTGATACTTTAGAGAGAGTTCAGAGAAGGGCAACTAAACTGGTTCATGGATTGCAGGTTAAAACCTACAAGGAAAGGTTAAAGGATTTTAACCTGTATAGCTTGGAGGAAAGACGAGACAGGGGGGATATGATAGAAACATTGAAATACATAAAGGGAATCAACACAGTAAAACAAGAGACTATATTTAAAAGGAGAAATGCCACAACAAGAGGACATAGTCTTAAGTTATAGGGGCAAAGGTTTAAAAATAATATCAGGAAGTATTACTTTACTGACAGGGTAGTGGATGCATGGAATAGCCTTCCAGCTGAAGTGGTAGAGGTTAACACAGTGAGGGAGTTTAAGCATGCGTGGGATAGGCATAAGGCTATCCTAGACTTACGATAAGGCCAGGGACTGATTCAAAGTATTTTTAAATATAGGGCAGACTAGATGGGCCGAATGGTTATTATCTGCCGTCACATTCTATGTTTCTATGTGGCAACACCCCGCTCTATGCCAATCAGCATCTGCTCATAGAGATACATTGACTCAAGAGGCAGAGCATGGAGACACTGAACATAGATGCTGTACATTGTGTAGCACTTAACCATGAAGCATCTCTAGTGGCCATCTGAGTGACTGTCACTAGAGGTGTTTCTATATGGCACTGTAAACACTGCCTTTTCTGTGAAATTGCATTGTTTACATTGCTAGGACTGCAGGGACATTCTACAGTCACCAGAACCATTGCATTAAACTGTAGTGGTTCTGGTGACTATAGTGTCTCTTTAACTGCGATTTTATTATACCATTTGTAACTGTAGACATTTATAAAATATTGGTTGGTATCGTTCTGTTATAACTAATCCAGCAACTCCATGAATATTACAAACTAAAGTATACCTTTTAGCCTCTGGGGGAAATAGTCAGTTGCCTTGTAGAGGGGGTGGGCAGGGGTCTTGTAGAGAGAGGGACAGGGGGTTTTGTAGAGAGGGTGGCAGAGATCTTTTTGGAAAGGGGGCAGGGATTTTTGTAGAGAGAGTGACAGGGGGTTTTGTTGAGACTGGCAGGAGTTTTTGTAGAGCGGGGGCAAATGTTTTTGTAGAGGTGCAGAGGGGGGCAGGGTTTTTTGTGGAACAGAGAAAAAAAATTGTGTTTTTTTTTACATTTGCGTGGGGTGGGGGGGGTGGGGGGAAGAGGTGTGTTAAATACAGGATCCACCCTGAGTGCCAAATGCTCTAGGTACGCCCCTGCGTCTTGAAGTTCTGGCATTGAAACCTTATGTGTTTAGTATGTACCTTACTGTGCTCACTAAAACCTTAGTACATGTTGCCACACTCTTGCTGCAGGTCATTTGCACTCATCAAGGGCTTTTCCACAGCCTGCCTTCTCCGAAATCTGGTACCATCAACTTCCACCTCAAAATTCATCGTTCTGGGGTGGTTACAAATAAATAATAAAATTAATAAATAATAAAATGAAATAAGATAATACTATATTATAGCACACACTTTTTATTTTACTCTATTACACTATGTACTTCTTATTTTGTCTATTCTAGATGTTAACAGCTGTATCCCATTTTCTGTGTAACATGTTGCTTTCCTTTTTCTGCCCTGTCCAGGTAGTGTAACCACTGTTCCTTCAACTTTTAACTTTTGAACTATGCTTCCAAAGATGTCTCTAGGAACATTTAGTACCTTCACTATCTTTTGTTATCCTCTTCCTTTTTTATGAAGGATGGTGATCTCTTCTATTTGTGGACCAATCTTTTGACTTAGACATATTTTAACATGCAGTCAAACGTGACACTCAACAAATACCTAGCCAATTAAGGTATTTCAAGTGTTTTTTTTAGCTCAAGCACACTTAGTAAACTAATGAAGCCCTTAATTAGTTGCACCAGTGTGCTTGAGACAACACCTGTTTTGCATATTTGTGGTGCTGTGAGGGGTTCTATTCAGGGGGTTGAATTATTTTGAGACTGGAGATGTCATTATAAGTTGCATTTTCAGTTGAATTAGGGGAAACCACTTGACCCATCTGTTGTGTTGAGTTATTTCAATTGCTTTTGTTTGATGTGTTGATTGCAAACAGCTGAAAGTCTGTGCATTTTCACAATAAACCTTATTTTCAATGGTGTTTGAATACTTTTTATTACAACTGTAGGACTGGCTAAGCAGAATCATCTTTCCAGAGATGGGTATTTTTCTATTTTTGGACAAACCACCACTTGTAGAGTTTATTTTTTGAGTATTTTTCTAAACTCCTACATACTTATTAACCCTTTAAAGGGAACCCAGGGGGTAGGTGGCAGCATTGTAACATGGCTGTGTATTACAAAAGCAAATAATCATTAATAGTTGCACTTTAAGCACTTCATTTTATACAAACACTACTCTTTATGTTCACTACAACATATGTTTAGATATTTAGTACATTGAATAATATATATAATAATTATTGTGCATTACAACATATTTTAGCTTATTCATAGCCAATGCTTTTTTATGGGTGATAGAGAGTGGCAGATCCCTGCTGTTTAGATGGCGGCAAAGGCTTTAAAGTTTCCCTTTTGTGCACAAATCACTGCACAATACATCCGTTTATGTGTTGCTTTAAAGGGACATTATAGGCACTTAATCTCATTTTGAATTGGTCTAGGTGTAGCGTCCTTGTCCCTTTAACTCTGCAATGTTCATTATTTCAGTTTCTGAGAACAGAATATTAATTATTGCAGCATTGACTCCTCCTCTAGAGGTACTTTTTGGTGTTTCTTGGAGTTTTGAAAGACCCTATAGGAAAGCATTGATTCAGTGCTTTACTATGGTGAATCCCTAATATGCATGTGGCACACAATACACATGTAAATTATGGTGAAACCCAGTAGTAATACAGGACTGGAGCTAAGATATCAAGCCACCCAACATGACATAATAGGCCTTTGGCCAACGCCCCATCAATGCGAAGGTATTTATGGGTCTTTATATTGCCCACATGGAGTTTTAGATGACTAACAGTTGCATCTGAAACATATTTAGATATTATGAGTAACATATCATTTTATAATTAAACATAACAAGCTTGTATGTGATTGTACGATTGTGTCGGACATTGTACTGATAGAGTTGTAAGTACATGAATGAAAATTGCTTTGTAAAATCTGATGAATCAGAGGAATGTTGAGTCATTAGGAAAACGCCCTTAGTTCTATTATGATTAAAAATATAGTTACCATTGTATTAATAACAGACAGAAACATGACCTTGGAAAGTTTGATGTTAAAATAAACAGCAGAATTGCAACCCTGGCCTTGTTCGTATTGAACACATTTAATATGTTAGAGTTTCAGCAGTCAAGAACTTATTATATTTACAAGTCAGCAAATAGGGAAATTCAGGAATGAAAATATTACTATATTAGTAAACAATATTTGAAAAAATATGATTACATTTATCTAAATAATTGTGGCTCTGCCGTTACTAACCTATCAAGGTTCCCTGTTTAGAAGGGACAATTCCTACTTTGAGCCTTAATCCATATGTCCCTCTTTTCTATCCTAATGTTCCTCTTTTCTAGGAGCTCAATATTCTTGCTGAGTGTTAACAGAGCCCCACAGCAATAATTCTCTACTACAATAAAGGTGTTAAGAAATCAGCCTGTGTAAGTAAGATACAGTGTTCTTGCTCTAAATTTAAACAATTACTACGAACAGTCCAACCCTGGCCACACCCCTAAAATTAAAATGTTTTAAAGTGTATTGAATGTATATGTATTTAGTAACACAGTAGAAGAGTTGAAAAATGGGGGAAAAACTAGTTACATTTGCAATACAAAAGTAAAAAAAAAGGCCACGTGATGGCCACATGAGGCACTCCCGCTATCACCATCCGAGCCACCACGGACCTATAACAGGGCATGCCAGGACGCCTAAAACGGGCGGAGGACCCAGAGAACCCGGAGGACCCTGGAAGCACCAAGGAGATCCGACATGCTGGAGAAGTAGACCTGTGCAGTTGCAGCTGTGGCTCCTGGGATCAGCATGCCTGGAAGTGCTCCTGCCCCTGCTGCTGCTGCCACTGTTCCTCATGCTGGTGCTGCAACCTTATTGAGGAGGTTTATATGTGAGGTAGGAGCACCTGTGGGAGAAGTGAGGGAGGTTAATGTGGTGCAAAGCAGGGAAGCAAGGGGATTCTTCAAGGATAGCCCCCAGAGGAGCTCACAAGGCAGCCAAGGAAGTACCCCATAAGAGCAGAGGTACCGCTGGAGGAGGCAGAAGTTCATGCCCTGTTGCTTCAATTACCATCTAGAGCTGATATGGAAAATATGATGGGGAAACTAGAGGCAAGGTTTTCTGATAAGATGCAGTCCCTCCATACTGATTTAATTCAACTAGGTACAAGAGTTCAGACCCTGGAAATGGCCACAAGATGTGGGTCCTTACAAGACACCTTGAAGTTCCATAATGAAGCCCTTAAGTATCTACATAGGAAAATAAATGATCTAAAGAACAGAGGAAGGAGAAATAATCTTAGAGTGAGAGGGATCCCTGAACCGTCTGGGAAATAAATAGAAGATTTGCCTCAGATACTGCAACAGTTATTTACGACAATCAGGGTAGGTTTGTTTTTATTAAGGGCACACTTAGTAATGTGAAATTTAAATTTGCTAATGTTTATGCTCCCAATAGGCAACAAGTTATATTCATTAGGCGCACTAAAGTGTCCCACTGAAAATTCTATTAATTTTGATAGGGTACATAGAATATCCCGACCCAGAAACTTATCTCAAGCAGACCCATGTTATATATTGCTTTAATAATTTTTCTCAGAAAGAAAACATTTGCATTTGACAAGATCACAAAAAGATTGAGGATTTTTCTGTTAAAATTTTCCAAGATATTTATAAAACAACGTTACAAGCACGCAGAGCATTAAGACCGTTCACTACAATGCTTAACTAAATAAATATACAACTTACATGGACATTTCCCTTTAGTCTAACTCTGGCCCAACAGGGCATAATGGCGACAATTGCATCACCTTCCGATGTTCAGACCTTTTTACGTACTCTAGCTGAATACTCCTGAAAAACGTATAATTCTTGTGAATGATATGCACAGGAGCTTTGCTGATGTGTGCTTTATTCAAGAGACCCACTTTAGGGGAGATTCGGCACCCATATTATGCTCAAAATATATTTCACAGGGATTTTATAGCAATTACCAGGAGGAAAATCAATAGGAGTGGCAATTCTCTTTTCGAATAAGATTGTCTTTAACTTGATTGGCTCACTTACTGACCCTCAGGGTAGGTTTGTTTTTATTAAGGGCACACTTAGTAATGTGAAATTTAAATTTGCTAATGTTTATGCTCCCAATAGGCAACAAGTTATATTCATTAGGCGCACTTTGGATAAATTAGAATCTTTCATAGAAGGTCTTCTGGTGGTGAGAGGGAATCGGAATTTAGTATTAGATCAATCACTGTATAGTACATGTAAGGGAAATGACTCTCTTAAGCATAAAAGAGTCCTACTACAAAAGACCTTGCTTGCCCATCAGCTGGTATATAGTTGGTGAACTGTCAATCCAATCGGGAGAGATTATACTCTTTTTATCACATTCGGCCAACAGTTATTCAAGACTGTATATGCTTCTTCTACCCCATAGACATCTTTATTTGATTCAAAATGTGTCCAGTGGGAGCATTACATGGTTGGATTATGCCCCCATTTTTTTATATCTAAGGCTCTCAGGTATTAATCTCCCAAAATCAAGGTGGTGTCTGAATGAGTCCCTATTAGAGGACCAAAGAGTACAAGATGAAACGAAAACCACCATAGCATCTTACTTTGATGATAATAAATAATCTGATATTCAGGATTTGTGGATTTGGGACGTCCATAAGTGTGTACTTAGAAGGACCCTAATTAAATGGGGCCTGCATATAAAAATGACATTCATTCATAAAATAGAAATGGAAGAGATGGTCCACAAGTTAAATTCATCCTTTGAGATCTATGAACGCCTTGTAGCATACAGAATACAGTTGAAAAGTCTGCTCAACTTACATGCACAGTGTATGATTCAGCTCAAACGTAAATCTTTTTATTCACACGGTAACAAGTGTGGAACATCTTTAGCAAGGGCCTTGAAGAATATGCTTCAGTCTTCTTATATATAAAAAATTAAAGATTAAAAGGGGAATCAGCATATGACAATAGAATCTACAACGCAGGCATTTTATTTATACTAATGCAATACATAAATTTCCTTTCACAATATCACAGAATCTAAAGTGCTTCAATCAAGAATAAAGTGCACTAATTAAAAATAATAAAGTGCTTAAGTGAGCTGAAGTGCATAAATACACTTAACTTCCCTTCTAGCAGTGGAACAACCCAAAAATCTCCTCAAATCTTCAATGAATACAGATACAATATATAGGGTAAATTCAGCTATGAGAAACAAGAACAATAAAATACAGTGCAGCACTGTGATGCCCAGTATGGTGAACAATATAGTGCCAATGGGTCACTAACACTTTGTCATCAGATTTTGAGCCTTTAGAAATCTCTAGATGTATGTCTTCTCACTTCCTGCATCATGATGTTGTGGGTCTCAATCATGTGGAAGATAGAATGTGGTCAAATAAGATAACTGAATATTAAAAGTATAATAGAAAATGTATTTACTTACACATAAGTAAAGAAAATCTGGCATCAAATATTCAAGTTTAAAATCCTATGCGTTTCATCCCTCTCAGGGACTTCCTCAGGGATTGTTGGAGACCGTATACTTTTTTGGCACTTATCTACAACAATCCCTGAGGAAGTCCCTGGGGAGGAAGGATGGCACCTTTGTCTCCCTGTAACTCACTCTGCCGCCGGGGAGGAAGGACGGCACCCTGGGATTCACTGGACTCCTCGGGAGAGGGACCCACTGTCTCCTCTCCTAAGGACACACACTGTCGCTGGGGAGGAAGGACGGCACCTTCGTCTCCCTGTAACACACTCTGCCGCTGGGGAGGAAGGACGGCACCTTTGTCTCCCTGGGACTCACTGGACTGCTGGGGAGAGGGACCCACTGTCTCCTCTCCTAAGGACACACACTGCCGCTGGGGAGGAAGGACGACACCTTTGGCTCCCTGTAACTCACTCTGCCGCTGGGGAGGAAGGACAGAACCTTTCTCTCCCTGGGACTCACTGGACTGCTGGGGAGAGGGACACACTGTCGCTGGGGAGGAAGGACGACACCTTTGGCTCCCTGTAACTCACTGTGCCACTGGGGAGGAAGGATGGCACCTTTGTCTCCCTGGGAATGACTGGACTGCTGGGGAGAGAGACCCACTGTCTCCTCTCCTAAGGACACACACTGCCGCTGGGGAGGAAGGGCGACACCTTTGGCTCCCTGTAACTCACTCTGCCGCTGGGGAGGAAGGACAGAACCTTTGTCTCCCTGGGACTCACTGGACTGCTGGGGAGAGGGACACACTGTCTCCTCTCCAAAAGATACACACTGCCGCTGGGGTTTCTCCCGATGTGCCAACCCCCTCGTCTGCTCTGTTTTAAACGGCAAGTACTCTCCCACTATTTTCCTCATGAACTGCATGGTTTTCTCAGGGGGGTTGGGTCCAAAGTAAGCCAGCAGCGCGGTAACCTCTCTGTCAAATGCCTCCTGAGTGTAGCTGGGCGCCATGCTTGAGCTGCTGAAGTTGGTTCTTTTGTAGGTAGGGGCGCTGTACGAGTACTAGCGTTGCCCTCAATTTGTAATCCAGGAACTGGTATTGCCTTGTAGCTGTCCTTCTGGGCTGTGGGAATGATCCCACCGCTGCCACCAATTGTAACGGACCGTTTTGCACACAAGAGGTTAAAACCCATTTAGGCGATATTCCCCTTTTCAGATGCACAGACAGCTACTGCAATCACCAATCTCCCGAACTGCAACACATGAATTCACCAATCTCCCGAACTGGAACCAGGGGAATGCTCCAAACTCCCGAACAGGAAACACACGAATGCTGTAAACAGCCGAACAGGAAAAAACATACGAACAGTTTACACTCCTGGCAGTCACACTGTAACAGCATACAATCCATTTTCCCCAAGAACGAGACAAAGCTTCGTGTTGAGGGTCAAGCAGTGAACAGATTTACTGGGGCTACCTGTCTGGCTTTTATGCAGGTCTTCCACCTGGTGGACACTCCCTTAGGGGACCAGATGGAAGACTGGGAAACATATTGGACATTGACCAATCACAGACATACACCTTTAAACACTCCCACAATTACATCACAATCCCTCCTCTCTATCCTGGAGATAATTGGGAAGTAATCCAATTATCTCCCAGGACAGAGGCAAAACTCTATTGAGCACATGTTAGTAAAAAGACAAAAAAAAAGATGCAATGTTGCAAATAATGAATAAAACACATACATTCTACATATCCCCAGATAGCTTAGATCTGAGCGCACATTATTACCGAATGGTGCTCAGATCACATACATACAGTTCAATTGCCATGGAGTCAAAGTCTTTCCCATAGTCTTTCGTTACACAAATAGGCTCCATGGCATGGCTATCTGGGGTGATGCTGTTCATACGGTTAAACTACCGAATGAACAGGCATTCGGTTATACTACCGAATGCAGAGGTTAGGAGGCTGGCGGCTCAGCGGTGTTTGCGCAAATAAGTGTCCGTTTCCAGTTCCATAGTTTGGGCGCTGAACACCGCTGGCCGTTCGGGAGTTAAAATGGCCGCTGCCACGTGTTCGGCAAACGAACAAAGGCCACCCAGCATTCGTCAATTAAGCTGCGGTTAACTGCAGCTTCTGGGCGGCCAATTGACGGCACACTCCAGTTCCCAGGTGGTCGATCGTTCGGTACTTTGTTCGGCAGAAAGGCACAAAAGGCACGAAAAAGCCTTTCTGCATGGAAAATAAAAGGGTTTAAATGCCGGGCCATAGTCTAAAGGGAGCAGGCGAGCAACCAGGCTCCTCCAGTGCACAGTGGCGAGGTTGGTTCCGCCACAACCCTATATATTGTATGTATTTTATTTATACTATCAGGGATTGTACAATCTTCCTAGACCACCAAGAACTAAAGATATAACAGAGAAAATACAGTTTAATTCATTGGAATCTTTGGACGCTCCTATAACAGGTTAAGAGTTTGAAAAGGCAATTAAATCCTTTCCATTAAGAAAACGTCCAGGTCCGGATGGCCTTAGGATTTGTTATTATAAGTTGTTATGCCCTATTTGGTAGAATATTTAAGGCCTTTAATTCAATAGCCCCTGGGATAACATTACCTCCACCAATGTTACAAACTTCAATTACACTAATTCTGAAATAAGGAAAAGACCCCCTCTTGTGTGGGAGCTATAGACCAATTTTTTGATAAATATGGATTTAAAACTTTATGCGAAAATGTTGGTGCTCCCTCTCAAACCCCTCTTGCCTGTACTGGTCCACCCTGATCAGGCAGGCTTTGTGACAGGAAGAGAAGCATGAGATAATATTACTAAAATACTAATTGTTATACATGGTGCAAAATCTTCCAAGAAGTCTGTAGCGCTTTTGGCTATAGACGCAGAGAAAGCCTTTGAGAGGGTGGACTGGTTCTATCTTTTTATTGTATTACAGGTGCAGGGATTTGGGGGGAGTTTTAGACAGTAGGTTAAGGCCCTTTACAACGGCCCTACAGATTGTGTAAAGGTGTATGGAGAGTTTTCAAAATATTTTTCTATTTGAAATGGAACAAGGTAGGGATGCCCTGTGTCCCCTCTTTTTTTTGTTTTAGCCATGGAACATTTTTTTTATAGGCTATAAGGAAGAATGAATTTATAAGTGGATATTTAGTTCAAGGAGGAGAACTGAAGGTCTCCGCTTTTGCGGATGACATTCTGTTTTTGTTAACACATCCTATACAATCTTTGACGTAAGTAAAAATCAAAATAGAAACATTTAGCATAATACCTAATTTTAAGGTGAATATCACCAAATGTGAGATACTAGGAATCAATATATCAGGAGCTTTGACTCTAAGTTTAGGAACCGCACGTGAGTATCATTGGCCATTGGGGAGGGCTTACATATTTGGGGGTCTATCTTACATCCTCAATTGCTGGTCTTAAAAAGCCAACAACATACCACTTTGGACAGAAATTAAATATGACTTTGGTAGATGGCATCTACTGCAATTTTCTATATTTGGTCATATTAATATAATAAAAATAATGGTTCTCCTGAAAATATTATATTTATTCCAGACGTTACCTATTTCTCTGCCACAATCAAAATTTATAAAGTTTAGGAAATTTTTTGTTTCATTCATTTGGAGTAATAAACACCCCCACTAAGCATATCAAATTACATAATTACATAGTTACATAGCTGAAAAGAGACTTGCGTCCATCAAGTTCAGCCTTCCTCACATTTTTTGCTGTTGATCCAAAAGAAGGCAAAAAACCCAGTCTGAAGTGCTTCCAATTTTGCAACAAACTAGGAAAACATTCCTTCTTGACCCCAAAATAGCAGTCAGATGTCTCTTTGGATCAAGCAGCTATTACCCCACTAATTAGAAATTATATCCCTGTGTGTTAGGTTTTGCAAGTATTTATCCAATTGCAGTTTAAACATCTGTATAGACAAAACCACCTCTTCAGGCAAAGAATTCCATATCCTTATTGCTCTTACTGTAAAAAAACCTTTTATTTGCCTTAGATGAAATCTCCTTTCTTCAAGTCTAAATGTGTGACCTCGTGTCCTATGTATAGCCCTGTTTATGAATAGATTTCCAGATAATGGTTTATACTGGCCCCAAATATATTTGTATAATGTTATCATATCCCCTCTTTTCCAAACTAAAAAGATTTCAATTTTTTAACCTTTCTTCATAACTAAAATGCTCCATTCTTTTATCAATTTTGTAGCTCGTCTCTGCACTTTTTCTGGTGCCATGATATCTTTCTTTAGAACAGGTGCCCAAAATTGCACAGCATAATCAAGGTGTGGTCTTACCAGAGATTTATAAAGAGGCAAAATTATATTTTCATCTCGAGAATTTATGCCCCTATTTATACATGACAAAACCTCACTGGCCTTAGCAACGGCAGATTGACATTGCATATTTCTGCCTAATTTGTTGTCTATAACAATTCCCAAATCCTTCTCGTGTGTGGTTATCCCTAGTTCACTACCATTTAGGGTGTAAATTGCTTGTGCATTCTTAACCCAGAAGTGCATAACTTTGCATTTCTCTACGTTAAATTTAATCTGCCATTTTAGTGCCCAGTCCCCCAATCTATCCAAATCCCTCTGCAGCAAGGCAATATCCTGCTCACATTTTATCTTTACAAGTCACAGGGATAAGGGTGGGCTGTCCCTTCCCAATCTATATCATTATTATGCTGCAGCCTTACTAACCAGATTGAGAGAATGGACTAATGTGAAGTGCGACAACCATGGTATACTTTAGAGCAGAGCTTTACAAAAGTGCCCTTATATAATCTTCCCTGGTTAAATTTATTATTGCAAGACGAAACAATACCAACTGTTAGTGAGCTGCTGGGTCCTTCTAATTTGCTGACTTTGTTGGATATATTAAGATATTTCCAACTTGCTAATTTCTTACGAAAAAAGTCTTACCTAATTGGATATCGAGAGAGCTCTCTTCTTTTGAACTTCTTTATATCTCTAATACACAAGGTGCTTGTTCTTTGTCTAAGATATATGCTATGATCCAGAGTGGGTTAATGGATGAGGCACCTGTTCATTTTCAGAACAAATGGACAGCAGTTTTACATATACAATTAACAGCTAGTTATTAGTCGTATATTTTTCAAAAGGTTATGATAAACCTGGTCCGTCAGAGTAAAAGGGAAACCTTTTTATAAAGGGGTAACACGTTGGTATAGAACCAACATTCTTAAAATGGGAGATGCAGTCTATGACGAACTGAGCCTTATCACGTGTTCTGGAAGTATCACGAGGGAGGACAGTTGGTTCTACTCCTCAGCGGCAGCATACCATACTGGGAGAGGGGATAATCTGTCCCCCTCCCCAGTGGAAGCCGTCAGTACCGGAAGAGGAGACAGATGCCCCCTCCTACCCACTACAAGAGGAATACCGGGAGGAGGTGGATGACTCCTCCTCTCAGCATTAGCTGCCCAACAGGTTCATGGGGGTAGTGGAGGAGACGTCAATACCCACTGACCCCATCCCAGCGGAAGAGCTGGCATCAGGGCAGAGCGCAGCTGGCCTCTGCCTTACCAGTCCCCTTATTACAGCGCTGGACTGTCCCCAGGTCTCCCCAGCAGAAGTGCTGGCATATGGGCAGAGTGCAGCTGGCCTCTGCCCTCACCTTTCCCTTTGTGCAGGGCCTGAATACCCACTGTACTACCCAGCTGTAACGCTGGCTATGGGGCAGAGTGCTGCTGGCCTCTTCCCACCAAGTACCCACAACTCCAAGCACAAGGGAGATCAGGGCGATGGACACCCACTCAGCAACCTGGGACATACAGGACAGAGCTGGACCCCAGAAGCCACCAGGTCAACTGTTTGTTTATGGGTGGGCTACTCAACTAACGAAGGTCAGGTACCTGCTTAGTCTTCCTTAAAGGGTGAAGAAATGTGACAAACTGAGACTCGTCACATGTTCTTGGAGGGGCCTGCTGGCCAGCCTCTTACCAAAAGACTATGGACCCTTTAAAAACTATGTGAACAGACTTGGTTCGTTGGATTTTATATTTGTTACAGAAACCGAACAGCCACACGAACCGGAACCGGAGACCACCCTGGAGCTTGTTAAGTGTGCTTGGAGTTGTGGGTACTTGGTGGGAAGAGGCCAGCGGCACTCTGCCCCATAGCCAGCGTTACAGCTGGGTAGTACAGTGGGTATTCAGGCCCTGCACAAAGGGAAAGGTGAGGGCAGAGGCCAGCTGCACTCTGCCCATATGCCAGCACTTCTGCTGGGGAGACCTGGGGACAGTCCAGCGCTGTAATAAGGGGACTGGTAAGGCAGAGGCCAGCTGCGCTCTGCCCTGATGCCAGCT
Source organism: Pelobates cultripes (assembly GCA_933207985.1). NCBI lineage: Eukaryota > Metazoa > Chordata > Amphibia > Anura > Pelobatidae > Pelobates > Pelobates cultripes. The sequence goes on along the minus strand of OW240913.1, from coordinate 76,654,756 downwards.
CTTCCGCTGGGATGGGGTCAGTGGGTATTGACGTCTCCTCCACTACCACAAACAAGGGGATCAAGCTCCAGGGTAAGACTATTGACTATGTTCGGTAGTTTGTTCATTTTTTAAACTACCAAAAGTAGACCATGCGGGCAGTCAGTCAAAATTAAGACTTCCAGGAAATTCCTGAACCCCTGAACTGATCTGGGTGATTTTTGGATATGTTGGTCACCCAGATCAGGGCTATCAGGGGATGTAACTTTTGTGGGGATTTTGTGTGTTTTTTGTTATTTTGGGGGTTTTGTAAAAATGTGTGTTTTTTTTGTGTTTGGAGATAATTGAGTTTAGTATAGTGCTTGACTTAATTATCTCTTCGCTCTCTGGACTAGGAGAGGTCTACCCACTGGAAGCTGGATCCTGGTCTTGGGTCCAGGGTGGGTGGAGGACAGAGAGACCCAACCAAGCTGCGGCGGTTTGTGGTGTTCCAGCGCAGTGCTTATGGTGCTCGCACGTTCTAGGAAGCAGTGAATGATGGAGGTACCCGGGCAGGGTGCCAGGCGGTCCGTCACACAGTCCACAAAATCTGGAGTGTTGAAGGCTGCCTATCCCTGCCATAGGCCCTAGTCGGCTACCTAACGTCACCTGATGGTTAATCCTGATCTTTTTTCCTGGGTCTCTAAAGCTAGTGTATTGTTATAAACATCTAGAGTTTTTGTTTTGTTTTTTTAGCTAAAGGTTTATAAATAAACATCATTGTTTCTAAAAGTATCATCACCTTGTATGAACTGTTAATAAGGAAACAGTCTGATTTCAGAGATTAAACATATTTTTACAGGTACGTCCCCTGTAAATATGTGTTCTCAGATGTACATATATAACAATTTTGAAGTAGATCAATATAGATGATCTTGCTAGACTCACATTGTTTTTAAGCTCAGTATGTCATCACTATAAAGATAATGTCAGCTATTTATTGTAAAAATTCATTAAAAGTTTCCTGTAACAATTTTTGGTACATTATCATCTCTATTGAATAACTAAAACCTATGTCTTTTTAATACCACTGACAATGTCCTCAATATATAGGGAGCAAGAGGTAAGACTTCCACTAATACTGGTGAACACTTCCGGTTCACCAGTATTAGTGATTAATAGAGATTATGAGGTTATTTGGAGATCGGGACCTTTTAAAATGATGTCCTTCATAGACCCTTTCCCGGGGACCCGTTGTTGCTGTTTTCCTGCCCCCTTGAGGGATTACCATCCCATTTGCAAAGATTATACAATTGGATCACTTTGGCAGCATACAGGTAGCTGGGGCTCCTTCAATACTGGAGGTAGTGGCTATAATTTAGGGCAATTGTCCAATGGATAAACATAAAGCTTTGGTTTACAACTCTCTGCAATCTTTTCATAGGACATTGTATTATTGGATAGAATATACCTCCGTCTTTTCTCTTTCTTTTGCATCTTATTTTCATGCTCTTTTCCTCTCCTTTTTGTGTGTGCTGTTATATTCTTCTTTCTGGTGTATTTACTTCTGTACAAAAAGGTCTTAATGGAAATACACACTACTGTGCGATGTTAAGTTATCTGATGGCTCTTTCGATACATCTCTGTATTCCTGTCCATACTTAAATAGAGTTTTTAAAAATGTTTTTGTAAATAGATGAAGTGGAAAAATTCTCAGCAATACTTCCAGTTCCAGTTCAATTGTTTTGGTCTAAAGTTTTGAATTTCCTTTTAATTACTGATAATTCTCCTTTTACTAAATAAACCTGCATGTAGCATCATTAGGGTTAGACCTCTCATTACAGTTCATGGAGTGTATCCAAATTACAATACTTCAAACCTTGACAAAGGTCCTAATTGGAATTAAAATGTTGGCAGTTTGGTTCTGGAATTTTTGGAATGAAATGATGCCAATTAACTTCAATAAACAAAGAAATGTTTAATAAAATTAGAGGGGGGGGGAGGGGGAGGGGGGTGAAAGAAAGTGGAAGACATATTTGTAAAATAACAGCCTGTCCAACCTACCAAACTCCACTAACATCTAGTTGTGAAGCTGTAGAAACATTTTTCAACTTTCTTGTACAATTTTAGGTGTATGCCAAGTTATTATAATGTAGAAGAATTAACAAAATTAGACCAGCCCTGATGTAATGACATTTACCCATGCCAAACAAGTGTACTCCAGATTTTGATTACTAATGTACAGGTAACTTTTTTTGTATACATTAAGACTGTATAGCATAGTAAATGCTCCCCAAAGAGTAGTGTGAGTTTAACCCCTTAAAGACACAACTTCTGGAATAAAAGGGAATCATGACGGAATATTTCCAACATGTGTCCTTAACGGGTTAAAGGGATACCAAACACACCACGACAGCTTCATCTCACTGAAGTGGTTTTGGTGCATACACCTCTTTTTTCAGGCAATGTAAGACATTTAACATATATCTGAAACCATACCTTTGGTGGCTGTCAGATTAGCAGCCACTAGACGTATTTCCACAATGAAGACTTTTGAAAATCAAAGGTCTTCAAGAATGGTGATATTTTCAGTGTTTCTCTATGAAATGTATTGGATTAAATGAAATTTAATATTACTATGGCTTTTACCAGAGGCAGAGCAACGACCTTGAGGAGACGGTCTTATGCTGGAAAAAGTGGTTTCCTTAAATTTAAAATTTAAAAAAAAAAGTAATTAAAAACAATATATTTATTTTTAACATTAGAAAGTTCAGTAGGTGAAGGGCAGAGATACATGTTTGCATCATGTAATATTGTAGCATCTACATGGTACAATATCCCATTGCACAGCCATCACCTCTGGGATCTGAGCCAGCCCACCATGCAACTCTCTCTTTACTAGGGTGCTTCTGTGATTGCCACCAATCTCCCTGACAGATAATCTGTCCACGTCCAAACAGCTGCCGGTCATGGCCACATACTGGCCAATGGACTTCATGGCCCCTTGCTTGTAACTCTTCTGCCACGTCCTTCAAAATGCCATCCTCAAGGAACAACTGCCATTTACGATCTGTATAAAAAAAAAATAGAGTAAGTACATGGTTAAGATGCACTTTAAAAGTAAAATGATGCACATACACAAAGCGAGTAGACATACATGGCTATTAAAGGGAAAATTCAAATTGAATTTCAAGTTTAAGGTCAAAATAGCCAAACTGAAAAAATTCTCTATTGTAGCGATGCTTCTAGTTTAGATACTCTGACTTTAAATTTGAAATTCACTTTGAATTCTCACTTTAGTAAATAACATTTTCAGAATTCGTACACAGTATGATTAAGAAAAAGGGTGAGTATGATTAAGAAAAAGGGTACAAAGAGGTTTTTATGAGAATATCTGTAACTAGCAATCATATCAAAAATGTTCAAGCAATTTAGTTTATTCTGGATTTCATATATGTTGATTTTGGCTTTATTAATATGATATATTATCTTGACCGAGATTATTCTGAAATATAGAATTATTGAGGTGTCTTACTTTTTACAGGACATCTATGAAAAATGTAGGTGAATGTAATAAGTCATATCAGTAGTGGATTAATTCACTAAACTTTAAGTTGATAGCTGGGTTGGAAAATGTCACTTAAAACTAGCAGAACCAAAATACTAACAATAACTCATAGAATGGTGAATAAATCACCAATCATAAACACAAAATAATTCATTGTATGTGTGGAAAAGCGATGAGTTGGATCATTATAGTATGTTTAATAGTCTTATTAACCCCTTCAACTCAGCAGTTGTGTATATACGATTGTCACACCCCACAATCATGTATACATGATTTGCATAATTTCAAATGAAATTTGCTTATTGCAAATTAATTTTGTTTGCAAATTATGCCTTTAAACAATGCTGAAAAACAAAAGCCACGAAATTGTGAACTTCATAGTGCTGAACACAGAGACTGACTGTTCAGCACTCTGTAGCAGCTCTTCTCCTCAGAGCTGCTACAGTACCTGAGTGAATGGAGGGGAAGCGGGCTGCATCCTCTCTCCTCCAGTTTCACACTGACATTACATGTCTGCTGACTATAAGCAGAGAGCTGATGCCTGCCACCTATTCTTACTCCAGTCTCATTTTAGTGAGATAATGCTGCCGGGGAGCAAGAGCTGCTTCCTCTCAGGTTTGAGAAAGCTGGCTGCTAAATCTGCAGTCCTAGGGAAAGGGGTATAGGGCTTTCATATCTGCTCTGTTCTCTCCCTGTGTTCACAGGGAGCATGATCGCGGATCCATTGGACAGCCACCCTCTTCTAAGAGGAGAAGCTAACTAGAGGGTGGCTGAGGCTAATAAGGGCTGAAAATGTGGCTGAGAGCAGAGGGCAGAGTGATAGTGTGCTGTAAGTCCTGGCAGTAGGCAGCACACTCTTCCCTGCTCACTATGTGAGGTTACACTACACATCATTATTGAGCTGCATGTTGGCTGATAACATGAATTACAACACACTATTACCACTGCACCACCAGGGTAAATGTGCATGTGTTTCTAACAGTGTATCTGTGGGTGAGATCAGATGTGTGTCTGTCAGCATCTAAGTGTGTATGTATTTAAAAAAAGAAACACGTAATATAATGGCGCTAATAGAGTATATTTGATGGAGAGAATCAAATTCTAAAATAGAATAAAATGAAGAGGCACCCTACCTAGTGCAATAACTCAAAAAACATTGTAAAACAATATATACAAAAAATGTGCACTGTGGAATAACTCAAAAAACACTGTAAAAACAATATATACAAAAAATGTGCACTGTGGAATAACTCAAATACACTGTAAAAACAATATAAACAAAAAAGGTTCAGTCTAAAAAAACAGACTGATATTTAAAATTTAAAAAGAGCCTCTCTCCCTGTAAATCTAACTAGACAGGCATAGTTAGATTTACAGGGAGAGAGGCTCTTTTAATTTTAAATATCAGTCTGTTTTTTTAGACTGAATACTGACTACATTTCACTTTCCATCTCTCCCTTATATATCTATTAGCTCTATTGTGAGCCTTTTTGTTATACCTACTACTGACATTTTTAAGTGGGGAATTTTGTTGGGGGTCTAGCCATCTGTAACCCATACCCTTCTAGTATTTTACAATAAAGCTGATAACTAGGGTTGAGGCAGGACAGTAGATGGCAGATATTTAGCCCCTTATATATATACCCCCCTTTTCTTTCCTGGCATGGAATTTGAGTCACACTTGTATATACTTTATTTGATTTTTTCTGCTCTTGGGTCTCTAGTTATATTTTTATTTACCATTTTACCATCAGGTTCTAGATTACACTCGATCGCTATAGATATTTCCAGATATGTGGTTAGTCCCTAGGACATAAGGAGACTGACTGCATTGCGTAATATTTCTTGTTCTTTGTTTATTTACAAGTATCATATGGTTGAGGAAAACCAGCAATATTAGGAGAACATTAAGATCCTATGATTTGTATCTTCTTTTTAAATATCAAGCAGTTTGTGAGATACCTGCAATGGAAGTTAAAAAGATATTCCATGTATTTCCATTGGTCCTTGAGTGGTGCACTAGTTATAAAACAAGATGTTGATAAAAGGCAAAGTGATCAAGTGATCTGCCTGTCAGGAGGGTAGTAGTGAAGGAGTATCAGAAGTAGTTAAATTATGTTCCAAATAGTATAGTCACATAATTAAAAATGTTTTAGAAATATAATTATGAATCACACATTTTGAATTATGACATGTACTGAAATCAGATTTGTTTCCATGATTTAATGGTTAACGTGGATTTCATTCAAATTACATTTAAAATTCATGTTTTTTTTTTATTTCTATAACACTTTTAGTCATTTACCCTTTCCACCCCCGACCAGTACCTCCCTAAATAAATGCTTCACCTTTTTTGGAGTATTCCACATAAAAACGAGGGGCATCAACAGCTTGTTGAGGATTCATCCTATATTCTGCCATGTTGAATAGAACCTAGGATATTATGACAGTAGTATTACATCAGTGAAAATAATTTACCAGAATACTAGATGTGCAAATATAAAAGTTTATTTAAAATTAGGAATGGGAAGAGCGATCGTTCTCAAAGGAAAATATTATCTAATGTTGTGATTTGGGCTTTTCAGTCTTTCAGTAAAGTTTATGTGACTCTGTATATTGTTAATCCATACTTTAGCCCACAATTCAGCAATTAAAGATTTAAATAATTATAAATATTGCAAATATACTTGCACATATTCTATATTCAATTCATCTAATCTAATATTATAGAACACATACATTAGTATTTAATATTTCTATTAGTGTAGTTTTCAAACATATCATGGGTGTATAGATTATGACATATAGACTTGCGTGTGGTATGTAACATACTGTAGACACCACAACAGGAGCGTGGAAAAGTATTTTGGCTGAATACCAACCAGGAGTTATATCAGCAGCCAACCAACATGCTGCTTACAGTAATGAAACACTCTGAGATTTAAACAGGTGGAAACATCTGATTGTTTTCTGACAATGTTTTTTTTTATTCATTCAAATATTCTGCCTGGTATTATAAAGGGGATGTGGTGGCACATGCATTACTTAGTAGTGATGCTGTTGTAAAGACTAAAATATATGTAAAATACATATAAAAGGAACAAAACACACACACACTGTCTCTCTCTCTTTTAAACTATTCAAGGCTATTTAAAATCATCTATCTTAGCAAACAGATATGGGGATTTTGGTACACCATATGGCCATAGCGTATTTAGTTCACCACCACAGTATCCCAGTGTGCGTGGCCCTGCTTACAATGTAGCACCCAAGGAGGGTTAGTCTGTTACATTAGTCCGTTTTAACTCACATACCTGACAGAGCGCCCCTGCTGGCTGCCACACTTTTCTCAGGCTCCTGACCTCTCCAGGAATTATCTTAATTTTAACATCCTTACATAATTCATCACAAATATTTCCTTCACATATCACACAAGAGGATTTACCAAAATTGAATGGATGGCATTACTAAACTGAGATACACAACGGATTGAAATATACTTCCACTGGACCATCTTACTACCAGGAAGAGATACCTTCAGGTGAACACCACAAACAAGGTACATAAAAAAAAAAAAAAAAGACTCACCTTTGGCTTCCAATATCATTTCTATGCGGATGACACGCAAATCTATCTGTCCTCTTCTGATCTCTCCACATCCCTCTTAACTAGTGTCTCTGACTGCCTCTCTGTTATTTCTAACTTGATGGCTGCCCACTTCCTTAAACTCAACTTGGCCAAAACTGAAATTCTGGTCTTTCCTCCCTCAAGTGTTGCTACTCCTGTGTCTGTCTCCCTCTAAGTCAACGGTGCTAACATCAGCTCCACCACGCAGGCTCACTGCCTTTTGACTCCGACCTCTCCTTCATGCATCATGCTCAGTCTAATGCCAAATCCTGCCGCTTCTATCTCAAAAACATTGCATGCATCCGACCCTACTTAACACCAGATGCGACAAAGGTGCTGGTCCATTCCACTGTATTTTCTCACCTTGACTACTGTAATCCGCTTTTCAGTGGTCTTATGTGCTCCCAACTTGCACTGTTACAGTCCATAATGAATGCAGCAGCGAGACTCATCTTCCTGTCCGCCCGCACCCTTCTGTTAGTCCCTACATTGGCTGTAAGTTATAGGGTTCAATTTAAAATTCTGGTTCTTGCTCTCAAATCTCTACATAATGCTGCTCCCACCATCTATCCTCCCTAATACACAAGTATTTCCCGTCTAGGCCCTTACGTTCTACTGAAGACTTACGTCTATCTTCTGTCTGTACTCCCACCTCTGATGCTCGCCTTCAATACGCTTCGAGGGCTGCACTGTTCCTGTAGAATTCACTTCCCTCCTCTGTTAGATGCTCACCCAGTCTCTACTCCCTCAAAAAATCATTAAAAACCCACTTCTTCATAAAAGCGTATCAATTAAACTGTTACTAGCGCCTGACTGATTCCTCTCTTGCAACTGTCACTAGTCTAATACTAGCCTTACCTTTTGTGTCACTTTACTCCACTCCCTCTAGCATGTAAGCTCATTGAGCAGGGCCCTCAATCCCTCTGTTCCTGTGTGTCCAACTTTTCTGGTTACAACTACGTTTTTTCGTCCACCCACTGTAAAGCACTGCGGAATATGTTGGCACTATATAAATAATAACATAATAATAATAATGTGTAAATTGGGTTTTGGATTTGATCATCCATTCAGCTCAGATTTCATTTCTAAACACCTAGAAAACTAATTGATGAAAACTAGTTCACTAAAACACATTGGTTTTGAACTCCTATAATCTGACCTGCATGCATGCTCTCTTATCTGTTATATTCAATGCAGCCTGAAGTGCAAAATCTCACACCTCACTCTGGCCTGAATCCTATAGAGCAGGGCAATGTCACCAGTCCCCTTACTGCTAACAGGGACATTGCTTTTTTTTTATTGAGAATATGTTGACAAATTTAGACAATACAAACTCAAATGTTTTAATACCCATGTGTTGTGTCCAATTAAGATATGTTGGATTATTTGTGCAAATACAATGGAACATATAAATACAGTTTAAAATTGATTCTGTCTACGTCCTGAGGACGTGGTTCAGCAGTGCTTGTGGTTACATTGGAGTTGCCTTGGGCAGTTATAATTTTATCAGTGATATTTTATTTTGAAAACCTTGATTTTCAAAGATAGTCACAGATAGGTTTGGAATTAGACACAGCCATGTCTTTAACCTGTACTCTTCATTCGATGTCCTTTGGGCATTTCTAAATTCACAATTCCATATTTGGAGAATGTTTCTGTAGATGCTATTTTATGTTGATTGAGTAACTCCTTGTCACTTGCTAAGTATTATTACTTACTGCTAATTGGCCAAATATATATTGAGTTTGGTAGGTGCCATCATTCCTGTGTTTGCTGAGGCATTTACATTACTAGTATATTTACCCTGCATATATTAATACCTTGCAAATACAAGCATTAAAGGACATCATGGTGTCTAACAGTTATTACCTGAATATGACCTTGAGGTTGCATGAAGCCTCCCATTACACCAAAAGAACATAGCAAGTCCTGGGTAGTGGTAGCCGTGGCCATTGCAGGTATGATCGTGTGAAAGGGACGTTTTCCAGGTGCCAAACAATTTGGATGACTAGGAGACAGGGAGAAATTTTTTCCTCGGTTCTGCAAGCATGCAAAAAACAAACAAACACCAGACTGTAAAGCATTTTGACTACTTTATTGTATCAAGAGTATGTTAGGTAATTGAAGAACATCTTTCGAACACTAACTATGGCATTTAAACATTGATACCCAAACTTACAATTTATTAGTTATTGTAAATTAGTGAAGTTAGTGAACAGATTATGTCAGGTATCCTGGACTCCAAGAATAGTAGCTTGGAATTTAAAGTAACACTCCAGCACCATAACTATTACAGCATGACCTTTTAAAATTTTTAACATAATTAGACCCCTACCTGGGTTCTGCTGGGCTCTGTGTCCAGTCTTCTTTAGCTGTAGAAGATAGATGACAACTTTGTGCAAGATATGAACTCATAAACTGTCTGAAAGCTTATGCTGAGCTCACTCAATCAAAGAAGTTCTGATCTTGCGCAAAATTGACATCCATATCTACAGTTTGAGAAGACTGGAAGCAGTGTGGGTGCCCAGGCAAGTGTCACACTAAAATGGTTTGACAGTGGGAAGGTGTTAAGGCACAACTGGCACCATAACCACAACAAATGGTTATGGTGCTTAACTCCACCCCATATGCAAATTTCCCCATAGTGAAAATATAACTAGTTAGATACCTGACAAATTATTCCTATGCCCTTCTCCGCCATTGGTAAGTTTGTTTTTATTTCTTTTTTAATTCATTTATTTTCTTATATACTATCCCAGATAAGACCAACAGTCCTCTGTGTAATACAAAATGAGTTAGTTTTACTGCTGAAGGCACTTGACCAGTAAGGCTATGCTTGGTAGCAAGAATCACACCAGGTATGATGATTCCATACAGAGGTCGGATCTAGACTTTATGAGGCCTTAGGCGAAACTCAAACATGAGGCCCCACTAACAAAAAAGTGAAAAAAATAGAGTTGCAATACATGCACACTGTCACATATACACATTAATGCACAGTTTACCTGTGTATGTGCCTGAGAGTGTGTCTGACAGAGAGTATCCGTGTGTGTGTGTGTGTGTGTGTGTGTGAGAGAATGTATGTCTCTGCGAGCATGTTTGTGTTTTTGTCTGGGACCCTATGTGTATGGGGTAGCTGCTTGAAGTGTTTTGTGTGTATGGGGAGTGATGGTGGGGGGGGGATGGTGAGAGGGAGGGGGCTGATGGTGAGGGGGGTGATGTGAGAGGGAGGGCTGATGGTGAGGGGGGATGGTGAGAGGGAGGGACTGATGGTGAGGGGGTGTTGTGGAGAGGGAGGGGCTGATGTTGAGGGAGGGATGTGTGGTGGGGGAGGCTGGGGGGGTGGTGGTGGGGGGTGATGGGTGAGGGAGTTGGGTTGATGGTGAGGGGGGGAAGGTGAGGGGGGTGGTGGTGGAGGGTGATGTGAGAGGGAGTGGAGCTGATGTTGAGTGAGGGGGGCTGTTGTTGAGGGGGCGTGATGCTGAGAAAAGGGGCGATGCTGAGGAAGGAGGTGATGGTGAGGGGGTGATGCTGAGGGTGTTGAGGGGGTGATGGGGAGAGGGGGGAAGACAACATACCCTTTATTCCCAGTTAGTCTGGTGGTCGTGAGACCATCAGAGCGTTGCCATGGTAACCCGCAGGAGCGCTCTGATTGGCCAGTTCTCGGCGAGACACATAGTCTGCAGCTCTGCTCACCTGGTAGCATACTGAGCAAGCCGCCGGGCCCCCTCCTGGTGTCGAGTCCTCGGTCTGCCCTCAGGCGGTTTAGGCGGCCGCCTAAACCGCCTAATTAGAGAGCCACCTCTGATTCCATACATGGTCTCCCTAACTATAGGATTTACACCCCAAAAGGTTTTGGCCTGAGAAACTACAATGATGTTTACTGTTTTAGTGGTCTCTGTCAGGGTTATTTACTAAAGGGAGAATTCAAAGTGAATTCCAAATTTAAGGCCAAAGTAGTTGAATTGATAGCATAGCTGGCTTAGACAATTTTTCCAGTTTGGCTAATTTGACCTTAATTTGGAAATTCACTTTGAATTCACCATAAGTTCTCACTTTTGTGAATAACCCTATGTGATTTTCGATGGAGCTGTGCCCAGAACAAGTGAGAAAAAGTAATCAACATAGGGAAAACCAGGAGCAGCAGTAGAAAAAAAAATCATGTATATATTATATATGTATTGAATGTTTAATATATTTAGATTTTGCTGCTTCTGCTTTTTTCCTTCTATTTCTCACTTCTTACTTGATCTGTGAATAAAATCAACATTTTACTGTCCAATTGCATTTCGGGTCATCTTTTTTCCCATCCATAATTTATTTTGTATGATGCTAAAGGAGGAATTCAGAATCCTAAATTAATATGAACATGCCCCTCCACTGGGTTTCATTTGTGTTACGGTTTGGCTAGATTTTGGCTCGAAGTTCAGGAATTCGACTGATCATCCAATAGGCCCAAATCGCTGTTCGGAATAAAACAAATCTCCAAATTTAACATGGGATCACCTGCATTTTCTGTCTAGTTAAGTGAGTCCAATGTTGAAAAACAAACCCCCATCTCATTATATGTATTGTTAAATTCACAGCCATGAGTTAACCCCTTAAGGACACAGCTTCAGAAGCTTGACTTACGCTTAATGACACAAGCAATTTTTGCATTTTCTTGCTGTTTGCGTTCAACTGCAATTTGTATCTCTCTCATTTATTGCACCGACACATATTATATACTGTTTTTTAAAGGACAGAAAGGGCTTTAATTTGATATAACATATATATATATAAATGCTTACTTATTATAAAAAAAATACAGAAAAATGCAAAAAAAATGAAAAATATTGGTTTTTTTTACAGTTTTTGCAATAATAATGTGTGCATAATTAGTGCAGGTTAAGGAAAGTAATTAAAAATAAATTTATTTATTTGTTCTGATTTACAGAATATATAATGTGTCTGGGATTTTAAGTTTTTTTGGTAGTTACAGGTCACAAAGCACAAGGAGTAAAATAAAATTTTAATGTGGAGCGATTTTAGAATTTGGTATGTTTGTCTTGTAAGCTTAATAGCCATAAAAGAAAACAAAATTGCCACACAAAAGTATATATTTATTAAAAGTAGACATCACGGGCTATTTACCTAAGGTCTACGTAGCCATTTCACCGCCAACCTCTGCTAAATATTGGAGTAAAATTGTGTTCTTTTTGGTTTTTAGCACACAAACTTATAACAGAGAAATTCTCGTGTATATTTTGTAAAGTTGGTGTGTGCTATTCCTGTACAAAGTTTTATTTTGTGTTCAGTTACATCTGCTGAGTAAAATGACACCCCCATTGTATGTCTTTTGCACTATTTCGTGAAGTTACAGTGCCATACAGGATACATGTCCTTTTCAGTATTCACAGTAGAATTTTGAGAGATGGATTTAATGAGCCTTGGCTTCCATTTGGGGTATTATAACAGTTTGACTGTTCAAAAAAACCCCACAAAGGCCCACCATTTGTAAAAGTAGACACTCCAGGGTATCTTATAAGGTGCATATTGTGCCTTAACATGCCCCCATTTTTTCACCAATATATGCCAAAGTATGTGGTAAAAAAAATTTTTGTGCATTTTTTACATACGGATTGCATTTTTGCTAGGCGTTTTGTATATTTCATATGTGCCACTAAGTTCAAACCCCCCAAATTATGCTCAGCTAAGTCTTCTGAGTAAAATGACACCCCTTATGAATGTCTTTGGCACTATTTCGTGAAGCTACAGTGCCATATAGGAGACCTGTCCTTTACAGTATTCACAGTAGAATTTTGAGAGATGGATTTAATGAGCCTTAGCTTCCATTTGAGGTATTATAACAGTTTGACTGTTCAAAAAACCCCCACAAAGGCCTACCATTTGTAAAAGTAGACACTCCAGGTTATCTCATAAGGTGCATATTGTGCCTTGACATACCCCCATTTTTTCACCAATATATGCCAAAGTATGTGGTAAAAAAATTATTTTGTGCATTTTTTACATACGGAT
>OW240913.1:76591565-76641485 GCA_933207985.1 Pelobates cultripes | reverse complement strand
GATATTTAGCCCCTTATATATATACCCCCCTTTTCTTTCCTGGCATGGAATTTGAGTCACACTTGTATATACTTTATTTGATTTTTTCTGCTCTTGGGTCTCTAGTTATATTTTTATTTACCATTTTACCATCAGGTTCTAGATTACACTCGATCGCTATAGATATTTCCAGATATGTGGTTAGTCCCTAGGACATAAGGAGACTGACTGCATTGCGTAATATTTCTTGTTCTTTGTTTATTTACAAGTATCATATGGTTGAGGAAAACCAGCAATATTAGGAGAACATTAAGATCCTATGATTTGTATCTTCTTTTTAAATATCAAGCAGTTTGTGAGATACCTGCAATGGAAGTTAAAAAGATATTCCATGTATTTCCATTGGTCCTTGAGTGGTGCACTAGTTATAAAACAAGATGTTGATAAAAGGCAAAGTGATCAAGTGATCTGCCTGTCAGGAGGGTAGTAGTGAAGGAGTATCAGAAGTAGTTAAATTATGTTCCAAATAGTATAGTCACATAATTAAAAATGTTTTAGAAATATAATTATAAATCACACATTTTGAATGATGACATGTACTGAAATCAGATTTGTTTCCATGATTTAATGGTTAATGTGGATTTCATTCAAATTACATTTAAAATTCATATGTTTTTTTTATTTCTATAACACTTTTAGTCATTTACCCTTTCCACCCCCGACCAGTAACCCCCCAAATAAATGCTTCACCTTTTTTGGAGTATTCCACATAAAAACGAGGGGCATCAACAGCTTGTTGAGGATTCATCCTATATTCTGCCATGTTGAATAGAACCTAGGATATTATGACAGTAGCATTACATCAGTGAAAATAATTTACCAGAATACTAGATGTGCAAATATAAAAGTTTATTTAAAATTGGTAATGGGAAGAGCGATCGTTCTCAAAGGAAAATATTATCTAATGTTGTGATTTGGGCTTTTCAGTCTTTCAGTAAAGTTTATGTGACTCTGTATATTGTTAATCCATACTTTAGCCCACAATTTATCAATTAAAGATTTAAATAATTATAAATATTGCAAATATACTTGCACATATTCTATATTCAATTCATCTAATCTAATATTATAGAACACATACATTAGTATTTAATATTTCTATTAGTGTAGTTTTCAAACATATCATGGGTGTATAGATTATGACATATAGACTTGCGTGTGGTATGTAACATACTGTAGACACCACAACAGGAGCGTGGAAAAGTATTTTGGCTGAATACCAACCAGGAGTTATATCAGCAGCCAACCAACATGCTGCTTACAGTAATGAAACACTCTGAGATTTAAACAGGTGGAAACATCTGCTTGTTTTCTGACAATGTTTTTTTTTATTCATTCAAATATTCTGCCTGGTATTATAAAGGGGATGTGGTGGCACATGCATTACTTAGTAGTGATGCTGTTGTAAAGACTAAAATATATGTAAAATACATATAAAAGGAACAAAACACACACACACTGTCTCTCTCTCTCTCTCTTTTAAACTATTCAAGGCTATTTAAAATCATCTATCTTAGCAAACAGATATGGGGATTTTGGTACACCATATGGCCATAGCGTATTTAGTTCACCACCACAGTATCCCAGTGTGCGTGGCCCTGCTTACAATGTAGCACCCAAGGAGGGTTAGTCTGTTACATTAGTCCGTTTTAACTCACATACCTGACAGAGCGCCCCTGCTGGCTGCCACACTTTTCTCAGGCTCCTGACCTCTCCAGGAATTATCTTAATTTTAACATCCTTACATAATTCATCACAAATATTTCCTTCACATATCACACAAGAGGATTTACCAAAATTGAATGGATGGCATTACTAAACTGAGATACACAACGGATTGAAATATACTTCCACTGGACCATCTTACTACCAGGAAGAGATACCTTCAGGTGAACACCACAAACAAGGTACATAAAAAAAAAAAAAAAAGACTCACCTTTGGCTTCCAATATCATTTCTATGCGGATGACACGCAAATCTTTCTGTCCTCTTCTGATTTCTCCACATCCCTCTTAACTAGTGTCTCTGACTGCCTCTCTGTTATTTCTAACTTGATGGCTGCCCACTTCCTTAAACTCAACTTGGCCAAAACTGAAATTCTGGTCTTTCCTCCCTCAAGTGTTGCTACTCCTGTGTCTGTCTCCCTCTAAGTCAACGGTGCTAACATCAGCTCCACCACGCAGGCTCACTGCCTTTTGACTCCGACCTCTCCTTCATGCATCATGCTCAGTCTAATGCCAAATCCTGCCGCTTCTATCTCAAAAACATTGCATGCATCCGACCCTACTTAACACCAGATGCGACAAAGGTGCTGGTCCATTCCACTGTATTTTCTCACCTTGACTACTGTAATCCGCTTTTCAGTGGTCTTATGTGCTCCCAACTTGCACTGTTACAGTCCATAATGAATGCAGCAGCGAGACTCATCTTCCTGTCCGCCCGCACCCTTCTGTTAGTCCCTACATTGGCTGTAAGTTATAGGGTTCAATTTAAAATTCTGGTTCTTGCTCTCAAATCTCTACATAATGCTGCTCCCACCATCTATCCTCCCTAATACACAAGTATTTCCCGTCTAGGCCCTTACGTTCTACTGAAGACTTACGTCTATCTTCTGTCTGTACTCCCACCTCTGATGCTCGCCTTCAATACGCTTCGAGGGCTGCACTGTTCCTGTAGAATTCACTTCCCTCCTCTGTTAGATGCTCACCCAGTCTCTACTCCCTCAAAAAATCATTAAAAACCCACTTCTTCATAAAAGCGTATCAATTAAACTGTTACTAGCGCCTGACTGATTCCTCTCTTGCAACTGTCACTAGTCTAATACTAGCCTTACCTTTTGTGTCACTTTACTCCACTCCCTCTAGCATGTAAGCTCATTGAGCAGGGCCCTCAATCCCTCTGTTCCTGTGTGTCCAACTTTTCTGGTTACAACTACGTTTTTTCGTCCACCCACTGTAAAGCACTGCGGAATATGTTGGCACTATATAAATAATAACATAATAATAATAATGTGTAAATTGGGTTTTGGATTTGATCATCCATTCAGCTCAGATTTCATTTCTAAACACCTAGAAAACTAATTGATGAAAACTAGTTCACTAAAACACATTGGTTTTGAACTCCTATAATCTGACCTGCATGCATGCTCTCTTATCTGTTATATTCAATGCAGCCTGAAGTGCAAAATCTCACACCTCACTCTGGCCTGAATCCTATAGAGCAGGGCAATGTCACCAGTCCCCTTACTGCTAACAGGGACATTGCTTTTTTTTATTGAGAATATGTTGACAAATTTAGACAATACAAACTCAAATGTTTTAATACCCATGTGTTGTGTCCAATTAAGACATGTTGGATTATTTGTGCAAATACAATGGAACATATAAATACAGTTTAAAATTGATTCTGTCTACGTCCTGAGGACGTGGTTCAGCAGTGCTTGTGGTTACATTGGAGTTGCCTTGGGCAGTTATAATTTTATCAGTGATATTTTATTTTGAAAACCTTGATTTTCAAAGATAGTCACAGATAGGTTTGGAATTAGACACAGCCATGTCTTTAACCTGTACTCTTCATTCGATGTCCTTTGGGCATTTCTAAATTCACAATTCCATATTTGGAGAATGTTTCTGTAGATGCTATTTTATGTTGATTGAGTAACTCCTTGTCACTTGCTAAGTATTATTACTTACTGCTAATTGGCCAAATATATATTGAGTTTGGTAGGTGCCATCATTCCTGTGTTTGCTGAGGCATTTACATTACTAGTATATTTACCCTGCATATATTAATACCTTGCAAATACAAGCATTAAAGGACATCATGGTGTCTAACAGTTATTACCTGAATATGACCTTGAGGTTGCATGAAGCCTCCCATTACACCAAAAGAACATAGCAAGTCCTGGGTAGTGGTAGCCGTGGCCATTGCAGGTATGATCGTGTGAAAGGGACGTTTTCCAGGTGCCAAACAATTTGGATGACTAGGAGACAGGGAGAAATTTTTTCCTCGGTTCTGCAAGCATGCAAAAAACAAACAAACACCAGACTGTAAAGCATTTTGACTACTTTATTGTATCAAGAGTATGTTAGGTAATTGAAGAACATCTTTCGAACACTAACTATGGCATTTAAACATTGATACCCAAACTTACAATTTATTAGTTATTGTAAATTAGTGAAGTTAGTGAACAGATTATGTCAGGTATCCTGGACTCCAAGAATAGTAGCTTGGAATTTAAAGTAACACTCCAGCACCATAACTATTACAGCATGACCTTTTAAAATTTTTAACATAATTAGACCCCTACCTGGGTTCTGCTGGGCTCTGTGTCCAGTCTTCTTTAGCTGTAGAAGATAGATGACAACTTTGTGCAAGATATGAACTCATAAACTGTCTGAAAGCTTATGCTGAGCTCACTCAATCAAAGAAGTTCTGATCTTGCGCAAAATTGACATCCATATCTACAGTTTGAGAAGACTGGAAGCAGTGTGGGTGCCCAGGCAAGTGTCACACTAAAATGGTTTGACAGTGGGAAGGTGTTAAGGCACAACTGGCACCATAACCACAACAAATGGTTATGGTGCTTAACTCCACCCCATATGCAAATTTCCCCATAGTGAAAATATAACTAGTTAGATACCTGACAAATTATTCCTATGCCCTTCTCCGCCATTGGTAAGTTTGTTTTTATTTCTTTTTTAATTCATTTATTTTCTTATATACTATCCCAGATAAGACCAACAGTCCTCTGTGTAATACAAAATGAGTTAGTTTTACTGCTGAAGGCACTTGACCAGTAAGGCTATGCTTGGTAGCAAGAATCACACCAGGTATGATGATTCCATACAGAGGTCGGATCTAGACTTTATGAGGCCTTAGGCGAAACTCAAACATGAGGCCCCACTAACAAAAAAGTGAAAAAAAATAGAGTTGCAATACATGCACACTGTCTCATATACACATTAATGCACAGTTTACCTGTGTATGTGCCTGAGAGTGTGTCTGACAGAGAGTATCCGTGTGTGTGTGTGTGTGTGTGTGTGTGAGAGAATGTATGTCTCTGCGAGCATGTTTGTGTTTTTGTCTGGGACCCTATGTGTATGGGGTAGCTGCTTGAAGTGTTTTGTGTGTATGGGGAGTGATGGTGGGGGGGGGATGGTGAGAGGGGGTGATGTGAGGGGGAGGGGGGCTGATGGTGAGGGGGATGGTGAGAGGGAGGGACTGATGGTGAGGGGGTGTTGTGAGAGGGAGGGGGCTGATGTTGAGGGAGGGGGTTGATGGTGACGGGAGGCGATGGTGAGGGGGTGATGGTGAGGGGGGTGATGGTGAGGGAGGTGGGTTGATGGTGAGGGAGGGGGTTGAAGGTGAGGGGGTGGTGGTGGAGGGTGATGTGAGAGGGAGTGGAGCTGATGTTGAGTGAGGGGGGCTGTTGTTGAGGGGGCGTGATGCTGAGAAAAGGGGCGATGCTGAGGAAGGAGGTGATGGTGAGGGGGTGATGCTGAGGGTGTTGAGGGGGTGATGGGGAGAGGGGGGAAGACAACATACCCTTTATTCCCAGTTAGTCTGGTGGTCGTGAGACCATCAGAGCGTTGCCATGGTAACCCGCAGGAGCGCTCTGATTGGCCAGTTCTCGGCGAGACACATAGTCTGCAGCTCTGCTCACCTGGTAGCATACTGAGCAAGCCGCCGGGCCCCCTCCTGGTGTCGAGTCCTCGGTCTGCCCTCAGGCGGTTTAGGCGGCCGCCTAAACCGCCTAATTAGAGAGCCACCTCTGATTCCATACATGGTCTCCCTAACTATAGGATTTACACCCCAAAAGGTTTTGGCCTGAGAAACTACAATGATGTTTACTGTTTTAGTGGTCTCTGTCAGGGTTATTTACTAAAGGGAGAATTCAAAGTGAATTCCAAATTTAAGGCCAAAGTAGTTGAATTGATAGCATAGCTGGCTTAGACAATTTTTCCAGTTTGGCTAATTTGACCTTAATTTGGAAATTCACTTTGAATTCACCATAAGTTCTCACTTTTGTGAATAACCCTATGTGATTTTCGATGGAGCTGTGCCCAGAACAAGTGAGAAAAAGTAATCAACATAGGGAAAACCAGGAGCAGCAGTAGAAAAAAAAATCATGTATATATTATATATGTATTGAATGTTTAATATATTTAGATTTTGCTGCTTCTGCTTTTTTCCTTCTATTTCTCACTTCTTACTTGATCTGTGAATAAAATCAACATTTTACTGTCCAATTGCATTTCGGGTCATCTTTTTTCCCATCCATAATTTATTTTGTATGATGCTAAAGGAGGAATTCAGAATCCTAAATTAATATGAACATGCCCCTCCACTGGGTTTCATTTGTGTTACGGTTTGGCTAGATTTTGGCTCGAAGTTCAGGAATTCGACTGATCATCCAATAGGCCCAAATCGCTGTTCGGAATAAAACAAATCTCCAAATTTAACATGGGATCACCTGCATTTTCTGTCTAGTTAAGTGAGTCCAATGTTGAAAAACAAACCCCCATCTCATTATATGTATTGTTAAATTCACAGCCATGAGTTAAATGCATTAATTAAATTCATTTTTTTCATACTCAACCTTCCTCATAGTTTCTTACTAGCACGGTGTAATTGGAGTATACATTCATTTAGGAATTGTCTCAATGATGTACGTATGCAATGCTAATTATAGTGAGTTTTCATATGTCATTAATGCGGGATTAAATTAGGTGGTAATAGGTGTTAAGTGATATTACAGAGACTGGTAGTTGAACATTACCTCATGTTCTCATTGTTCGTGATATCAGGTTTACTTAACATTGAAAACTGTGTCAATACATTCATTGTACTTACATAAAAAGGCACATGCTTGGTTTATTTCAAGGTCAACAAACATATATACATAATAAACAGATTTACAAAGCTATGGTAAATTAAATATGCCACATTACAGTTAGGGGTATGCACAGTGACAGTTGTCCATCAGGGAAGTAGAGATAAGAACTGAATTTAGTTATATAAGTTAGTTACATTTTAGCGCCCTATGCTCATGCTCAGGTAAATTAACCCAGCTAATTCAATATTCCCTTAGCAGTTTTAAAAAGACACTGTAGGCAAATCTAGGTTAGCATTGACAAACAAAAACACATTACCCGTCCTTAGAGGTGTCCAGGCTTAATGTAACAGACAAAAGGTAGGAATGCTCTTGAAAGATCAAACAGAGCCACCAACATATAGAACTTTTTTTCAAATACCCTATTTGTGGTTGCGGAAGAGGAGCTGAAACGTTGGGTGGTGTGTCTCCTGTCACTCCTACAAGGTAGCACTTGACACAGACAGTTGACACAGACACAGACTCATAATGTGTTTGATATATTGCCTTTTTTCAGTTTCACTAGTATGTTCTTGTAATCCATGTCCAGTTTGTATTATTATTATTATTACTCACTGATCTATTTGTCTCATTTGGTTGTCCATATTGTAATTACTACATTCCAAAAAATATTTATTTTTTGTTATTTTATTTTGCCTATGATTGCAATAAAATATAATGTTTCAACTACTTGGTGTGCAATAGGTTTCTTCTTTTATTTATTTCTGTGGTTTATGCACTCTTTATATTTATTAATTCTTAGTCTGTGATTTTCGGTCTTGTGTGCTCCTATATACACCAGTATCTCTAATGAGTAACAGGTTCAGGAGTGGGGCATTCATCAGAAATATTGGGGCACCTTACACAGCTAACCTTCTGAGCCCCTTGGATCTGTCCTGAGTCCACCCATAGAGCCCACACCCATTCCTCCATCATCTTGCAGGCACTTAGAGTTGTGGTAGGTTATGTAGTGTGTGTTTGTAGGGGATTTAATGTGTGTCTAGGGATTATATGTATAGGTAGTCCTTCGTGTATAGTATATGCAGTTTGTGCGTGCATAGTGGATGCAATGTGTGTGTATGTGTAGTGGATTAAGTGTGTGTACTGTATGCAATGTGTGTGTAGTGTATACTGTATGCAATGTGTGTGTAGTATGTTTGTTGTGTATGCAGTGTGTGTATAGTGGATACAGTTTGTGTGTAAAAGATACAGTGTGTATATAGTGGATGCAGAATGTGTGTGTGTACATTTGTGAGCTGAGATAAGGTATGTGTTGTGAGGAGTGAAAGAGGAGCAGTTAATAAAAAAATTATTTTTCAACAATTTTCTTTATTTTCTTTTAGCTTTATTAATTGGTTCCCTCCTTCATGTCTCTTAAAGGGACACTATAGGCACCCAGACAGCTTCAGCTAATTGAAATTATCTGGGTACAGTGTCCCTATTGCAGTCCAGAGGCCATACAGTTCCAAACAGCCACAGGAGGAGTTTCCTGTCTGTTAACTGACTTTTGGGTCTGGTACCTGATGCTGGATGTCCTCATGTTCTGCATGAGGCCAAGCATTGTATAATGCTTTCCTATGAGGATGGCCTAGTGCGTGTGCGATTAAGAGTAGGCATTAGGTTGTCAGAGTAGGACCTGCCAAGAACAGAGTGCAATACGTTGTGTCAGGCTTATGCAATGTATGATCATATACTGTACCTAAACCCCCATTATTTTTTGCCTAGGTGAGGTGTTCTTAAATAAAACTATTACATTATGTGAGACTTGGAATTGCTGTTTAGTCAGTGCACTGGATCTTGTATGTTGTACGAATTGACCCCAACAGCACCCTATATTGTATGCATGTTCAGGTGAGTGCAAGCACTTGATTTCATATATATATTTGGGAGACCAGGCCAATTCCCGGTTTTGCACCCCTCCCACAGGTACCTCATTCCAGGGCCCTATTTAAGCTTTCACTGCAGAGAGTCCCAGAAGGAAGTATTTCCAAAGTAAGTGGATTAATCTCGCAAGAGCAGGCATTAGGCTGCTAGAGTAGGAACTGCCAAAAATGGGGTACATTGACTTTGTGGCATTTTTATGCAATGTATGATCAAATACTGTAACTAAACCCGCATTATTTTTTTGCCTGAGTGAGGTGTTTTTAAATAAAACTATTACATTCTGTGAGACTTGAGTTTGCTATTTAGTGAATGAGTGAGTGCGCTGGATCTTGTATGAGTGTATGTGTGTGTGTATATATATATATATATATATATATATAAATATATAGCTTTGGAGCATTGCCATGCCAACCCATGGCCGTATATATACATAAATATATGTCTATGGGTTGGCATGGCAATGCTCCAAAGCTGCACTCTGCATGAGCAGACAGCGAGTCTCTTTACTACTAGTACCACCGAACCATATATAGGGCCTCTTAGAGGTGTATGGCCTTAACCGCCCTGATGGCGGCCCTATTCAAGAGCCTTAAGAGTACTTCCTTGCAGAAATTGTTGTTGTTATTCATGGAACAGACTTCCAATGGAGACGGTAAACACACAAACTGTAAGAATTTAAGATTGCCTAATGTGGGCAGACATGTTGAGTGTATTGTTTCTTAACTGCTTTTAAAAGATCTGATTCTATGTTTATACTACAGAATACTTTTTACGTTTTTCATATTTATCTATTACACACCTGTTTTTTGTTTTTTTATTTGTGTGTGTTTTTTGTTTTTTTTTTGCAATTAAATATGTTACCTGCAAGGTAAATCCACAGTTCTCCGGCACTAGTCCCGTACCAAAATTCATGTAAACACTGTTAATAAAAGAACAAGCATTTCCTTGAGAATCCACCACGGTGAAATAAACTGTATCCCTTCCTGTTTCAAATGGATTCCCGTGATCTCTAGGCGTTGATGCTCTGAAAGAAGCAGCAAGTAAAACATGAGATGATGTGACCAAATATTAAAATAACATTACCCAAACAGCATACACATCATATTTAAAATAATCTTTACATGTTTCTACAGTATAGGAACATTATCACCTCCATAGGCAGTGTTATCGTCGGTCTACACAATTAATCCATTTTACCCTCTAACACGTTATCATGGAAAAATGCAAAACGTCAAAGTATATAGCTTATATGCAGCTTCGGGAGTAATGCTTTTGTTTCCACTTGCAAAACCTCAACATTTCTCAGATAAGAAACATTTTTAGAAATTCTACAGAGAAATAAAATATAAATAAATATATAAATAATTGTACTGGAACTGAACCACTTTTAGGGTGTTACAGGACACTCCATTAATGGAGAACAGATAATTCTGCTACAGTTTCCATATAGTCTTATTATTTTAGTCAGAATTATTGACACTTGTTTGAAGGTTTAGTTATAGTTGCTGCAGTTACGACTTGGCAATAATTTCACGTTGGCGGAGCTGCCTTGGTGGGCTACTAGGTGGCACTGCTGTTCAAGTCAGATTTTGGCACAATTTTACTCCATACGCTCTATAAACTAGCAGCAGGCAGAGCGGTTCTAAAGTCTGCAGTCCTTTTATGACCAGGTAATTTCCATAGACCTAACGTTGCATCAGGTGCTCTATGTGTCACCCAGGGAGTTAAGTTAAGCAAACATTATTATCTAATATACACAAAGGTGTCTAACACGCACTGGTACCAACTCCTAACGGACACCCTGTTGGCTGTTGCGGTCATGAAGTCATCCTTCAACTATAAAGCTGAAGTACTCTAATGGCACATGTAGCACACACAATGACTGCTGCTTTGAGTATAACATTTAAATCTAGGATAGCCACAGAAAGTCTGGGCTTGGTTAGAAGGGGAGTTCTTGCAGGAATTGCAGCCAAGAGAACTGGACCTTTTGCAAGCTGGTTTTAGATATACCCCAATTTAGAAAATGCCGAATTAAATGTACACATGTGTTTATTGGTGGTATATCTACAAAACAAACAGCAATTTCTATTTATTATATTTAGGCAGTGGACTATCCTTTTAACAATGAAAGTTAAAATGTGCCAATTAATGTTCTTTGACAGTTAGATGATTCACTCAAATGGTGGGTAAAGGTGCAGTGTGTTGGTAAAGTAGTCACTTCCAGATATTTTAATTATCAGTTATATTTTTTCATAAATAAACAAATTTTGTTCAAATAAAAACACACCTTTGTTTCTGGTCATCTGTGCATGTGTTTGTTTCCTGCAACTGTTTCATTAAAGATGGTGTTTTAATGCAAAAAAGCAACTGGATTCCCATGCTAGCTAAGATTGCTTAGTAAATTTTACTCTGAAAGGCAAACCAGCCTTATAGATCTTCACAGGTAACAAACTATATATATATAGCCTTGGAAAATGTTAAAGTGTATTTTTGTGTGTGTATTGTTCCCTAATCTGTATTTTGTATTTAGATGGATGTACTTCCTGGACAGAGAAGCTTAAGGGACACTACTCTATCAGGTAGACCATGACCACCTGTGTAGTGATATTTCTGATAATACCTGCTGGAAGTGAGCCCACCTGTGTAATTTGTACTATACATATATTGTGCAAAGTGTTTCTGTACATACTTTGTATATAGTACATTTCTGTTTATTTTCTCCTTGTTGGGTCTTTTTGGGGGGCCACTCCCTTCTTTTGTTGCATACTCCTGTAATGTCCAGCATCCTACTCTCTTTAGACTTAGTGCCTTTGTAATTACATGTTTTGCACTATTTAGTAGATATACCCCATATACATCATGAGTATTTATTGCCTTAACCTTTTTTTTTTTTTTTGTTAGACTTACTTCTCCAAATAACTGTCTAACCAGGTTTCCCCTGTTTTTTTGCTGTGCATGTGACGTCACACTCCGCCATGTTCGGGACATATAGTAGGGGCTGACTTATTTGATGGAGGACACAAGGGGAGTTTTGGTGGGGTCATGTTAAGGCGTTTGTTAACTTTTCATGCAAAGTTATATAAGTTGAGAACATTCCATTTTTCCATTTTGGAATAGGTTATACAGGGACAGCGTAGTGTTGTAATGAGTTGCTCCTTCTATCCTTGTTTAGGAATCCTCTAAGTAAAATCAGTAACTTTTAGGATATATTTGAGGCTACTTAAAATATGCAGCCTACATATATACAATGAATTCCTAATGTGAACATTGATCCACTCTCCTTCTTAAGTCCTTTCCTTCTTCATTCCCTCTGATTTTTGTCTTTACCCTGATTGGTCATATGCATCACAAGGTCAGACAAGCCTATTTATGTGCCATCTAGTCTCATAAACTAAAGGAAATGCAGGACCATAGACACACAAATGAACGTTCTCAGATTTCTTAAAATTGTGATACTTTTCACGGGTAATAAAATCTTTCTTTTGATAACTGTATATTTCACAATTTCCTCCAATCACTTTCTTTTTTATATTGCAGAAAACTGCCATAATTAAAATGAATATATATATATATAGAGAGAGAGAGTTTGTTACCTGTGAAGATCTATAAGGCTGGTTTGCCGTTCAGAGTAAAATTTACTAAGCAATTCTGCAGTTGGCACTGGAGTAACCCGAGGATCTGTGCAATACCACTGACAATCAGAGACGCATAATTTCAGTGCTTCAGTTAAGACGTGGATGTAATCAGCACTATTGTGCCCCATATCTGTAAGATAATGTAGAGCAGGACATAAGGAGGACATTCACAAATAATCTAAATATTTTCCAGCTCTCTGCAAAAATACAAGTTAAGTAAAAATCCCGATATTGTTCAAATGTTTCAGATTTTTTGGTATTAAGATGAATGTTTTTTTTTTTTTTTGTTTGTTTTTCAATAACATCCCTAAATGCATTGATTGGATGAAGAAAACAGAAGTGTAAATGTATTTTATCCTAGTTAGAGGAAGTCCAAGGCCTCTCCTTTATTTTATTAACCTTCACACATGCACAAGTGCTAAGGGAATTGAGAGGATGTTGACACCCACCTGGTTAATAGATGGTATTAGAGACCCTGCACAGTTTTTACCTTAATCACTGCACAAATAGCTTAAACCAATACTCTGAGAGTGATAGCAGTGCCTGCAATGTCTCAGATAGCAAGTATTTTAGTGGAATGTTTTAAATAAACACTAGAATTGTTGGCAATTCAAAGTGAATTTAAAATTTAAGGTCAAAACAGCCAAACTAAAGTGCATAACATTGATAATCTTAAATAACATACCTGAAAAACTGATACTGACATTGTTTTTTGTCTTAAAGGGACACTCCAGGCACCCAGACCACTTCTGCCCATTGGAGTGGTCTGGGTGCCAACTTCCACCACCCTTTTCTATCAGACAGCCACTACAGGGACGTCCGTGTTCTTAGAACACGAAAATTGTTTTAAACGAAGCTGGACGCCCTCACGCTATGCATGAGGTCTTCCAGCGTCACCAGAAACCCCATAGGAAAGCATTGAATAATGCTTTCCTATGGGGAAGTCTAATGCGTGCGCAGTCATTGCCGCACATGTGCATTAGATCTTCCCTGCTGGCTGATATCGACGGGGGGAAACATGGGCGAAGCCTGACCCAGCGCCAAGGGACATCGCGCTGGATTCAGGTAAGTCACTGAAGGGGTTTTAACCCCTTCAGCAACATGGGATGGGGGTGGGAGGGAGAGGGGTACTGCAGGAACCTGCAGTCCCAGGAAAACAAATATGTTTTCCTGGCACTGGAGAGTCCCTTTAAGCCACTTTGTCCCCCCAAAAAAATATATATATATATATTATTTTTTTTTAAGGATTTCAATGCACCACCCGTTAGGCTAAGCAGACTGGTTAAGTTGTTTTACTGTGTGTGTTCATTATGTTCCAATACACCATACTTTATAAGAATTTTAGTATGTTTGAGCTCTCTCTGAAAGTCTGCCTTTGTTTGAGAAGCCTAATCACAAGAAAATATCAACAATCCTTGACACATAGTAATAATAAAACTCATTAAAAGCCATGTTTGGGTACCTTGCACACAAAAATTTTCAAGCAAATTCAGTGCCATCAGTACAGTAATTCCTTGTCCATTTGGTGGCAACTCCCAGACATTTATATCCTAGAAGGAGTTAAGAAACAAATGACCCATGTAAAATAAATTTACAATAATTCATGCATTCGTACATTCTCTTTGTACTATATCTAGATCACATTACATTACGTATAAAGCCCAATGATCACTGTATGACAGATGAACAAACAGCATTTCAGGAAATAGATTGTGAAATCTAAAGGTCATGGGGAGATGGAAGTCTGCGAAGGCCATGAGAATTCCATTTCATAATTTTAAAACGATTGACGTTTGACTTGTACCCTACAAAACACTAATCAGAGACAAAGGTAAACTCAGGTGTGTCATACAATAAAACAACCTACTAAATTATAAACTCATACAACATTTTTTTTCTACTTATCTATAGGATTCCCTTCACAATTATTTGCAGTCATGGAAACTCTCACAATCAAAGGTCAGAACAACTATGCAACCCTAACCTGTTGTTTAGTTCGTTAATGTGGTCAGTGCTTGCTCATTGGTAGGTAAAATGGTTATTGCATTGTAATATCTATGTCTATCTATTTACTATACAAGAACCAGTACTCTCAATCATTCACTAAACAGCAATTTCAAAGCTCACAGACTGTACAGATTTTTTTTTTTAAAAACACCTTCCTAAGGCAATAATAATGGAACTTTTGTTACAGACAGGGTGTTGTCATGAATTAGGGTAACATATATAATATGGGCAAGGAGGTCTCCAAGTAATTAGCATTAGGTTTCTAGGATAGGACCTGCCAAAAATGGGGTGCAATGGTGTTGTGGCAGGCTTATGCAATGTATGATCATGTACTGTAACTCAGGGGTGCCCAAAAAGTAGACCCCCGGATGTTTTAAAACTACAGCTTTTCTAAAGGCATGTAAAGCATCATGGGAGGTATAGTTCTAAAACATCTGGAGATCTACCTTTTGGGCACTCCTGAGTTACAGTACGTGATCATACATTGCATAAGCCTGCCACAACACCATTGTACATCATTTTTGGCAGGTTCTATCCTAGCAACCTACTGGTAATTACTTGGAAACCCCCTTGCCCATATTATATCATCTACCCTAATTGATGGCATAAGATAAGAGGCAACTGGGGTTCTGTGTTGTCTCATACACAATTTCTCAAGAGATGATCCAAGACTAACTTGACTCACTAGCCCCTCATTTGTTTTTACTTTACTAAAAGATCAAGTTGGATCCCAGCTCCATTTTAGACTTTACATGAACGTTTTTTTTTTTTTTTTATTGTGTTGTGCATGCTCAGCATGTTGTAGTATCAGCCTTAGTCTGAAAGTATAAGCTACATAAAGACAGAGTTCAAGCAAAAGGTTTGCCTGTATATGGTATTTTGTACCTTTTAATCATTAATTACAAGTACTGCTTGGTACAGAGAAACACGTTTGTTTGTTTTTCATAGTATTTACAGATAAATATTTTATTAATCAGCATGTATTTTTCTCAGCTGTAATTAATCCTAGTGGGCAGCAAAATAATGAAAACTGCCAATAATTGATTCTATATTGTTTTTCCGATTGATTGTGCATACCTCCCCATAAAGATTTTCCAGTATTTACTAGCCAAAACAGTTTGTGATAAATTGAATTAAAGTCTAATATATTCTAAAACACGTATATTAATTTTGGCTGTTCTTTAAAATCAGTGAGTGCAATTAACACTGTGTTAAACACATGTGAAACTATTCAACACAGGTGTGTCTTCTAAATAATAAGATTGTGTTTCGACTTTCCGATTTTAGACCAGGAAAGGTGAAACTATGACTCATTTCATCTCTAGTTAAACCAAAACCTCAAGCATGTTTCATTAACAAAGTTTAAATGTGTCCAGATAGTAATTATCACAAACTTGCAATCCCAGAGGAAGATGTACTAGGCTAACCTGTTAGTACAGTGTTTTGTGTGGAACTCATCCAGCTTCTGGGTGTGGTTCAATGATGGAGAGAGAAATAAGTATTGTTGGAATAAGAACAGGATAAGGATGTATTATCAGCAAGTAGGAGGGGTGAAAAGGCTATCAATTGCAAGCATGGACTACAATGTGCTATAGATAACGTAGCTTAACTATAAATTAAGGGTACATTGTATTGAAAGCGTTGGTGTTGAGATTATATAATCTGACATACAAAACTGACGGAGGCACATGACAGGAGTATTAATAGTAATGCTAGCTTAAAGTCAAATTATAGTTTGGACTTGTGGAACATGAGACTATGCTTCAAGACAAAACTGGAGCAGTTATATGTCAAAGTGTTAAATTAGGAGCAGTTGCCATATATATTGCACTTGCTTGTGCTTCACCTTTGAATTATCACCCCCTGTTTGTTTTTTGACAGAATGTTGAATATCCCTAAGACTATACTGGATAATCTCTGGTTCTTCAGGTCAAGGTCTGATGAAGAAGGTAACGAGTAATGAATAAATGACTACTTCAGTTTGATAATGTGGACATTCTTACATGATATAGCCAATATTGGCAATTGAAGTGAATTAATTACCTGAAAATAAACTTTTCCTCTATTGTATTCACTTGGTGATGATAAAGCACACTCCTGTTTTGCTATGGAAAGTCACCAATGCTGGATTATTTCCCTTTCAAGATTTATTACTCAGTGAACCAGAGAATTATAACTCTATGAGATATGATTATCTGTCTTAACAGGTTGCTATGACAACTGTATATTAGGGAAATACAGATTTGAGGAAGTTCTAATTATAAGAGATAGTGCCACAGGTACTGGTATAACTCTCTTCCTTGCATTACTACCACCAAGGATACAAAGTCCCAAAATAAACCTGAAAATGTAAAGCTGAGAAGCCCCATTGTAGATGTTCCACTTTGCTAAAAAAAAACATATAGTCCTCGATTTAACGTTGTCGGATGAGATTTTCTCATTATTTAATATTTTTTGGGTACACTTATATCAATATATCAAAAAGAAAAGTCTACATTTTAGAAAATTTAATTTTGTTTTCAGTATATTAAATAATAGTATTATGGATAGAACACTACATGAGGATACATTGAAATTGCTTTCCAACCATTTATGCTCAACTTAATTTTTTATTTCAGTGATTGCTACCTTTTTTTTTTTTAACAAAAAAACTGCTTTAGAGTCATTTATTACAGCTACATAAGGAAAGGAATAACAAAAAAAGCTAAATAAAAATAAACGCTGTCTATAATTTCCCTAGTGCACATACACAAACTGTCTATGGGTTACCTTATATGTTGTATATATAGGTTGTACTTCCTCAGTCACATGACTTGCCAAGTCTTCCAGTTCCATAACACCACCATTACTTTTCAAAACTTTTATTACGGCCTCTGCAACCCAGCCTTGGTAAAATCCTTGCTTACCAGATTCAGACAGTGTCTGTAATACCAAAACAAAATATAGATAAGAGATACAGATAACAAAAACTCAACATAAAGATAAGAAAGGTCTGACCCATTAGTGTGTCGAGTGGTAAAATCTTACTGTCCAAGATCAAATTACTTGGGGAAATTCCTGCGAAAATAGGCAGGATAGGTTCCATGTCTTAATGCCAGGGGCAAAATCTAAGTTATAGACCAGAGGTGATAGAAGAGAGGGGGGTGAGGTGGCATTTGAGTGCAATATCATCATAGTGGCCTTAATATAAGGCTGTGAGGAGAACAATTGTCTACTGATTTGTGGGTTCAGCCATAGTAGAAAAAGGAGATCTGCTGTGAATATCTATGTTATGGTTTTGAGCCCTTCCATATATCTTTTAATAGTAGTGTAAGTAAGGTGGAAACAGGCTACTGGTATGCTTATCGGGGTGGTTTGATAAAAGGTATATTATTCTTGGCAGAATGTGTGGCAATAACAAGTCTTCAAGGATCATCTGAATTGTATTTAGCACGTGTAAAAATTATTTTGTTATAGACAAGTCAAGTCTTTGGTAAGCTAGGTTTTTAACAGAGGAGGTCCACTGGATCTATAAACTCTGACTGATCGGGTTGGCACGTCTCCATGGCAGATTTACATGCAATATAGTGGATTTGGAGAAGTTCATTTTTAGATTGGATAGTTTACCATATGTTTGGCATTTGGACATTATAACTGAAAGGGAGGTGTCTGAGTTTAAGACATAAAACAACAATAAGCAGCAACTTTGTTGTAATCCTGCCTCACCTCAACTCCCTTAATAACTGGGTTCTCTTGTATTGCCTGCAAGTATGGTTTGAGTACAAGGATGAAAAGATAGGAAGCGGATAAACCTGTCAAATGACTTCTCTGCGTCCAGTTAGAGGAGGAGAAGGCCCCTCAAAGTGTGCTGCACCTGTTGGATTAGAGACAGAGGTCTGATAGTGTTCTCTTGGGTCATCCTATTAGATTGAACACCATCTGGCCTGGGACAACCAAATGTGAGAGAAGAGGCTTAAGCTTAATCACCAGTATGTTGGCAAAAACTTTCAAGACGAAATGAGGAGCAAAATTGCACACTTCTCAATGTCCTTGCCCTCTTTTGAAATAATGGCAATATTGTCAGCCAGGGTCTGGGTAGGGATGCAGTGTCGTCCAACTGTGATGGAATTAAAGACTGATAGGAATTTTTCATATAGTATATATGCAAATTGTTTGTAGTATTTGTGGGGAAGACCATCCGGCAAACAATCCGAATCAGGGCATCTCTCCAGCTTACAGGTTTTACCACGAATCACAATTCTGAGTTAGAGGGGCCCCCAGATGGTCCACTGTCTCCTGCAGGACAGATCTCTAGATACATTTGGAAATATAACTTTGTATTTGGATGTCATGTGTGTGAGCTGGGGAAGGGGTAGGAGTGTGGGGAGGGCATAGAGGGAAGAGTAATAGCAGTGACAAGCAGTCACTTTTTGGTCAAGTAAGTAGCACAGGTTTTGAACCATTTAGCATTTTCAACATAAAAGCATAAGAAACAAAACCATAGAAAAGGATGTCCATAGAAGTCTGGAGAGCTCACTCCATAGCTGTGTCAGAGTACCTAATATGGACTGGTTATGAGTGTTTTGTGGGTGAATTCTAGGGTTTCTATCTTTCTGTTAAAGTACGTATAACTGCTTTTCTGTATTTATACGGGCAAACCTTTTGGATGTAAAGAAGCCTCTAATTACACTTTTATGGGCCTCCCATGTAACAAGGGGGAAGGTATCTCGTGAGTGGTTGTCTTTGAAGTCATGGGTGAGTCTGAAGGGCTTCTTGCATTACCAATTTGTCAGATACTGCCTTTTATACAATGTAATAGTGAATATTAATGTGTGAAATAAATGTCTACAGTTAAGGTTGATGCACTGTTCTGTTAACTTGTCTTATTCCCCATCCACCCTTCATTTATCCCTAATGTTAAATTCCTAGTTCAGATCCCATGTAGCTTTTATTGTTCTTTAAGTGAAATAGTCCTGGTTAGTAAAGGTGAAGAACAGATCAGAAAGGGAAATTTTTTTGTACTAAACTTTTCTATGCTATAATATACTTATATACCGCTTAGTCTTTTTTTTTTTATCTTTTCCTAAGTCTGCTATTCAATCAATGATTCAATAGGTTATTGATGTATGATTAATATTATATCTGTATTGATATTGTTATGAGTTTTTAATAGGATGGAATCAAGTGGATTTTAGTGTGTTGGCACTGTTTGAGAACCCATTGATTCATTAAGATAAGGGTTTGGAGACAGCTGAATATCTAATACAAACTACAGTAGATTTCAGAACACCCCTACCACATGCAAATATGGAAACCTTTCTTGCTCTGGTTATCTGAGGAATCATGATCTTGATAATTATCTGCTCTTGTGATAAAACACCCATTGATACCTGTGTTATTGCCTATGATTTCCTTAATAGTTTGTTCTCCTTCTATTCATTTTTGTTAGCTAATGTGTTTCATATAAATTAATGCAGATGTTTACATTCTATGGACTGTCGGGGGGTGCCCCCCCTGACAGCATAAAACCTAAATATACCACTGTGTACAGGTCATGCCCCTTCAGTCTCACTGCTCACTTCTCTGCTATTTAGTACATTGTCTTAACCTTAGCCACAGCTCACCTGACTGAAACTCAGTCTGTCTACACTCTTCCTGAAAGAAACCCTACATTTGTATCTACCCTTATTGCACAGTGCATTTAACATATCATTTCTCATCTAGGAATCTTTAATACCCTGGTCCATAAATTAGCCAAAATTATCAATTGATTCAGTCTCCTGATTCTGTATTATATGCTCTGTGCCTGAAGATTTAAAACAAAATCTCATGAGTTTTAGTAAGAGGTGAACTATTAGAGACTGTTTGAAAGGTCAAAATATGGCTTTTCTGGTCATCCTCATTAATTAATTACAAATGAGAAAATCCACTAGTAAATAAGACATGACAAATATCATTACCAATCTCATAACATATAATATTCTAAAAATACCCATCACCTGACAGTTATGAAAGACAAAAGTATGTTGTCATAATCAGCTTTACAATGATCGCATGACCATTTCTAAGAATGCATGAGTCACAATTTATCAGCCAATCTTTCCATTTTATCATCTAATTTTTGAAATAGTGTCTGATGAATATTTTCGTATTCTAAAGATAACATTCTTGAAGTATCTCATTAAATTGTATGCCATAAATATTTGCCTTACTATAGATATAACCAAGAGATTGCTAAAGGCAGGGCTGGTCACAGATTTTAAATAGGTTTAGATATTTGAACGCACAAAACTCTACATTTCAACTTCCGTCCTTTAATGCAAGTACCCTTTCACTCACAGACTTTGTTAATTCTACATGACACTCTTTGCTTTTACCCCAAGACCTGTAGAATATGTCCATTAACCCTGTGTATTTGCCATTTCATAGTAAAATTCAGAGTACCTCTTATGTAAAAGACACTATCAATCCGCTATACTCTAATGGAACCTGACCAGTTTTCTTTGTCTCTCTGTTCTTTCACCCTGAAATTACCTACTCGCTCCAAATATCTGCCTTTTCACCCTATTATCATACCAATTTCTCCACTGACCTTTGTTAACAAAGAGCTTTATTTTAGGACTTTCAGCTTATAACTCTGTTTGCTTTATAACCCTTGCTTATTTTTTAATCTCTCTTCAATATAGATATTTTTTCACTCTAGCTAGTTCATAACTCTGTCTACTCATTACTATCCTGTTCTTCTAGCTTTATGTAGCATAAAGCGGCTCGGTCACTTGCAGATTTTACTTTTAAATTACTCCCTTTTTTTCCTTGTTTTATTTTTTTGAAATTCCACCTTAGTTTCTTAGTTATACATAAGAAAAAGTGGGGACTCGTTTTTATCACGAGGAGTGTGATCTTTGTCAAATTTTGGCAATGGGTATAGCATAATGGGACACTTTAGGCACTATAGCTATTTCTTCTCATTGAATTGATTATAGTGCTTGCATTCCCTTGCCACAGTCCCTCCATTTTGTGCTAAATTATTTTCAAGCAGTTTCACACTAAATAAGGTTCCCTGGTTACCCACATCCTGGCTCCTAATGGAAATAGAGTGAACGCAGAGATTACACACTTCCTTCTAGCCACACTCATTCCAGTAATGGGCACTGTGACAATCTGAAAGTAGTCACCTTACACTCTCAGCAAATTATGGTTGTCTATTGCCATTCAGGCTAATGCTTCTTTAGTAGTTCAAGCATCACAGGAGGGACAGGCTGCTGGGGACCATTGTTTTAGAATAAAACATTAATAATTTTGAATGGAAAAGTGGGGACAGGGGATTACAAACACTAACCCTATAACCACTCCAATGAGGTGAAGCAGTTACAGTTTCTACAGCAAGCATGTTAAACTCAAAGGCTAAGACGGGCCAAATAAACAAGGTTTCCGTTGATGTGGGCCGCAAAAAAACAAAAACGTCAGTTTTCATAGAAATGTAGGTTTATTTAGAAAAGTACAGTATAAGAAAAGTTGCCTAACTGACACTGGATGTCCTCACACTTGTAGGGCTTCAAAGTAAACAAAAGAGCGAATTTATTTTAAGGAGACATGCATTTACATATAACGAACGTTTCAGTTTAAACTACCTTGACATATTAAGAAAAGTTTGATAATGGGACTGAAATGGTGGATGTATGCTGTTGCACAGCTGTAAAAAACAAATGACGTTATCTTGTTTATTTTGAAGTTCTATGAGTGTGTTCTTCACTTTGGCTGAGATCATCAAACTTGATGATATCAGCCAATTAAATGCTTTGGGAGGCTAATGTCCATGTGTGGCTAATATCTGCATGGCCAATCAGCCTTTCCATGTGAAGCGTTCAGCGCCTCCATGCAGACCCAATCTAATACACTGCCCACAAATCCTGTACATTGTCCCCCTCCCTCCACTGTTATACACTGCTCCCTTCACCCAATCTAATACACTGCCCCTCCTACCTCCATTATAATTGAATAGACTGCCCCCACTCCACTTAAATACACTGACCTCCCTACCCCTAATTTGTGTGTGTGAGATATAGATATAGATATAGATATATTACGGCTAATCCAATCTCTACTATTTATACATATATAGTGTAGATTGGATTAGCTGTATTAGTCCAGTAGACAAGATGTCGAAAGACCAGAGTATTACAGAATGCAATGAAACCTTTTTTTATTGTACTAACAATATTTCAAATGCCTGAGCAAGAGAGGAAAACTCTTGAAAGCTTGTCTTTGAAATATTATGTTAGTCCAATAAAAAAGGTATTATTGCATACTGCAATACTTAAAGGGACACCGTAGGCACTGTATCTGCTTCATCTCATTAAACTGGTTATAGTGTCTGGAGTCCTCTGGTACCATCATTTCTTTCAGCATTAAACAGTTTTAAAACTTTTAATGTTTTAATGCTAAACATGAGTCCCTGGCAATCCATCCCCTCTGTGCTGCTTTGGCTAATAAGGAAGTATTAGCCTGAGCAACAATAGGCAGCTGTGATTGACTGAGAGTGTCAGCTGACTGTTTTTAGCCTGTCAGAGTTCCAACTGACAGTATGAATTGGTATGACAACAAGGAAGTGTGTAATCTCTGCCTTAGCTACACATTCTGAAGGGGCCGGACTCTGGGTGGCCAGGGACTCTTATTTTGTGGCATACTGCATGAACATGGTGCAATACTGAATGGAGGGACAGTGCCAGGGCACTCCAGGCACTATAACTAATTCAGAGAGATGAAATGCTTATAGTGACTACAGTGTCCCTTTAATATATATATAGGATGCCAAAATACCAGAGTATTATTATATTATACCATCATAATTGTTGTGGTTGGGATTATGATGGTCATTTCAGGTGTCACTTCTGAGTGTGTCCTTTTTGTAAACCATTTTCTAAACAATACTTCTATTTAAATGTTCAAAGTAAGTTCAAGTGGAAGATTTTTAGCATTATTGTGAAACTCATAGGCAATGTGAGCACCACTCATCCATATACAAACAGCTTAAGACATTCTTTCTTTAAAATTCATTTATTTACATTGAAACTTGAAATGTCTACCAATTAACCTCTTTACTACTGAGCTTTGTTAAAACAAAAAAGGCATAGGAATTAAAAAAAAGTAGTCAAGTATTTTTTTTTCACATAGAATATGACATAACATGATATAAACCGACAATTTTGCTTATATATTGTTGTTCAGGATACCAAAAGCTTTAAATGATATAGATTTACTTCATTTTAATTAATTAGTTTGTGCATTTCAAAGAATCTTTTAGAAGTTTTAGATTATTTCTTATCGTTTTATACTTTATAAAAGGTCTGAATAATTATAGAATAGAAAAATGTACAATTTTATCTTATAGTAAGTGTGACAAGAACAGATGCATAACATTGGTAAACTCCTATTTTTATGGTTATATGTAAGGAACCTTTAACAATTTTCAGAATACAGGTTTCTATCAATGCCACTAAACTATAAAAAAAAGTCTCTATATTAGCATAATACACCTTCAGTAACTCAGTTGCACCAATCATCCTTTCTATATGAATCACTGTAAGTTGCTACTGCGATTTGGACTATTTGGATGAAGATGGACTATTATAGATTGTACTCTGACCTATTTTTGCCAATTATTTCTAATTTTATACCCGCATGAATGAAACCGTCAAGCGGTACAGAATATTTTGACACTGTTTAAATGAGGATAATAGCCAATTAACATTTTAATGACCAGCAAATTACATGAGCTTAAAAAACAAGTAAAATCTGTAAATAAAGTTACTATAAATAAATGAACTATGTGGGCAAAACAGATTTACTAAATTTGGAAATTGCCCGCAGGTATATGCAATTAAAACTTATCATTTATTAGTATATTTAAAACAAACAAAAAAATAAACAAACAAAAGTGGAAACATCTATAAATATCACACCATGAGAGAAAAGTTACTATCGTGAAAAAATGAATTTGATAGACCCTATGAAAATAGAAAAAAATAAATAAGTGAGAAGGAAATATGTGTTTAAAATATATTTTGTTTAGCTCCAATTCCCTTGTCTTGTCCGTTAGCTAGTCTCTTAATGAAATTGGTAACAAATATGTATTTTAGTTGCTACTCAGAGAGAATAACAAAGGGTAGTCATTCAATCAAGGACAGTAACAGAGGTAGCTAGTAGAACTGGAGTGTCAGAAAGAAAAACACATATTAAATTCAATAGTCCATGTAGTATTGTGCTGAATCATATGGAGCTATCTAGGTTAAGCTAATATTAGTAGCAAAAATTTCTTGTAGGTACTTTCAATACAATTTCTGTATAATAGTCTTGTAAGGAGGTAGATACCTATGTTGTGCCTATAAGGGCACCTCTTATTTATAGTAGTGGGTGTCACTGATTCAGTATGTTCACTATTACTATAAATCTTGCTGTCTTATAGGAAAGTGAATACCTATGCTGTGCCTTCAAGGGCACCTATAAGCTTTACTAAGGTTCTAAGATTGCTGTCTCTATGTGCCTTCAGGGGCACCTATCATCAGATCAAGTTAAACACCTAGAATCAGCTTGCTGTCAGGAATAGCTCCTATCCTACATCAGGTAATGTTGGCTCAGAGGAAAAAAGACGGCTGCATTTGCATAACTAGTCGAAGTCATCCTGCTCAAACGGTGAAATACCGTCCAGGGCGAGTTTAAAGAACACTAAGGTCAATATGCCGACATAAGGTAATCTTCTGAGCCTGAGCCCCGACGCGCATTTCGCCAGGCAGGTTCTTCAGGGGGACTAAATGAAAGTTGACTCGTGGGTTATTTTTATATCTAGACGAGGGTTCTAATTGGTTAACCCATTATGACCAATTAGTGGGTTTTGAAGTGACTGACAGTTTTGATCGCCAATCATCATGCCCAGGGGGTGGGGGCAAATAAGATAAGCTTATTAGCATATTGGTATTACAGCCTGACCAATGGAGAAGTCTCTTAGGCTGTGTGGCGAAAAAAGAGCTGTTTTAAAGAAGAAAACCTTCTGATTTTGCATGTGAAAGCTGCTGGTGTTATTGTGAAAAAAAAGAAAAAAGATTTTGTATATAATACACCAGAGTTTGTGTTTGGCGATCTTGTTAAGACATTGTATTATTTTAGCATGTAAATATATAAGTGATTCTATTGATATTTTACGAACTAAGTCCTGTTGATCATGGTTCATAATGCCAGTCAGTCAAAGTTATTCTCTCTGAGTAGCAACTAAGAGACATAGTTACAAATATATGGCGAAAGAATAAAGTGGTAACCACGATATCCAAACTCCAGGGTAAGGTTGCCTAAACTGTGCTCTATGGAAAACAGGGCATAACCCTTATATATATATTAGAGACATAAACAAAAAATGGTACTCAGTGAGTATCCCAATAGATGAGAAAGAGCACAGTAAAAGAGAGGACAGAGTATAAACGAGGTGAATCGCAACCTTTATTAATACTAATTTAAAAACAGGAGGAATAAAGTTTACAATTATGTTTGTGCACTAGGGAAGGGTAAGTTCCAGAGAAAACTGGTGCAAAACAGCGTAAACCTAAATAGAGGTCCCTGAAAAAATCCTTCCTATTGGGTGAGAGTGAGGGACAGTAGGTATAGATGTAACCAGGGTAATAATGGGTAATAAAGGGTTAAGTGTAAGCTCAACAGAAATAATAGAAGTCAAGATAGTAGACCACATGCAGAGAAGTAAATATGTAAACTAAAACACTATAGCCAGTAACTGGAGTAAAAAGTAACCCAACCCTCGGCTAAGGCTATCAGTAGACCCTAGCAAAGGTTAATTGCCAAAAACCCTTAAAAAATCACATCAATACAAGCAGGATCAATGAGACCTAAGAAGCTCGAGAATGATCTCTCCCTAGGTTACCTCGGCACCGCACGGAGCTAGTGCCTACCTTCGCTCCTAGCACTTATTTTTGCACTTGGTAGCACGATGAGCACATTTATTTAATTTTATTTTTATTCTAGATGAACAAGATCCTTCCAGACAAATGACTGACCTGAAACCCAACTAGTGGTACACCCCAAACTTTAAAGAGGTCCCACATGTGGACCTCTTCATCCAACTTACTACACAAGAACTAGAATACGTTGATTTACAACATTATAAAAAATCAACTAAAAGAAGTTATGAAATCAGAGGACACTATAGTAAAGCCCACAGACAAGGGGGGTAATATAGTCTTACTTTTAAGAGGAAAATACATACAAATGGGCATGACACACTTGAATGATACAAGCTGTTTTCAACCTCTTGACTCTGCCCCAACAACAGCATTTCTCCAAGAACGAAAAGAAATGCTTACACAAGCGTGTGACAATAAAATCATCTCCCAACAAGAATTCAAGTTCCTCTTACCCAACTCCAACCCAACCATACCAACCTTCTACTGTCTCCCAAAAATTCACAAAGACATCAAGGACCCCCCACGAAGACCTATAATCTCTGGAAACAAATGCCTAGCAGAAAAACCCAGCAAATATATTGAGAAAATCCTGCACCCATTGGTTAGAACTCTTCCATTATATCTGCAGGACACTAAGGACACCTTGGCTGCACTTGATGAACTCCTAGGAAGTGTGGATGTGGTGTCACTTTACAGTAACATACCACACAGTAAAGGACTTCAAGCCTGTAGACACTTTCTAAATATCACCACTTACAGTGTTCTTCAAAAAGACTTCATACTAGCTCTACTTCTGTTTATTCTCTCACACAATTATTTTATATTCAATAGGAAATATTATTTACAGCTAACTGGCACAGCTATGGGCACAGCCCGTGCATCCAGCTATGCTAATTTATTCCTAGTGTGGTGGGCACAATGTGTCGTCGAGGCTCTACCATACCAACAATATTGAAAGTTTATCTTAAAGTGGTACAGATACATAGACAATATTCTGCTTCTATGGACTGGATCTGTGGCCAATTTTGAACAACTAGTGAAAATTCTGAACATCAACGAAATCAACTTGTAACTCACTCATGTGATTGATGAAACTGAAATGGTGTTCCTCGACCTGAAGATACTGCTAGGAGAAGATGGAACAATCCATACTCAATTACATAGAAAATTCACCTCTACAAAAAGCCTCCTACATTGACAAAGCTACCACCCCCACCAACTGAAGGCCTCCATCCCCTATGGACAATATCTGAGAACTGCTCAGAAAATAATACTTTTTTACAAGAATGCAACAATATACGCTCCAGATTCAAAGCTCAAGGATACCCACTCAAACGTGCTTTCCAACAAGCATGTTTACAAAATAGGTCTGAGACTCAAAAAACCAAGACATTAACAACTGATCACCAACAAAGCAGATGCATTGCTACCTATGATTTAGTTTGATTTTCACAGTGAGAATCACGCAAGCGGCTCTAGCGGCTGTCAATGAGACAACCACTAGAGGCTTTGGAGGCTGGATTAACCCATTTATAAACATAGCAGTTTCTCTGAAACTGCTATGTTTATAAAAAAAAATGGGTTAACCCTAGCTGGACCTGGCACCCAGACCACTTCATTAAGCTGAAGTGGTCTGGGTGCCTAGAGTGGTCCTTTAACTTAAGCTAGATAGCTCCATATGATTCAGCACAATACTACATGGACTATTGAATTTAATATGTGTTTTTCTTTCTGACACTCCAGTTCTACTAGCTAACTCTGTTACTGTCCTTGATTGAATAACTACCCTTTGTTATTCTCTCTGAGTAGCAACTAAGATACATATTTGTTGCCAATTTCATTAAGAGACTAGCTAATTAACAAGACAAGGGAATTGGAGCTAAACAAAATATAGTTTAAACACATATTTCCTTCTCTCACTTATTTGTTTTCTATTTTCATAGGGTCTATCAAATTCATTTTTTCACGATAGTACCTTTTCTCTCACGGTGTGATATTTATAGATGTTTCCACTTTTTTTTGTTTATTCTTTCGTTTATTTTAATTATACTAATAAATTATAAGTTTTAATTACATATACCTGCGGGCAATTTCTGAATTTAGTAAATCTATTATTACCAAGGGTTACTCCCTTAAAAAGCCTGCATCATAGAACTCACCTCTCCTTCTAATTATGTGGGCAAAACCATCACCATAAATTATCCCTAATGTAGTTTTAAAGAAAAAGTACATATGGTGTGACTGAAGAATGAAAAAAAAGATGTAAGCCTACTTTAAGGAAGACACTTTTAATTTTTTTTATTTTTTGTTGAGATTAGATCCCGCCTCTCTTTAAAAAGAAATAAAAAGAGCCATTAAACGTACCTGTATTCAGCACTGAGATGGACTCATGATTGTGGCCCAATCATGCTACCTTGAATCATGCTATCCTGATGAATTGTATCCAACCAAATGCTTTTCCTATCACTTTGATCACCACATTCTAATGCTTCTTTATGTATTGCATTAATCGTCAGCATTCATCGTCAGCATATTGTGCAAGCTGATGTAGGGCATCAAATAGATTAAATTATCAAATCTATTTGGATCAGAAGCCCTGATTGGGTGTCTGTCTGTAACTGCAAGTTGTAAGCAATGTAATTTCTCAGACAAGATACAGTTTTAATTTGCAAGGCATCAATGTCAAAATCATTAAATGGGAACCTATGTTGGGATTATAGGTTACCTTATGGCACTGTGACAAGAATTTGATTAAAGAACCAAGTTTTGCTCAGTTATAAATGTTGGAGACAGTTAGAAAGATAGCCACTAGAGGCATGCTTAGCACAATAATGTTTTTACAAACCACAGGACCTCTGCACCTACAAAACGTCATTGAGATGAAGTGGTCTGGTTGATGTCAGTGTTACTTTAAGGTGAATTGATTCAGGTGCCTAGACTGTCCCATTAATTTGATTTAATTATTTTTATCACCATGCTTCACAATACAGATCAAATGCTATTTATAATGAGAGATCTAAGAAGCCTATTGTTCTGTAGCTTGGAGATGTAAGTTAGTAAACTGGTCACCTTGAATGGAATGATTTTAAAAGTTTAAATACTACCATGCAAGAGAAATCAATACACGGGAAAGAATGCAAATATTAAGGGGTCAATGAAACCTTCAAGGGAGAGTTCTTGTTATCAACTGTGAGTTTTGTTCCTCTGACGCTGTAAGAAAATCCATACTGTTAATGTTCTGGTATTCTTGTCAACAGAGTATATTCCTGTCAGCTGCCAGGGTAACTTTCACTTAGCTGTGATGTCAAACTTCCAAAGTATTGATGAACATGGAAGGGCTGGCAGTGAGGAAACTGCCCCTCGTGCCACTAGAAAAAAGATATCAGGACTGCAGCCTCACATCAATCTTTTGCAAACTAGAACAGTGGGACGTTCACTGGAGAGCTAGAATATCTGTTGGCACCGTACTGCCGGAGTGAGGCAGCAACTGTGCTGAGTCTTTGCTAGCCTGGCAATGTGTGGGTTTATACATAACCCATAATCCCAATGGAATAAAATATATGGGGTTGACCAGGCTGCCACACTATGATGACTATGTATAATGTCCCTGGAGTGGTATACAAGTGAATGTCGGGTGAGGTGAGATGAGACAGGGCTCATGACATTTAAAATACACTGTGATTACAATGGTGGCAATAGAGTTTCAACAAACTGTGTCAAGCATACATAGATCTCCTACT
Organism: Pelobates cultripes; assembly: GCA_933207985.1. Lineage (NCBI taxonomy): Eukaryota > Metazoa > Chordata > Amphibia > Anura > Pelobatidae > Pelobates > Pelobates cultripes. The sequence goes on along the minus strand of OW240913.1, from coordinate 76,611,361 downwards.
TTATGGATAATCATCCACACATTTATCTGTGGAGATTGCACAATTTTTTTTTATTTTTTTAAACCCTCACTCATTAGTACTTACACCACAAGTTGTCAGCCCCCCTTCCCTCCTTCCCTTGTGTCCACTCATACACATCTCGAAAAGTGAGATATTATAGAAAGAGAGGGATTGTGAGGTCAAAATACACACTTCCCACTTAAAGAACACTTGGGAAGTATGTGATGCCAGGATTAGACAGCGGTAGAATTTACTAGAAGGTAGTATTGTTTCAGTAAAATAGCTAGAGGTAGTAATGAAAGAAACATACCTTAAATGTGTTTGCCAAAAATGGGTTTTTAAAAATCTGCCCATGTTGTGGGGCCTGCCCGTTGGCAAGCAGCTCTGTTCCATGCTTATTACGTGGGTCTTGGAGAACAGATACGGTTGAATTCCATAAGTAAGCAGACACTTCAGACACAGGGAAGCCATCTTCAGCCAATCTGATGGCAGGCTGTAAAATGTCTCCTAGTGTTAACTGCAAGGCAAAAACTTTATTTGATACTACTGAAACTAAGGTACATAATTGCACATTTATTAGCATAGATGAACAAAATTAGTCTTTGCTGCAATGCATGCAATATTGAAATTATCAGTGGCTCATAATAGCAACTATCAATGTATGGTTACCCCGATTTTTGGCAAGATTATATCTATCACTTGTAGTGATGTCCCGAACGGTTCGCCGAACGGTTCGCCGAACGGTTCACCATGGATGGCGAACATATGCGCTGTTCGGTCCGCCCCCTATGTCTTCATTGAGTAAACTTTGACCCTGTACCTCACAGTCAGCAGACACATTCCAGCCAATCAGCAGCAGACCCTCCCACCTCCTGGACAGCATACATTTTACATTCATTGTGAAGCTGCATTCTTAGTGAGCTGTCCAGGAGGTGGGAGGGTCTGCTGCTGATTGGCTGGAATGTGTCTGCTGACTGTCAGGTACAGGGTCAAAGTTTACTCAATGATGACAAATAGGGGGCGGACCAAACCGCGCATATGTTCGCTGTCCGTGGCGAACCGTTCGGCCAGCCGTTCGGGACATCACTAATCACTTTACATTACTGCCAGGCATGGCAGGATTTATCATAAATTGACCTTAGAAAGACACCTAGGTTACAGGGGTTAAACAGGGATCCCATGCACTTTTATTTGTTTGTCCCTATTCATCATCCCTATGTGAAGAATGAACAAAGCTACCCAAATCCTGTCAACTGCGTAGTGCTGTATGGCATCTTAATCCATCTCTGCTGCCAAGCAGAAGTGATAATAGAGGATTATAACATGCTGCTATTAAGAGATTTATACATATAGCCAGCCTTGCAGAAAAGTAAATAAAGACTTTGGTTTTTCAAATGTTTAATTTATAAAAGTGTTTAATAAAAAATTCTATCAAAAACTGCACTCTTAAAGCAAATAAAGCCGTTCATCAAACTTTAGGGCCATGGGCGCCATTTTAAATGTAGGTAGTGAACCGGAATTTATAACTTATTGATTTACAATTACACCATGCTGATACTGAAAAAATGTTTTAGTCAAGAATGAGTCATTCAAGAAAATGTCACATTCTGATACTTCCAATTTATCCTGGATAAGGGTAAACAAAAAGATCTGAATTTCTTCCTCACATAGTGGATAGCTGGTGCCTGGTAATTTGTTAACAGATAGATTTGAATGTTATATACATAAAAGTGATAGCTGATGCCAAAGTCTTCCTTTAACAAAGTGAAAGGGTTCATGGAGACCAGAGAAGGGGACCTAGACCAGAGTCTACTTAAAGAGAATGGCATCTATGGATGTATTGACCTTTAAGACAGAGAAATTAAAGTAGAGGTGAGTAGAAAAGTTACTAGCTAGGGAGCTTCATTCTACACTCAGAAAACAGAAATACAGCAGAAATCAGAAATACAGTTGATGAAGGAATTAATGCACCACTGTAGACTTAGAAATTAATTTAGTTTGAACTGCAATTCATACTACACCATATATTTTTTATTTATTTTACAGATAACGTTGCATTGTTGTCTAAGGTTGTATAATATTTGTATATTCACCTATTTGGTGTTTAGTTATATACAGCCTTTATATATTTATTTTTATTTTATTATTTAGTACCCTTTTTGGTTTTTCTTTCTTTGCCTTCAATTATTTCAAGTGTCTTGATAGGGAACACTTTTCCTTAGAGGGTCTATTTGTATTTTGGGAGCATATAGAGAACCGTTCTTGTGTAAGAAAGAAAAACCCTCATTCAGCCACACAAGAAGAGGCAACAGGCCTACACTAGTCAGCATTGGTGCCTCCTTATAGTTTACAGAGAAACTCAAGGGCCTCACTCAAAGTCAGTTGAACAGAAACTACTAAATGGAGTCAGGATAACTCCTCACAAATATGTGGGGGTTTCTCCTCTATAAACGAGAACCTCTAAATGAATTAAGTATCCATAAATATTGTATAAGCCTTTGGTATTGATGAAAAATAAAGCAGGATGGGAAGACCACCCACTTAAAGTGTGCAGACTCCCACTCCACCAAAAGAAGTACCTTTAAAAGTAAAAATTCATATAAGTGGTATAAACCTTTATTAAAGCCGAATATTAGGATATTAAAATATAAAGAGCCTAACTAGAACAGTAGGTTCTATGTGAAAAACCAAAACCCAAACAAATATGACATTGTGAATAAACAGAGTGATAATACACCTTTAAAATTCTGGGTAGATGTTACGGTACCCTCAGCATGAAATGCACAAACTGCCGTTTAGTGAATCCTCCTCCAAAAGCACAGGCTGCATGCGTATCCAGTACAATCATGCGAACCGCAAGCAAGGGAACACTGCAAACTCACGAACGGGATCCGTACAGGCACTTCACTCCAAACTCACGCCAATAGCAGCCAAACGCATATATTTCCCAAGCAGCTAACAATTCCATCCAGCAGTCTCTAGTCTAGTAAATCCCCCCAATAACGCCCCAATGAGGGTAAAACAAGAACTGGCTTTACTGTGAGCTACCCGCCCGTATTTATGCAGGTCTCCCACTTGGTGGACACTCCCCTAGGGGACCAAATGGGAGACTGTAATAATAGACAGACATATGGCAGGTCAGGACCCACAGACACAGAACATTCCCACAATGCATTAGTGTTCCCTCCCCTCTGCCCTGGAGATAATTGAGAAGTAATTCAATTATCTCCAGGACAGAGGCAAATCGCCATTTTAAATTCAACACAGAAAAACACAGAAAAATATATAACTTTGCATTTGTCGAATGCTACCCATTAGTATCACGTATCCCCAGATAGCCTGGATCTGAGTGCATATTATTGGCGAATAACGCTCAGATCCCATACGCATAGTTCAATCACCATGGAGTCAAAGTCTATTACAGTCTTTCGGTATGCGATTGACTCCATGGGAAGGCTATCTGGGGTAAGTCCATTCGTGTGTTTAAACCTGCCGAACGGCCAGTGTTCGCATCCGTCTGTCGATGGAGAAGGGAGGTCGGCAGCTTCAGCGGTGTTCGGCAGAAAAAGTGTCAGTTTTCAGTTCCATAAAATCAATGCCGAGCACCGCTGGTCTTTCGCATGGTTTAAAATGGCCGCCGCCTCGTGGTCGACATACGAACGACGACCACCCTGCATTTGGTTTTAATTGAGAAGTGTCTGCGGTTAACCACAACGTTCTAATTGGGATCAAGAGGTTAACCAGCAGCACACTTCTCTTCTGGGTGGCCATCCGTTCGGTAGTTTTGTTCGGTGGAAAAGTCAATTCACTGAACAGGGGCATATGAACGGGTAATTCCACGAATAAGGCAAAACAGACGAACCAGCAATCCCAGTCTATACAGATGGATCTGTCACAGTAGAGTAGTCTCAAAGGCCACTTCAAATAGTGAGAGGATTTTAATAGCTATTATAAGTATTCTCAAATTTGAGTAATTGAATAGTTCAGTAGATCGATACCTCCAGATACTCTGGAGGTATTGATCTACTAAACTATTCAATAAATCAATTTTTTTCACATAGAACCTACTGTTCTAGTTAGGCTCTTTATATAATTAATATCCTAATATTCGGCTTTAATAAAGGTTTAAACCACTTATACAAATTTTTACTTTTAAAGGTACTTCTTTTGGTGGAGTGGAAGTCCGCACACTTTAAGTGGGCAGTCTTCCCATCCCACTTTTTTTTCGTCTATAACAAAGGCTTATACCATATTTATGGATACTTAATTCGTTTAGAGGTTCCAGCAGGTTTGGTACCAGCAGGTCCCTCAAATTCTTCCCCCTACATGCAGTAACTGAGGGAAATGGGGTGATCGCATTTTTGAGATGTTGATCAGAAAGCAAGATTGGCCAGTTTTTCTTTAGGATTGTTTGTATATTTTCCCAACCGGTATCAAAGGTGCCTATGCAACGTATAGGCGAGGCCACATTTTTCTGAGTAGTTTCCTCAATAAGAGAGGCCCTATCTGTAAGTAGAGCACGTGCATAGACTCTTTTAAGGGTTTTATTTGGGTACCCCTTCTCTTTGAAAGCTCACTGTAATGTCCAAGCTTTGATTTTAAACTCTTCTATTGAAGAGCAATTCCGGCACAGTCGTAAATATTGGCCAGTTGGTATACCTACTTTTAGGGGTGTCGGGTGGTAGCTGGACCAGTTTAGAAGATTATTAGTAGCTGTCTTCTTTTTGTATAGTGTAGTAGTTATTTTACCATTAGGTAATGTCTGGATAGTTATGTCTAGAAAATTAAGGAAAATACCACCTATGTCACTTGTGAGGCGGATATTCAGAGAGTTGTCATTAAGTTTGTGAATGAATTCTTTAAGCCTAGTGGGTGAGTCTAGCCAGACAAGAACGATATCGTCAATATATCTTTTCCAGCAGAAGACGTGTTCCATGAAGGGTTGCAGCAATGGGTCTGTCGCAATCTGTCTCTTTCACCATCCCAGGAACAGATTTGCTTATGATGGTGCACAAGATGTGCCCATAGCTGTTCCTGTGGTTTTATGGTACATTTTGCCATTAAAAAGAAAGATATTATGTATGAGTACATAGTATAAAAGATCCAGTAAGAACTTAACATATTCATTAGGTAGTTTTGAATCGAGGTGTAGGAAAGCACCTACATGTTTAATCCCTAAATGATGAGGGATGGAACTGTATAATGCCCCTACATCAAGGATGCACAGAATTGCTTCTTTGGGTAGTGATAAGTATGACAGAAAGTTTAACATCTGCTTAGTATCTCTGATATTTGAGGGCAATTTCACTACTATTGGAGATAGTATCTTATCTATGAAGATACTTGGTCCAGTGGCAAGCTGAGGCAGATGGGAGTTCTCCTCTGGAACTCCCCTCCTCCCTGCCTTTCTCCTCCTGCGCAGCTGTGATCTCCGGTGGGAGGAAGTGACTTCCGGCACTCCCTTCCTCCCAGCCGGCTGCCGGCTGTTTAAGCGTCACAGCGCCCGACCGGGCCCATGCTGACACATGCCCACCGGGTGGCCCTTAGTGCATGGGTCAACCGGGGGGCCTCCATAGTGTGTGACTGGTGCGGCTCTGTGCAGCCACACTGCCAGGTCCACGGAGGCTGCTCAAATCGCAGGGCCCATGCTCTAGGGCCCCCCATGAGCAACTGGGCCCGGGGCAGCTGCCCCATTTGCCCCGCATTAAAGATGGCCCTGACCTACTCTTGATTTTAAGATCTGTATGGGGAATATTATCAGACATAGTACCATCATTAAGATCCAATAGGTCCACTAAAGTGTGCAGGCACTCAAGATCACTGATTGTTAACCCCAGGTTCTGTACTTTAGCCTCATCTTTCATGATGTGGTATTTATGAAGGGCTAATTTCCTGACAAATAAATTAATGTCCTTGGTCCATATGAATTTATCAAATGAGGGTACTGGAACAAAAGAAAGACCCTTGGACATGACTTGTTGTTGCATTGTAGAGAGAGTAGTTGTTGAAAGGTTAATAATCCTTAGGGGAGTGTTGTTTATTGTTTGCGTCTCCTCTGACCTCTGGCTCTGCTCTGCTTTGAAGTGTTATACTGCCATAGCACACATAAGGTTTGCAAAATATACAGTAGAAACTGACTGGGCCTAGCCTTATCGTACTCAGAGGTACTGAAATGGTCAGAGTCAATCCTAACTCCCCTCTTATAGGGGCGGTAGACTCTACCTTTTTCAAAGCCTATAGTGTCTCTCTGAAATTTGTGTTGTTTCTTAATTTAACAATATGTCAAATTTGTCAAGAGTCGTTTTTAATTTAATTTCAAGATTCTCATACTGGGGTTCAGTTTTGAACTTGTTGGCCTCATCAATCTCTCTATGTATATCCTGTTGTATCTTTGTAAGTCTCATGAATTCATATTTACAGATAATGCTCATAAAAGTCTGAGCATTTTGAAGCTGCCTCCTCCCATTCTTTATAAAATTCTTGTTGGTCAACCTGTCTTGCTGGGGATACTTGTACCCTTAAACCTCTAGGTATATTGTTTTTAGAAATATATATTTCTAGGGTTGATACTTCCCAGCTGGTTTTAATCTGTTGTTGGAATAGTTTTGTCAGTTTATTAAAGCTAGTATATATGGAGGGGGTGGTAGACTGATTAGATGAATCAAAGACAGGGTCTATATCCGTACACCATGTACTGGCGTTAGGTTTATTAGATAGAAAGCCTGCCAATTATTGCGAACAGCTGTCCCTGCAAAGTAATAAAGAATTCACTGTGGAGGCGACCTGGGTGAATGACACCTAATTACACATCACAAGAAAAATAATGATAAATTGACAATCCTTGAATCTGACAAGAAAGAGGGGGAGGCACAATTTTAAGACTCCAAAATAGTAGGGTCGGCGCCTATACTGTGCTCTCAGGTAAATAGGGCTTAACCTTTAAATATGCAGAACAGAGAAAATAGATCTCAATGAGTACCCCAGGGGATCGGGGACCCAAATGAGGGAGAGCACAAAAAAAAAAAAATAATGTAAGTTAAATCCCACCTCCCCTTTCCAAAGCTATAATAAATTAACCCCTTCCCTGCCAATTGATCACTGACTACAGTCATCAAAATACAGATCACAGTATTCTACTGTGATCTGATTATTTTTTTTTTTTTTTAAATCCCTGAGGGTTAACTTATTTTTTTTAACCCTCAGGGTTAAATTTATCTTATTAATTCATTTAAATATTTTTAAATGATATACGTATCTAGCTGGGGTTGGTGGAAGTTAGTGGGGGAATTTGGTGTTAGGGCTAGCTAGGGGTTAATGTTAGAAAAAGCTTTTTAAAAAGTAGAAAAAAATAGTTTTAATAATGTTTAATAAAAGTAAAAAGTCCCACCCCCTACCAGGCCCAATAAAGATCAACCCCTTCTCTGCCAGTTGATCAGTGTCTACAGTGATCAAAATACAGATCACCGTATTATACGGTGATCTGATTTTTTTTTAAACCCCTGAGGATTAACTTTTATTTATTTTTTTAACCCTCAGGGGTTACATTTATTGCATTAATTAATTTAAATATTTTCAAATTATATATTTTGCTGGCTGGGGTGGGTGGGAGTTATGGGAAATCAGGAAAATTACTGTTAGTGCTTCTTACTGCTAGTTAGGGGTTAACGGTAGCAAAACAGTTTATAGGAATTTTAAAAGTTTAAAACTTCAAAGTTAGAAAAAAACTAAATGGCTGGTTCTCAAATGTGCCCCTTCAACATAGACATATACCTGGAAAAGGTACATATAGGGGTATTCCTATACTCCAAAGGCATAGCTGAGCAACCTATGAAGTGTTATACTGCCATAGCACACATAAGGTTTGCAAAATATACAGTAGAAACTGACTGTGAGGACCAAAAATGCTGAAAACTGCTTATTACCACTACACTTGGTACTAAATAGCGAAACAATTGTCCCACGCAAAGGTTCAAAATATGCCTTTTAAATTACCCCGGGGTGTATTCTTTAATAAATAGTATGTGTTTATGGTGTAGTTGGAAAATGTAGCCTGCTAAAGGGCTGCAAAGTTTGACATGGACGCATCAAAACCCTCCATGAAAATTCACACTTAAAAACCTGAACTTGTCACATCTCTTTTACAGCACTGTTACTTCACAAAATAGTGTCTAGGACAAACATTGGGCATATTGTTTTACTCAGAAGATGTAACTGAGCATAATTTGCAGGATTTTATGACAGTGGCACATATCAAGTGTAAGAAATACTCAGCCAAAATTCAACATGTATGTAAAAATGCAATCTTTTTTTCCCCTCTCCACAAACATTAACATAAATTGGTGAAAAAATGGTGACAAGTTAAGGCACAATATATGCCATATAAGATGCCGTGGGGTGTCTGCTTTATCAAATAAAAGCCTTTTGTGGGGTTATTTGAACAGTCAAACTGCTATAATACCCCAAATTGAGACATAGGCCCATCAAATCAATCTATGAAAATTCTAACTATAGATACTGAAATAGCATTGTTTCATATATGGCATTGTAGTTTCACAGAATAGTGAGGGTATCGTTATACTCAGCAGATGTAGCTGAACACAATATGGGGGTCTGTGCAGGAACAGCACACACCAGCTTTACAATATACAAATTACAAAAACCTTGTTATATGTGTATATGTCAAAATAGAGAAAAAACACAATTTTACTCCAATATTTAACAGAGATTGCTGATGAAATGGCTATGTAAAAAGTGTCAAAATAACCTTAAGTAAATAGTCTGTGATGTCTACTTTATATAAATATATACTTTTGTGTAGTAATTTTGTTTTCTGTGATTGCTACTAAATCTACAAGACAAACATACCAACTTCTAAAATTCTTTCACATTGACATTTTATTTGTATTTTGTGACCTGTAACTTTTAAAATAAGCTGAAATCCTATACATCGTATGTACTCTATAAATCAAGACACAAATGCATTTATTTTGAATTAATTTTCATAAGTTGTACATATTATGCACACCTATTATTACCAAAACTGTGAAAAAAAAGTTTTTTGTTCCCCCCAAAATTTTGGGCATTTTTTTTATAATTAATGAGAATTTATCTATTTATATGTGACATTGATTTAAAGACCTTTTTTGTCCTCTAAAAAACAGTATAGAATATGTGTTGGTGCAATAAATGAAAGAGATGCAAATTACGTTTGAACACAAACGACAAAAAACACAAAAAACACAAAAATGTCTTGTGTCCTTAAGGATAAGACAAGCTTTTTTAAGGAGTTAAGGGGAAAAAAATTATTGATAGCTTGGGAACAGACATTAAAATTATAATTTATACACAGATCTAGTGAGAAGTGAGCAATAGAAAGAAAGTAAATTAAAAAAGAGGAGCAGTAAAGAATACATATTTATATATTCTATATTTAGTGAATATAAAAATGTAGATTTTTTTTTTTTAACTGAACCGCCCATTTTTTTAAAACTTTTTTTACTTTTATTTTTGGCCAAACCAAATTATTTCACTGTGCACGAATCTACACCACTCCCAGTTCAATGACATTTGCAAGCTGGTATTAACATTCCTAAAACTGTTGTAGGCTGTTAACTGTACAGAAATGTAAAAGAAAAACGGCAAATGTAGAAAACATATGGCTTGCTCCTGTTGCAATAGATTTGTAGAAAGTATTGTGTAATCTTAAGTAAAGTATGTCACATGCAACACACGCTGTACATGGAACATATTAAATGGACAGGATTTTTCCAGTCAGCAATGTGCTTTGTAATAAATCACTCTACCTTTTTGCTTCCAAACAGAGAAACTGTGTCAACCCAGGCCGCTGCAGCCCCAGGCACAGTGACGTTGTGAGCGTGGGTAGGGGGGAGAGGGCTTTCCTCATCAAAACCCTGTTCTTTTAGCAGTTCAATGCTCAATGCCCTTGGACACATGCCACTGGATAAAAACAAACAGAGAGCTACTTATAACAGAGTACATTAACAAGTTATACAGTTGGATACAGTAGCTATGATACACCCAGGAGAAACAACACTGCTTTATTTACTGATCAAAGTCACTATTAAATTCATATTATTAAGGCCCATACTGCACTGCTCTTTATATACAATGATTTAATTAAATGTTTACTTACACGTGTGTTACTTTGAGGACTTGACATTTATCGCAGCTTAAACAGAATTAGACAGTGCAGACAAAAGAAACACTACAACTGTTAAACTTAACGTCCATTAACCAATATTATCAATTGATTTTAAGCTCAAATGCATAGTTGAAGATGTCCTGTTCCACTTGGTGGTGAGCGTAAGAAAAAACATATCAATGAACCATTCTCTGTTGCTAGGATGGGACGTTAACATTTAGTACAGAGATAAGAAAATGACCGGCATCAGAGCATACAAGGCAAAGTGTCACTTTTCTGGAAATTACTGCTTTAAAATTCCCTAAAACCTACTGATCATAATCTCACATTATGCTGCATTATCTTTTCAATATATATTAAAATGTAGCAATTGACATCCACAATCCAGTTCAGTGCTAGTGCAGCCAGGGCATTCATTTCATTTGAGGAATAGCGATAGAAACGTTTCTTTGATTTCGCCAACTTCCCAGACTGTGTTCATTTACAAGGAGGGAAGTGTTCAGTTCCACGATAAAAGTAACTAATTTTATCTACATACAATTTAATTTTTCAGATGCTTGTTTATTAAAGGGGCACTCTGAAAACTGTGACCGTTATAGTCTTATGCAGTGGTTATGGTGTCAGGATGTCTCTGGTTCTGTCCCCCGTTCTATGTCAAACAAGACAAGTTGTTTGACAGAAAATGAAGGCTAGACACGATGCTTTGTATATTGCTATTTTAAGGCATTTCCATTTCCATTGTCCAACTATGGGTGGCATTCATTAAAGTGTGTCAGATGATACACTTCGCCACCGAATGCTTTCTAAATATGAAAAGAACTAATGTTGCTATTAAGAAAGTGGAAAATTTGCATTAACACCTCTGTGTCAAACGGTTTGACACAGTGGCGTTCTGGCACTATAACCACTACAGTGTGCTACAGTGGTTATGGAGCTTTAAATACCTTTTTAAATGTAGGTGATTAGTAAACAAGGAATAAAAATATTAGACCATTCATTTGTATTTGAAGGGATTATATCTTTGTCAATATATTATTTGGAAAACACACTTGTATATATTATTTAAGTCCATACCTTCCATTGAGTCCATATATCTTTTTGTCTTCTGCGTTAAAATAGAGACAGAAGCAGTCACCTCCAATTCCCGTGCTGCACGGTTCAGTGACATTAAGGGCAGCGGCAACAGCGACCGCAGCATCAGCAGCATTACCCCCTCTCTTCAAAACATCTGGAGAAACAAACATCACAACCTTGCTCACCTACTGTGAGTGAACTTTATATTGTATAAAAAAGACATAGGGTCTATTCTTTAAACTGTGAATTGTAGAATTGTCAAGGGAAATTCATTGCAATGTGTCAGGGCAAAATATATTCAGTTTTATGATTAAAGGGACACTGTAGGCACCCAGACCACTTCGGCTCATTGACCGTTTTGCACTTAGTGCTGCAATGTTCCAGAGAATTGCAATTTTTACATTGCAGCTCTAAGTCTGCCCTCAGTGGCTGTCCCCAAGAGGGCATCCGGAATCTAAACTGACTTTTGGTCTGTTATCTGTTATCTCACGGACCTCGAGCGTCAGATTTTCACCATTGAATAATGCTTTCCTATGGGGAGGACTAATGCGCGCGCGGCCATTGCCGCGCATGTGCATTAGGTCTCCCAAGCTGGCTTACGGCAGGGAGGAGCGTGGGCGGAGTCTGACCCAGTGCTGAGGGACATCGAATCTGGATTCAGGTAAGTGGCTGAACGGCTTAGTTTTCTTGGCACCAGAGGATCCCTTTAAACCCCATAAAAAAAGTTTCAATGCATATATAAAAGTTGCCATTAAAAAAAAAATACAAAAATGTATTGGTCTATGTAAAAAGCCTGGCTTATGTCCAGTTTGCGAAAATGTAAGTTTTCTATGTATGCAAAGTGCATGCATGTAATAAAACACGTTCATTTTCTTGTCTGGGAATTGTTAAAGAAGAGATCAATTTTCTTATATAAAATACAATATAAAATAATATCACCTGTTTATGAAAAATACGTAAAAAGGTTGTTGCCTTTAGACCTTAACCCCTTAAGGATGGCAGGCGTGCTATGCTGTCCTTTTGGGACCCGGCTCTAAATGCCGGCAGGCGGCATAGCACGTCCACGCCATCCCGATTGGGATGGGGGAACTTACCTGGCATCCCAGGGAGTCACCTGCGGCTGATCCAGCCCTCCTGGGCCATGTGATTGTGAGGTCCTTGCGAGAACTTCACGATCACATGGACGGAATAGCTGTCCATAGCAGTGGCAGCAGGGGGAGTGCCTGGAATGACAGGTAGTCCCCCTGCTGCCTGTAAAAAAGTTAAATAAAGTTTTTAAACAGTTTAAAATGAAATAATATATACTTAGATCACACATATATATATTATCTTTATGATCTAAGAATATATATATATATATATATACACATACACTTACACATACATACACATATTTTAATATTAATATATATATAATTTTATATATTAAAATATATATAAGAATATCAAAATACACGTAGAATTATATTAAATATATAGATAATTATATATATATATATATATATATATATAATGTAATTTCTTTCTAACTGTATTTTGATATCAATATATATATATACATATATTGATATCAAAATACACAGAATGAAATAATATATATATATATATGACATGGATATTTTTATATATATATATATATATATATATATATATATATATATATATATATAAAAATATCCAGATGCTTGCACTCCTGTCAGAGCAGACTTTGGCCCGGTGCTTATCAGCAACATTTATAGAAAAAATACTAAATAAATAATAGCACTCCCAGGACTTCATAAATATAGTAAAAAAATACTTAGCTTTTATTAAATGACAGCCACATGGAAAATCAACGTTTCAGTCCCTGTGTGGAACTTTCGTCAGGACCATATACCTATATATAAATTAAAATAATTTTTTTAAAGTGTGTGTATATATACACACATATATACAAAGTAAACTTGGCACTCACCCCTCAAACTTCATGTAAATAATCTTACCTCGGTGCAACCTGCAGTGAAGCAAGATTATTTACATAAAGTTTGAGGGGTGAGTGCCAAGTTTTCTTTGTATATTTATTTATGGTGTCAGCGTCACACCATCTTGTGCAACTCTTATAAAGTGATTTCTTCACTAAACAGTGAGTTGAGCCTTCTTTCAAGACCTGTCAATATGGATGATTTTTTATCCATATCAGGGGATATGGCTGACACTGCAGAAACTCTGTCCATTTCTGAGGATCAAGTGCAGGCTGTATTGTGGCCACATACTGTAAAGGAATTAACCCATACAACTTCAGTGAAAGATCTATATAATGGTCTATTAAAACTTAAGAAACGGGAGGTGGATCTGGATCTTCATGAGGTATTTATCTCTGATTATTACCAGGCCAAAAGGATTCCTGGGGGATTCTGGGAAAGAAATGAACCTACTTTGGGATGTCAAAATCCCGAATTTTGTAAGAAGTGGATGAATATAGCTAACAAGTGTTCATTAGACTGGGTGGTCATTGTGGTTAAAGACGTGGGACATGAATTGATTACTGTTAAACAGTCTATTTAAGAATTTGAAGTAACAAATGCAATTTCCATACACTCCTCGACAGCCTCAGAACAAATGTTAAAATTGCAAGATGATATTAATAAATATAAAAATGACCTCATTAGATTTAAAAAACAGAAGTAAGATAAAGTCAACCACGACTACAAATATCACCAAGTATACAAATGGCTCAGTGGGTCCCAAACACAAAACAGAGAGCCCATTCCCAAGATGCCTAAACCAATGTTTCAGACGATTGATATCAGTTCTGGGGAATCTGCATCTGACGCAGAAGCAAAAGAAGATTCATCTAAAACTTCACCAGGTTCATTTTTAGATCAGGCCACATACCCAGACAAATCACCGTAAACATCCCGTATGAATACTCGAGGCGCAAGAATAATGCAGCCCCAAGGAGGGGAAAGAAGGGACACAAGAAGTACCGCACACACAGGCAAACCACCTACACGGAGGAAACATTGATTTTTAATTTATCAAGGAAAACACTCACCAGAGAACATCTATCTGTTCTAATGAAAGGACTGGCATTTGTTCCTGTGACCAAACCTGATCCCTTTAAGTCTGACATATATAAACTACAACATATACTGAACAGCAATGAATTGCGCATAGATTGGACAATCGAAATAGTATCTACTCCGTTTTACACTAAACAAAAGAAGGACATCAAAACTTCGAACCTTTCAATTAAATCGTTCATGCAAGCTGTAAAACTAGAGACTGAGCAAATAATGAAAAAACCTACAGACCACAGACAAAACCTTACATCTTTAGAACAAGATGCTTTGAAAGATCTCATGAATGTTTCTCAAATTATCATCTGACCTGCGTCATTTTAACACAATCATATGACAAATTCACGATTGAAATTCTACGGCAACTTTCTGATACTTCCACATACCATAAACTGACCCTACCCATAAATTTCAACAGAGAATCAGCGATCATATAACAATGGGAGTACAACTCGTCTATCTTGACAACAAAACATCAGAATATCTTTTCATTTAACATCCTAAATATCCGGAATTATACACCTTGCCAAAGATCCACAAGAACCCTGAGGACCCACCAGGGAGACCGATCGTGTCTGCCAGAGAAAGCCTGCTGGAACCAGTAGTACGATACATCGATTTTCATATCAATAACTCTGTTAAAGCTCTCTCTACGTGCCTTTGCAACACCAATGACTTTTTGGATAAAATTAGACAGATAACACTTGGAGATGGTGACATAACTCTAGCCACATTCGATATACAAAACCTGTACACCATAATACCACATGAACAAGGCATTCAAGCACTTAGGGAAATCTTCATCTAATAATCTAATCAAAGTTTATCTAATGAGTATTATGGTCCACCTATAGAGTACCTCCTGGAGTTTCTGCATCTGGCACTTACTTGTAATTATTTTAAATTTGAGGAGTAATTTTATTTACAGGTTTTGGGCACTGCGATGGGGGTGGCTATGGCGCCCTCATATGCTAATGCATTCATGTTTTGTTATGAAAACCAACACATATTGGCAAAATACAATGAGAAAATACTAACATATCATCGTTTTGTAGATGATGCCTTTCTGATTTGGCTTGGCTCCAGCACAGAATTAGAAGATATGGTTTTGGGAATCAATCAACTAAATTTACCAGTGAAGCTTACCCTAACCAGCAATAGCACCGAAGTACAATTCCTAGACGTCACGATCTACAAAGAACAGGACCGATTAGGATATACCTTGCACCGTAAACCTACGGATTGAAACACACTACTTATGGCAACCAGCTATCATTCACAACACCTGAAGTACTCATTACCAATATTGCAGTATATGCGAGTTCTACGATATAACAGTAACATCAACAATAGAACAGTCCAATTGACTAAAAGATTTTGTCAAGAGGATACCATCCCGAAACCTTGATGATAGCTCAACAAAAAGCCATGGATAAATGGTCATTATTATCATTGAGAAGTGGAAAGAACCCATGGAGGAGAAGAAGAATCACATATATCTACCGCTTACTTTCCACAAGGGGACTAAACAGTTTCGGAATTCTATCAACAGATATTGGGGCATACTGGAATCTGACAAACAACTTCCCCCTATATTTAAGGATCGGTCTATTCTAAGCTACAAACTAAGTAGGAATTTACGGGACATATTAGTCCACAGTGATCCAGTTCAATGTTATAAGAAATCTACAGGATAGAGGAGGAATGGCTGCTTTAAATTCAGTGGATGTGTGACGTGTGGCCACATGATTAGTGGTACCACGTTCGCACATCCACACAGTGGGAAAAGGATACCTATCACACATCACGTGCACCACAGACCATGGGGTATATTTGATTACCTGTTCCTGTGGACTAGCATACGTGGGCAAGATGGACTTGACACTTCGAGGCAGGATTAGAGGGTTTAGATCGGGCATCACCACAGCCTTTAGGGATCAGAGAACAGAAAAACCTGTAGCCAAACACTTTTTGACTGCCTCACACAGACTACCCACTTTACGCTTCATTGCCATTGACCATGTCCCTCCACTACCACGAGGAGGTGATAGATCCAGGCTCCTTCTACAAAGGGAGGCTTACTGTATTCATTGTCTTGATACAGCGGCACTTAAAGGACTTAATAAATGCATTACCTACTCCATGTTCCTTTAAGACACCATTTACTTGACAATTGACAGACACTAGTACCTATCTAGTGGCAGGGTCGGTGCTTAGTTTATGACTATGGTGAAGTAGTTATGGTGCCCTCAGGCAATTTTTTAATTATTTTGTTGTTTAGTCCTCCATTATTTTTTCCTTATTTTTATTTTTTCATATATTATTTCTAGTTAGCCACCCTTTTCATTAGTCATTTTTTATTCATCATTTTTTAATTTTAATTTTTCAATTTTTTATTCTTTATTTTCTATATATTTTTTGTCAGTTGATATATTTATTGCATATCTTTCCTATGGTTCTGCACTGAGTGCAGTTGCCTCAGGTCTGGAGTACATGATATAAATGTTAGCACCATATAGTTAATAATTCCTTTTTTTCTATGATAGCAATAGAAATGATATAATATTGCAAGCTATAGTTTTTCTTGATCTGTATATATTCTGGATTGTGTCGCTTCTTACCACAAAGTTTACATTGTTACATAGTTACATAGCTGAAAAGAGACTTGCGTCCATCAAGTTCAGTCTTCCACACATTTGTTTTTTGCTGTTGATCCAAAAGAAGGAGAAAAAAAACCCAGTTTGAAGCACAATTTTGCAACAAGCTAGGAAAAAATTCCTTCTTGACCCCAGAATGGCAGTCAGATTTATCCTTGGATCAAGCAGTTATTACCCTACCTATTGTAATTAACACAGTTTGTTTGCATGCCCATAATAACAACTTGGGATTTTCTTACGCGCACTGCATACAGTTTTCCATCACCAGGTATGGTTTTCCCTCACTCACTGTCCTTTTTCACCCGGTTTTTATTTCACACTTTTTTTTAACCCTAGTGAGATTATACTGGGCTTCTATCGTGTTGAATTTCATGTTTGTCACAATCCTCCATATGCTCCTTTTATAAATCTTTTTAATACACCTCTTTCACTCCTATATTACACTGCACTCAGTTCTATTATGGCTGTCTACCGATCAAATTAATTACTCGGTTGCTTAGTAATGACATCATTCGAACACACATGCCTACACGTCACATGGGTTGCTGGTTCACTTCCGGGTCTGAATGCTTTCAGGTTCATGAGACACTGCTGTTTGTTAAGTTTGTTAAGTTTAATTAACTTATCCTTATATATTTGTGTATGTACACTTGCTTGTTGAAAAAGGCCTGCCAGGGTCGAAACGTCGATCAGGACACAGAGATTCTTTGAATAAACACGCTGGATAAAGACCTATGAGTGCACCTATTTTCTGTGGTCTATATATACATATATATAGAGATAAGGGAACCCGAACTGTAAAGTTCGGGTTCATACCGAACATTACGATTTTTTGACCCTGAACCCGAGCGCGGACATTTCAGTAACAGTTAGGGTTCGAGTTTGGTGTTCGGCGATTTAATGGCGCGTTTTGAAAAGCTGCAGGGCTTAGAAGCCATCACAACCATGCCTACTAATGGCATGGCTGTGATTGGCCAGTGCAGCCTCTATATAAGCTGGAGTTACATGAGCAGGGCCGGCCTTAGGGGTGTGCGAGGTGTGCGGCTGCACAGGGCGCCATGGAGCAGGGGGCACCGTGTGGCCGATACAGCTCACACTTGGCCGGCCAGGATAAAAAAAAAAAAAAATTGTGGGGGGGGTGGGGCTTACCGTGCGGCGGGGCGGGGCTAAAAGTGCCATGTAACTGCTGCGGGGGAAGCAGGAAGGAGTAAATTTGTGGCATGCACTTCGTATCAATTAGAACCGTCAAATCCTGTGGTTACATTGCACTTTTAAAAATTCAAATTTTTTTGGTGCTAAAAAGTAAATTTGGGGCATGCACTTCATATCTGAGAGTCAAATAGAACCATCAAATACTGTTGTTACATTGCACTTTGAAAAATTCAAATTTTTTAGGTGCTAATAAGTACATTTGTGGCGTGCACTTCATATCTGAGAGTCAAATAGAACCGTCAAATACTGTGGTTACATCGCACTTTGAAAAATTCAAATTTTTTGGGTGCTAAAAAGTACATTTGTGGCGTGCACTTCATATATGAGAGCATAGGCGTGCGCAGCCTATTGTATAAGGGTGTGCACCCTAAAGCAGAAACACACACGCTGCGTATATATATATACATATATACACATAAACATACATACACACACACACACAGTACTGTGTGTGTGTGCAGGCGCTGTGTGTGCGGGCGCTGTGTGTGTGGGCGCGCTCTGTGTGTGAAGGCGCTGTGTGTGAAGGTGCTGTGTGTGTAAGGGTCCTGTTAGTGTGTGCTGTGTGTCTGTATGTGTAAGGGTGCTGTTAGTGTGTGTGTGTGTGAGGGTGCTGTGTGTGTAAGGGTGCTGTTAGTGTGTGCTTTGTGTGTGTGGGTGAGGGTGCTGTGTGTGTAAGGGTGCTGTGTGTGTGAGGGTGATGTTAGTGTGTGTATGTGTAAGGGTACTGTGTGTGTAAGGGTGCTGTTAGTGTGAGCAGTGTGTGTGTAAGGGTGCTCTGTGTGTGAGGGTGCTGTGTGTAAGGGTGCTGTTAGTGTGTGCTGTGTGTGTGTATGTGTGAGGGTGCTGTGTGTGTAAGGGTGTTAGTGTGAGGGTGCTGTTAGTGTGTGTGTGCTGTGTGTGTAAGGGTGATGTATGTGTGTGTGTGCTGTATGTTTGTGTGTAATGTGTGGGGGCTATTTAGTTAATATCCCCCCTCCCTTCTTACCTTATGTAGGGAGGGGGGACCGTACTCCTGCCTTCCCTGGTGGTCCGCGGCAACGCTCAGATCTCGCGAGAGGAACCCGGCGGAGCTGCTGACAAGAGGTCCCCTGGTCCTCTCCTGCCTCCCTCCCTGCCTGTGGGTGCTAAAAAGTAAATTTGGGGCATGCACTTTATATCTGAGTGTCAAATAGAACCGTCAAATACTGTGGTTACATCGCAGTTTGACCAATTCAAATTGTTTTGGGTGCTAAAAAGTAAATTTGTGGCGTGCACTTCATATTTGAGAGTCAAATAGAACCGTCAACTACTGTGGTTACATCGCACTTTTAAAAATTCTAATTTTTTGGGTGCTAAAAAGTAAATTTGGGGCGTGCACTTCATATCTGAGAGCCAAATAGAACCGTCAAATACTGTGGTTACATCGCAGTTTGAAAAATTCACATTTCTTTGGTGCTAAAAAGTACATTTGTGGCGTGCACTTCATATTTGAGAGTCAAATAGAACCGTCAACTACTGTGGTTACATCGCACTTTTAAAAATTCTAATTTTTTGGGTGCTAAAAAGTAAATTTGGGGCGTGCACTTCATATCTGAGAGCCAAATAGAACCGTCAAATACTGTGGTTACATCGCAGTTTGAATTTGAAAAATTC
>OW240913.1:76382140-76591465 GCA_933207985.1 Pelobates cultripes | reverse complement strand
GCAAATGGGGTATCCCCAGTCTTTTTTAGTAGCCACTTAGTCACAAACACTGGCTAAAATTGGCGTTCAAATTAGTTTTTTTGCATTTTTCACACACAAACAAATATTAATGCTAACTTTGGCCAGTGTTTGTGATTAAGTGGCTACTAAAAAAGACTGGACATACCCTACTTGCAATACTTTGGGTTGTCATCATGGGGGTAATTCTCATTTCAGGGCTACCATACGGTCTCAAAGGCAACGTAACCAAATTGGAGACTTTCAATGTAGAAAAAATGAAAAATGTAACATGCTATATTTGACCCTGTAACTTTCCAAAACACCATAAAACCTGTACATAGGGGGTTAAAATGTCATGCAGAACAAATAAAATAATATTTCTTAACTTCTCACATCTTTTTATATTTTATTCATATTAAAGTATGTTTTATAGCTAAATAATTGATGTTAAATGAAAGCCCTATTTCTCCTGAAGAAAATGACATACAATAAGTGTGGGTGCACATAATATGAAAGAGGTGAATTACAGTTGGACAGACATATAGTCAAATTCCACGTTTTGTTTATTTGGAGGATTTTTAGGATTCCATTATGAAAATGCCATAATTGAGGCTGAGAGATGCGATCCACAAAGACCCCACTACTTCCAAGTGGTAACATTCATATGTTAAGCATGTGGGGATCTGTGTTCTCTGCATTTGAAGGCCAGGCGGTTGTGTTCCACTACACCCTACTGGAGGTGGGTTAGATGATTGTTAGGTCGGTATACTGTATGACTCAATTTATACATCAATGCAATATGTAATCTAGAAGAATACCCACCTAAAGTAAACTTCCCCTCCACATAATTTTGGATGACAGATGTTATTAGTAACAATTAAAGCTAATATAAAAAAAATGATTTCACCTTGTTCAGAGTTAAACGCAGGTGGTCACTTAACACCAAATTTTTGTCCAGATGGTCAATTGCTAGCACCGAATCTGGTTGCAATTCGATCTTGCTGAATGAGCACGACGGTCAGTACCATTCAGTGGCTGGTTTAAAAATCATCCATATTTGCTAGCAAATCCTATATAAAACATAAGATTCTCATATTTACAAAATATTGAAATTAGGTTGCTATTTAGCAAGTAAATTTATTGAAATACAGATTACTTGACCACTGGCATCATGAGGATAAAATTCTTTCAATCCTCCTGTCCCCCCCCAAAAAAGAAATAAAAGTAAACGGGGGATGGAGGGGAGGGGAACTAGACCCTCTTCATGCCTCCTTATTTCCCTATCTGTTATTTCTGTTGTGACATACTAAATTATTTTTAAATAGTTTTATTGAAACATTGTAATTCCCCTTTTAGTAAGAGCAACAATTTATCAGTTTAACATAAAGAGGGATTATGATAATGTGTGGCACCTAGAAAATACCTCAGTAAGTCATCACGTATGATATGGTAATCTATTAATACATTGGGAAACACCATTTATTTCCACTGATTTGACCTTTGAAACATTTCCAATACAGTGACCTTTAATGTTGCACTAAATGACTGATTCTTATCTAAATACAGTAACCGCAAGTTCATTACGAAATTCTTTTTTAACCAAGACATTTTGCATTCATATATATTTTTTTTCCATCTGCAATGCGCATTTACATGTTTGGTGAAGACACACTCCAAGCACGATAGCCACTACAGTGAATTTAGTGTTTTTGGTGCCAGGAATGCCTTCAGTTTAAGCAGCCAAACATGGTGTGCATTGGGCACTTGTCACTTGCACCACTGAGAGCTTGAAGCTCCTGCTCAGATCTTCAGTGAGCTCTTCTGAGATAAACCTTGCTGTAGAAGGCCAGCTCATTGGCTGAGGGTTTCAGAAGATGTCTGTCACGGAAGCCATGACATCACATCGGCTCTCCTTAAATTGTTAAATTGTTGAACCCACTTGTTCCCTTGATTTCGGTACTGTTAAACTACCAAACACAGATCACCCCCTGGCTCATTAACTTCACAGAAAACATTTAACTCCAGTGCTCTCTCTGGGTGGCCGCCATTGGTATAACCAAAACACGTGCTCCAGTGAATGACGACCTTCTTGTCTGTCAAACGCAGGCAGTGGTACTTGGTGGTCGAGTGTGTGGAACTATACTTTGGACACTTTGCCCCAGGAAAATCGCACCGCTGCCTGCTCTGTCCCCAGACAAGCCAGGAGAGCACTGCTCTGGAAAAAGACTCTCCCGAACAGGAAGACCATTCGCTCCTTGTGAGCCATGGGGAACCTTCGGTTACAACCGAATAGGAACTCCCGAAAGTTGACCGACCATTACCCCTTTTCTTATGGAACTATTTTGGGCAGCTGCCACGTGTTCGGTCGGTCAAAACTTTACCCTGGTGGCGATTCGGCTATACTACATGGATCTGAGCGCTATTTGGACAACTTAGGCACTCAGATCTGAGTTATCCATGCTTGTGGAGGTTACTATCTGTTTTGTATGTATTTTGGGGTGTTTGGTTGTAAAATATTATACCTCTAGTGCACGGGAGATAATTAGTTTAAGCAAAAGCACACACACTTTTCTCTCAGACACAGATACGCCGGCCCAGGGTTACTATTATATTGTATGGAGACCCCATGCTGGGGATCTGAGTATATAAGCAGGCAACTTGGCCTTAATAAAACAGTTAATCTTCTACCCAATACGACTGGTTTCGTCCATTATATTGGGAAAACTCTACACCGATCAATAGAGTTATCACACTATTCAGCACATTTGGAATTAGGACTAGTGTAGGATCGAAGGAATGGCAAAACTAACCTAGAGAAACCGTGACAATGTCTCTCAGTCAATGAGCTAAGCGCTGCATCATCAGGCTTAGCTTAATACAGAGAGTGTCCTTCTCATGGAGGAGGTAACTGGTGTCCAATAGTTTCTGTGCACATCTCTTGTACAAATAAGCAAGGGAAAGAAAACATGTAGACAAACAAGAGTTCAAGATACAAAATATGTATCTGTGTGTCTGAACAATGGTAATGCCAATGATGCGCATTGTGTAAAAAGGGCATGCCCAAAATGGAAATGTGTTATCTTAACAGCTATGGATGCTAAGTTGAAAGTTGGCAGCCAACCGTAGCAGAGACTCTTACACAAAAAGTTATACAATTAGAATGAGTACAGCCTGTACAACATGAACATATGTAATCATGTGTTTGCTTATAGGACTCGAGAATGAAGGGAAAAAAGGTATCATCAAATACACTATTTTTGGACGCATATGGTACAATTATACCAATAAATTGGATGTGAACACTGTTGATCTTAACTAATAAACAAGTGTAGATATGGTTAACCTTCACATGGTATATATTTGTAATGTATATTACAGATCCTACACTTTAGACTCCCTGAGTATAAGGGGAAACATAGTTCACAAATCCTCTACTTTCTCAAGCTTAGCTATCACAGGAAAATTTCCTCAAACCCTCAGAAAATGTAGACTTTGCTCTTTGCATTTTTAGTGATGCTGTAATGACACCATAGTGCAGTTTATCAATATATTTAATTTAAGATTGATGAACATCATTCTGTATAGTTGATAATGATGAACATCATTCTGTATGTATAGGATTAAACTTGTTCAATACAAGTTCCAATACATCCAGTTGTTTGCTACAGAAAATTTACTGTTCAGTTAAAGTCCAATGTGATCAATAGAATGCATACACGGTGGATGTGGTTGTCTGAAGATACTAAAGATGCAGATACCTTTCAAAAATATGTATAAATAGCTGACAGAAAGAAGATAACTTGTTACAGTAAGTTTAGAATGTCACAATTAGATCCAGTTCTAGTCAATGTATATATGGATTATAAAAAAAACATTTGGGTTATTAACTAACCCTTGGATTTTTGAGGACTGTAAGTTTCAAGTCAAAACAAGTCAAACAACAAAAATCTCACAGTAACACAGTTTTTTTTTTTTGGCCTGATGCTTGCAATGAAAAAAACAAAAACAAAAAAAACAAACAGTGCTTAAGCAATGCTAAGAGGTAGGTAACAAATACAGCCCATTCTTAAAAGTTATCATTTATTTTTTGCCTATATAAATATCAGTGCTGACACATGGTTATAATCTTTACTTTATAAAGAAATGAGTGTGACTCCCACTGCCTATAACAAAAGAATGGTTTCAAATTAAGGTTTTATGGTAATGTTGTAAAAAGCAACATATAGAACTCCATTAGCAAAAGCCACAGAAAGGATACATTTTCAGTTTTTGTTCCTTCTCTTTCCATGTTGTATACACATACTGGGTTATTCTCCTAACTCTGAATTGTAGAGAAATTAAACTCGAATAACAAAATAGAAAGAACACTATAGGGTCAGGAATACAAGCATGTATATGAAACTATAGTCCTGGTATGGCAGTGTAGGTCCCTGGCCCCGCTCCTATTGAGTTGAAAAGGTGGTTTTACTCACCTTTTCTCCTATGCTGTACCATTGATATCGCGGCTGAACCCTCCTTGCTCAGCTTCCATGGCTGAGATATTCAATCTTGATGATTTTAGCCAGTCCAATGCTTTTCCATAGGAAAGCATTGGGAGCCTATTGTTCATTGGTGGCAAAACACAATGCTGCGCCAATCAGTATCTTTTCGTAGAGATGCATTGAATCAATGCATCTCTAAGGGGAACGTTCAGAGTCTCCTTGCAGATTATGGAGATGGTGTCTTGGAATGTGGTGACTATAGTGTCCCATTAATGGTAAAATAGTTAAACTAAGCAAACTATAGCAGAGTTGGAGAAATAGATTTACCTTAATTTTGATATTCAGATTTCTAATCGCCATGAGTTTATGAATAACCCTGGTAGTGCGTGCATATTCTAGTCAATTGTGTCTGTACCTACCTAATCCGATGTTCGTTGCAAGTGGTTGGCTGGAAGCTACACACCCTCCAGTGCAGACTATGGGTGATCGCCTCGAATTAAACTCGAGTTTAGCAGCTATGTTAGTCATGTTGATAATATAGTGTTATTGCTAAATATCCTGTGGAGAAACAAATACATTTATGAATATAGTGGCTTAAACAATTTACCATGCTTATTCTATCTTGCATTGTGGTATAAACATTACTAACAGGTTTACTACTCAAAAAAATTCACAAACGGGAAAAAAATATGCAGGACGCTTACTTGTAAATATATCATTAACAATAATAGAAATATAGCTGCATGCACAATACACCACTAGTGTAACTAAAAACTTGTATAATATCACCAAAAAATCTGCTTCGCTTACAATATCCTTCAAATTGAAATATTATATGAAAATATGAAAAACACCCCGTAGTAAATAAACCCCTTTGGTAACGAATTCACATGAACCAGAGCCAAAACAACCAACCCTGGGTTTGCAGGCTGAGAGGGAGAGGGTGAACCCCACTGATTAAGAAAAATCTTTTCCCTGGAAGCAACTCCACCAAAGAGCAGGTAAGAAAGAAAGAGCAAGGGAATCGAAATAGTGTAATATCATCACACCACAACATTTATTTAAACATATTAAAAAGGGGTGAGTTCTTGTGCACAAAGCCTTCTCTCTTGCTCTCGGTTCCTCCGACTGACGACAGCAGCTCTGTGATGCATTTCACCATGAAGCCATATGGGCTTTCTTCTATGGCATATTGGTTATAGTGTTCATCTATGTCTTCACCACTTAGTTATTTCTACAAACACCCACAATACATTGTACCCATTTGCATGCAGAGTAACCTTATTATTAAGCGCTTACACTTTTTTCACATGGTCCCCCTAGCTTACACATCAGAGTCCTGAAGACCATGGGATCATCAAATGGACCTTTTCCAGTTAGCATTGGGCCAAGGGTTGTGAATCAGTAAAAGCAATGGTTGAGTGTTCCCATCTTTTACTATAGAATGCTTTTAAAGGGGAATCTGTCATGCCGATAACAACTTACGCTCTTTTGAAAGAACCCTGCATTCTCCCTATACATTGTGATAGCAGATTTTTTAGCAAATGTATAGATTGGGACACAAACCTATTTTAAAAAAAAGTCCCACATTTAAGTAAATTTTTCAGCGTAGGATCTATGCTGAATTGACTGACAAGGAGAGCAGTATGTACTTTCCACAGGTGGTCCTTCTGCTTTCCACACAAAGCAACCACAGCACATGCACTGTGCAATGGTTACCATGGAAACTCCCTAGCCGACAATGCTAGTGCTGGAAAGAGAGTGGAAAGAAGTGACCGATGTTACTCTATTTCAATTCTGGCTCTTTGGCAATGAAGCAAGCATGTTGGCATCGCAGAGGATATTTGCAATGTTTGGGGAAATTCCCCCAAGCATGGTAAATCATAGAAGACTGTGAGAGAGGTACAGGCAGACGATGACTGGGTGATACACAAAGAGTATCACCAGGGCCAGCCCAAAACTTTGTGCTGCCATGGTTCAAAGATAAAATGCTGCCTCCCCCCCTCCAAAAAAATAATAATAAAACATGTGAAATTCTGGCCCACCAAAAAAACAT
This sequence comes from Pelobates cultripes, assembly GCA_933207985.1. Lineage (NCBI taxonomy): Eukaryota > Metazoa > Chordata > Amphibia > Anura > Pelobatidae > Pelobates > Pelobates cultripes. The sequence goes on along the minus strand of OW240913.1, from coordinate 76,584,928 downwards.
ATATGCTTCTTCAATGGCAGTATCTCTATGTGTGTGTGCTGGGGATGAAGTATGTATCTGTGTGTGCTGGGGATAAAGTGTGTGTCTGTATGTGTGTTGGAGATGAAGTGTGTGTCTGTATGTATGCTGTAAGTTAAGTGTGTGTCTATGTGTGTGCTGGGCATGGTGTGTGCTGGGGATGAAGTGTGTGTCTGTGAGTGTGTGTGCTATGCATGCAGATACATATACAAACAGAGACATGCTGTATCTGCATGTGGGGCAATGTTTGTATTTGTGTGTCTGTATATCTGCATGTGTATCAGTGTGTATGTGCATGTCTGTCAGACATAAAGATACACACACTACACACATATAGATACACATACTACACACACACAGATACACACACATGCACACAGTACACATATTCACACATTACACAAATACAGATACACACATTACACACACATATATACACACTTACACACATTAAAAAATTAAGCCACCCAACAGTTTCTTATCTTCTGCTGACTATGGCTGCTGGGAGTTGGGGGCCTGCTCTCCTGGTCAGGCCCCATCCTCGCAGCTCCTTCCTCCCATGTGGCTCAGTCTCAGTGTGTGTGAGCTGGGAGGTAGTGACAGGCTGTCACTACCTCCCAGCTCTCTATGCTGGATAATAGGGACCCGGTCACGCTATTAAAGTGCCACAGCGCACGACTGGGCCCCTCATTGCACATGTCCATAGATTGGCCCTTAGGACATGGGCCACCCGATGGACCTCACACAGGGTTTAGATGATGGCATTTTGCTGTACTTGTCAGTGAGCCATAGCCCCACCAGTATCACCCACAAAGCTCAGAACATGATGGCACTGGAACAGAAGCAAAATTTAGTATATATTGACATTTTACATTGTATACATCATATATATCTGTGTTACATGATATATTCAATGTATTTGGAGTTAAAGGTAAATTAAACATTTGAGTATGGGTTCATTTAAATTGGGAATGAATTGTTAAAAGGAGCATGTAACATTAACTTTTTTCGATTTGCAAGAGAAGTGTATCAGGCAGCACACCTCAGTTACCATTTCTATCCTGTGGGCTCTGATCTTCAAAGTCTGAATTTGAGCTAGCATGCACTCTGCAGTGTCTACTGAATAGCTCACTGACTCATTCACTAAGGTCTGAAAAGCTAAACCCCCGGTTGCCAAAGTGGAGTAGCTTTGAAAGTGTTTGGAAGGAGAGAAAAGGGAGTTTGAAATGTGGGTGCAGGGTATATTGTGTAACTGGCAGATACCATTAAGACCACCCTCCTCCTCCCACACACTCACATACACATAGAATTATAATAATCAAAGAAGAGAAATAGGCAGAATGGAGGCAGATATGAGAGGGGAGGAAACAGTTTTTTACGAGTCAAGGTCAAGATGTGTTATGGAAAAACCCAATTGCTGATGTGGATCAAGAATATTTGAATCCCTTGGCTGAATAATTGATTTTCAATATGCTGAGGCTTGTCTGTTCTTTAGTAATTACTCTTCTAGGTACGTATTCGATCGCAGTTTTCCAGGAGAGAAGGATTAAGGCCACAAATGTCTTAAGCCAGGGTACCGTTCTGGGCCACCTTTACTTTTAGTATTGGATTGTGAATGGGCCAAAGCTTGGCCAAGTATGCTCATGGTATGGTATGTTATGTTCTCTGAATCTCATATTTTAGCATTGTCAATCAATACTATAGGTGTCAACAGTACCGGTTTGGCTAAGATAGTCCTGCATTTTGGGGTATTATCCAGGCCAAAATAGGGCCCAGGGATCTGTCCTGAATTTAATTGTCTGCTGGTGGATTTTAAAATGCAGGAGGGGACTGGACATAAGGACCATGCACAGACTGCTTCAACAATATGCTTTGCATGGTCTGCTTTGAGAGGACGTTAGTCAGCTAGTCCATTCTTTGGATCCACTGCTCTGTGCACCCTCTCTTTTCTGCCCATCTCTGGCAGTTATACATAAAGAAAAAATACATCAGTCTAAAATTCTAAAAGCATTGGTAATCTGACAAACTTTATTAAACTATGGAAAATAAAAGAATAAATATTAAAGGTTGGGATATAATAGGTCTATATTAGATTATACATTCTACATGTATCATACCGGGAAAGTTGTTTTGGTTGTTTTTTTGTTATGAGATCCTATCAGGGTTTAGTTGACTGAATAAAAGGCTGGTCTGTTCTTTTCAAATGGTCCATTGCAGCAGAATGTGTAACAGAAGCCTTGAATCACTCCCTCTCTGGTATACTCACATCTGCTGTTTTGAATGCAGTGATCAAATATATTTGCAACTCAGCACACAAGTGTGCACTTAAAGGGACATTGTAGAATTGTGCTCACTGCCTATTTTTTATGTAACTGACCTGCAAAACCAGCAAATAAATGCTAAATAATTTCAGCCAACTGACTGTTTTATTTGCAAAAATATTTGGGAAAGAGCAGCACTGATGCAAGAACTGGCAGCTGACAAGCTATATTCTTATGGCTATTACCTGCTTCTTATATTGTCATATGTAAAAACTGGACACCCCATATTACCTGTGATATAGATCCAATATTGATCTTTGTTATATTTAGGGGAACCCAAATTGTTATTTTGAAGTGCACTTGGAGAAGCGTGAATTAGACACCAGACTCGTGTTGGTTATCCAAATAAGCCTCTGACCTTTATTTTATGAATTGTGCTTTTATACATTAAAAAGTAAATACTTACGTGCAAATACTCATAGAACAGTAGTAGGAAAGGAGTGAAAGGGTGAAGGGAGTACAGATAAGACATAAGGATGAACGTCATGTACATATAACAGATAAGTTCCAGGAAAGAGAAGAAACATACTGATTTAGGAGAGACAGCTCAGGTGGGGGCTATCTGTTCCCGGAACTAGACATATATGGTCTTAAGTGTTGTTTTAAGCATTAAGCATTTCCTGAGTCCAAGTTAGCCAATTTTAATATAGGATATCTAATATGACACCTATAAGCTTGAGCCCTGGAATCAAGGTAAATTCTTTCACACCTGTCCAATACCTAAAAATACCTAATACAAAGTTATAATACCACCACCTGTGCCCTTTACAGATTCAGAACTGTGCAAGCAGTCAGCAGGTGTGCAGTCTTCATGTTAAAGTACAGGCTGAGCATTCATGTGGTTAGCATATATAATTCTTTTTAAATCACATTGATCTGTTGATTCGATGTAGGGAAATTTGTAGGTTATAATTAAATCAGACTATACTGAGGGATGTTACTCAAACTCTCTAGTAGTTTTTCTTCTTATTTCCAGATATTAGTACACATTTAATGTAACACTGCAAGCACCATTATTTCATTTAGAGCAACTTTTTGTTAAAGGGACACTATAGGTACCCAGACTACTTCAGCTCATTGAAGTAGTCTGGGTGCAATGTCCCATGATCCTTAACCCTACAGAGGTAATTATTGCAGTTTCTGAGAAACTAAAATACTTACCTCTCAGGGTTAACTCCACCTCTATTGGGTGTCTACCATACAGCCACTAGAGGGACTTCCAGGTGCTTAGGCAACCAAAAGTTGCCTAAATGACGCTGGATGTCCTCATGCTGTGCATGAAGACATCCAGCGTCAATCAAACCCCCCTGGGAAAGCATTGAAAAAATTTAGGTCTACCACAACAGCTGATGTTGGCGGTTGAGGAGTGTGGGTGGAGCCTGACCCTCGGCACTGGATTTTAACCCCTTCAGGAGGGGTGGAAACAAGGGAACTGTTTTCTTGGCACTATATTATCCCTTTAACATACTAGAACAAAGAATTCATTGAACATTATTATAATTTACTTTAATTTGTTACATTTGGAAAAGGAGTTTTTTTGCCCAATACACAAATTAAAATGCTAAATTCTGATTACATTTTGTATTACCAAGCTTAATATTTGTTTCTGCAAGCTTTGGATTCAACATTTAAAAACCTATCAAACTTTCTAATGGCTAAAATGTGACCTTTGTGTTGAAAGAGGTGTTATTGAGGTCAAAGTATTGGGAACAAGAAAATTTGCTATACTCACAAGTTTTGGATGGATGCACTAAATGTCTTCGTGTTTATGGGCAGCACATGAAATGTACTGCCCTACAGTCAATATATATACTGAAGAATTCCTGACTGAATAAATACTTAAAGGATCACTATAGTGTCTTTAGGTCCCCCCATCCTCAGGGTCCCACTCCTGCCGGGCTGAAGGGGGAGGAAGGGGTTAATCACTTACCTTTCTCCAGCGCCGGTCTCCCTCTGCTCTGGGAAAATCTCCTCCCTCTTCCGGCATCAGCGCTGAATGCGAATGCGTGGCAAGAGCTGCGAGCGCATTCAATCAGTCCATAGGAAAGCATTTCTCAAAGCTTTCCTATGGATGTCAGCATCTTCTCACTGTGATTTTCACAGTGAGAAGCGGGGAAGCGCCTCTAGCAGCTGTCAATGAGACAGCCACTAGAGGCTGGATTAACCCTCAGTGTAAACATAGCAGTTTCTCTGAAACTGCTATGTTTACAACGGCAGGGTTAACCTTAGATGGACCTGGCACCCAGACCACTTCATTGAGCTGAAGTGGTCTGGGTGCCTATTGTGGTCTTTTAACTACTTGCATAATTCAAAATCTACATAATACAGGGCAACACTTTTCCTGCACTGTCCATTAATATGTATAAGTGATGTCTGTCTATCAAAACATGATGTATCTGACATCCTTGGCAGAGTATTAAAGACAACAGTTTAGATTGTTTATTTAACTTCATTAATTAGATCTTTATAGTATTTAAAAATACTATCTTAAACACATATTTGCTGCAGTTTAAAGACTAATTGCTAGGAGCATACTTGCTGTGGAGCCCTGGAACAAATGAATGCACAAGAAATATTCTGAGGTCCAAGAAAAGAGGGACACAGAGATTGGGTTCCAAGGAGGGACATTTGCTAGAACCATTTACATTTGCTCATGTGCATACCATGACATATATTATTTTATGGAAAAAATATTGATTTACTAATGCAACTTACCGACTTTTCTAACAAACACCCAGCAGTAGAAACACTGACCCTTTGTACCAGAGGTTGAAGTACAGCTGACAAAGTATAAGCAAACATTTCTGTCAGAAAACAAGGAAGGCAGTGCTCCTGGAAAGCAGCCAAAACCTAAAATAGCAAAGCGTAGAAGGAATGTTTGCTAACCAGGAAACAAGGGGGATTAAACAACAAAGAAACTGGTTTTTTTTCTTGTTCTTTTTTTTTTTTTAGCATTTTAAATCCATTACTTCCTATGTGCTTTTTAGAATAGTCCCTTGTGACAAATTTCCCTTCCCACATGAGTTTGCCACAAGCTCTTGGAGGAGCCTGCTTGCCAGCCTCCTGCCCACAGACTATGGGCCCTGTAATATGCCCTGTAAAAGTCTCTGTTCGTGTATTTGGACTATATGGTTCGAGAACAGAACAGCCACATGAACCAGAGACCACCTGAGAGCTTGTTAAGCCTAATTGCCTGTTTCTAGCAATTTCCATCACAGTGTTCTAAGTGTTCGTCTGGGTGGACGCATTTCCTATGGACGACCACAAGGTGTCGGCCATCTTGTTCGCACGAACGCGGGCAGCGGTGTTTGGTCGTCAAGTTCATGGAACTGAAAACGGATACAGAAACTCCCAAACACTGCTGGACTTCCAGCATCACCTGTGTTCGGTTCTACTACACTTAGAAAGACCCTGTTCGATGGAAACATTCACACGAACAAGGGAAACAAGCTCCAGGGTAAGAATATTAACTATATTCGGTAGTGTGTTCGCTTTTAAACTACTGAACTAGACCGACCGCTAGCCCTGATCTTATGGAACTGTTTTGGGCAGGAGCCTCGTGTGTGGCCGGTCAAATTAGGACTTCCAGGAAATTCCCGAACCCCTGAACCGATCTGGGTGATTTTCCTCATTCTGCTCCATGAGGGAGTGGTTCCAGGACCCCAGTGAAGCCATGGCTACTGTGGGCAGAAGTGCTGTGGTTGGTCCCCTGTTCCTGATAGGAATCGTTCCTTGGCGGAGCTCTCTTACATCCCTTCAACAAATTTGAGTGAAAGCTGATAGGTCGGATATATGCAGTTCCAATTGTTCAGTTTGAGGATGGGGTGTTTCAACAAAATTGTTGTTTATTTATTTATTAAAGGGAAACTATAGCGCCAAGAAAACAAAGTTGTTCACCTGCCACTATAGCTTCTCCCTAACATCTTCCTAGCTTTTATTTCTCATGTACATTTTACAATGTCAGTTTTCAGTTTGCGACAGTGCATTGTGGGGCCTTATTTACTTAGCACTGAATTATGCCTGGATGGACAAAAATCAGTGCAGATGACTGCATTCTGAATATTATATTTACTAAATCCAAATCCTGCTAAAATTCGGGCGACTGAATTAGCAATATTTGGTCTGATCTTTTTGGTGTAAGGGACTTTTCACATGCAAATACCATATAAAATATAGATTTTGCATATTTACCAATCATCAGATAGTTACCGGATATTGTCTAGATCTTCCCCACAGACAGGCAAAGTAGGTAAAATAATTAACATGCTTTGCAAGCTCTGCCAGCGGCCATATAGTTTGGATGTTTTAAATATGGCAAAAAAAATAAAAAATCCATCTCCAAAAACATCCAGGTGTTGTAATCATTCGGATCTAGTCAGTCTGAAATCCGAGCAAAATTTGCTCCCATTTACTCTTATTTTAGCTTTGCTAATTCATGACATGCTCACAGTCATTTGTCAGGCATTGTCACTAACACTTACCCTTAAAACCCCCCAATAAACACGGACACAGACTTTTCTAATTAAAAATATTTGTCTTCAGCTTTATTAAATTATTATAGAACAAAATATAACAAAATAAGGTCATTGCCAACAAATACTTAATCATATTTAAAACCAACATCCCCCCCAATACATAAATACCCCTGGCAATGACCCAACACGGAAAATAACAATATATAACAATATAAATAACATATAACATTTAACACTGCCATCCAAACTGCCCCATTTCAAACTGATTAAACTGCAGGTGTGTACCAAGACATCCCATACACCCCCAGGTTTGGAGCAACCGACGATCTCGAACCTACAATGCAACTGTAACACCCCTGACTAATCCACACTAAACCTAACCATGCCCACTTCCTACTCCATCTACCTCACAATTTAACCTGGCTTTTACCTGCCCACAGTTCAGGACTTAACCACCTGAAGCTCCTGAGTGCCTCCACCACACAAAAACAGGGTCCTGTTAATATCCTGCTAAAAACCAGCTCCCGTAGCTGATCAACATCCCTCTTCGCCCACTAGACTAATTCCCTCTGTGGGACGAGCCCTAAATCATTGCCCCCAGCGTGAATCACCAACACATCTTGAGCAGCACCCGCAGCCACCCTCTGAAAAATTTCCCCACTGATGCTCTACCAACTAAAACCTCAGAAAACCACACCACACCAAACCTAACCACACCAATGACACCAGATCCTGAGGAAAGTCAGAAAGTCAGAAATGAGCAGGAAGGGTTTGTAAGTAGCAGGAAGGGTCTGCAAAGAGCAGAAAGGGTCTACATGGAGTTGGAAAGGGCAGCAAGGAGCAGAAAGGGACATCAAGGAGCAGAAATGGTCAGCAAGGAGTATGAAGGGACATAAGGAGCACAAAGGTAAAGGCGCAGAAAGAATCAGAATGAGCACAAAGGTAAAGTAGAAGAAGGAGAAGAAAGGAACAGAAATTAGCAGGGAAGGGTAGCAAGTAGCAGAAAGGGTCAGCAGGTAGCAGGAAGGGGCAGAAAGGAATATGAGCAGGAAAGAGATTGTAAGTAGCAGGAAAGGTCTACAAAGAGCAGAAAGGGTCAACGATGAGTTGGAAGGGGCAGAATGAGCACAAAGGTAAAATAGGAGATGTGGTGACATTTTGTTATCAATCTAATATGGTGACCAGGGGTCATGTGACCAAGCTCATTTATGTCTTTCTTACAGGGGGATAAGCTTTGCCCTTTGATATTTTAATTGGGTAATTCAATACCTTTATAAGTCAGAAGAGAGATAACCACTTCCCCCTATCTCCATTCCTCCCTGTTCCTTCTTGGATGTGCTACTGAGCAGACATGGGCTAATTCTTGTCATGGTGAACTATGTTACAGTCTGTTGCTTCCTTTTTTTCCTTGGTGGATGTGATGTTGAACTTGCAGCAGTGAGCCATTACTAGATGTGAAGGCCTAACCATGGGTGAGATCAAACATGTGGGCAGTGGCGGATCCAGGGGGAGGGGGGCAACGAGGCAATTGCCCCCCCCGAGATTCTCCCCTGCCGGCTAGTGCAGGGCTGGCATTGTCTAAGTGCCAGCCCTGCAATGTGCCTGCAGACCAGGGAGGGAGATCAGAGATCAGAAATCAGAGATCCCGGGAGCTCAGCCTGCAGCTCCTCCGGGTCCTCCTCTTGCGAGCATGGAGCGTTGACGCGGTTACCACGGCAACTCTCCAAATCTCGCAAGAGTGAACTCTAGTCCTGGAGCTATGGGCCAGAGTTCACTCCTACCACTGGGACCACCAGGGATTCCCCACCGGACCACCAGGGACTAAGAAATGTCCCCCTTCCTCCCAGTAAAGGTAAGAAGGGAGGGGGGACATAAAGTATATTTATTTTATTAAATAAATTTTTTATTATTATTAAAAAGCCTCCCTACCCTCCTTCCTTCCCCATACAAACACTGCCCCCATACACACACGACACACACTGCCCCACAAACACTGCCCCCATACACACACTACACACACTGCCCCACAAACACTGCCCCATACACACACTACACACACTGCCCCACAAACACTGCCCCACAAACACTGCCCCCATACACACACTGCCCCACAAACACTGCCCCATACAAACACTGCCCCCATACACACACTGCCCCACAACACACTGCCCCACATACACACACTACACACACTGCCCCACAAACACTGCCCCCATACACACACTCCTCCAAACACACATACAGTGCCCCCCATACACACACTGCCCCAAACACACATACACTGCAAGCCTCACACACTGCCCCACACACACACACACTGCCCCACACATACACTGCCCCCTAACGCACACACTGCAACCCTGACAAACACTGCCGCCCTCACACACTCGCACATACACTTCACCGACCACACACACACTGCACCCCTAACACATACCACTGCTCCTATGCCCTATATCCCAGCAGACCCAAGGTAAGTTGTCAAACTGTTCTTAAACGGTTTGACTACTTACTCTGGGATGGGATCCTGACACTACTGGCACCATAACTACTACACTGAGCTGTAGTGGTTATTGTGCCTGGATTATTTCTTTAAATAATCTACAAGTGCCCCTCCCGAGATCAGGCTCTGGATCCGCCACTGCATGTGGGGAAGGGGATTACTATATATATTTAAAAAGAGAGATATATTAAAAAGGGTTGTTGCTCCATTGGTCTGGGCTGTGTGTTTGTGATAAATTTATAGTTTTGTGTTGTTGCTTTCTAATAAATACTTTTTTAATGTAGACGAACTTTGTGTAATATATATATTAATTTGGTAATACGCCACATTTTGGCGGCCATGAATTTTAGACTTCTGCAAAGGTTATTTATGAGGAAATAACAAATTAATAGTTAGTCAGATTTATTTTTGGAGAGGGGGAAAACTAGTACTTTTTTAATTATCCTCTGCATGGGAAATCAAGGGCTGATTGAGTTTGGAGTCTAGTTCAGGCCTCCATTTTAATATACCAGCTTAGACATCAGGCCTCAATTTGGAATATATTATTACAGTTTTTTTGTGTGTTTCAAATATCTGAGTTTGTTGTGTTTTGACTATCGTAGTTCAGGCCTAGCAGTTTTTTTTTTCAGGCCTTCATTTTTTGAATACACTACCAGCATAGGCCTCAATTTTGAATATATTATTGTTTTAATCCTTTATATTGTACTAGCTTATTTTGGTACATAAAACAAAGGTATAATACAGGTTTTTTTTTGTGTGTTTCAAATATCTGAGTTAAGTTTTGTCGTGTTTTGACTATCAGAGTACAGGCCTAGCCCTGCATTTTAATACACTATAGTAGGCTTCCATACTTTTTTGTGTGTCTTGAATATCCTAGTTCAGGTATAACTCCTACCCTCCATGCCTTGCAATTTTATTTTAATATGCTAATTTAGGCACTACTGGTTTTGAAGTTAATTAGCAAGTATTACCTTCACCATATTAAGGTAAATATAATTTGCATTGTGGGTACTAGTCTATTTTGCTACATATAACAAAACTGGGCATGTGTTAGGCCATATTCTAAATCAAGCTTCACAGTAGAGTTGTGGATATTGTGTTCCCCACCCATGGTATTTAGCAGTCGAAGGCAATTGAGTTTTGCTTTTTCTATTTACACCTGGCCTACTGAATAGTCATCTATTCAGAGGCGTGCTACTTTAGTCGCAAATTGATTTAAATTGGGTTCTTACTTGGGTGAGTGAAAGAGTAGGGATGTCTTTTCAAGGGGTCAAATATTTTTCCACAGAAGTACATAAGTATTCAAAAACATGATGGTCCATATGAGCTTCCAGAGCCAGCAAACCCAGACAGTGAAAAAGAGGAGAGATTAATGGACGTACTAACACAAATTGTAAATAACAAAAAGTATAGAACAAAGAGAAGAAAAAGTTTGGTCACACAAGCTGTTGTAGCCACAAAAGGAGGCCTAATAGACATAGTTATAGAATTACGGCATCATAATTTGCAAACAACAAATAAAATGGAGGAAGCAATGGACAAAAGGGATTTTAAAAATTGCAGCTTTGAGAACAACTACAATTGTTGGGGAACTAGAAAAGGAGTTAAGAGAAATAGAAGAGCAGAGGGATGCTTATGGAGTAAAAATAACAGAACTTCAAAACATAATAATGGACTATAAAAATAAAACAAAATTAGAAGGGATAAAATAAGCAGTTAGAGACATTGCCAAAATATATCCAAATCTGGATATGTTCGTGGCACAAAATAAAGAACCTGTACTGAAATTCAACCAAAATAGAAAAGAGTTCTTATGTTTTTCTGTTCCACAAGTAGATACCATACCACAAGCACCAGTTATTGTATCAGAATTATTTAATGCAAGGCAAGCACCAACAGGATTGTCTATGCAGACTCGACCAATGTCTGTTGCAGATAAAGACAATTTCCAGAAAGGTGGGGAATTATGCCAACTAACAACTTTAATATGTTTACACATTGGTTTATGAGGAGAGCAGATAGAGCTAAAAAAGGAGGTCTTAACTTAGAGGAATGGACAGAACTGTTAGAATACGCTATGGATCCTTTTGCTAGTACACTATTGGGATTTAATAACAGTGTGTCTGATCAGGCAGGAAGAATTGCTGCAACTAATTTCTATCTACTTAGCATAGAGAAAGAAATAGCGAATATTATGAGGCCAACAGATGTTCCTAGAGAGGTAGCCCATCGGCTATTGTTCTGGTCTACATTGCGCCAACCTCAACAGCCCCTGGTGTTGAGCTCACCAGAACACATTGCTAAAGTAATGGAAGCCATTCCCTGGGAGTGTCAATAATTTGTCAGGCTTTTTGATCCAACACCAACAGACTTAGAAATGGTACTAACTAGAACTGACAATTGGTGGATCAAGCATCCTTTCACAGACCAGGCCTGCTCTGTTTCAGACGTAAGAACATTCAAGGTCGAGTCTGGTAGAGAAATAGATGGTAAATGGAGAAACCAGAGGTGGGATGTCCCTTAGAACAAGAGGGATAATGAGAACTGGAGACCAAAACAGGACTTTGACAAAAGATGGAGAGATCCACAGAGGGACCATAGGAATAGGGACAGTGCTAAAGGAAGCAATGTAATGAGAGATAGTGGGAGAAATAGATTGGAAGAGCCTCGGGCAATCAACAATAATTGGAATAATAATAACTGGGAGAGGCTAAAAAGAAGTAGTAATAACTGGGAAAATCACAGTTGGGGAGAAAAATGAAGAAACAACAGGAACAGTTATTGGCAGAATAACTGGAGGAGGAACCATAGATGGGATGAGCATCAGACCAATAGACGGAATTGGGATAATTGGAGGAATAAAGAAGGGAATAGAGAATACGGGACTTAAAGAGACAGACTTGGAGATTGGAGGCAGACATGAAAGAGCTTAGGGAACAGATGAGAGAGGAGGGAAAGACTGATTGTGGGGTCCCAGCAATTAAAAATGTTTTTGTTCTCTACATACTGTGTGTATGTTTTTTTGTTGTTGCTTTTTTGTTGTTCTTTCTCTGTCTTCCAGTCTCCCATATCGCTATATATTTCTAATGATGAGATCTAGTGTTCCCACAGAGCAAGGCAAAGCTGTATTAGGACGATGATTTGTGTCAACAGAAGATCATGGTGGATCCTTGTTACAGGATGGTTAAGTATAAGCTGTATCACCGTTTAAAAAGATTTGAGTCTACATTTTAAAATCCTTCTATTCCTCCAAGGTGTCCGGAACAACAGCGGGATTAGTTTAGGCAAAGCAGGGAGTCGGGAAAAACGGGACATATTTGCAATCCTTCTGGGAGGAGTCAGAACTGGATTGGGAGTATGGATTTCCGCAAATATCATTGGACTTAACAGCAGGACAAACTCCCTCACTGATGGCATGGGACATGCTATGAAAATAGGTGGGAAAGCTGACTTTCTTATAGTGAGAAGACAATGTGGATATACACTATTGCCCACAACCTACATCTGGCGGAGAATATAGCTTCCATTACTAACAATATCAAGAAGTGGGAACTGCCATCTTTTGTTCTGTTTGCAGATTAAAGGACACTATTAAAAGGGATTATTCTTACCAATGTAGAGACACATCTAGTCCTACGAACTCTGTCGCTAGCACTCATGCTCATTCAAGTAATAACCGTTATAACATTAGACTTTTGTGTGGCAATGAAATGGATGAGGAAGAAACTTTAAATGTTTTGTTTTTTTCTTCTCTCTCTCGCTCTCTCATTTTTCAATAAAGTTTTACATTGCACATACATAAACATTTATCACACACACACTCACCTAAATTCTATAAGTTCTGTTTATTTTTGTGACAAATTTGTTTAATATGTGAATTGACAGCCATAGGAAAGTACGGGAGAACTTATGTCGCTGAGGGAACTATTCCGGAGGGACGGTGGGTTGAATTTCTCCTGTATATCAGGTTTTTGCTCCCACTAGGTTCTCTTGCACTAGAGGGATAACTAGATAATGGAGCAACATAGAAGAAGAAAAAGTGTGAGAATGTGGGGTGGTGCAATCCCTATTTGACTGTTTTCTTTCACCTTACTTATCTCACTCACTATAATTCCTGTGCTCCCCTTTCCTACTTCAGATCTCATAGTTTAGATAGATAAGAGGGATATATTATTATTTTTAAATGTGCTCAACATAACAGAAGAAAAAGTGATGGAATGTGGTGACATTTTGTCATCAAACTAATATGGTGACCAGGGGTCATGTGACCAAGCTCATGAATGCCTTTCTTACAGGGGGATAAGCTTTAGCCTTTGATATTTTAATTGGGTAATTCAATACCTTTACAAGTCAGGAGAGAGAAAACCACTTCCCCCTATCTCCATTCCTCCCTGTTCCTTCTTGGTTGTTCTACTGAGCAGACATGGGCTAATTCTTGTCATGGTGAACTATGTTACAGTCTGTTGCTTCCTTTTCTTCCTTGGTGGATGTGATGTTGAACTTGCAGCAGTGAGCCATTACTAGATGTGAAGCCCTAACCGTGGGTGAGATCAAACATGTGGGGAAGAGGATAAATATATATATATATATATATATATATATATATAAAAAAAGAGGGATAGATTAAAAAGGGTTGTTGCTCCATGGGTCTGGGCTGTGTGTTTGTGATAATTTATAGTATTGTGTTGTTGCCTTCTAATAAATACCTTTTTAATGTAGATGAACCTTGTGTAATATATATATTAATTTGGTAATTTACCACAGGAGATGGAGCAGAAAGGAACATAAATGAGCAGGAAGGGTCAGCAAGGAGCAGGAAGGGTCAGAAGGAGCAGAAGGGATCAAACATAGCAGAAAGGGATTGGCACAAAAGAAGCAGAAAGTAGCAGAAAGGTAAAGGTGTAGAAGGAGGAGAGAAGACAGTGTCAGAAGAAAAAGAAGACAGTGTCAAATGAAGGAGAAGAAAAGGAGACTGGAGCAGGAAGGACAAGTGAAGTGATCCCTCCACTTCATTCTGGACACCACGTCATAAGGCTTTGGTACCTGGGCCCAGCAGGGAAATGTTGTACCTTCTCACCTCCCCAGGTAAAAAAAACTATCAGTGTTAATGTGTTCACTTTTATTTACTGAGTGTCAGGAAGCATAGAGTGCCACTGGGTAGGGGTGCCGCTGATTGGCTAATGCGGTCAGCTGGCACTCTAAGCGAATTAGTTGCTCCCCAATCATAAAAAAAGTTTTTTTTTAAATTATGAACTGGGAACTAGCGATTGGCTTAGAGCATCAGCTGATCACTCTAGCCAATCAACAGCACCCAAGCCTCGTGTCAATCTTCACTTCCTGACACTCTGTTTCAGAAGCTGAATAGCACTGAGCAACCTGGAGATCTGGAGCTGGAGGAAGCCTTTGGTGTTAAACTATTTGAGAGCGGTTTAACCCTTTAAATGAAAGAGAGCGCACAGGGGCCTCCTGGCATCATAGCATTTTCATTTATGGTGACCAGAATGTTCCTTTAATTTGCTTAGAGGAACACTATAGTGTCAGGAATACAAACATATTGTGAAATCCTGCCTCCCCACTTAATGCTATTTATCTTATTTTCAGCATCATGATAATCTCTCCATCTCCTTGCCTAATGGGTGTCTCCATTGCTGCCACTATTCAAAAATAGTGAGTCCTAAACTCCATCAAATCCAAGCACAACCACTACAAAACCATCTGAAAAATCTTTACGACAAAAAAATTACGACAAAGCAGACCCATATACATGTACCAAAAAACAACCCACAACCCCAGGATGAATCCCATCATAGCTAGAAGAACAAAAAAATGAGCAGGCACCAGACCCTGCACATAAAATAGTGTAACCATAGAACTCTGACCCAACTGAATCTCCACCCTATCCGTCCCCCAATTCGACTTCCACATCCCCCACCGACACCAGCCTGATTACTACCCACCAGTTCACCAATCTGAAAAGCCCCAAAAACACCCATACGAAAATAGATGAGCATAAAAAAAAAAACACCAATCTTTGTGTAACACTTTAAAAGACACTGGACGTGGCAAATTATAACATTTTTGGTATGATCCTCCCAAATGTTTAACCTAAACAAAAATGCCAAAAGCCACCATATTCCAGTCGATCACAGACAGAGACGCATGAAGGGTGAAAAAATAACACAAGAACTACAAGAGGGTATCCAACCTCCTTTCCCTTAACTGCGGGATCACAGCCTCCTCCCATTCATTCCAGATCTTAACATAGACAGCCCACATTCCAGGCGCCCGAGTACTACTTATAGTTCCTCCAAGCATGATGTCCTGAGCTGGCACATCTCCTCTGGACAGGCCTATTACACCTCCTGCGCCCCAGAGCCACCAGCCAAAAACAATCCCACTGTGAACTGTGAGCGACTGTAAAGACCCATAGTTTATTCCCCCTGGTTCGGCACTTTCCATAGAACCGAATGCTAGCTCCCTGGCGGCCGTTCGCATGGACCAAAACCGCTAATAGACTTCAGGGGGACTTAGCCAGGAATGCCCTGGAACTATTTTTGGCATGGAAACTTTGTGGTTCCTGGTTGGTCACCCAGCGGCACTTACCAGCGATTCTATGGAACTGTTTTTGGCAGGAAGACTTTGCGGTTCCCTGTCGTCCCCAGCGGCACTTAGCCACGATTCTATGGAACTCTTTAGGGCATGGGACCATGCGTGCTGTCGGCAAAAACTATGACTTCCAGAAAATTCCTTAACCCCTGATCGGGGCTATCAGGGGATGTAACTTTTGTGGGGGTTTTGTATGTTTTAAAGGTACTTTAGGGGTTTTATGAAAATGTGTGTTTTTTGTGTCTTGAGATAATTGAGTTAATACAGTACTTGACTCAATTATCTCCCAAGTACAGAGGAGGGATTGACCTAGTTATGTGTGGGTGTCCTGGATCTGAGAGCCAATGTAATTGTGTATTTGTTTCTGCTGCGGTTTACTCTCAGGTCCAGGTGGGAGAGCCCCTTGCATGGGGACCTGCATAAAAGACCAGTTGTGGCTACCATTAAAAGAGTTCTTGCTTACCCTCAACACAGAGCCTCGTCTCGTGATTGTAGGGAACAGCTATACAAGATATACCTGCTTTGGATTGCTATACTGGCTATAATCACTAGCTCTTGTAAGAGTTACACAGCTATATCTGCTAGGCTCTCTGGAGTAGGAGAGGTCCACCCACTGGAAGCTGGATCCTGGGCTTGGGTCCAGGGTAAGTGGAGGACAGCAAGACCCCAGCGAAGCAGCGGCTGCTAAGGGGCTACGGTGCTTATGGTATCTGGTGCGGTGCTTATAGTACTCCAGGCTACTAGGAAGCAGCGATTGGCGGAGGCACCCAGTCGGGGTGCCAGGTGATCCATCACATTAGGTAATTGGTTGTAGGGATTCGGTACCTTTTCTAGTATTTTGTCTAGTAGATTCCATTACTTTTTGCTTATTTGGATTTTATATGGGGGTGGGGCTACAAAGTGTATGGAGGTCAATGCTGGTTTAAATATCACAGATAATGCAAAATACAGGGTGCGCAATAGTAATCACCAACACACAATGAGATATACTTATTACAGGAAAATCCTGATGGTACACTGCTGATTAATCTACAAAACATAAAATCTCACATAGCTTTTGGATTACTCCCACCTCCCAGAGCCACATATAGCAAGCTTTGGCTATGTTGGCTTATCAATGAGTGAAGCTGCTTTGATGTGATATTTAATCCTGCAGTGCCTTCTTCCACAAACTTAGTAGTTCAATTCGATTTACTTCAAAATAAAGTGCAAAATAAAGGAAATAGCAGCAACAAATAGCAAATTGAAAGTCCAGGATAAAAAGCATAATGCATTTCAACCTTACGGTCTTCTTCAAGGTGCATGTTTAGTCCTTCCCTCTGTCCATTTATATAGGGTCCTGTCCTGTTCAAAAATTGCATTTGGCGCTATTCTTACAAAATCCTCTGGTCCCTTCCAGGTTCCATTTCTGTTCCGGCAGTGTAACCTTTCACCTCACGCATAACGGATAACGTCATCATTCATGCGCAATGGCGCACAACTCAATTGCATCATGCCTCATTCCGGGTTTCATATAGTTCATAGAACAGGTAGCTGACGTTGGCCATCCGATATCAGTTCCCTTCTTAGAAAACCTGTGTGGTATGCTTCCATCCATTTGTTTTCCCCATTTGAAACTCTGTCTACCGTGTAGCTTTTGCCCTTTGTTTGTGTGGAGCTCTGCACATAGGCGAATTAGTCGCTCCTAGAGCTAGGAGTTGTTCAGCACTGTCTGTATTGGACGTTTCTAGTAATACTAATTCAATGGGATTGTGGATTAGAAGGTCTAAGATGGACCAGAGTGGTGCGAGTCATAGCGTTTGGATCAGTGCTTCTGTGGGTGTTTGGTGTCCTGTGTCTTTGGTTAATGCTTACTTGAGGGTTCCCCCTGGCTTGGAGGCGTCTTTCTTTGCGTGACGATGGGTCAGTGCTCACACACTCACAGTTTTCTAGTGTGTTTAAAGCTGCGTTGCGTGTGCTATGCTAGGGGTGGAGGATAATGGCTACTCCACCCATAACTTTCTAATTGAAGCGACTATTCAGGTTAGTAGATTAGTGCTTTCTGATGCCATGATTTAGCATCTGGGATGCTAGGGATCACGTAGGTTTCAGTTGTATGTGCATCCACACCTATGGCTGGTGCGCAAGGGCCAGTGACTGTTGGTTTTACAGGTTCTGCTAATTTTATCTAGATACTAGGGCACTCTTGTATTTATTGGACAGTGTGGCGCCCAAAACACAGACCATATGGCTTGAATCTTGGGTTTCCTCATTAACAGGTTCGGGTTAAATGGCAAGGGATAAGATAGTTGAGATGGCACCAAATATAGAGTGTGTAGCTCTCTGGCGATTTGTATCTGGCCCAGGGATGCTACTTATCAATGCAGGTGGGCCGCACACTGGATATAATTCATGCCTGTAAGTATGATTTGGTGCATTGCTTTGCACTCTTTCCAAGACTTGTATTAATTTGGTCTGAGGTTATTTCCCGCCCAAGTTGAAGAGCACTCTCTAATGCAAAAGCTCTGGAGAAATCTTGTCGCTGGTTGAACATGACAATATCAAGATTTGTGAGGAGATTTGGATGGCTTTGTGATACACCATGTTGAGCTGGAGGGCGACAATCTGAACATGATGAGAGAGGATGGGGTTCACCTCAATCCTACTGGATTGGATATATTTATAATGGGTTTCCAGATGGTTATGGTACAGGCGCTGGCATCGGGGTGACGCAGCCTTTCCTCAGTTTAGGGTCTAGGCTGCGGTGGCGGTTTAGCATAAATGACAGGCTGAAGAGGCTATATATAAATGTTTTAACGTGAGCTGCCTGCTGGGTCAAACCAGCAGCTGACAGTTGTTTGTTTGGCTGGTTGTTAACCCCTTAAGGACACATGACATTTGTGACATGTCATGATTCCCTTTTATTCCAGAAGTTTGGTCCTTAAGGGGTTAAAGGAAATAATGCTGTTGATGTTGCTCTTGCTCACTAAAATGGTGTTGTGTAATTTATTGGTTTGGAAGGGGTAACGGGAATGGGAGATGGAGGAGTCAGCAGTCAAGTGAATTTCAAATTTAAGTCCAGAGTAGCTAAAATAAGAGCATAGCTGTCATAGATAATTTTAAGCGTTTGGCTATTTTAACCTTTCATTTAAAATTCACTTTGAATTCTCAGTTTAGTGAATAGCCCTAATTGTTACAATGTGTGAATATTGTCTAGATGTTAAATGACTTTTTTATAAACTACTACATTTTGGCAATATTAATTTTAGTTTAAGAAGGATATGAAAAAATAAAGCAGATATTTTCCTTACAGTAGAAAGTGGACAGCACACGTGTGTGGTAATAATATATGAAGCAAACGTATAATTTCTTGCGTGAGTGAAATAACATTGGATAAGTGGTAGTAAAACACAAATATACCATATAAAAGTTGTTATCCAGATGAATCTGCAAAAGACAAACACTCATATAGGGCAATATAGTATGTATAAAATGACCGATGCGATAAATAGAGGAAGGAATTTTTATCATCTCCCATTCACATTTTCATGAGCCTATACATGACTGGCTCAAGACTCAAGTACATAAGCATACATATTGTAAGGATATCCTGGAGTAAATGCTCTGAAGCTTAAGTCTCCCAGAATGGAGTAGAGACAGAAGAACCAAATTAGTGTCCAAATTTATAAAAAACAAATCAACATAAAGACCTTACATAAGCAAGGTGCTGCATAGATATAGTCATTCAATAGAAGCCAAGCGGTATAACCTAGAGAGAAGTGCAACCTAATAGAAGCCAAACAGCAGTATGTTTCGGCAGTACAACCTTCCACAGGTGAAAGTTCTTGATTAATGTGTCTCCATTTTTAAATCAGAAATCTTGGCGCCAAATTCATTATTATTATTATTTTATTATTTATATAGCGCCATCACATTCCGCAGCGCTGTACAATGGGTGGACTGACAGACATGTAATTGTAACCAGACAACTGGACGTACAGGAACAGAGAGGTGGAGGGCCCTGCTCAATGAGCTTACATTCTAGAGAAGTGGGGTATAGTGACACAAAGGGTAAAAGTAGGGGTACGAAGTAGCTTGTTAGAAAAGTATTCACTGAGGGCTTAATAGGTAATTTTTGACAGTTGCAGGAGAGGAGTCATGGGGGATGGGGGGATAAAAACCTGCTAACAGTTTAATTGATATGCTTTCTTGAAGAAGTGAGTTTTCAATGATTTTTTGAATGAGTGGAGACTAGGTGAAAGTCTTATGGAGAAGGGAAGGGAGTTCCACAGAAGAGGTGCAGCCCTGGAGAAATCTTGGTGACACGCTTCCTCCCACGTGTCATGTTATGTCCGGAAATCCACCAGTTTTAACCCCTTCAGCAACACGGGATCGAGGAAGGGAGGGGGGCACTGTAGGATCCAACAGTGCCAGAAAAACGGTTTTGTTTTCCTGGCACTGGAGAATCACATTAATGAATTTCCTGCAGCAGTATAAATCTGTTTACTGCTTTTCAAGCTTTTGGCTAGTAATATGGGATGTACAATTTGCAACCCCTTCTGTTTTGCTCTTAACATTTCAAGTGATAAATTGAATTTGAATATTAGAAATGTAAATGTGCACATTGTAAATAAGCCTCTGTCTGCTTATGTACATGACGGTAATATAATTACCAGCTGTGATTGAAAAACTTATCAGAAAGAACAATGATGTGCAATAAAACAAAAGCCAGAATAAAAAAATGCTCATCTAATATTCCTGACCACTTTAACATCAAGCGTGAATTTAGTAAATTCACTAAACCAAGTTCATGTCCATATTCTAAAGTCTGTTATTCACTGTGCCATAGGTCATATATGTTCTATACTACATTTTAGTTCCATGGACAGCAAATGTGACATGATTCTAAGTGATGGGCAGTTAGAGTGACGCACAATTTGCTGTCACTCATAACTCTTGATGCACATAGGTTAAATCCTACATGTGATGTAAAGCACAAACCACACTAAATATTTTAAACTGATTATTGTGTGCAATAATTGTAAATATATGTATATTGTACGCATAAAAATATGTACCTGGCAGTGCCATATCGCTCTCTAATATAGGTTATTTTTATCAAAATCCTCCCACTCAGTGAATATAAATTTAGCATGTGCTTTACATGAGATAATGCTATCTCCCACTAGCCTTTGTACTCTGATAACAAAAGATAAAATAACTACACAGTGCGACAGTTATGAGGCAACAGTTTTAAATTTGATATGTCTAAAACAACATTGTATTGCATTGGTAATATTAAAAATACTTACATATTGTAAGACATTTATGGAAATATTGGTATTATTTTTTGAATCAAGTGTTTTCTATGATTTCTGGCTCGTGAATGCCTTTTCTTTTATTTAAAATGGTGATCACCAATCTCAGTAAAAATATGTAATATACACAGACAGGGTTATCACTAAAATGTGAATTATCAGGAATGAGAAGGGGAATTGAAAATTTTAGATCAAAACAGCTAGACGGCAAACATTGCCAACTTGCATTATTTTTTTTAGTTACGTTTCTCTGGCCTAAAATTTGCAATTCAGTTTT
Organism: Pelobates cultripes; assembly: GCA_933207985.1. NCBI lineage: Eukaryota > Metazoa > Chordata > Amphibia > Anura > Pelobatidae > Pelobates > Pelobates cultripes. The sequence continues at coordinate 76,563,431 of OW240913.1, read as the reverse complement.
AATTCCCTTAGAATTCCTGACTGCTTAAAATGTATTATATAAAACCCTGATAATTTTATACTCTTCCAATGTATCTGCGGAAACAAACTCTTGCAACAAACAGTATTTGTTGTAATCCTTATACAGACGCTCCTCACTTACCGACCGGGTTCCGTTCTTACGATTCTGTCATTAAACGAATTGGTCAGTAAGTGAGAATGAGATACAGAGCATGTGCAGGTCTATGTTCAGGGAAATTTCCCACATGGACAAGTACACCAAAGCAGGGAATCCCTCAAATTTTTGTTCGGGGATATTTCCCTGACAATAGACAAATGCATCAGAGCAGGGAATCCCTCTAAACCATGAGGGGGGGGGGGAGGGGGAGGCTGGAAACAACATTTTGAAACAATTTCCTATTTGTGACAAATTGAAAAAAAAAATCAGTTTGGACTGGCAGTCAGATTTATCATTGGATCAACAACAAAATTTACCATGTAATTTATGCCATAGTATACTCAAATTCAGTAATATATATTGTGTAGTCCTTCTAATTCCAACTGTGATACTTCTTTTGACTTGACTATGTTCAAATGTTTTGTAACTAGCTGTTTTTGTGCTAGTGCAGATGATGGTTTCTTATTCAACCACAATTCCCACATACATTTCATGTAGCCCCTCACATTGTGTCTCCTGTTGTGTAGTGTATATATAGGGATATTCTCACTACTCTGCATAGTATTTGCATGTTCCTTATTCTTGTATCCTCAACAGAACTGTTGGAATTCAAACGCTGTCTGGCCTAAGGTGTTTTTTTTTTTTTGTTTTTTTTTTTACATAGGCTTCATTTAAAAGATCTATTTCCCTTTAAAACTTGGTAAATTAATTATTATATTAAAAATTAGTATTGAGGTGACAGTTGTCCATTATTTTCCACATTGATTTAGAAAATAACAAATAGAGGATAGCAGGATCCCAGAATCTCAGTAAAAAGATATACTATGCAGAGGCAGGGTTATCAGATGCCTGACAGATGCTTGCACTATGCACATATAATAACACAGTACTGATAACCTGTAAATGACATGGAGGGCTGCTTAGCAAGTGAGCGAAGAACTGACCATATATACACTCTCTGTCTCTGCTTCTTCCCTTATTTGTGAAGGGAGTACGAGAGTAGCAGCATGAGATAGATCGGAATTGGCATAAAAGAAATGATCATCCTGACCATAGGGAATGGTAAAGGGGCACCTTATACAGAGGGAGAGAAGAAGAAGGTGAACTTGCATGAAGGGAAAATAAGGGGATAAAGAGGTTCTGGTAAATTAATAATTTGGGGAACTAGAGTTTGACAAAGGGTACTAGCAAAGACTTCCCTAGAGCCCCACTGGCATTTAGAAACATAGAAACATATAATATGATGGCAGATAAGAACCATTCAGCCCATCTAGTCTACCCAGTTTTCTAAATTCATTCATCAGTCCCTGGCCTTACCTTATATCTAGGATAGCCTTATGCCTATCCTACGATGCTTAAACTCCCTCGCTGTGTTAACCTCTACCACTTCAGCTGGAAAGGCTATTCCATGCAACTACTACCCTTTCATTAAAGTAATACTTCCTGTTATTGTTTTTATTTAATGACCTTCAGGTCCTTACATAATTTAGATATGTTACCATCCTTTATGTATTTATTTCACAAAGCATTGTTAATAGTGAATAATATTACATTACAGTGCTTATTTTGAAATGGGTTAAAATGAAAAATAAAGTTTCGATCAAAAAAATCATGATAATTTTAAATATATACTAGCAAACCTCATACATAATTACATTCCAGAAATTAAGCAACACTGGCAGCAATATTGAACGGACAATTGGCAGCCAGAAACACCTGTGTTCAGGGTGTAACTAATCCATGGCACACAAGTGCAAATGTCTCTGACTGTGCAGTGTTACAAGCAGAAGCACTGCACATGCAAACGCCAACCACCATGAAAACTTCAAATCACAGAAGTGGTCATGGTGGCTGCGGCAAAAATTTATTTTTGAATAAATTCTCAGTTGGCAAGCAAAGTCCATGAAATAATAAACTTAAAAAGTAATATCTCTATTCCAAAGGTATTTAAAAAATAAGTAAATTTTCACAATGAAATGGTAAAATCATGCATCCAAACTATTATTATATAAAATAACTACCAGATATCTTTTATTATTTGATTGTATTATGTGTTTTGCTTAGTTTTGATTTTACTTGTATCAAATGCTAGCTTAAACATAGAACACAACACCATTAATGAAAAATGTCAAATTAGACTGACATAGTTGGTGCTTAAGGGTTTGGTACTTGGCCAACTTCTCTCAAATCTATTTTATTAACAATCTTAATAGATTTATTGAAAGACATATCTAAGTGTTTTAAGTTATGCAATACTATGTACTGTAATATGGTCTGGGTTCAATGAATCAATAATAAAGACTCTTACAAAACATGTTAATCAGCTTTACCACCAGGAACAGATAAATAGAAAAAATGGTAGCAATTACAGATATTTTTTACATTAATGTTATTACATGACACTGCATTTCAATCTATGCAAAAATATAAGGTAAATTAATAAATTAAAGTCTGAGCCGTAATCATCTTTTTTATTTTGAACCAGAAGTGTCAAGGGACACAGTAATAAAAAATAATTTAGGTTGATGAAGTTTTAGATTGGGCAAAAGAAATCCAACAAAAAATGGCATTAGTTTTATAGTAGGCTCAAAATGTACTCGTGTAACAACTAGTCTTGAAGAATAAATGCAAGTCGAAACATGCTAGGCAGAACTATTTTTTCTAAAAATTATTAAAAGCAGGACTGTATACTTACCCTGCTCATTATTATAACGGACACAAATATTTTATCAATTTTATATCAAAAATTTACTTCTAAACAGGGTAAATATGTTTGAAGATGAAAAATATATTGACTCTACAGGTTGATAACATGTTACATTTAAATTACATTTAAGTTTTCTTGCAACAAATCAGGAATGTGTTTAAGTTATTATTATTATTTTTTTTGCATGTAACAAAGTTACAGTCAGTTTAGGCTAGCATTAATTACCATTTCATTAGATCACATTGTTCATTGTACAGGTGGTCATTATGGCAGTGGGTCACACTTTTCAAGCCTTTGCAGAAATGAAAAATACTCCAGAGAGCTTGTTATGACAGTGGGCAATTTGTAATATTATCGTATATGCACAGATAGTGCACAGATAGTATCTGCTGACTGTATCAATTTAATAACAACAATTGATTAGACTTATCAACGTACTTTTTAAAAAGATCAAGAAAATCGGTCACATTATCTGACTTGAAGACAAAAGAAATATATTGCTAAATTGAAGCATTTTATAGTGACAAATCTTAGTGGATACTGCAGACAAAATAATGGATTGTAGGCTTGAATGTGTTAAATACTTGGGTATGAAACTAATGCAATATTTGAAACAAAAAAAGGACAGAGGAATCTTCATCCCAGTATTCGCTATACCTTCATACTCCTACATAGATTTGCTATAATTATACCTAAGTGTTCCATTGGTTTATCGAGGTGGTGGTTATAGACACATTATAATTCCCTCTTTACTTGCTTATATGTTTCCTAAATCTAATTAAATGTGCCAAGCAATGCCAATGGCATGATCATTAGACACTATGCGTTCTTTATTTGGTGGAGTGGTAAGTAAATGAAGGCATTAATGTAAACTGGAAATTAACTGTCAAATTATTTAACAAAAAAAATCCTAAAACTATTTTTCAATGTATTATAATATGTAATCTCGCACGAATGAGTCAAACACATACGAGATTATTCACTAAAATGTGAGTTCTTTGTAACTTAAATTGAATTTCCGATTTTATGCCAAAATGGCAAAACTTCACCAAAATTTCATTTCACGTCTGCTGTGTTTTCAATTTAACCATTTTGGCCTATAAAATGAAAATTTACTTTAATTGACAAAAAAAAAATCACATTTACTAAATAATGCTGAACAATTTTGCTGACCCAATTAAACATAATAATGCTTATAAAAATAGAAAAAGAAAATAAAGAGTAGGTAATTAACAATGGGTAACCTGAGGCAGCAAACTGTAAAGGAAAGGGGATTCCCTTTACACCCTAATTAAAAAACAAAAACATAAAAAAAAAAAAAGGTTACGCCACATAGACAAACATTATTTATTCTGATGGGACTTGTAGTTAAATCCATCTCAAGTCCCATTAAAAGCAAATATATTTGATTCAGAAAATTGTGGACTAGATCCGATTGGACATTCTGCATAATTTTTTATAATAATGTATTTGTCAAATTACCTCTAACAGGTCACATTGAGTTTGCTTCAGTTTGTAAGAGTAAAAATGACAATAACAATGCTGGGGGCTTGGCTCTTGAAAACACAAGCATACTGCCTTATCAGGTTCTACTACTAAGTAGGGTGATTGACTTTATTGTGGTACGGTTGTTAGGTCAGTGCTAAGGATTGTCAGATGTATAGATGAATGCTATTGGACATTCATCTATAAGTTGTAATAAAATCCCACAATCCTTTTCTATGGGGCATTAGCTACTATGGAATGAGGCAACATTACAAGTAAAACAATGAATATTTTCAGTGACATGGTTAATAATTTGCAATAACTGTGAGAAATGTGGTTAGATTGTAAATGGTGTAATTTAGGGTGAGGAAGCATTATCATATCTATATCTGGGAGGGAAGAAGAAAAAAAAACAATAAAAGTCTTCTGTCTACTTCAGTAGAATATTAACAGGGGTTATTAGTTGTCATGACAAAAATATTGCTTATACGTAATCTGCTAAAAAAAAAGGGGGGTTCTGCTAGCAGTGGCTATATAAATTGCTAGGTCACTGTGTAACTGGAGACAATATCGCCCTGTCCAGTTATTCTCCGGAGGATTACATAGTAACAAGATTGCGACACAACCTACAAATCAGATTTGTTACAAAGACTGATATTTTTTGTGTGAATATTTCCTCTTAAAAAATGTGTTCTGGGAAATGTGCAAAATGCTTGGGCATTGCCCTAATTCCACTAGCCATTCTGTGTATACTGGCCAATATCTTACTCTTTTTCCCTGGTGGCAAAGTTGCATCAGAAAATGGACATATCTCCGATGAAGTTTGGTTCTTTGGAGGGATTTTGGGTTCTGGGGCTGTGGTAAGTGCATCATTGTTTTATTATTACAAGTGTTACCTTTTGATTTTAACTTGTGAAATAATAATGTTATATAACCAACATTCTTATTGATTAAGAAAGAGATAGATAGGCACCAAGAGTGTAATACATGTCATAAATGAATTGCTGCAAAGGTGATATGGCAGTGATAGGACTGATAGAGTTCTCATAAATAATAGCTGAGATATGGAGAACATAAGGAATATAAGATACATATTACAAAGTATTATTGTAAAAATAAAACTCTAAAATTGTTGTATAACAAAGCGTTTTGCTTGTCACAATGTCTCCTTCAATGCCTTTTAAACTAATTTAAAAAATCATTGTATTATCAGAACATATTTTGAATTCAATCCTCAAAGTATCGGGATCACGCCTTTAATCCTTATGAGGTCAAATAAGTATCAAGTTATAATGTGTTGTATATCAGTGATAATATCCAGCAATAATCTAAATACGCCTACCCTGGTTAAATATGATATTATAATGCTTATGCTTATTCTTATTGTTGTTGCTATAATTATTGTTACTTTTATATTTCTTAAAATAGTGCTGTCAAAATACCATGTCATAGTAACTCTGTAATAGTTCTGAATTCATAAAAATTAATAATGCAATAACGAACAGGGGTCCTAAATAATAGGATATTGTCACTCCTCTGGCCCTCCCAATAACAATTGCTCCCCCTTTTTTTTTTATATTGACTGTAATTTATAACACCATTCCCATAGAGACCTCATGATTTGTGTGCTAAATCTTGTTTGAACTACAATTCGTCCAAATTTTAGTGATCGATCAAATTTCTGAACTCCAAGCCGAAATGTAGTCCAATCACGAACCAACCAAAATGTTCAATGGCCGAGCATGTTTATTTTGAATCATGATTTTCAAATTCCACACGTGGTGCCGAAAATAGAGATTATTAACCGGAAAAAAAAAACTGGTTGGCTAGTGGACAGATACTAAATGTTGATATTATTCACAGATCAAGCAAAAGTGACCAATACACAGAAAAAATTAGGAGCAGTAATACATCTATAATTGTATTAATTGTATACATTTAACAGATATGTAATAATAATAAGTATTAAATTTACTCCTCCTCCTGTTTTTCCGTATTGGTTACTTTTTCTCACTTGACATTATTACAAAAATATTTATAATATGTATATGTTTCGCAATACACTGACTGGCCAAACTGATTTTTTTTTTTAAATCAGAAAAATGGTTTGACTGAACCTAATTTCTCACAGAGTACAAGTCTAGTTGTTATATTTGACTTTTAGTTTAATCTATAGCAGTAACTGGAAGGCATGTGCAATTTTTGTTTTAAGCCACTCATCCAAATAAAATTCCTAGTAATCGTCAAATAAATTAATTCTGAAATTCAATTCTATCCAAAGGATTTTAGCTTGGGTGAATCTGTTTGTTTGTGGACTATCTGAATTTTGGAATTTATTAGTTCAACAATTAGTTGGAATTTTATTCAGATGTATAAAGGGTCAACCCTGGAAAAATTCATTTAAAAAGTAATCAGTGGAAACTGATCCAGAGGAGTAAGTATGACTGGATCCCCTATTTTACTAATTATATGACTGTTAAATATATAGTAGAGATAGCTAAATAAAAAGATCACTGATGCCCTAAAATTCTAAGATGATTTTTTGTTCTAACAGGATGCTAATAAATGTGATGATTTAGTAAAGCAATAGCATAAAACGTTTGTCTTGTTTTAGACAAGTTCATTGAGTATACCTATAAGTATACTAACTTGAATTTTTATATATATCCTATTTTCTTTTTCAATGTTTTTTAATGATTTTCTTGTTCAAGGTTTTTTAATGATTGCAATGACTTTTTATCTATTGTTTTAATGAACTCCATTGTCTTCAAAAATAGAAAGCATTTGGAAGCCTTTGTCTTCCGGAACATGATTTAATATTTTAAATAAATGAATAGAAAGACCAATATTTAGTTTTCAGTGATATCGTATTTTCTGAAAATCTTATTTTGGTGTGAATTCATTGTTTTCTAGATGATCTTCCCAGCACTAGTATTTCTTGGTATGAAAAATAATGACTGTTGTGGATGTTGTGGCAACGAGAGTTGTGGGAAGAGGTTTGCGGTAAGTTACAGTTAATTTCCTGATACGCAAGTCCAGAGTCTTTGAAATTAAAGTCTGCTTAAATCTAATTAATGACAAAACATGCAAGATTCCTTTTCCATTTTAATTCTGGTTTCTCCCCAAAAAGTTTTTTTTTCATTGTTCTCCATTCTAAACCTATTAAGATTGACATATCTGTAATCAAGACACACCATTCTAAAGCAGTGATTAACCAGAAGATTCACTACACTTTCTCATTTAGCGTTGAAGAGTTCTTATGTGAAATACCAGTGTTTCTGATTCAGTGTGTTCATGTTTAGTGTAGTGTAAGTGTATTGTCTATTTTATAGTGTTCAATGTGCTCAAGAATTAGGTCCAAACTTCCTTTCTTGGTCTGGATGGGTATTTTAACACAACATAATTAAACTTTTCTTGTATTTTCAGAATTTTTCTTCTATTATATTTGCTGCGGTTGGATTTGTAGGGGCTGGTTACAGCTTTATCATTTCAGCAGTTGCAATAAATAAAGGACCAAAGTGTGGGGTAAATGTGACTGATACCAGCATACCTCTGGGCTGGAATATAACATACCAGTATCCTTTTGAAAATGGGTAAGTCATGCAGTAAATAACGTAACCCAGACACAGTTTTTAATTAAATACATCTTCAATATTATATCATAAAGCAATACTAACGTTTGTAATATCCATGGGCAACTTTACACATTTAATTCATGACGCAATATCACTAATTCTGTGTCTTCTAACCATTTATCTTTTATACTCTTGATTTCCACATTCCACATTTCTCCATCATTGCTTTTTCTATATAATACTTCTTGTGTTCTCCTCCTTTATTTGATCACACTTGATGTTTGTCTTAGATTAACAGCTATGTTTTAAGTTCCTACTACAAGTTTTTTCAAGTAGCCATCACCAATCACCAATTCTGCTGCTACTCAATGTTATAAACAAGATGTAGAGTAGAACAATTTGTTTAATGCCTAAATTATCAAAAATTCCAGTTTTGTTTCCTTCTCAAACACAAAACAAATAATTTCACAATCAGTTCTTCAACTCATAGTACATTGTCTCAATGTAATATAAATGTAATATAATATAAAGTTTGAAATCTTTTTGATTTCTCATAGTCAGTTCCTTTATGATGTTCAAAACATCACACGCTTTCACCTGCATAATGCTTTTCATTTCTACCCTTTCCTAAACACAGAAAAAACTTAAATTCATACATTATTTCCTATCTTTACTAATGCCACCTCATCTCGCAAAAGACCATCATATCTAGGCACCTTTGTACTCACAGTTTTATCAGCCAAATCAATATCTGCATTAGGTGGTACAAATTTCTTGTACAGCCCTTTTGTGATGCATTGATGAAAGATCCTGTAACATAATCTGATTGCTTTCTGTATTTTTAATATATTGCAATATTTCTGTGCAAGACCTATGTGCTATAGTTGGGCACAGACGCATGCCCCTATGTATAGACCAAGCAGAAGGCATCTCCTCCTAACTCTGTTAGAAAATGAAAGATGCCTTTATTAATAAAATATTTTTAAAAATTAAGGTTGGAATGGAATAATAAATATTTTCTCATCCCACTCTAAACCAATTTCTACAGACTCTTCCTTATGATGTAGTACTTTCTATTATTTTATTAGCAAAAATATCTTATTAGATTACATGTAAAAAATTATTTGTACTGACTTTTTCTTTTTCTCCAAGAAACTATCTAGGGAACCACGCACTATGGGATGAATGTACGGAACCCAAAGATATAATTCCATGGAACCTGACTCTCTTCTCCTTGCTCATCATAATGGGTGGGGTTCAAGCAGTTCTCTGTGCTATTCAGGCCATTAATGGACTCATGGGGACAATCTTTGGAGACTGCAAGTGCTGTGGATGTTGCGGAGGGGTAAGTTCCTAATTCAGCCTGTGATGGATGTGATGGATGTGCACCTTAGTTTATTTTATTTTTTTCTTATTTTTCTGTAAATGTCATGAAAAGAATATGTAAACAAAACTGTACAGCTAGCAACAAAAACAGCTATGTTATCTTCAATATTCTAGTACAAAATGATCATTAATTGATGTAGAATATTAATTTAGAATAAAATTTGATTCAGCATCACCAGCACAAGTAAATTTTAAGTACTACTGTTTTGGCTCTGGTAACTTTGCCTGTTAGGTCTAGTTATTTATAATCCATGTTAATTCCTTTCCCATTGCTGCTGATGTTTCAGCCATTGCGTGAAATCACTACAGAGACACATTGTATGCGGTTTAATGCAAGGATACTGCTTATAATCCTGCTCCTCTTCTGCCATATATCAGAGGAGTGAAATGTACTTCCTCTTCTGACTTTACATCATTTTTTTAAGGTGTACGCATCACGATCACCCACTTAGCAGCTCTGACAGAGAGCCTGAGCCATGCCGGCAGAAGTTAAAGTTAACACTGGGAAAAGTTGTATACACAAAATGTGAATGGGACTATCAACATGCCGACTGCTTGCTCAGTTATTAAAGGAATACTATAGTGTTTGGAACACAAAACTGTATTCCTAACACTAAAGTGTCCCTTTGCCTCTGTGCCCCCATTCATGAACGTGGTGAATTAGCCTTTAAAAAGTTACCTTAATCCAGCCCCAATGTCCCTTTGTGCTAGTTCGGGCTCCTTCTCGATGTCAGTCAGTGGGGGGGAAACTAATGCGCATGTGCAGCGAGCGCCGTGTGCGCATTAGCCCTTCCCCATAGGAAAGCATTGACTACATGCTTCCTATGGGGATTTAGAAGATGCTAGACCTCCTCATGCAAAGCATGAGGACGTCCAGCGTTGTTTCACAGAGTTCAACTACATGAAGAAGAAGGAAGCTCCTCTAGTGGCTGTCTGGTAGACACCCACCAGAAGCAGTCTTACTTCCCCCCCCCCCCCCAAAAAAAAACTACAATATTTTACATTGCAGGGCTAAGGGGACAGGGACACTGCACCTTGACCACTTCAATGAGGTGAAGTGGTCTGTGTTCTTAAAGTGTCCCTTTTAATTAATGCTATGTGGTGAATGGAACTAATTCAAGTACTTTAAAAGTATTTTTCCTTTTCATGAATTTCATGAAAATTCCCAAGCCCCTAGCCACAAACCATACTGAGGTCTCAGGGAAAGCCTTTTTAGAGGTTGTCCCATGCTATGTCAGCTTTTACATTGTGTGAGGACATTTTTCATGCTATATAATATCAGTAAGAGTGTTGTGATTGGTTGGATGGTAAACCAATCAACGATAGTACATTAGCAGCCAAGGACTATATATATATACATATATTATAATCCATAAAAGCAGGGTAACACTATAGCATTAGGAATACATGTTTATTTTCTTAATGCTACAGTGGTTCTTTAACTATGTCTTCATTGTCTGTGAATTGTACTTGTGTCATGTTTTAATATAAGAAATGTTCTTTTTAATCGTAGGGTGATGGACTCATTTAATTTCTGCCTGACATATCTGAAAATCCTACTGCAAATCTATCTTCATTCATGGAAAAGGTCTCTGCAGTGCATAGGAGAGAGTATGTTAATACCCTCTTAACGACCTTGGAGAGGAAGGTCAAAAATGAAGAATGTGTCTTTCAACGTTCTGAGCAGACCTTCTATAAAGCATCAAAATACAATGATATTTTCCCCTGTTTATCTGGAGTTGGTAAAATTGAATTGTATTACTGATTTACTGCTAAGTAAAACCACACTGACCACATAACTTGTACAATATAGAAAATTTTATATATTTGCAATGCTGTTTTTAGTGTGGGCAAGTATATTTATTTATGTTTATAAGCAATGGGAAAATCTTAGAATCTTATTTAAAGACATTTACCTAGATAGAATTGAGACCCAGCTTGTTAAGCAATGAAGAATAATGATCAAGCAAAATTTGGGATTAATGATCGGTGTTCAAAAGTTTATTAGTCTACATTTTCACTAATAAATGATCAATAGTATTTTTAAAATGGCATTGTATTGTGATGATTTGACTCCATTTCTTCCTCTTAAAAAAATTATTTTAGCTGCATGTTACACAGATGTGATTACCAAATACATCGCGCACAGAACTGTAATAATACTGTGCATCATCATATCAAACCACAGGTCAGTTTTGTCAAGTGATGTTCGTTCTTCATAAATTGGCAAAACGTTCCAACCTGTCATTTAAAAACTTCTGGACAAGAGATAGTGACTTGTTTTCATTGTTGATTCAAAGGTCAATGTTGCAATCCACGAAATAAAGTTTATCACATGTATTTTTTTAATGAAAACAGGACATGAAAGAAAAAAAAATGCTCACTGTTGGTTTACTTTGCTTCTTTCTGATTAAATAGGCTATAGTAATTGCATCTATATAATGAAATCACATTCTTTTTTATATTTGTTTGGTTTTCTTTGAGTAGTACTTACATGCATTGTTAGAATTTAGGTGTACAGTCACAAAAGCAATTGCTACTTTATTAAACCTTTAATAATCAATAAATATTTGTTTTAATATACCTGGTGTTTCCAATAAATACACGTATTAATAGGGTATGCATCACCAGAGTACAGTCATAATCCATACACACATTTTATTCAATTATTTTCCTTTATGATTAATGAAACCCTGCCAAATCGTTGTGTAGTTGGATCTTTTATGCAAAATTCTGATAATGAATAGGAGATGATAATGAATAGGTGTTAACCAAGAATGATTTGTATCCAAATTTTATACCTGATTATTTATATCAACTGGTTAGAGCAATGTTTGGAAGTGGGAAACACAGGTTTGAAGCCTGGTCAGAAAACCTCACCAGGAAATATCCCTGGACAAGATATTGCCTTCCTCATATCCCTATTCTATAATTATAAAGTGATGCAGAATATGTTGGCACTATATCAGTTTTGATAGTTGGATTATATTGATATATTATCGGTATGTGTTTAACACAAAAACGCTGTTGATAACTGTTTGAGTAACATTTTTGGGTAAGTGTATAATAAGCTAACATACCTACACACTCTGCTGAGGAATCATTGCAGAAAAAAAGTTGCTCCCAAAATTCTCTGAACATATCCAGGATAATGTCTGATATTTCGGCAATCTGCTGGACATAATGAGTTTCACTTACACAGTCACTCTGGGTTATTCACACTGAGAGAGTAGCCAACTGGAAACATAGCCGACATAATTTTTCCAGTTCAGCTGTTTTGACCTTAAAATTGAAATTCACTTTAAATTCTTAATTTAGTAAATAATCTTGTCTAAATTTTAGTGCCTTTGTTAGTAAGGGTCAATGCAACCATGTAAATATTTTTCCCAATAAATTCCAATAGTATATCACAATAAAGAAATACACTTAAAAAGATACTGTATTGTTAAAAGATGTAAAAATGTTTTTCCTACAGCCAAGAACAAAAGATGAGCAAGTGATGATCTAGCCATTAACCCCTTAAGGACACATGACATGTGCGACATGTCAGGATTCCATTTTATTCCAGAAGTTTGGTCCTTAAGGGGTTAAGCAACATGCTAAACCAGGGGACTTTATGCACCAGTTGATACGTAGGTAATAAGTCTCCTTTACAGCTAGATATTACATTACTTAAATGCAGCGTTGATAATCTAAATACATGCATTATCTACCACTATTATTACAGTGATGTGTAAAACAATCTGTTTTGTAGATAAAGAGACTGCTTTAGGTTAGAGTTATGGAGTTCAACTATATGTCAAAAAAAAACTATAGAATAATGGTGATTGTTCATCCCTCTCCCCATACCAATCATAAAGATTGATTTACCAATCATTAAAGACACAGCTCAGGAACAAGTGTCAATTAACAGGTACCAACTGATAGTACTATCTGGTGTGAAGTACCATCAATATAAAAAATTACAATGTGGTTCTTGTCACCCTACTCCCAAAGTGTGTGTGACGTTGTTGTGGTGATGAAAGGGTTAAAGTTCACTTTTTATTTGAACTAGACCGGAAATAATGACAAAATCCCCCTTTAACACCACCCACACTTAAACATAATATTATAACTATTACTATTTTAACGCTGCCACCACCAAGACAACTTATAAATGGGGTGCCTTGGTCCCCCAGGTAAATCATTCATAAAAACCAACCCAGTATTACTTAGCACAATATCTTTGTAATTGCAAAATACCAATTGGTCTCTTATTATTATTATTATTATTATTATTATTATTATTATGATATTTATATAGTGCCATCACATTCCACAGCACTTTACAATGGGTGGACGAACAGACATGTAGTTGTAACCAGACAAGTTGGACACACAGGAACAGAGGGGTTGAGGGCCCTGCTCAATGAGTTTAAATGCTAGAGGGAGTGGGGTAAAATGACACAAAAAGGTAAGGATAGTATTAGACTAATGACAGTTGCAGAAGAGGAATCTTCAGGTAACGTGATTCTTAACCAGACAAAGGCAGAACTTAATAAATGAATGTTTATTATGAGCAGAAAGTAGCCAGAGTGCATATACAAATATACAGGGAGTGCAGAATTATTAGGCAAGTTGATATCAAAGCTGAATATTTTTGGAAGTAGTTTTTAGTTTGTTTTTAGTTTTAGCTATGTTAGGGGGATATCTGTGTGTGCAGGTGACTATTACTGTGCATAATTATTAGGCAACTTAACAAAAAACAAATATATACCCATTTCAATTATTTATTATTACCAGTGAAACCAATATAACATCTCAACATTCACAAATATACATTTCTGACATTCAAAAACAAAACAAAAACAAATCAGTGACCAATATAGCCACCTTTCTTTGCAAGGACACTCAAAAGCCTGCCATCCATGGATTCTGTCAGTGTTTTGATCTGTTCACCATCAACATTGCGTGCAGCAGCAACCACAGCCTCCCAGACACTGTTCAGAGAGGTGTACTGTTTTCCCTCCTTGTAAATCTCACATTTGATGATGGACCACAGGTTCTCAATGGGGTTCAGATCAGGTGAACAAGGAGGCCATGTCATTAGATTTCCTTCTTTTATACCCTTTCTTGCCAGCCACGCTGTGGAGTACTTGGACGCATGTGATGGAGCATTGTCCTGCATGAAAATCATGTTTTTCTTGAAGGATGCAGACTTCTTCCTGTACCACTGCTTGAAGAAGGTGTCTTCCAGGAACTGGCAGTAGGACTGGGAGTTGAGCTTGACTCCATCCTCAACCCGAAAAGGCCCCACAAGCTCATCTTTGATGATACCAGCCCAAACCAGTACTCCACCTCCACCTTGCTGGCGTCTGAGTCGGACTGGAGCTCTCTGCCCTTTACCAATCCAGCCACAGGCCCATCCATCTGGCCCATCAAGACTCACTCTCATTTCATCAGTCCATAAAACCTTAGAAAAATCAGTCTTGAGATATTTCTTGGCCCAGTCTTGACGTTTCAGCTTGTGTGTCTTGTTCAGTGGTGGTCGTCTTTCAGCCTTTCTTACCTTGGCCATGTCTCTGAGTATTGCACACCTTGTGCTTTTGGGCACTCCAGTGATGTTGCAGCTCTGAAATATGGCCAAACTGGTGGCAAGTGGCATCGTGGCAGCTGCACGCTTGACTTTTCTCAGTTCATGGGCAGTTATTTTGCGCCTTGGTTTTTCCACACGCTTCTTGCGACCCTGTTGACTATTTTGAATGAAACGCTTGATTGTTCGATGATCACGCTTCAGAAGCTTTGCAATTTTAAGAGTGCTGCATCCCTCTGCAAGATATCTCACTATTTTTGACTTTTCTGAGCCTGTCAAGTCCTTCTTTTGACCCATTTTGCCAAAGGAAAGGAAGTTGCCTAATAATTATGCACACCTGATATAGGGTGTTGATGTCATTAGACCACACCCCTTCTCATTACAGAGATGCACATCACCTAATATGCTTAATTGGTAGTAGGCTTTCGAGCCTATACAGCTTGGAGTAAGACAACATGCATAAAGAGGAGGATGTGGTCAAAATACTCATTTGCCTAATAATTCTGCACTCCCTGTATGATAAACAAATTATTTTCACCAACAACATATAAAAACAAAAAGGATAAAATACAGAAGTCCTAATTACTCACTTAGGTTTTCAAAGTACAACTTCTGCCCAGGGGGTCTCTGGCAAGGAAGGATGATGGTGACTCACTCAAAATTAAATCTTGGCCCCAAGCAAGTACACCAATACCCCTCCAAATCATTGGATATATCAGCTGTGGATTATCATGTCTTCCCCAGGGGTGGAGTTAAGGCGTTCTTTGTTCCAGACCAACGTCAATCCAAATGGAAACATTTGGCTCTATCTTCTCTTATGTACCTGCCACTGAAATAATAATTACATCTATGAATTTATTATTTTCCCATCCCATAGACACATCGAACGCTCCACCCGCGATCCAATAGGACGGACATTACAATTCCTGCCACACGGTTTAAGTTGTGCAACTCATGTTTAGGCTTAATTAAAAGATTGGTCTTGTCCCATTCCAAATATAATAAAAATGAGGCTTAATTATTAAGCTGTGGGTAAGTATTAATGTTTCTCTTGGATATGATTCTGGGACACAAGAGTCTTCATGAAACTAATACCATTACCATATCAAAGGATTAATCTATCAATTGAGAGTTTCAGGCTATATGGTCAAAGTCAGTTAGTTTACATTGAAACTAGTCATACAGGCGGCTTAAGTGTAAAATGTCTCACCTTGCAGGATCTTTGATAGATTAAAAAGGGCGATCCATATCACACCTTGCAGAAGCCCCTTTTGATCAAAAGAGCAATTTTTCTCTGCCATTTGTCCTCTAGCCAGGGGTCCAATTGTTGATGCACTGCACAAGTTATATTAAATAGCAATATTCCATAGTGCAATAATGCATTATGCACCCTTGCCATAACAGTTCTATGTGGTTTTAGTACCATGTGATATCCCCTAGGCCATTGAGAAGCCCAATCCACTCATACTTCATGAAGCCCACTTTACAATCCCTCTCCTATATAGACATACCTGGAAGAGATTACATTGGTCATAAAAACATTGTAGCAGGTAGATAGTGTTTTGTTTGACAAGTGGTCCAGCACTTTTTCAGTAATACATGTAAACAAGGATAATTTCCTATTTTATTGTGCATGTCTACGTGTTTTAAAAGTTGTAAATAATGAAAGATATAGTTAGATGGTCGGGAATACATGCCTTGCAGTGGGGTAGAAAGTAGTATTTTGTTCTCTTTGAGTAGTTGATGAATGTTGGTGAGGACTTTAGCTATCTATTGTGTGACTGTCAGCCCCTTATTTATTGCCCGAAGAGTCAATAGTGATGCCAATGGGGAAAAGTGATTAGTGGCTCTTATTTTACCCATCAAATTATCCCATATGGATATAGGTAGTGAGGTGGTTGGGCAGAACATGAGAGATTAGGTCAAAGTGTTTAAGTGTCCACAGTACATCTGGAATTGGGAGATTTTGGGTGTTTTTTTGGGTGTCCCATCACATTCTTACTCCATTGTCATTTTCTGCCATTATATAAACATTGTTTTATATGAAACTAGGATTCTTTTCAGTAAACCAGCATTAATTTTCATTGTGCCAAGCATTATTTTATTTTATTTATTTTATCGCATTTTATTAAGGTTTTAAGTACACATATGCAAATATATGATATGTTTCATCCACACAACATGGCATCTATACATTTTGCCATGTGTACATAGGTAATTGTAACAAAAACAAAAGTAGGAGGAAAGTAAACTCAAACTGAAATTTAGCATATGTAAAATCAGAAATGTGTTAGTAAGGACACATTTCAGGGACAAGCATCAAGTAACAGTGCCAATGTATGTCTTCAGTATGGTGGGTTTTTAGAAATCCCTGTGAGCTAGCTGACATGTCAGAAATACTTCCTTATCCAACATATGTTGGCAATCTCAGCCCCAACAGCACTTGGTAAGCTGCTTCTAATGCACAAGCTGGCTGCAGTAACTAAGAGAAATAATAAACAGATAGTGATATCCTTACTACATGTCTCCCTGGGTGTCTGGTCCTTCTATTGCTGGTTGTTTTGTAGTTCTGATCATTCAGAGCTGTCATTGGCTGAGCTGTGTGCATGCCATTTTGATAAGGAAGTATTTTTCAGGAGTGAGGGTGTGTAGCTAAAGAGGCAGGCTTATGCTGCAGCATTTTGTAAAACATTTATTGGTGCCCAGAGTGTCCCTTTAAGTTGCAAACCAATAATTCCGATTTCATAGCTGACAGGTGGATGGGTATATACACAATCACAGATTCCTTATTTTATTATTTTTTTTCTATTGTGTTATTGTAAAGGTTGCCATTTTATCATATCTAGAGTTGACATGTAATTTGTCTGCTAATTTTTGTTTGCAGGAGACAGTTTGGCTCCAATTAAGAGCAATAAGGCTCCTGGTTGCGAGGATAATCTTTGGCTGCGCGGATAATGTGTGTTGAAAATGTTGGATTTTTTGTATTCTATAATCTATCAATATAAAAAATTACTGTGGGCCTATATGTGGTTGTAGCACCACATGATGCCCTTCACGTAATTCAGGGGCCCAATCTCAATCCATTGTGAGAAAGAGTAGTATTTTGCCCTTGTTGAGTAATTAATTAATGTAGGTGAGGCCTTTAGCTATCCATTGTGTGACCTGAAACTCTTTATTTATCGCAAGAGGAGTCATCAGCAGCGCCAATGGGGAAAACTGATTAGTGGCTCTTTTTATACCCATCAAATTCTCCCATGTGGATGTAGGTAGTGAGTTGGTTGGGTAGAACATGAGAGATTTGGACTGAAGACGTTTAGGTGTCCACAGTACATATGGAATTGGGAGATTTAGGTGTTGTAAGTTTACCATGTCAGCCAATTGGAGAGTCCCTTTTGGTGCTTGTAGTCTCAATGTTTGTGCAAGTATTGCTGCTCTAAAATAATTGTATATATTAGGAACAACCATGCCACCTCTTGAGGGGTAGTGTTCTAGTATTTTATATGACATTCTTGCTTTTGTCTTGTTCCAAATAAACCAGTGGAGTACGGACAGTTTTGAAAAAAGGATAAAGGATATGAGAGTTTCCCAAAATGGGTAATCAAAGACATAAGTGGGGTAGTGACTTTGCCGGTTGTGTGAATGTCACATATCATTTTGTATCTCTATTAGCGCAAAACTGACAGAAAAGTATAACTGTAGTGAGGGGAGTTCCGGGTTTTGAAAGTGTAACAATGTGTATTGGTGACATTTGTGGTACATAACCTGAATTACCTTTGAACAGTGTAATGAGGCAAGGCCCTATAATGAAGGGAAAGGAGACTATTTCTACTCAACTCATATTGTCTCAGGGTCTCAACTCCCTTTATGGTGTTGCTCCCAAGATCTTTAACCAATTATTCCAAATACAGTATTTTTCTCGATTGATACTCAAATTAGAAGCAATTTCCTGTTCCAACTTACACTGGAATTTGGCACGCTCTTTAATTTGTGGCCATGATTCAATCTTAGAAGTTTTACAATTTATGGCAATAGAACTTTTGAAAACCATTAAGATATGGATCAAAAACCATCTTTTACTTTTCGGTAGATATGTTAATTTCAGATGTAATATTGCCATCTCTTCAATCCCAGATATTTAGTGATATGTTTAAAAAGTGTTTCCCAACCGGGTTTAACTAAAGGGCATCCCCACCATATATGTAATTCATGTGCTATATCAGCCCCACATCTCCAACAGAGACATCTATCCTGAGGATACATCCACCTATTTAAAATCTTGTAATGTGTTGTCATTATATTAAGGCAATGAATTGATGAATATACTGTTTGTAATGCAGCGTACTTGTCATGCTTCTGATCAGGTCAGAGAGGAGACGATTGCAAGGGTTATTGGTTAAAACTTTATTTGTCGTATCAGACAAAACAAATTTACTGAAAATAAAGAATAAAGGGTAGTCTGCCACAAACAGGATACTTTGTGAGAAAAAATAGGGTTTAGGCGATATGCCCCAAACAAGATCGTTAGAAAGTAAATGAATAAAGTCTTTTGTATACAAGCAGGCTTGAAGTTATAACAAGTAGATAAGGAATTCCAGGATACTTTGCAATGCAGCTAGTTATAGGTAAATACCTTTAGGATAAGGCAATACAGGATGATGAAGAGTTGCAGAGGTTGAAACAGGTAGGTATATTCCAAAATAATATAATGCAGGTTGCTTACGAGATCATGCAGTGATGCAACAATTGGAGCAGTTAAGATTCTTCAATGTAGGCAATACGTTACAAATCAGGATTCTTGGAAGCTGATAAGGAAAGTCTTTCAGGCAAGTTCAGGATGAAGTAATGCAGGTTAGTGCCTTTCAGTATGAGGAAATGCAGATGAGTACAGGATGAGGCACTGCAGGTAAGTTCTCTACAGAATTAAATCATATAGATAAAATACAGGAAATTACCAGGAACAGAGATTCTTTATCAGAGCATAGACTTCATCTTTATCAGAGCATAGACTTCATCTTTATCAGAGCATGGACTTCATTATCAGAACATGGACTTCAATGTCAAAGCACTGTTGTGTCCTGGGAGTAGACTTATCAAGCCTCCTCATTAGTTAATCCAGGTGAGGTTATTAAGGTGAGTGAATAGATTAGTGGCTAGGGAGGCCACTAGAGGAGAAAATCATGAAGTTCACTTAAAGGGCCAGTAATAAACAAAAAAGTCTTACATGTCAGTTTTGAAACCTGACAATACTATTCTGTGATATCAATATCTTTTATAAGATCTCTAATCCACCTGTCCTTTGCCTTGGGATAGTAGTTCCTTTAATAGCTTTTACTATATCTATACATTTCGAGAGTAATTTAGAATCCTTTACAAGTTCAATAATATTGTTTCATTTAACCACTATCTCATTAGAATTTTTTTATATATATATATATATATATATAGTTGAATATATTCTGCTGTGGAATATTTAAGGATTGCTGTAGATTTTGAAAGGATTTAAGGCTTGATTGATTGATTCCAGAGCATGGAGATTTTGGTGATACCCTGTTGCACCCATGATGACAAATCCAAATTTTCTAAAATATTCATCAGGTGTGTAAGCGGGAGAGACGGCAAGATTTTTATTATCCAGAGTAACATCTCTTTTAAAACGGTTCCAAAAGTTAAAGAGATTTTCAGTATTATATTTTCTATCGCATTAGGACATTCTTTCTTCAAACATTTAACTGGCCAAAGATAGTTTATCAAATTAATAGGGGATTTAATACTATCTGCTAGATCATACCATCCTTGGGATTTATAGTAATCGAGATGCATAAGTACTAAGTGCATTAAAGAGGAAGCTCTATAATACAGGTCAATACTTGGGAAACCAATCCCTCCCTGTTTTTTCTTAAGATGTAATAAATTAACACCTAACCTAGGTTTTTTGTTTAGCCAAATATATTTTGAGAAAGCAGTGTGTATCATCTTTAGCAAAGGTGCGGGCACTTTTAAAGGAACCATTCTAAAGAGGTATATAAATGTGGGTAGAATATAGGATTTTATGGTGTTAACTCTTCCCCACCAGGAGATTTTCATATTCTTCCATGTTTTTAAAAGATGGTTAGCTTCTCTCAGAGGTGATAGAAAATTTACTTGCATTAACTCAGTAGGGTCAGCTGTTTTAGCAATTTTGGATGCATGAATTTTTTGATATATATATTTATAATTTTTCTAATATGATTAATAGAAGATCTGCCATGGCTAAATCCTACTTGGTCAGGAGCGATAAGTGTGATGATTACTTTTTTGATTCTATTGGCTAGTATAGTTGTGTATATTTTATAATCAATATTGAGTAATGCTATTGGGCAATAATTTACTAATTGCGTTGCATCTTTATCTTCTTTGAGTATCAGAAATAAATTTGCCTTCAACATTTCTTTTGGCATAGATCCTTTAGCCATTATAATATTATACATTTCCGCTTATATCGGGCTCAGTTGATCTTTATATAGTCTGTAGAATAAATAAATATATCTTTTGGGTCCGGGGGCTTTATTTCTTTTAAGATTATTAATAATGGCCCTTACTTCTTCTGATGTTATATGTTCATTAAGTTATGTCAATTGTTGTAAATTTAAGGAAGGAAACAAATTATTTTGAAAGTAAGCTTCCAATCGTGTATGAGAGGTATGATCTGGCAAATTATACAATTCTTGATAATATGATTTAAATACTGAGCCGATTTCTTTTGGTGCTAAGAAAACCTGATGCCCTATAGTTATCTTATTTATGTGGTTTTGTTGGTTAATATTTTATCTGCCTTATTGCCTCTAAAGTAGAAATTCGATTTTAAAATGTCTAAATTTTTGTTAGCTCTATTTATTAATTGTTTGTTAATTTTAGCTTCAATTTCTGTTATCTTAGCTGTAGTTTCTTTTGAAGGTATAGATTTATTTTCATTGCTATATATGGCTAATTTTACATATAGTTGCAAAAGGCTTACTTCTCTTTTTTTGTGCCACTGTGCTGCCAGTTTTATCAGATGTCCTCTAATTACACATTTGAATGTGCACCATTTTGTATCTGGAGAAATTCAAGAGTTTAAATTTTCTAAAAAATAATGTGTTACCATATCTGCTATGTATTTATTATTTTCCTCCGGCAGAAGTAACCGGTCCTGTAGTCTCCAATCTGGTCTTGTCATACAGAATTGTTGTTTCAGTTCCAAATATACTGCATTATGGTCGGCCCAGGGTATGGTTATTGTCCTTGATAATTTTGTTAATTCTGCTACCCTTATATCACCTAAAAAAATAATCAATTCTGGAGTAGGCACAATACGTTTTTGAAAAGCACGTAAAGTCCTTTTTCGTTAGGATGAAAGATCCTCCATTTATTTATAACATTCTTATCTATTGTTTTCCCCCTACTGATTTGTTTAAACAAGAAAAAATTTGAGCAATGCGCAACTGGTATTTAAAGTGCACACACGGGGGCTACCATATTTATTTGAAGGACAAAATATAAGTTGCAACTTATATATTGTCCTTCCAATAAATATGGTAGCAACCGGTTGTGCACTTCAAATACCAGTTGCGCATTACTTCTTTTTTTGGGGGGGGGGGTATTCGCTGGAGGAACTACAGTGGGAGTTTTTATGCTGCTTATACTGTTGTTACAGCTTATTTAATCAGTGCAGGCAGATTTTCTGCCTCTACCTCTTACTGCATACTGATTTGTTTATCCATAAATGGATCTTGTATACAATTAAAATCGCTCGCAAGTATCACTAATCCCTGTTTAATCCCTTTATAAGAATTGTTAACTATATTCATGCAAACGTAACATGGCATTGTAACATGCTAAAATTGAAAGGCAAGATAAACAGTGTGCATTTGCTGTATCATTCTAAAGTGCATTGGCTATCGAAGGGATAGGTGTTAGCTAAAAATGTATCTCTGTGAGAACAGATCATTACATTTTATGGAGAACAGAATCAGCAATGTGAATTTTTGAAAGAAGATTTCTATAGAAATGCTGCATTGCTGTGTGATATCATGTTAAATAAAAATGACGAATATTTTTTGCAAGGTAAAACTAAAATTATATATGATAAGTGGCAAAAAATGCATGTATTTACAAAACAATATCCTTTCGGATGAAAATTTCCCCCAGCTAGCAATGGTCATTGATGAGCAGGATGATATATGCAAATCATTTTAATACATAGCTGTTTTAAGGTTCACTGACTTTGCAAATCATGACATCACACTCAAATTAGCATTTCAGCCTCACATTTTCCTTTGATATCACCAAGGCACCCAAAGAACTACAGATGGACTTGACTGTGCTTTCAATAGATGACAAAGACAAAGTCATTGTTTGATGCTAAGAAAGATCCAATTGAAATATGTGTATTTTGTTTGTAGGACAGCTGACAACATTACTATGACACCAGCCAATGTTCTAAGTGGTGTCCCTCCGGGTTATTTTCTGGGACCGCTTCTATTAAACATATTTATAAATTACCTTGAAAAAAACATTGAAAATCATGTTTCAATGTTTGCAGAAGATACAAAACACTGTAAAGTAATACATTGTGAGCAATATATTACTTTGCTGAAGAGGGATTCAGATAGATTAGGGGACTGGACACTCAAATGGCAGATGAAATTTAATGTAGAAAAATGCAAAGTTATGCACTTTGGGGTATAGAATGCACAAGCAACTTATACTCTAAATGGTAGTGAATTAGGGATACCAACACACAAAAAGGATTTGGGAATTTTTAAAGACAACAAACTAGGCAACAATGTGCAATGTCAATCAGCAGTGGCGGCTGAGCCCAGTAAGGTATTGTCAGGCATTAAAAAGGGCAATAATTCTCAGGATGAGAATATAATTTTGCCTCTTTATAAAGCACTGGTAAGACATCTAATATTCTGAGCCATTTTGGGAACCTGTTTTAAAGAAGGATATTATGGCACTAGAAAAAGTGAAGAGAGGGGCTACGAAATAATAAGAGGAATGGAACATTTTAGCTATGAAGAAAGGTCCGCCCCTGGATCGAGGGATCACGTATTTGGGCGTGAGACCTGGCAGCTTACCTGTTTTCACTGCCAGGTTTCCTCTCTCTCTCTGCAATCAATAGACATGGAGCACTGTCTATTGATTGCAGAGAGAGAGAGGAAACCTGGCAGTGAAAGCAGGTAAGCTGCCAGGTCTCACGCTGAATGGGGGAACGGAACTGCAAGTCGACAGGTCACTGGGGCCCCCTGTATCATCATGGGCCCTTGCAAACTTTCGGATGACAGTGGAGATCTCCACAGCAGAAGCATGCAGAAGCATGCCTCGGGCCCTAGGTCTTTGACCGATCTTCTTGAGTGGTCAGTCCGCCCCTGGTTCGAGGGATCACGTGTTGGGGCGGGAGAAACGGAGCAGAGCAGAAACCTCTTCTGCTGTAGTAGGTGCAAATGAGCATAGGACGGCTGAGGGAATGCGGTTAGGGGAAAGGTTGGTAGTGAATGGAGAGAGATGAGAGATTTCTTCCCTGTTTGTAGAAATCTTCTCAGTGAAGTTAGTTGCAAAGTTTGTGGTGGTCAATTTGGTAGGAGTAGGGGCACGACAGGGTGCAGAAAAGAGTTAAAAGCATGAGACAGTCGTTTGGGCTCGTGGGAGAGTGTGGTTATGAGTGTATTGTAGTAGTTTTATTTAAGAGTAAAGAGCCAAACTGTAGGAGAGCATCGGAAGTCAGATGCAGAGTGAGACTTTCTCCAGCAGCGTTCAGAAGTTCTGGAACATTTTTGGAGGTATCGGGTCAGCTTGGTGTGCCAGGGTTGTGATTGGGGGCGCTTAGTGCAGGAGGTGCCATGTAACTATAGAGTGAGTCAGTGAGCATTTTGCTCAGATCTTACAGTATCTCACAAAAGTGAGTACACCCCTCACATTTTTGTAAATATTTTATTATATCTTTTCATGTGACAACACTGAAGAAATTGCACTTTGCTACAATGTAAAGTAGTAAGTGTGCAGCCTGTATAACAGTGTAAGTTTGCTGTTCACTCAAAATAACTCAACACACAAACATTCATGTCTAAACCGTTGGCAACAAAAGTGAGTACACCCCTAAGTGGAAATATCAAAATGGGGCCCAATGAGCCATTTTCCCAAACCCATTGTCATGTGATTCGTTAGTGTTACAAGGTCCCAGGTGTGAATGGGGAGCAGGTGTGTTAAATTTTGTGTTATCACTCTTACACTCTCTTATACTGGTCACTGGAAGTTCAACATGGCACCTCATGGCAAAGAACTCTCTGTGGATCTGTAAAAAAGAATGGGCAAGACCATACAGCGGTTTCACAGGACAGGTTCCACTCAGAACAGGCCTCGCCATGGTCGACCAAAGAAGTTGAGTGCACATGCTCAGCATTATATCCAGAGGTTGTCTTTGGGAAATAGATGTATGAGTGCTGCCAGTATTGCTGCAGAGGTTGAAGGGGTGGGGGGTCAGCCTGTCAGTGCTTAGACCATACACCTCACACTGTATCAAATTGGTCTGCATGGCTGTGGTCCCAGAAGGAAGCCTCTTCTAAGATGATGCACATGAACGCCCGCAAACAGTTTGCTGAAGACAAGCAGACTAAGGACATGGATTACTGGAACCATGTCCTGTGGTCCGATGAGACCAAGATAAACTTATTTGATTTACATGGTGTCAAGGTGTGTAGCAGCAACCAGGTGAGGAGTACAAAGACAAGTGTGTCTTGCCTACAGTCAAGCATGGTGGTGGGAGTGTCATGGTCTGAGAATGCATGAGTGCTGCCGGCACTGGGGAGCTACAGTTAATTGAGGGAACCATGAATGCCAACATGTACTGTGACATTCTGAAGCAAAGCATGATCCCCTCCCTTAGGAGACTGGGCCGCAGTCTCCGAAGGGAGGGGACTCCAGTGGCAACCTGTGAAGCTCTGGTGAACTCCATGCCTATGAGGGTTAAGGCAGTGCTGGAAAATAATGGTGGCCACACAAAATATTGACACTTTGGGCCCAATTTGGACATTTCCACTTAGGGGTGTGCCAACAGTTTAGACATTAATGGCTGTGTGTTGAGTTATTTTGAGGGGACAGCAAATTTACACTGTAATACATGCTGTACACTTACTACTTTACATTGTAGCAGAGTGTAATTTATTCAGTGTTGTCACATGAAAATATTTAATAAAATATTTACAAAACTGTGAGGAGTGTATTCACTTTTGTGAGATACTGTATATACTAATTCTTGTTTCAGGTCAACTATTTGAATATTACTCCACTTCTGGCATTCTGGGATTTGACTCACCTGAACTATATTGACATATTGTTATAGCGTGATTTAGGTTCAGCATATCTTTCAAAAGTTCCAAACTTGCGTTAGCCAATTAGCCACTTTTATTAGACTCTATTAGCTTTCTTAAGTTAATCATTCATAAAAGCTTACTGTCATCAAGAAAATATCTTAGATGTGGAAATTTAGGGTTGGGGCAGTATTATCATATCTAATATCATTTAAGCATTTGTAAGCATGAGTAAACCACTGAAAGTGTCCTGTATGTATCAGTAGAATATTAACAGGGACTATTAGTTGTCATGGAAAAATATTGCTGATAGAATGGGGGTTCTGCCAACTGTGTCAATATAAATTGTTAGATCACTGTGTATTCACGATTCACACCCAGAAGACAATCACTGGCTCTCCACCTGCATACGATTACCTTCTACAGGATTGTTACAAGACACACTGCTCACATTTCTCCATTTGGCCTGTTTTTTGTTTCTCTTGGAAAATGTGTTCTGGTGGATGTGCGAAATGCCTGGGCATTGCCTTAATTCCTCTAGCCATTTTGTGCACAGTGGCTAATATCATGTTATTTTTCCCTGGAGGCAATATTCCTTCAGACAAAGTACAAATTACAGATGAAGTCTGGTATTTTGGTGGAATATTGGGGTCTGGAGTTCTGGTAAGTTCAGTAATTGCTACTAATATTCTTAATAGTACAATATGATTTTAAAATAACGTCTCTAATGTTGCTATGTTTCTTTATTTGCCTGTAAACACAGAAGTAAGCATAACTGTGATACTGATATTCTTTCATATTAGATTTTTGTTTTATTTCTTGGGATCAATTCTTAATAAATAAAAAACAAAAAAATGTATAAATAATGACTATGAATGTGTAAGACAAAATAAAACCACAGAGATTTTAGATTTGTGCACTAATTTTAGAGACTTTAGGTTTGGCCAAAACCAGAAATAGTTTAGGCCATCCATAGTTTGGCCATATATCTGTTTGGTTCAGCAGAATTTTGGTACCAAAAACCCAATTCGGGACCCAAGTCAGACAAACCAATCAATGTACTGCAAAATATAAATGTTTTATTATAGGTATTTATATGGGGCCAGCTCATTCCACAGCGCTTTATATACATAATAAAATTTGTATATCATTTGCAGAAAGCTGATAGGAGCACTTTTTCACCATTTGGTTTACAGATTAAGTATGAAATAGTAACCAATGGAGAGAAAAGCAGCAGGAACCGTAAAAGCAAGTCTATATTTATTGATGTATGCATTATATATTTATTAAATATATAATATATACATATATCATTTTTAACAGGTCATTTTCCTCTATTGATCACTACTCACTTGATCTGGGAATATAGTCAACATTTAATGACTGTCCCCAAGCCATCAATCATGTTTTTTTTTCCATTAATCAAAACAAAAAAGTTTTTCATTTCTCCTCTTCTCTGTATGCTCTCTCTATGCTGACTGCCAGGTGTAAAGAACAGAGTTTATAACAATGATTATCAAGGAGCTAGGTTGGAGGTAACCAGTTGCAAGATAAAGTGTGGATTTCTTCATTTAATTTTGTTTTGCACACTTCTCAAATACATATTTGTTAAATATAGGAATAAGTAAACATCATTTTATTCACGGAAAGTTACAGTTCACGTTTAAATTGTCACTCCCGCGTTTTGCGGATGTCCTGATTAACCCATCATAGCCTGTAATAAATGGTGCTGTTAAGTTTATCTCCTTTTTCTACCACTCTCCTCACTCTTTGCGTCTTTGTCGGCCTTTTAATTTTTGTAGCACTAACTGATAATTTTTTATAAATCAATAGTCGTCATTTATGTGTGTGCAATGCAAGGAAAATTACAACAGCCAAGATAAAAGTAAAGCTGGAAGACAAACAATAATCAATAAATGTTATTTATTAATAAAAAATGCTGCTTTACACATCTAAGAATCTACACCTTTAAGTCTCACATCCAGTATGTTGCCAAATCGTGTAGATTCGACCTTAAAAACATAGCCCGCATCGGCCCCTTCCTTACGCAAGATGCTACAAAGGAGCTTGTCCATGCTCTAGTAATTTTCCACATGGATTATTGTAAACCTCTCCTGATTGGTCTTCCCAAAAGCCTTTCCTCTCTAGTCGGTTCTCTCACACCTCACCCGTCTGTCAGTCCTTACATTGGCTTTCCTGTGTCCTAAAGGAGTCAATTCAAGGTATTAATTTACACCTATAAAGCACTTAACAATTCTCACCCCTTTTATATCTCCTCACAGATTCATAGGTATGTCCCTTCTCGGCCCATGACGTTATCCTGTCCGTTGTTCGCACCCGTACGGCCAACTCACGCTTGCAGGACTTCTAGCAGGCGGCCCCTTCCTATGGAATAGCCTGCCTACCGCCATCAGACTCTCCCCTAGTCTTCACTCGTTTAAGAAGTGCCTTAAAACCCATCTCTTTAGGAAAGCTTATGGCCTCCCAGAATAACCTCTACCTAACATACCTGTCGCTTGCTCGCTCCTAAAGGGCAGCACTCTACTCTCCCCTCCATCTTTGCTTCACTCCCACCTTATTTGATCACTATTTCCTGTCCTATTGTGTTTTACACCCCACGTCCTATAAAATGTAAGAAAGATCTACATTCTAAAGATTTAAAAGAAAGCATGAGTCATCAGACTAGGAAACCTTCTTCTATTACTCCATGGTCCATGTCTGACACTCATGTCCTCATTAAGGACGCTTTTGACAGTAGACAGGGGTCATCATGGGCACTCTGATCAGTCTGCGGCTACGCTGCTAAGCAAACTGCGATGCACTATGTATTCAGAACCTTTTTATCCTGGCCAGCATTACGTTTTTCAGCAATTTGAGCTACAGTAGCTCTTCTGTGTGATCAGACCAGATGGCCTAAGCTTTGCTCCCCACTGCATCAATGAGCCTTGGGTGCCCATGATCCTGATGCCGGTTTACCAGTTGTCCATCCCTGCACCACTTTTGATAAGTAATAACCACTGGATACTGGGAACACCCCTTACGTACTGTTTTGGAGATGCTCTGACCCAATCATCTAGACATCACTATTTGGCCCTTGTCAAACATAACAATCTAGTAGTGCTGAAAAATATCTTTATACTCACTTCCAATAGTGTACTCTTTTGTGTAAGAGAAAACAGTTTATAAATAAAATTCCACAAATTCAAAGGTTTAATGCCCAAGGACATTAAAGTTGTTTAATACTACTTCTATTCTGTGAGTGCTATTTGTGGGGAAAAGGACAAACATGCTAATACATTTTTCTGCTGTTAAGAAGTTTACACTATATGCTTTATTTTTATTTTTTGAATGCCAATGCTCACACTTTCATTAAAGATGAAGATTTTATATTTACAAAAGTTCAACATTATATACTATTATGAATGGGTGTCAATATTTGTGAGATTTCCTCTTTGCACTATTAAATATAAAAGGTTATGTCACTGACCAACAAATGTCTGAATTTCTTCAATCGGCTGAAATAATTGAGGTATATAATAATTAAGAGAATTATTATAAACATTACAACATTACAACATTATATTTGAAGTCTATACGATCATTTACTATAAATCCTATATGTATAAAATGTAGCAAATAAATATTAGACAGTCGTCATGGTAATTCTTTTCATATTTTTTACAGATGATTTTTCCAGCACTTGTATTTCTTGGTCTAAAAAATAATGACTGCTGTGGCTGCTGTGGCAATGAGAGTTGTGGGAAGAGATTTGCAGTAAGTATTAGATGTAATATGGAATAATCTAAAATGATTTCTTTCAATATTGGTTAACATGTATCAGTGTATGGCAGCCCGCAAAACGTATAATAAAGATAACATATGTTATAGGGACACTATAGGCACCCAGGCCACTTAAAGGACCACTATAGTGCCAGGAAAACATACTTGCCGGGCTGTAGGGGGTGGAAGGGGTTAAACTTACCTCTTTCTCCAGAGCCGGGCGGGGGACTCTTCTCCTCCTCGACTGAATGCGCATGCGAGGCAAGAGCCACGCGCGCATTCAGCCAGTCCATAGGAAAGCATTCACAATGCTTTCCTATGGACGCGGGTGTCTTCTCACTGTGAGAATCACAGTGAGAAGCGTGGAAGCGTCTCTAGCGGCTGTCAATGAGACAGCCACTAGAGGCTGGATTAACCCTAATATAAACATAGCAGTTTCTCTGAAACTGCTATGTTTATAGAAAAAAGGGTTAAACCTAGCTGGACCTGGCACCCAGACCACTTCATTAAGCTGAAGTGATCTGGGTGCCTATAGTGGTCCTTTAATCTCATTGAGGTAGCCTGGGTGGAGTGTATCGGATCCCTTAACCCTCAACATAAAACATTGCTGTTTTTGAGTGTTAAGACTGCCTCCAGTGGCTGTATGACTAGAACTACTAGATACCTTGTGTTCAGCTATTTCAGGGGGAGAAAGAGGCAGATGGGGAAGAGAAAGAATGGGAATGAGAGGGGAGACATTGACACAGAGGAGCAGTGAGGGGGAGAAAGAAACATACAGAGTGACTGGGGGGAGACAAAAAAGGCACACAGAGGGGCTGGAGATAAAAAGAGACACACATAGGGGCTGTATATATCACTGGTGGATGGGGGGGCAACGGGGCAATTCCCCCCCCCCACGAGGCTTTCCCCTGCCGGCTGATCTCCCTCCCCGTTCCACAGGCACTGTGCGGGCAGCCGGCAGGGGAGGGAGGAAGAGAGGACCCAGGAGCTCAACCTGCAGCTCCCCTGGGACCTTCTCGCGCGAGCACAGAGTGTTGCCGCAGTTACCACGGCAACGCTCCAGCACTCATGAGGGAGGGAGGGCGCTCCCCTGGAGCTAGAGTTAACTCTCACCACTGCGACTACCAGGGATTCCATACACACAATGCCCCCACACACACACCATACACATTCACACACTGCCCACCCATATACACATTGCCCCACACACACTACACATCCACACACTGAACCTTTCACACACATTGCACCACTGCTCCTATACCATACTACAGCCCCATATCTCAGCAGACCCCAGGTAAGTTGTCAAACTGTTCTTAAACGGTTTGACTACTTACTCTGGGAGGGGGTCCCGGCACTCCTGGCATCATAACCACTACACAGAGCAGTAGTGGTTATTGTGCATGGAATATTTCTTTAAATAATCTACAAGTGCCCCTCCCGGGATCTGGCTCTGGATCAGCCACTGGTATATGACATGTATATTAATGTGTGCATTAGTTATATATATATATAATGCCTATTATATTTACACATATTAATGTACATTTATAAATGCATAATACACAGAGAAATGTCATTAATATGTACCATATGTAATGAGCAGATATTGGCCCAGTCTTGTTGCTAGGTGCATACACCAGCACAATAACATATTTAAAGTGAAGAGCACACCACAGGACTTCAAAATAATTTTTTTTTACAGTTATGCCCCACATATATTCACCATTTCAGTCCCATTTAAAATAAATCTGCACTTTTGTTTATTTTGAAGCCTATGAGTATTTTTATTTACGTTGGAGTAATAATTTTTAATTTTATGTTATCTGTTCTAACTCTGTATCTGCACACTATGCTGGCGCGATGCATTATGGGGCTGGTAAATATTTTTTCCCAGGGCTGCTTTTAATTCCCAGTCCGGCCCTGTAGAGGAGTTATGCAAGTAAATCCAATATTAAATAGTTATTTTTGCACTATTTTGAACAATTAAAGAAATTTTTTGAAAAAAAATGATATATATATTCCTTTCTCTTCCTGCGAATGGGCTGCCTCTTTGAGCAGAATTGCTTGCTTTGTAAAATAGTGATTCAGGTAGAGCGCAGTAGCTAAGATAGTTTTAATCGGTATGGGCTGTTCATTAACGTAAGCAATGAAATTCAAAGCAAATTCATAATGAATTTCAAATGGTATCTGAACTACAAGCATGGACATTTTTTCCACTTTAACTATTTTTACCTTAAATTTGAAATTCACATTGTATTCACTTTGAGTTTCAAACAATTCTCACTCTAGTGAATAAACATGATAGTCTCATGGGAGTCACAAACTCGGGAATCGTACGGTTGCTCGTGGGGGCACTATGTCCTCCCACTTTATTTAACAGGTCCTATCCCTGTCTGATGAGGCCTTTCTAGTAACAACGCCCTATTTAGTATAACCCCATTAGACCCAACTCAAAGATGTTTCTGCATACATGTTACCCAGCACGTATTCTAGATTTGGGATAACATAATATAGTGCTTAATATAATCTAATGTATTTATGTTTTCTTTTCAGATGTTTTCATCTATTCTATTTGCTGCCATTGGATTTGCAGGAGCTGCTTACTGCTTTGTTATTTCAGCAGTTGCTATTCATAAGGGACCTAAGTGTCCCACAATTCTAGGATGGGTTTATATATTTCAGGATGGGTAAGTGGCTGTTATTTTTATAGGGGTGAAGACAATTCCTTTTAAATTAATCTCCCTCTCGAAGCTGCCATTGTGCCTAGATTGCCTCACACTCCAATTCTGTATAAGAGCAATATCAGAATATAGAGAAACAATATATGATATTTGTGTCTAATTCCACATGCTTGACTTGACTGGCAAGTCAATTATTTACATAATTTCCCAGAATCCATAGAGGTAGAGCAATATGTGGCAATAATGGGGACATCAAAATATACGGCCATGTAGAGTCAAGCATTTACACCGATTTTATTTTTCCAAAAGATCTTACCTGGAGAACCACAACCTATGGAATTTATGCCAACCTACTTCTATCGTCCCATGGCACCTGACCCTCTTCTGCTTGCTCCTGATAATGAGTGGAGTTCAAGCTGTGCTCTGTGCTATCCAGGCCATTAATGGGCTCATCGGAACAATCTGTGGAGACTGCAAGTGCTGTGGGTGTTGTGGGGTAAGTTACAATGGTAGTAAATGATCTAAACAATAGCCACTGAACATCAATTAAGGCATAATAAAGCTTCCTTTTTACAATAGACATATAACATTCACTACTGACTATCATTAAAAGCAGGCTCCAAGCACCAAAGCTGTTTATAACTGTATCACAGTTATCCCCTTAAGGACACATGACATGTGTGACATGTCATGATTCCCTTTTATTCCAGAAGTTTGGTCCTTAAGGGGTTATTTATATCAGCTCCCACATTTGTTTATAACTGTATCCATTAGTAAAATACTTTGCACGTATTAGACAGCCACCTCAACGACTGATGTCACAAAGAAAGACTATAATGAGAACATACCTTGTTTGTTAAAGTACTTATCTATGCTGTTTGAATTTATTATTTTTACATTCATTAAAATAGGTATCAGTTGTGTCATGGAATTTTCACTTATAATATTGAAACAAATGTAATGTTATTAGGATCTAAAATGTATTTGTCCATATCATCAGTACACATTCAATAACTGCCCGTTTATGCACACAGGGTAATGGAACTGTTTAACCCTAGCCTGAGAAGAAAGAAGATCATACTAGAATCATTTGTTCATGTCTGGACTAGAGTATCTTTAACAACCATGAAATTAATTTGTGGTGAAGCTCAAAGATGAAGACCTTTTATAGAGCACCACAAATACAATTACATCTTCCAGTCTTCGTTTGGAGTTGATTAAACAAAATTGTAAAATGATTATGAATACACACAGACTTCATAACTATAACATCTTAAAAATATAATATTTTAAGCAATGCTGCTTTGAGAATGGAACATTATATTTATTTTTTTGTGTTTTTAAAGTGATGGAAAATGATAGTTGTTTACACACTAAATGACAAGCTATGTGGATTTGAGGACTTCCAGTTTGCGAAATGTAGAAAAAAAATAAGCTAGCTGAAAAACATCTAAAATTAAAATTCTATTTCAGTCTAAATTTTGCGAGTCAGAAATTGTTACCAAGATATTTTATAACTACACCCCAAAGGTGCAACCATTGTTCACTTGGTGTCTAGCCACATTGTGCATCCTAGTTCTTTAATTGCACAACTTTTGCAATTCCTGCTTGCTAAGTACAAAAAAATCAAGTAAAAAGGCGCTGTAAAATTAATACTATTAAAAAACTAATTAGCCCCTATTAAATATCACAAAAAGCAAGCAGGCACTAATAAAAGTGAAAATAGCCCAACAAACACTAGATACAATATAAAAGAAAAAAGTGTGCTATGCCTTTAAGTGCTATATATACAATAGTGTACTTCCTATGGGTATATACAAACACAGTAGAAACAAAATTGCAGTAAAAAGTACAATGCAATACAATGATTTAAGTGCTGTAATAGTGCAGATTTATATAGAATGTTTGTACACACTGTACGGGAATTTTGTGCACTTTGTGAATATAATATTATGAAAAGAGCACTTACTCCTTGTTGTATAATCCTTCTCTCACCATCAATACTTCCAATCCTTTTGAGAGAAATCCACTCTGCGTTGTGTATTAATAGTGAATGTAATATCCCTGTGTCACCTCTTCCAAGAACTAACATATATCTTTATCCCCTTGTCCAGATAAATATATGACTAGCACTACTAAGGTATTCTACTCGATATTACAAATAAACAGCCAACACCATAGTTCTTACCAGAGAGAAATCTTTACTTAGAATCTGCCCAATTAAATATTACAGAAGAAGAATGTTACAGAGTTATAGTATTACAGTTACAATACACTCATACATTCCATCTATCTAATATCCACTGTATTGTGTATGTGCTGTGAGATGTTATGTGCAGCATGTGCCTTACCAAAACCTAATCTAATGTGATGTCAGTATCTTCTATTTTTAAAGGAATTGGTTCCCATGTTGTAAATAGCAAATTCCTCAGCTCAATTGATATGTAAATGTGATTTACTTTCCCAAGGCCCAAAGTGTTGTCTACCCTGTTATTTTATTTAAGTGTTAACTCTCCCAGCCATCCCTTTGCCTCTAACCTAAGGTGTGTTTTCCTAGATAGGAACTCCTTTGAAGACCAGTTGATATGTAAATGTGATTGGTGCCTTTCAGGTGCTGTATCTTTCCAACTATCTAAACAGAAACTCCCTTTGAAGATAATTCCTGACCTCCCATACACACAGACTCAATCAAGCACATATTAAACAGATATATACATAATATTTTCCCCAACACTCCTCAATGAGTAGAATAGAGAATTTGAGGTAATATGTATTTTCTGCTATAGTATATATCGCTCCAAACATAGATAGGAAAAAAAGAAGAAACAAGAGAAAAAAATATATAGTGTAAATCTGTGTGGTGATTATAATAAATAGAATAAAAAATGACAACTCACAATGGTAGAGCAGTATAAAGTCTGTTCCAACTTTAGGTGCTTTCATGTCCTGTATGGAGAACTCTAACAGAACAGCAGAGTGATGTGCTTGGATATAGCAAGCAGGATGGCAACTTTGCTAAAATAAATCTTTATTGATACAAAGTTAAAGAAACCTTTTCCCTGGAACGCTGATCTGTAGTTCTCTTTCCTCCTTCTGATTCGCGGCTAGAACTTGAAGTCTGTAGGTGGTTGGGCACTTCCGGGAATAGAAGATACTTGTGGCACTACTAACGTTGTGCGTCTGGTTGCGTGATGACGCATTTCGCCTGGGCGTCTTCCTCAGATTACGTCTAGTTGTTGCCGTTCGTCTGAATATATACCCGCCTCCATAGGCGTGGTAACTTCACAAATCCCTGATAATTGGTCCTGACACAAGCTTGTAAACAAGTCAATGGGCTGAGAGGTATATCGCCTAAATGTCTCTTTCATGAAAAATTGTCTACTTGATTAACCTTTTGTGTCCATTGTATTTAAAAGTTCTTATGCATATATTAAAAACAAAATGAAAAACACATTGTACAAATCAGTTGGTGATTATCCTCGATATAAACATATTTTAAACCTCTGTATACACATCTGCAATGAATAGATTAATGAGAGGGTCTAGACAAAGTTAAAAAATATTATCCTACTATGTGGGAAAGAGAAAAAGTAAAACATAAAAATTTCTTATATCATATTATACCAAATAAATCTGAAATATATCATAAAGGCACACACTATAAAATATTGTACATAAATAAATGGGAGTATATAAAAAATATATGGAAGTACATAAAAAATAGTATTTTGATATTAATATACATATATATTTAAATAAAAATACATTTAGAATGACGTTATAAATACGTATCCCCTTAATGACCGCGGACGCACTAGGTACATCCGACAAAAAACGGTCGTTAAGGACCAGGGCAAATAGGAGCCCTGGACTTACCTGGACAGGCGATCCGCAATGATCACAGTTGGGGGGACTGCCAGAGACCCCAGCAGTCCCCCTGCAGCAGCTCCGGCCACCCCGGCCCTCCAGGGCCATGGGATCACCATGATCACCGCCGCAATAGGAGTCTATGGAGATGCCAGCAGGGGGACTCTCTGAACTGTCAGGCAGTCCCCCAGGCTGCTTAAAAGTAAGAAAAAAAATATTAATAAATATATTATACATCTATTATATATGTATAATATATTGTAAAATAACAAAAGCATTTTATAATATATTATACATATATAATGCATATTTATGATTTCGTTATAAGTGTACTTTGAAATATATACACATATATCTCAAAATACACTTATAATGAAATCATATATATGAATTATATAGGTATAATATATTATAAAATACTTTAAATAAAAGTGTGTGTATATAAATATATATGTATATATATATATATACATATATATATATATACACACACACACATACACACACAAGTATTATATACACACATATATGTATACATACACACGTATTATATGTATTATATTATGTATATTATTTATTTATATAATATACATTTAAAAAACCCTATTTTATTTATTTTTATATTTATATATAAATATATATATATATATATATATAAATATATACACACACACACACATACACACACACATACATTCTACATATATATTTAATGATTAACTACATAATTATTTTAGTTTATTAATTATAATTTGAGGGACCTGCCTGACAAACCAGACAAACAGTCCAGAGAATTTAATTGGCAAGCGCTATATTTAACCCCGTAACTTTCCAAAACAACATAAAACCTCTACATGGGTGGATATTGTTATACTCAGAAGACTTCACTGAACACAAATATGAGTGTTTTAAAAAGTAAAACTTACCACAACGATGATATCACCAGTAGAGTTGAGTGGACACCTGGATGTTCGGTTCCGGCAGGTTCGGGCTCGAACTTGACCCCGAACCCGAACCCCATTGAAGTCAATGGGGACCCGAACTTTTGGCCACAAAAATGCCTCTAAAAAAGTCCTGGAAAGGGCTAGAGAGCTGCAAAAGGAAGTAAAATGGGGGTAAAAGTAGGACAAGTGCCCTGCAAACAAATGTGGATAGGGAAATCACGTAAAATAACATAACAATTAAAAATACAGCTGAGACATAAAATAGCACTAGATGGAATATTTGATTTTAGCTTTGGAAGAACATAAATCAAAATCTAAAGCATGGCTGTCTGGATGATCAACAGAATTATCCATTTGAGAGAGGGTTGGAGTGCAGGGTATTCTCTTTCATTGTTCAAACTGAGCTCAACTCCTGATGCATGGAGAAAAGGCCTTCACAAGCCTCTGCTATTGTGTACATAGTTTACACAAAGTGACCCATAGGTTGAGGAGGCGGTGACAGTGGCGATGTAGGTGGAAGCGGTGGTGGAGGAGGAGGATGAGGAGGAGGTAGCCAACACTGTTTATATATATATCTATTTTATATTTTAATTGTGGTAGCCCACAAAACATTGGGATATACAAAAAAATAAACATTTGCGGCCTGCGGTGCATTTCTTGCAGTCCTGAGCATGGAGAAATGCTCAACTCCTGATGCAAATGTACTATTTAGCAGATTAGCAGCAAAACAATTAGAATGTTTACAACTGTGCTGTAAGCACACAATTAGATGCTTCGATTTGACTCTCAGATATGAAGAGCGGAACACATTTAGGTGTATTCTTTGACAGTAATACATAACAGGAGCTGAGAATCCATGCCTAAAGTAGAATGTGTAAGAAAAATGACACAAATTACTGCCCAAACGTTTGCCAAAGACTGGTGGTAAAATTAGTGCATGGAAAGTGTTAAAATACCACCATTTGAAATACCCTACGGTGTCTACTTTTCAAAAATATATGGTTTGATGGAGGTAAATTACACTGGCCAGGTACAAAAATGTCCCAAATAGGACATAAGTGCATGAGGACCAACTGTGAAAATTCCAATGTGCATGGAAAGTTTTAAAATACCACCATTTGAAATTTGTTTTTTGGCGGTTGTAGATGCGTAATAGATTTTCGGGGTCAAAGTTAGAAAAAGTGTTTTTTTTTTTTTTTTTAATTTCACCATAGTTTATATATTTTTTTTTATAGTAAATTATATGACATGATGAAAATAATGGTATCTTTAGAAAGACCATTTAATGGCGAGAAAGAAGGTATATAATATGGGTGGGTACAGTAAATGAGTAAGAGAAAAATTACAACTAAACATAAGCACTGCAGAAATGTAAAAACAGCCCTGGTCCCAAACGGTGAGAAAATTGAAAAGCGATCTAGCCACTAAGGGGTTAAGTTATAAAGTTAATCATTCATAAAAACTTACGGTCATTAAAAAATTAGTGGGGCACTTTTATCATATTTACATTTGTTAAGCATCTTGTAAGCATAAGTAAACCCCTGAGAGTGTCCTGTATATATCAGTAGAATATTAACAGGGACTATTAGTTGTCATGGAAAACTATTGCTGATCGAATGGGGGTCCTGCTAACTGTTGCAATATAAATTGTTAGATCACTGTGTATTCATGATTCACACTCAGAAGACAATCACTGGCTCTCCATCTGGATGCGATTACCTCCTACAGGATTGGGACAAGACACACTGCTCACATTTCTCCATTTGGCCTGTTTTTTGTTTCTCTTGGAAAATGTGTTCTGGGGGATGTGCGAAATGCCTGGGCATTGTCCTAATTCCTCTAGCCATTCTGTGCACAGTGGCTAATATCATGTTATTTTTCCCCGGAGGCAATATTCCTTCAGACAAAGTACAAATTATAGATGAAGTCTGGTATTTTGGTGGAATATTGGGGTCTGGAGTTCTGGTAAGTGCAGTAATTGCTACTTGTTCCCAATAGCACAATATGATTTTAAAATAACGTCTCTAATGTTGCTATGTTTCTTTATTTGCCTGTAAACACACAAGTAAGCATAACTGTGATATTGATATTCTTTCATAATTCATTTTTGTTTTACTTATTTAGATTAATCCTTAAATAAAATTAATATATATATATATATATAAATAAGTTTGTGATAATACTGACTATGAATGTCTAAGACAAAATAAAACCACACAAATTTTGGATTTGTGCACGGTGGAAAAATATGGCTCATCCAAACCATTTTTACCGAAAAACAGAAAATGTTTTAGGCCACCCGTAGTTCTTCCTTATGTTGGTTTGGTTCAGCAGAATTTCAGTAGCAAAAACCCTACTCAGTAACCAAATCAGACAAAAGTGTGAAAAATGGGTAAATCAATGTAATTTAGCAGTAAGCCATTTGGATCAAGTGTAAAAAAGCAACCAATAGCAGAAAAAAGTAGCAGGAACAGTAAAAGCCAATCTATATTTATTTATTTATGCATTATATATATATTGCTCTCTTCTCACTTGATATGTAAATAAAATCAACATTAAATGACTGTCCCCTAGCCATAATTAATTTTTAGGCACATAAATCATCTCTTTTTTTTTTTGGCACAACAGGCATAATTCAGATTCACGAACGTGCTAGGCCATTACACAGTCCAGTTTGTTCATGATATGGGTAATAGAGACCCAGTACTGCATGAACATTGATAGAATCCAAATCCTAACCCTAACTTTAACACTATAATAATTGCATCTCTTGTTCTGGAGGCACACATTGTCAGGTCTTGTGATGTATGGATGTCTCCAAAATCCACATGGTATTGTTTCTCAATAACTTTACTTATCAAAACTGAATAATCTGAGTTTAATTTGAACTGTGCCCTCTGATGTGGTTTGCCATTACAGTGGGACCGCAGTTTACAAATTTAATGCGTTCTCCTGCTGGTTTTCTTTTGAGAAAAAATTGTAAACCGAAACGCGGTTTCCCATAGGAATGCATTAAAAACCAATTAATCCGTTCAGGAGGTCAGAAAAAAGTCAAAATAAGCTGGCATGGAAACCAACCCACAATGCAAAACACAATAAAAGACATGCAAATGACGAAGCTCAGCTCCCTACCTTTCCACAGCTTGAGAAATGCACCAAAAAGTCCCAAAACAACTGAAAACATCTTCCAGAATGGCTCCAAAACTCGATGCAAAAGCTGCTCCAACACCTCCACACTCGACGCCACGTGCTACCCAGAGGCTCCAGTATGCAGGGGGCGGTGCTATAAACCTCCCAGGTGCAATGCATCCTGGGGAAACTTGCTTTGTATTGAGAAAAATTTTGTAAACCGAGGCATTATTTTCAATGGATTTTCACTTGTAAACCGAAAATTATGTTAACCGAGTCGTTTTTAAACCGAGGTCCCACTGTATTTCTATCAAACATTAAAAACCACCTTTAACTTGCTTAATTTTTTTTTTTTTTTGTAAGATTATATTAACTATTTAATAACTGAATTATAAACCAATTCAGACATGGTAAAGTCAAGGCAAACAGTACAAATGACAAGGAAAAAATGAAAATATTTCTCCTCTTCTCTGTATGCTATTTCTATGCTGACTGACAGGTGCATAGAATAGAGTTTCTAACAATGATTATCAAGGAGCTAGGTTGGAGGTAATCAGTTGCAAGATAAAGAAGTGGGGATTTCTTCATTTAATTTTGTTTTGCACACTTCTCAAATACATATTTGTAAATATAGAATAAGTAAACATCATTTTATTCAAAGAAAGTTACAGTTCCCTTTAAATTGACTCTGCAAGAATACATACTTGTGCATTTAACCCCTTAAGGACAAATGACATGTGTGACGTCATGATTCCCCTTTATTCCAGAAGTTTGGTCCTTAAGGGGTTAAATCTATTTTACACAACAAAGTATTGTAAAATATATATTTTGTATTTTTTTTAAATAATATTTGTCTATAGTTTTAGTTCATGTTCATGTCGAGAGTCACCCTTCATAGCCTGTAATAAATGGTGCAGTCAAGTTTATCTCCTTTACTTACCACTCTCCTCATTCTCTACCCCTTTGTCAGCCATTTTATTTTGTAGCACCAATTGATACATTTTATAAGACAGTAGGCGAAATATCTGTGTGTGAAATTCAAGGGAAATCAGAACAGCAAATCTAAAAGTAAAGCTGGAACACGAGAATCAATAAATGTTATTTAATAATAAAAAAAAATTCTGTTTAGACATCTAAGAATCTACACTGGTCTGCCACAACATTAAAACCACCTGACAATATCATGTAGGTCACCCTTGTGCTGCCAAAACAGCTCGATGCATTGTGGTAACTGATAACAAGACCTTAGCAGCAGATTCTTTAAGTCCTGCAAGTTGTGAGGTGAGGCCTCCAGGAATCATTTGTGGATCTAGCACATCTCACAATTGCTCAATCATATTGAAATTTGGGGAATTTGGAGGCCAAGGAAACACCTTGAACTCTTTGCCATGTTCTTCAAACCATTTCTCAATAATTTTTGCTTTGTGGGAGGGTGTTTTACCTGATGTGTTATGGTGTTTTACAAAATAATATCAGACATCCCACCATGCAAAACCTCATTTCAGGGAGGTGGTTTCTCCAGCTATTGTGTTGCTTCTCCCCATCCCACCCCAAGACACCAAACATGTATGAACACAAGGACATGACATTTTATTATGACAGAACAAAACTATTTAACAACATACTGCAACTAAGTTTTAAAAATGTTTTACATTTTTTAATTTTTCAGACGTGTACCTGGCTTATATATTTTAACTGGTACTTCTTGTTTCCTAGTTCTCATCTCTTTATTTAATATGCTCCATTCTTTATTTCTTAGATTTGTGAGTAAGAGAGGTAAAGGAAACAGAGGGGATACATAATTGAACTCTAATCCTTCCCACCCCTATCCCCCCCACCCTAATTTTGCTTCCTGTTGTAGGTTCTTGTTTCTAAACCTTTCCTTCCTGCCTATCCTTGGAGAGAGAGAGAGCACACTTTACATCTGATGTAGTTAGATTTACCGTTCTTTTTGTCTGCCTGTTTTATAGAATCTTCTAATTTTAAGGATGCCGGAGAAACTTTTGCACCATTGTGATAGTTGTTAAATTATAGCTTCCAATTTGTTCATCATGTGCAAACTTCTATTTGAGTGTATCTATTTCCAAGGTTTGCCAATATACCCCTCTCCATTTTTCCTTGGCATATGACTTGTGCTATTAATTCTTGCGTGTATGGGATTCTCCCTGTTTTCCAATAACGTGCTATGAGAAGTTTAGCTGCCGTAATGATATGTAATGTTATCATTTGTACTTTTTTTGACATTTTGGGCCAATTTAGGTTTAACAAGACCACTTAGGCTTGAATTCTAATTTCATTTCTGTTATTTGATATATTACTTTCATTACATCCTTCCAATATTGACTTATGGGTGCGCATTGCCACCAACTGTGAATCAAATTACCTTCACTGACATTGCATTTCCAACACCTATCTGATGCATCTTGGAAAATTGTATTTAAACGTTTTGGTGTTAAATACCATCTATTAGAAAGTTTGAATTGTGTTTCCATGAGGTTTTGGCAATGTATATGTTTGTATAGTTTATTTAGGGCGCTTATCCACTCTTCTTCTTCTATTGGTACTTGTATTTCTTTTTCCCATTTATTAATCAGACCTATTGGTTTATTGTGTCTCCCTCCATATATATATATCTTTGGCACACTTTGCCAATAGGTTTTTTATAATTCTTTAGTTCAAGAAGGTGTCTGAGTTCTATATTTTTCTCCTCCTTATTTTTAAGTAGATATTCTGCAATAAAGCCTTTGATTCTCAGATAGTTAAAAGTTTCTTTCATGGAAATGTTGAATTCCTCCATAATTTGATTGAAGGGCTTAATTTTAATCGCCACTAATTCCCTAATCCCCCCCGGTCTTCCAGGTATCTATTTTTATATTTTCCGGCATATCTGAAATAGTGATGTCGCGAACCATGCCTTCAACATGGATGCTGTCCAGGAGGTGGGAGGGTCTGGGAGGGAGGGTCTGCTGGAGATTGGCCGGGATGTGTCAACTGACTGGAGTTCGCCGTGAACGGTTCGTGGCGAACCGTGGCAAGCCGTTCACGGAAAGTTCGTGAACGGTACGCGACATCACTAATCTGAAATGGTAGAAAATGGAAGCACCTCTATTATTTTATTTCTAAGTCCTATATTAATTGTGAGTTTACCCCACCAACTCGTTAATTATTTGAGTAACTCTGATTTGCGCCGTGCCTCTTCAATAGATTTTTTATTTAAGTCTAAAACCCAAAATAGTGATGATAAATTGTCTACCCCAGTTTTCAAGTTTCTGGGAACCCCAATCCTCCGTCTTGCCTTGACCTAGCCAGGTTTTTCATTTTAACCCTTGCTTTTTTACCACCCCATACAAATTTAAAAAATGGTGAGTGTAGTAGAGATAGCCAGTTTTCTGGGAAGTTGAGAGGGATCATTCTCCATTCTCTAAATTCTCTGGACTTTTGCCCTGGGTTGTCAGGCTGGTCCCCCAAATTGCAATCAATAAAATTACTGAATTATGTAAAAATTGCATAAATATACACATAGAATTTAAATATATATACATATTTATATATTTTTAAGTCTATGTGTATATTTATGAAATTATTTATGTAATTATGTATTTGGACATATGTATATTTCGTATTATTTTTATTTATTTATATATACATAGATATATATAATTTCATTCTAAGTGTATTTTGATATAAATATATATATATATATATATTTTTATTATTTTTACTTTCTTTTATTTTTAATTAATTATTTTTTTTAAAATTAATATATCTATATATATACAATATATACAATATATAGTTATTATATATATACGTGTGTAATTTTACTCTAAGTGTATTTTTATATTAATATATGTATATGTTAATATAAAAACACACTTAGTATGATGTTATATATAAGATATACATATATATATTAAATATAGATATAATATATATGTATATATATATATCTTATATATACATATATATAGATTTTTTTTTAATTTATTAACTTTATTTATTTTGTTTACTTCT
Source organism: Pelobates cultripes (assembly GCA_933207985.1). NCBI lineage: Eukaryota > Metazoa > Chordata > Amphibia > Anura > Pelobatidae > Pelobates > Pelobates cultripes. The sequence goes on along the minus strand of OW240913.1, from coordinate 76,518,805 downwards.
TTCACCAGCAGGGGGACTGCTTGTCAGTTCAGGTAGTCCCCCTGCTGGCAGCACTGTGGACTAATTTGCAGAGGAGGGACTGTCTGGGCTGTCAGACAGTCCCCCAAGTGGAGCAGAAGACTGATTGTCGGCGGGGGAACGGCAGCGATCGAATAAGTACATGAGAGAGGGAGAGAGAGGGAGGGAAAGGGTTATTTTATCTTTAGTATTTTTATAATTTATTTATTTCTTTACTGAGTGCCTCAACCCCTCGATTCACTTGGCACAGGCATAGCATCGGAAGATTGCCTGATGGCTTCCGATGCTCTGCACTACACTCCCGGGCATCACGTGGGGCGTCCGGGGGACTGATCACCCAGTGTTCTCCGGCAGCCTGGCAGTGAGAGGGGGTATTGCATTATGCCTTGACATCAAGGCTTCGCCGCAATACCATTAGAGCGGCTGGAAGCGAACATGATAGCTTCCAACCCTCTAATTCCCCACGGACGTATCAGGCCACCTAACCCAACGCTATCCAACATAACATCATTATGAAAATGTGAGAAGTGTCAGCATTTTTTTCCCTTTTAAACATACATACTATAGTCCTTTACTGGCTAAATACTGAGTTTGGGTAAAATTATGTATTTTTAGGAATTATATTATAAGTGCATGGGTGAGAACATTTTTTTCTAGAATCGGAAAAAAAATATTCCATGATGTTTAAATGAATTCATAACTACAAAACAGAGTTTAGCTTTCATATAATTTGCAAATTTTTCACAGAGTGTTTTTTTAAGAAAACAAATATATAGTTTTTATTTGCTAAATAAGCAAAGCACATAGGTGAAAATTAATAAAGATGTAATGTGATAAAGTCAAAAACAGACTCTCACAGCATAACTTACTGTACAGGAACTTCTCTGCCTTTTACTGTACAGGAGGGCTGTCTCTATGGTGTTGCTATGGATACTTCACCCCAGCTGGATTTACTAAGATGAGGGGTATCAAATACACCATGCCCCCCATGTGAGGAAATGCCTCCTTGACAGACAGAGCTGCCCCAGTCTCCTCCCTGATAGAACAGGCAGCCTCCATGCTGTCTGTGCTGCAGTTGCCTCTAGCCTCCTCCTCCCTCCCACTCTTTGAAGCTGGCTGATATCACAAGGGCCTCGGCAGGCTATTAAAGGGCCGTGACACATGACCAGGCCCCTGTTTAATGATAGACAAATAATACCCCTCACGTGGCCGCAAATTATATGTATAATGTCCGAAAAATCACACACAATCTGATATACATTGTGTGATTTCTGGGATATTGTATATAGTATGGAGGTGTCAGGGAACTTCTATGAAAAAGCAGGAGTCATCCGGAACTACCGGGAGACTTGGAATTTGTGTAATATATATATATATATATATATATATATATATATATATAGTATGGTTATGGTAAACCTTTTATATGTCTTACAGATGATTTTTCCAGCAATTGTATTTCTTGGTCTGAAAAATAATGACTGCTGTGGATGCTGTGGCAATGAAAGTTGTGGGAGAAGATTTGCTGTAAGTATTAAATACAATATGGAATAATCTAAAATAATTTCTCTCAATATTGGTTAACATTTATCAGTGTATTGCAGCCCTCAAGGCCTATAATCAAGATAACATATGTTATAGGGACGCTATAGGCTCATTGAAGTGGTCTGGGTTCAGTGTATCTGATCCTTTAACCCTGCAATGTAAAACTTTGCAGTTTTTAGTGTTAAGACTGTCTCTAGTGGCTGTCTACTAAACAGGCACTTGCTGCAGTTTCATGCAGTTTGATTCCATGAAAATGACGCTGGACGCTCTAGGAATTACCTATGGGGAAGTGGGTAGGGCCTAATGCCTGTGTGGAGGAGGGTAAGTGTAAACAGTGTTTTCTTTTCCTAACACTAAAGTTTTTCATTAACATGAGATGTAAAGAGAAAAATAATTACATTTTCAGTAAACTGAAGAAAGTATGGATTATTAGAACAAAAAAATGTCTTCTGACCACCTTCAGCTTAATGCAGCAAGTTGTGTAACACCATTAATATATGTTATTTTTTATTTTTTTATTTTTTTTGCAAATCTGATTTTATTGAGGGAAAAGAATTAGGCTCCCAGGCCTCAACGAAAAGCAGTATTACGTGTTACAACATATGTTATTCTTCAGAACATTACATTGGAAGGTTCCTATAACTTCAAGGCTATTACACCACGATATCAGGTTAAGGCATAGTTAGCATAAATGTTATTTGCACAAATACAGCACAAAAGAGCATTCTCAGTATTTGTTTGCAAGACATTATCTAGTGTGTTTGCGTGGTGCATGTTCCACGTTTGGTGTTCGACCCCCTAGATATAGTCAGACAGATGTTGCTTTCAGTCGTCAGGTTAGTGACTTATATCCCTGAGAGACGTATGAGAGTAGCAAGGAATATAATGTGTTGTAGGGTGAGAAGAAGAAGGTTAAGGAATGACGTGTAAGTATGAGGAGAGCCTTCCCTGGTGTCCGCACTTTCCTGCCCAACCGAAACGGGCCGTGAGCGTGCGTGTGATGGTCGAGATTTCGTTTGGTCCTGTCATAGTGGCTTACGGTAGCACGTTGGTCATGCAGTGTGAACCTAGGCTGTGTTATTGTCTCAGTGGGATCGTCTGGAGTCCGGCCCTATATTGTGTGTTGGGTCCTTCCCTTCGGGCTCCATCTTCCAGTTTGCACATCCGTATGATGTGTCCTGTAGACTGTAGTTTAGTCTATCGTGTGCGTTGATTGGGCGTGTGTGTGTCGGGAGGGGTTTCGTGATGCCACATTGTCGGTTGTCCAGTGTGTGCGAGCATAAGTTCGGGTCGGTAAGGGGTCATATGTTACCACGGGCCATAATTCCTCCCAAGATGGAGTATCCTATATAGGGGGGTAAGCACGTCCAATAAAAGTGTAGAATCCTGGTTTGTCTGTCCCGCCCCCCCGCTCCCAATGCGCCCCGCATGGGCCCTTTATCTATCTGCCTGATATGAGAACCAGGGTTGCCATGTCTCCGCGTGCCTTGTCGAACGCCCCGCCAGGGATGCCTGCACTGCCTCTGCCGCTTGTATGTCTTTGACCCTATGGAGCCATTCTTCTGTCGTGGGAACAGTTGCTGTCTTCCAGTATACTGGAATTAGGGATTTGGCAGCATTCAATAGATGGCGTAGAATTGATTTCTTATATCTGGGAATAGGTTGTGAAGTAATATGTAGTAGGGCCAATTCTCGGGACCATTCTGTGTCATCCCCCAGGATCTCCTTTATTTCGGAGTGGATATGATCCCAGTATTGTGCGATGGCATGGCATTCCCACCATAAGTGTACTATGGTACCTCTCGCCATTAATATATGTTAGACCTTAATATTAAACGGACACTATACTCAACAAAACAACTGTTTGGGTGTGTACATCAGGTCCATGCAGTCTGACTGCTCAATTCTCTACCATCTAGGAGTTAAATTACTTTTGTTTCTGTTTATGCAACCCCAACCATGCCTCCCCTGGGTGTGGCTCACACAGCCTGTATGAAAACAATATGGTTTCATTTTCAATCAGAGTAACTTACTTTAAAAGTTTGTACCTTCTGCTCTGTAAATTGGGCTTTAATTGCTTACAGGAGTCTCCTGTGGGGTCTAGCAAGCTATTAACAGAACAGGAGATAAGAAATTCTAAATTTAAACAGAATTTTCAATAAAGGAAGTGTAAACATTAGATGACTCTTTTCAGGAAGTGTTTAGGGAGGCTGTGTAAGTCACATAAAGGGAGGTCTGTGCAGGGCTGCATAAACAAAATTACTTAGCTCCTAAATGGCAGAAAATTGAACAGTGAGACTGCATGGGGCATGATTTATACACCAAAACAACTTAATTAAGCTAAAGTTGTTTTGGTAAATATAGTGTCCCTTTAATATTCAGGATTCTTATCCACAAAGACTCATTTCCCTAAAATTCGTTGTTCAAAGGTAATTTATGATTCACCAATAAATATCACAACAGGTTACCAATAATTGTAATTTTATTGTGACATGAAATTAATGCTCATGCGTGATATCAATGCAATGCAAACATAATGGAAAATGGCAATACAGCAAACTAATTAATAATTGTGATAGAACACCCTATTTCTCTTGCCTCAGTCATACCTTAAGTAACTAAACCTCAACAAGATATTAATACTTGTATGTCTGTAAGGTAAACAACAGGTGTTATAAAATTTTGTTATGGAAATCATCATTATAATTGTGGCAAAGGTTTGCCTGATCTACCACATATTTTATTTGGCTGCAAAACAAACAAACTAAATAGTATCAAAAATTTAACTCTAAAGTATTACAGTTTACTTAAAGGGACACTACAGTCACCAAAACAACTTTAGCTTAATGAAACAGTTTTGGTGTATAGATCATGCCCCTGCAGTCTCACTGCTCAATTCTCTGCCACTTAGGAGTTAAATCACTTTGTTTATGAACCCGTCACACCTCCCTGCATGTGACTTGCCCAGCCTTTATAAACACTTCCTGTAAAGAGACATCTAATGTTTATCCTTCTGTTACTGCAAGTTCTGTTTAATTTAGATTTTCCTATCACCTGCTATGTTAATAGCTTGCTGGACCCTGCAAAAGCCTCCTGTATGTGATTAAAGTTCAATCTACAGACCAAGAGAACATCTTACTGAAAGTGAAACCAGTTTTTTTTTTTAATGCAGGCTGTGTTAATCAGAGCCAGGGGAGGTGTGGCAAGGGCTGCATAAACAGAAACAAAGTGATTTAACTCTTAAATGGCAGTGAATTAAGCAGTGAAACCTGAGAAGCATGATCTATACATTAAGAGTGCTTCATTAAGCTAAAGTTGTTAGATTGTAAATATATATATATATACATACATGGACCGTTGCTGAAATTTAACCTTCCACAGAACCAGATAGTTACCCCTGAGATGATAAGAAATTAACTTTTAGAATTTTAGAACTGTTTGAAGATAGAATGGCAGTGTTCCTCCAATCAGGGTGTGCTAATTTAAAAATATCCTTATCAAATTAATAACCAATGATTTTCACAAGGGTGTGAATATTAAACTGAATAAATTTATATTTTATATAAGATTAATGTAATTTTACTGTTAATTCATTAGACACCAGAGGGCAATCATGGTTAACTTTTAATTTGAACTGGCTGACACCTCTCAAAAGTTAGTTTCATAAAACTATTAACAATTACCTGTTATTATTGCTTATCATTAGCCTTGAAAAGTATAACTATTGGCCAAGCAATACCTTTCCCATGTATTAGAAAAATAATACAAGCTAAAAAAAATAAAAAAATATCCTCTCTCTCTTTTTTATATGAGGCATATAGTAATCGATACAGAAACATGACAGTAGGAGTTATATCGTGACAATGCAAGAGTACAATTGTTACACAGGTTAATATACACTCCTGAGTAATTAAACCACTTTTTTCTTTTAAGGGTTAAACATGCTAGGCTAGTACATGCTATATACGTAACTGTTAATATGCAAAAATATATAAACTAGGCAATTACATCTGAAAGCATGTTGTAGGCCATGCTAAAATGGATATAATAAGTGCAGCGTTAGCTCAGGGCATTTAAGGCCATGACAAAGTAATGCAGATGAGGCATTAGCCCAAAATATAGTTACTGCCTAGAACCCAAATAAGTTGAAATAACACATTATATGTAAATAATAGAGATACAGAGTTATAATAATCACCTTAACCCACACAACACCCTATCAGCTCACTGCATTGCAGAAACACAGATAAAATATACAACAGCTGTGGGCATCAGCAGGACTGGAACAGCTGGTTGTGGCAGGAATGGGTCCAATTGTAGAGGGGGAGAGTCCGCTTGGGAGCAGGTAGGTCGCCTGCAGAACTTATTCCTCCAATTCCAAAGGTGGGAAATCATGGCAATGTTGCAGGGTGGATGCTAATATTAACAAGCTAATATTTTGATTCATTTATCACACAGCTGTGGCTTTTAAGACTGGGCCATTGTATTAAGGCTTGTGCAAAGCGTGAAGAAAAGAAATCCAGTTACAGGAACATGCGAGGATTAGTAAAAAAAAGAAAATGCTAACATATGTGTTAAGTATTACTATCATTTTAATAGATCAATACAAATAATATCTGCTATGATTTTATATATAACAGATTGCTACCCTTAACCCTCATGCCCAAAAGATTTAAAAGAACACTGTAGCATTAGGAACACATATGTCTACAGTCTTGATATGCTTACTTTGTTTCAGTGCCCCCCCAGTGTCAGAAATAAAGAGGAAATGAAACAAAATTAAATAAATAAAAATAAATCACTCATCTTCTCTCCAAGCTGCCATGACCTCTTCCTTGTCTGATGTCATCCTAGAGGCAGGGTCGGTGCAAGGATTTTTGCCGCCCTAGGCAAAAGAAAATGTTGCCGCCCACCCACCCCCATGTGACATCACAATGCCCTACCCATATGATCTGCCAGATGAACTAACACCAGTGCTGCACACAGTGTGTGTTTAAATTAAAAAGCCTGCAGGGACCGGCTATAGACACCAGAACCACTTAATTATGCTGAAGTGGTTCTGGGGACTATAGTGTCCCTTTAATGTGAGGTAAATTAGAGATTAGTGTCACTAATAATATACTAGATTGCCTACTTACAACCAGATGAGCAGGGTGATGGGCTCTGGCTGCAGTTTGGTTCCACTGGTTTGGTGTAGAGCAGGATCTCTGGAGGCTGTTTGTAACTGTGGTCACAAAATTCAATGTTGTGGGAGAACAGGAAGCTTCTTAATTTTTGGGGGCCCCTTACACAGCTCAAGGTCTGAGCCCCAGGGCCTGATGGTGAGTATGCCCAAGAGGCCCAGTCATAAGTACACCCATATGTTCCACCCATGAGTTCGCTCACAGGGAGTGGAGTGTATAGGGGATGTGTTATGTGTTATTGTAGAGGATCTAATGTGTGTGCTTATGGAATGTAGTGTATAGGGATACCAGCTTGTGTAGGTGATGCAGTGTGTTTGTGTGTAGTGGAAGCAGTGTGTGTTTGTGTAGTGGAAGCAGTGTGTGTAGAGATGTATTGTGTGTTTCTGGTTGTGTGTAAGGGATGCATTGTGTGAATCTGTGTTTGTATGCATAAGGGATGCAAGGTGTGTGTCTGTAAGTGTGTGCATTGACTGTGTGTGTAAGAAATGCATTGTGTTTCTGTGTGTATGTAAGAGAAGCAGTGTGTGTTTGCATGTGTATGTAAGGGATGCATTGTGTGTTTCTGTGTATGTGTGCAAAGGATGCATTGTCTTTGTGTGTAAGGGTTAAATTGTGTGTGTGTGTGTGTGTGTGTGTGTGTGTGTAATGGATGCATTGTGTGTTTCTCTGTGTGTAAGGGAAGCATGTTGTGTTTCTGTGTGTGTAGGGATGCATTGTGTGTTTCTGTGTATGTATAGGGATGCATTGTGTGTGTGTGTGCGTAGTGTGAAAGAGCTCCCTGTCCTGCCCCCTGTCCTATAGAGCTCTCCCTTCTGTCCCTTAAGCTCCCCCTGCCCCTTAGTGGTCTCTCCTCACCCCCACCCTCCCCTAGCGGTCTCTTCTCACACCCAGCCACCCTCCCTGTGTCTCCTCACCTCCCCTTCTCCTCACCCCCTCTCCCGTGTTCTTCTCACCCCCCATCCTACCTGTGTTCTTCTCACTCCCCCCATGTTCTTCTCACCTCCCCCCTCCCTGTGTCTTCCTCACCTTCCCTTCTCCTCACCCCCTCTCCCTGTGTTCTTCTCACTCCCCCCCTGTGTTCTCCTCATCTCACCTTCTCCTCACCCCCTCCCTGTGTACTTCTTACTCCCCCATCCTCCTCCTGCCTTCTTCTTACTCCCCTGTTTTCTTCTTACTCCCTCCTTCTACTTACTCCCCTCTTCTTTTTTATTCCCCCTCTTCTTCTTACTCCCCCTTTTCTTCTTACTCCCCCATCCCCTCTTCTTCTTACTCCCCTCTCCCCCCTTCTTCTTACTCCACCTTCTGCCCCAGTTCTTCTTACCACCTCCCCCGTGTTCTCCTCACCTCCCCTTCCCTGTAGCGTGGCCGAGCTCCTCTCTGGTCCGCGGTACAGGAGTTTCTGTTTCCTGTACCCGGCCGGACTGACAATAAGTGTACACAGAGCTGCAGCATTTAAAGGGCCGGCGATGGGGGCGTAGGGCACCCCCTCCTATTTGGCGTCCTAGGCGGCTGCCTAGTTCGCCTTATAGGAAGCGCCGGCCCTGCCTAGAGGAGCATTGAGGACTATAGGTGGCCATGCCTATGATTCTGCCATAGTGAATCATGGAATACAATGATTCTCTATTGCACACTGTGATGTTGTGTGTTTCTCTGTGTGTAAGGGAAGCATGTTGTGTTTCTGTGTGTGTAGGGATGCATTGTGTGTTTCTGTGTATGTATAGGGATGCATTGTGTGTGTGTGGGCGTAGTGTGAAAGAGCTCTCTGTCCTGCCTGCTGTCCTATAGAGCTCTCCCTTCTGTCCCTTAGAGCTCTCCCCTGCCCCTTAGTGGTCTCTCCTCACCAACCACCCTCCCCTTGCGGTATCTTCTCACACCAAGCCACCCTCCCTGTGTTCTTCTCACAATCACCTTCCCTCCCTGTGTTCTTCTCACCTCCCACCCTCCCTGTGTTCTTCTCACCCCCCACCCTCCCTGTGTTCTCCTCACCTCCCCTTCTCCTCCCCTTTTCCTCATCCCCTCTCCCGTGTTCCTCTCACTTGTTCATGTCACTCCCCCCTTACCTGTGTTCTTCTACCCTCCCCCTCCCTGTGTCTTCCTCACCTCCCCCCTCCCTGATTCTCACTTTAATGAATAACTATGATGGTCTCATGGGAATCATATACTCGGGAAGAGTGCAGTAGCCCATGGGGGTCTATGTCATCCCACATTATTTAACAAACCCTATTGGATGAGTATTTTCTAGCGACAATGCCCAATTTAGTACAGGGCAGACTTTAGTTAGTAACCCCATTAGACCCAACTCAAAGATGTTTCCGCATACATGTTACCTAGCACGTATTCTATATTGATCTTATGTGACAAGTTTTGACTACAGTGATCAATTGGCAGGGACTACATATAAATGTGATCTGATTTTTTTTTTTTAAACCCTGAGGGTCAACTTTTATTTTTTGTAACCCTCAGGGGTTAATTTTATTTTATTAATTAATTTAAATATATTAAAATGATATATTTAGCTAGCTGGGGTGGGTGCAAGTTAGTGGGGAATTGGGGAATTTGGTGTTAGGCTAGCTAGAGGTTAACGTTAAAATAAATTTTTTAAAAAGTTTTAAAAAATTCAAAAAGGTTTTTTTAATAAAAAGTTTAAAAAAATCCAACCCTCCTTTACCCAGTCCTAATAAAAATGAACCCCTTCCCTGCCTGTTGATCACTACCTACCGTGATCAAAATACAGATCACAGTATTATACTGTGATCCGATTTGTTTTTTAACCCCTTAGGTTTAACTTTTTTTTTTAACCCTCAGGGGTTCAATTTATTTAATTCATTAATTTAAATATTTTAAAATGATATGTTCTGCTAGCTGGGATGGGTGGGAGTTATGGGAAATTGGGGAATTTACGGTTAGTGCTGCTTACTGCTAGTTAGGGGTTAACGGTAAAAATAAAAGCTTATAAAAATGTTAAATCTGTAAAAAAAAGTTAAAAAAAGGAAAAAAATACATTTAAAAATGCTCATTACCACTACACCTGGAACAAACTAGAGAAAAAATTATCCCAAGCTAAGGTTCAAAATACGCCTTTTGAATTACCACGGGGTGTATTCTTTAATAAATAGTATGTGTTTGTGGGGAGGTTTCAATAACCAACCATCTAAACTACTCCAAAATGGAACACGGACACAGCGTAAAATTTAGAAAAAAACTGAATGGCTGCGTCTCATCATCCACATATACCTGGCAAAGGTACATACGGGGGTATTGCTGTACTTAGACGACATAGCTGAGCAACATATGTAGTATTATACAGTCGTAGCACACAAAAGGTTTGCAAGATATACTACACACTTGGTACAAGCTAGCAGAAAATTTATCCCACGCCAAGGTTCAAAATATGCCTTTTGAAATACCCTGGGATGTCTTCTTTAAGAAATGGAATGGCTTTATGGGATATTTGGATTATATAGCCTGGTAAAATACTCTAAAATGGGACATGGGCACTGTAAAAATTAAAAGTTTGACAAAAACTGGAATGACTGTGTCTCAAATGTGCCCCTTCCATGTCCACATATACCTGGCAAAGGTACATATGGGGGTATTGCTGTACTCAGAAGACATAGCTGAGAAACAAATTAAGTATTATACAGTCGTGGCACACATAAGGTTTGCAAAATATACTGTGCAAACTCACTTTGTGTGTCAAAAAGGCAGAAAAAACGCTTATTACCACTACACTTGGTACAAGCTAGCGGAAAAATGATCCCACGCTAAGGTTTAAAATATGCATTTTGAAATACCCTGGGATGTCTTCTTTAAGAAATTATATGCCTTTATAGTTGGATTATATAGCCTGGGACATGGACACAGCGTAAAAATTTGAAGTTTGACAAAAACTGTGATGACTGTGTCTCCAATGTGCCCCTTACATGTCCACATATACCTGGCAAAGGTACTTATTGGGTATTGCTGTACTCAGAAGACTTAGCTGAGAAACATATGAAGTATTATACAGTCGTAGCACGCATAAGGTTTGCAAAATATACTGTGCAAACTCACTTTGTGCGTCAGAAAAAAAAGGCTGAAAAAATGCTTATTACCACTACACTTGGTAGCGGAAAAATGATGCCATGCTAAAGTTCAAAATATACCTTTTGAAATACTCTGGGATGTCTTCTTTAAGAAATGGTATGCCTTTATGGTGTAGTTGTAATATGTAGCCTGCTCAAGTGCTCCAAAGTGGAACACGGACGCTTTAAAACCCTTCATGAAAATTCACACTTAAAAAACCTGAACTTGTCACGTCTCTTTTACAGCACTGTAACTTCACAAAATAGTGTCTAGGTCATACATTGGGCATATTGTTTTACTCATAAGGTGTAAATGAGTATAACTTGGGAATCTTTATGACAGTGGTACATATTAAGTGTAATAAATACTCAGCAAAAATGCAACATATATGTAAAAATCCCCCCCCTCACCACAAACACAGACATAAATTGGTGAAAACATGGTGACAAGTTAAGGTACAATATACACCATATAAGATACCCTGTGGTGTCTGCTTTATCAAATGAAAACCCGTTGTGGGGTTATTTGAACAGTCACCCTGCTATAATACCCTAAAATGAGACATAGACCCGTCAAATCCATCTATGAAAATTCTAACTACAGAAACTGAAATAGCCTTGTCTCCTATATGGCACTGTAGCTTTACAGAAAAAGGCATACAATGGGGGTATCGTTATACTCAGCAGATGTAGCTGAACACAATATGGGGTTCTGTGCAGGAATAGCACACACCAGCTTTACGAAATACACATTACAAAAACCTTGTTATATGTGTATATGCGAAAATAAAGAAAAAACACAATTTTACTCCAATATTTAGCAGAGATTGGCTACTTAAAAAGTGTCAAACTAACCTTAGGTAAATAGCCTTTGATGTCTACTTTATAAAAATATATACTTTTGTGTGGCAATTTTGTTTTATGTGATGGCTACTAAACCTACAAGACAAACATACCAAATTCTAAAATTGTTGCAAATTGAAATTTTATTTTAGTCCTTGTATTTTGTGACCTGTAGCTTTCAAAATAAGCTGAAATCCTATACCTATGATGTACTTTATAAATCATGACACATAAATGAATTTATTTTTAATTACTTTTTCTAAGCTGGACATATTATGTACACGCTATTATTGCCAAAACTGTGAATGTTTTTTATTTTTTTTCTCCAATTTTTTGGAATATAATTAATGAGAATGTATCCATATATATGTGACATCAAATTAAAGCCCTGTTTTCCCTCTAAAAAAACGATGTATAATATGTGTTGGTGCAATAAATGACAGAGATGCAAATTGCGTTTGAATACAAACAGCAAAAAAATGCAAAAATGGCTTTTGTCATTAAGCGTAAAACAAGCTTCTGAAGCTGTGTCCTTACGGGGTTAATATAATCTAATGTATTTATGTTTTCTTTTCAGATGTTTTCATCTATTCTGTTTGCTGCCATTGGATTTGCAGGAGCTGGTTACTGCTTTGTTATTTCAGCAGTTGCTATTCATAAGGGACCTAAGTGCCACACATTTCTGGGATGGGTTTATATATTTCAGGATGGGTAAGTGGCTGTTATTTTTATAGGGGTTAAGGCAATTCCTTTTAAATTAATCTCCCTCTGTAAGGTGCGATTGGGCCTATATTGCCTCACACTCCAATCGTGCAAAGAAATAACCATATAAGGGTAATATCAGGATGTAGAGAAACTATTTATAATATTTCTGACTTAATCCCACATGTTTGACTGGCCAGACAATCATTTACATAATTTCCCAGAATGCATAGAAGTAGAGCAATATGTGGCAATAATGAAGACATCTAAATATACAGCCATGTAGAGTCAAGCTATTACACCGATTTTATTTTTCCAAAAGATCTTACCTGGAGAACCACAACCTATGGAATGTATGCCAACCTAGTCCTATCGTCCCATGGCACCTGACTCTCTTCTGCTTGCTCCTGATAATGAGTGGAGTTCAAGCTGTGCTCTGTGCTATCCAGGCCATTAATGGGCTCATCGGAACAATCTGTGGAGACTGCAAGTGCTGTGGATGTTGTGTGGTAAGTTACAATGGTAGTAAAGGATCTAAACACTAGCCACTGAACATCAGTTAATGCATAATAAAGCATCCTTTTTACAATGAAAATATAAACTTCACTACTGACTTCCCTTCAAAGCAGACTCCAAGCACCAAAGTTGCGTATTACTGTATCACAGTTATTTATAACTTCACACTTGTTTATAATGTATGCATTTGTAAAATAATCTGCATGTATTAGACAGCCACCTCAATGACTGTTGTCACAGGGTAAAAATTATGGCGAGAACATACCTTGTTTATTAAAGTACCGATCGATGCTATTTGAATATATTATCTTTAAATTCATTAAAATTTAATTAGAGATTTTTTTTACCACCCAGTCTCCTTATCTTTTTGAGCACTAGGGTGGATCCACAGTCCCCTGGTGTCCAGTGTGGGCTGCTGTTTTGGTCCTTTAAGGGAGCTCTGATCGAAATGAGCACTCCCTGTATAGCTCCCTGTACCACACTTGTTTATAACTGTAACCATTAGTTAAATAATTTGCATGTATTAGACAGCCACCTCAACGACTGATGTCACTGAGAAAAACTACAATGAGAACATAACTTGTTTATTAAAGTACTTATCTATGTTGTTGGAATGCATTAATTTTACATTCATTTAAATAGGTGTCAGTTCTATGATGGAATTTTCCCTTATAATATTGAAATATGTTATTAGGATCTAAAATGTATATGTCCATATTATTAGTACATTCAATAACTGCTCATTTATGCATACAGGGTAATGGAGCTGTTTAACCCTGGCCTGAGAAGAAATAAGATCCTACGAGAATCGATTGTTCATGTCTGGAATAGAGTACTTTTAGCAACCATGAAATGAATTTGAGGAGAAAGCTCAAAGATGAAGATCATTTCCTACTAATTTCTGAGAAGACCTTTTATAAAGCACCACAAATACAATTAAATCTTCCAATCTTGAGTTGATTAAACACAATTGTAAACATTTTATTAATACAGACAGACTCTATAACTATAACATCTTAAAATATAATATTTAAACAATGCTGCATTGAGAATGGAACAGTATATTTTTTTTATGTTTTTTTTTTAAGTCATTGGAAAAATTATGGTTGTTTATAGACTAAATGACAAGCGTTGTGCGATACCAGTTTGCAGAATGTAGAACAAAATAAACTAGCTGAAAAACATCTAAAATTTCACAATTCTAAATTGGTTTAAAAGTCAGAAATGGTTACGAAGAGATTTCATAGCTACACCTGAAGTCTAGCCACACTGTGCATCCTAGTGCTTTATTGCAAAACTTGAAGGGTTTCTGCAGGGTATCAACATTCTTCCAATCTCCATTGCTTGAGTGAACATCCCCAGTTCAATAGTAATAAATAGTAGACTTGAGCATTCGGTTTCATCCATATTTAGATTCAAATAAATTTGAGCCAGTTGGCAAAATTCCATATCTCCAGAGCACCATGCAGACATAGATACAAACAAGCAAACAAGTAGATGATGACTGAAAATGTTCGGATGCTTTAAAAATTATTGATGGGGAAGAAGATCAATGATGGCTAGGGGACATACATTAGATGTGGACTTTATTCACAGATCATGTGAGAAGTACATAAAGAGATAAAAAAAAAATATTTATATATTATATGTTGTATATTTATTAAATATATATAATATATATAAATATAGATTTTTGTTACTGCTTTACCTCTTTTAGCCATTTGATCTGTGATCTAACTTATGTGAAAATATATCAGTGTACTGCAACATATACACATAATATCTATATTATAATGGCCTTTTAAAGGCCCATTTTCTTTTATCTGAATGTTTCCTGAATAATTTTTCATGAACGAAGTTCGGTCAAGTTGAACCACAGCACAGACGAGGGTCGGATATTCCAAAAAAGTTTACATTTCAGGATAAACAAAACCGAAAAATGGCACTGGCCACAAGTATAAAAATTAGCATAATCACATAACAATACAGGAGCATTTGGTCAGAAACTGCGCAACGTCTTCACAGAGTAGGAACTATTTATCAGAGAAACCAGAGTTAGAAGCCCATCTAATCAGGGCATTAATAGACTGGTGTTATCCATCTGGCTTCATCATTAACATATGAAGGAGGACAGTGAAAAAGTGAGTTGTCAAATGCTTTCTTCATGCCTTCTTCATGGAGATTGAACAAGGTAAAATAAAATGAAAAATAGTTCCTTTTGACCTCCTTCAGCCACAAGTGAGAAAATGGACAATCTGCTACTTTTATGTAATCAAAATGAACATTATACAATTTCATTGTGATAAAAAGTAACCATAATAACATTTGTTCATATGATGCTGAAGATGAAGTTTAATTTTATGTGAAAGTGTGCCTATATCAGAGACCTTTTTAATAAAACAAATTTAAAAATGAATTTGTATTCTGATTACATATGTTAAAGTATTTAAATCACACAATCATTACCTGTAGAACGGAAAATACTGTACTATGTGGTACAGCTAAAGTGACCCTTTAAAGCAGAAGCCAGTGACAGCTACCTCCATCCCCATAGAGACAATTTATTCTATCGAGATGGAGGTCACTGCCAAAAGTAGGATGCTGGTATTAGGTTGCTGGTAGTAGTGTGCGGAATATGTCAATAGCGTGTGTTTGCAGGTCATGCTGTTTCACCTTCTCTCCAATGCCCCTTATTCTGGTTTTGTTTTGTATGTCTCTGTCTTCCTTGTCATTGTTTTTTTCTAGGCATTGTAATTTTGCTTCCATTGCAGTGTATGCAGTGTACACATCAGCAAAGGAATTGTGTGCTTCCACCAATTCCTCTGCTTTGTCTTCTAGACGGGTGGTGTGGTCTCCCAATGCTTGGATCTCTTTGTTGATTTTGGTTGACTTATTTTGCAGATCAGTGTACAGTGTTGTTCTAAGGTTGTCCACATCCACTGGATTGAGTGGTCAGTAGCTGGGCTTACAGTGGTGGAGGAGACAGAGGTATCATCCCTACCTCCTGATAATGAGGCTGACGAAGCCGTCCACTCAACATCATCTTGGGCCTTCTTAGTTTGGGACTTGAAGGCTATGATGTACTGGGAAAGTGTGGTCTGAATTTAAAACTGCCAACTAATCACTTTGTTTACATTACACTCAGGAAGCTAAATTCTGTCCCAAACGGTTACATTAATAATGAAGGAAACAACTTCAAATACAAGAAGGTTTCTCCAAGGTACTTTCTCTTCCTCATGAAATGTTAGCATAAAGTAAATCATTGTCAAATTTATCAGGTCTGTCCATGGATTATTAACAAATATTGCCAGCCATTTATGAGTTATTGTTATTAACAAATATTGCCAGCCATTTATGACACAATTAAGTATAACTCTTTTATTCTGAGCATTAAAGTGAAATAATAGGTATCAGAACAACTTTAGCTTAAAGTAACACTGTACTCACTATAACAACTTCATCTAGATTAAGTTGTTATAGCACCTACAGCTGCTTACATCTCCCTAGTTGTCACGACAGTGACCAATGTCACAACAGTGACCCCTTCACACAGCGTGAAACCCACAGAAAGATGGTTACCGGACCTTAGAATGGCCGGACTAGCACCTGAGAATAGTTAAAGGAATAGCCAGAAGTCAAGGGAATACGGAAGACGGCACACGATTATCCAAGCCAAGTAACGGGAAACCAGAAAACAGAATAGTCAGAGAGATAACCAAGGGTCAAATACCAAGAAGGACAAGCAGAGATAATAGCACCAGGGGAATTTAAACAAGAACCACACTAGGGCATCTGACAAGTGTCATTATAGCCCTTTTATAGTGTGGGTTCTTTGGCTTTAATTTTGAAGCCACGCCCCCAAAAAGTCCGGGAGCGTGGCCACGTTTGAATTTTGTCGGCATTTTCTTTCTGACGTCGGCGCGCATGCGCCACGTCATAAAGGTGGGCGTGTTCCGAGCGGCCGGCGTCAGAAGAGCTGAGCCGCCCCCCGGAAGTATTGGAGGAGGACCCGGTGCTGCGCGGGACCGGCGGGCAAAGGTAAGCGCTCGTTACACTAGTGACCCCAAGTCTAAATATTTTACTAATTATAAGGATTTGAAGTATGTCTTAAAGTCACACCTGCAAGCCCTCTGGGTATATGCATGCAGTGTTTCTCTATGTAAAATTGTAGGAACATCTAACGCTTTGGGCTAGGCATGTGTCTCACTCATTCTACAGGAACTATACAGGAGGTAAATCGAGAGGGGTAGCAATCCTGGTTTTATCTAAAATTATCTTTACTACAAAAGACAGTATTACAGACCAGCAAGGTTGATTTTTATTACTTAAAGGAACTATCAATAACATTTTTTTTACTTTCGCAAATATATAAGCTCCCAATAATAACCAAATCTATTTTCTCAGGCGGATATTAGAGAAGCTTGAACCCTTTGTGGAGGGGACTCTGATTGTAGGGTGCGACTGGACCAAACACTAGACACTACCTCCTAATGCAGGGACTACTTCAGTAGCTCCTTTTACACAAATTACTACACTCATACCAACTCATAAACAGCTGGCGCACAGTTCACCCTGCTGGAAAGACTTCTCATACGTCTCTCACACTGTGAATGCTTATTAGTGCATAGATATATTCTATATGTCCCATGGACACTTACATCTACTTGCTGATGCCTCTATAGGATTGATAACATGTTCGGACCATGCAACCATTTTCCTAAATGTCACCCTACAGGAAGCTGCTCAGCCTAATCCCTTATGGTGACTTAATGAATCTCTATTGGATGATAAGCGGGTGTTGGAAGAGGTCACAATGGATCAAGCTATATATTTTATAGAAAATGCCACTCAGAACTCATCAGCTGCCTGGATATGGGAATGCCATAAAGGGGTGATAAGAGGCATATTAATAAAATGGGGCTATAGGATCAAAAAAGAGAGGGCCATCTAAAACTCAACACCTTCTCAATAAAATATGATTGGGCAAAATGGTGCACACAGGGATTGGGAATATATTATGGGGCTACTAATGAAATATTCTATCAGCATGGCCCGTAGGGAGAAATTCTACAAAAGGGTAGCCTTGTGGTATAGAACCCCTTTGTTTCTACACGTGCACTTCCCCAATGTGAGTGACAGATCCTGGAGGTGTATTCAAGAGGAAGGCACTGTTTACCACATAAGGTGGCAGTGCTCGAATATACTCCCCTTTTGGGTCAAAGGTTTGAGTTTCGAACAGAGGGATATCTAATAGTGCCAGATGATCTAGTCACTTCATAAGAATTACCCTCAAAACCCACTTGGAGTTAGCACCTTTTTATCATTTGCGCAGTGGCCAGAGCAAATGTGTTGTTCTTCCTTGTTTTTATGTAATTTGTTAGTTTTATACTACATTCATTGTGATGTTTTACTTTTTTCATTTTGTGCAGACTACTTTTATATTGGATGATTACACTGTGATTTGGATGGAACATATGAGAGACGAGAGCGTCCATGTAGCACAATAAATTTACCATTTGTTAGATAGTAAAAAACGGTACCGGCGAGAGACCAGTCTTTCATCTGTATAACATTAAGACACAATGTGATTACATAGCAATTATGTATGGATATGCCATTCTTGCGGTTATATGTCTTGAAACTATGTAACTTAAATTGGACTATATGATACCAAATGTACAGAATGTATGTAAACAATTTTTTTTTTATTTTTTGTTTATGCTCAATAAAAACAAATTACACAAAATAAATTATACGAACATCATGGCGGTCTATGGAGAGCAATGTATTGGACCTCATCCTGGAAGCGTGCTAGGAGAAGACTTTGGCAGCGCTAGAAAGATGGGGAGTAAATCATTTATTTTCATTTTAATTTGTTTAGTTTTGTTTTTATGCAGACTGAGGGGGCACTAAAACAAAGTAGGGACATGAATACTCTAGCTTTAGGGTCACATATATGTATTCCTAGCTCTACAGTGTTCCTTTATGAAGCAGTTTTGGTGTATCGTTCATGCCCCTGCAGTCTCACTGTTCAATCCTCTGCCATTCAGGAGCTACATCACTTTTGTTACTGTTTATGCAGCAAAAGCCACACCTCACCTCTCTGTGACTGGCACAGCCAGCATGAAAAATGGTTTCAAACAGATATTAACTTGCTTTAGATGATCTTTTCTCCTACTCTGTAAATTGACACTTAATCATACACAAGAGGCACCTGCAGAGTCTAGAAGGCTATTAACAGAGCAAGAGATAAGAAATTCTAAATTAAATAGACTGTGCAATTTAGGCAATTTAAAAATTAGATTTATCTTTACAGGAAATGCTTAGGAAGGTTGTGTAAGTCACACACAGTGAGGTGTATCTAGGGCCGTATAAACAAAGTGATTTAACTTCTAAATTGCATCAAGCTAAAGTTGTTTTGGTGCCTGTAGTGTCATTTTAATTCACATTTGACCTTAATGGAAGCATTTTTTTTTAAATCAAACACACATTTTAGAATATATATAATGCTTATTCATTCAATCAAATGTCGATTGTGTATATTTCACAGAACCTCAAATATATGGTACTTGAAAAACAAAATAAATTATATTGATAAACGTGCATATGTAAATGTATAACCTGTGTGTGCGTATGTATGTGTGCAAAATACTAGGCACTTGATTACATGAAATATCTGAATGAAACATGTAACAATTTAGTAAATGCTAATTTGAAGGACTTCACAGCATAAGCAGCCTGTTAAATCCCATAGCCATTGAGGCTCCTGTGTCTAAAGGTGGATGAACGCTGTGATTGAGGTGAATTCCGGTCTATATATGGGAAAGGAAGTTACCTATTGAGAGGAGCATAGCAGTAACCCCAGGAATGAAAATACGTAGTCCTTTAATAATTACATTATCTAAATTGTGAGAAATGAGCCATCTTTATTTAAACCCTTAAGGACACATGACGGACATATTCTGTCAGGATTCCCTTTTATTTCTGAAACTGTGTCCTTAAGGGGTTAATATACTTACAAAGTAGGCCACGGTAGACAAATTTAAAACATAGCTGTATCCAATAATTTTTCCTTATATTTTAAATGCCACTAAACATTTCACACTATAGTAAAAAAACTATAAAAGTAGAAAAACAGTCCATAAAGTCCGTACTGTCCAATCATTGTCAGGGCCGATCCTAGGGTCACAAACGCCCAATGGGTGTGGTCATCATACTAACCTCCTCCCCTTTGCAAATGTGCAGATATGCCTATTTCTATGGCAATGACTCCACGTTACTATCTATAAGCCACACACCCTTTTGTAATAATAAGCACATTCTCACTGACAGACACATACACTCAGTGACTGTCACACACACTCACTGATTTGACATACACTGACAGACCCACTGACACACTTTCAGTGACAGACACACATCTCACAGATTTGAAACACTTACTGACTATCCCACACACTCACTGACTTGACAAATACTGACACACTCTCAATGACAGACACACAATCTCACTGATTTTAAACACACTCACTGACAGACACACACATATAGACTGACAAACACTGACAGACACACACATACAAACACTCTCACTTATTTCAAACACACACACTGACACACACACTGGCACACACTCACTTACTGACTTGACAAACACTGACACACTCTAAATGACAGACACACAATCTCACTGATTTTAAACACACTCACTGACAGACACACACATACAGACTGACAAACACTTACTGGCAGGCATAAACATACACACACTGACAGACACACACACACACTGGCAGAGACACAAACTGACAGGTACACTGGCACACACTCTCACTGATTTTAAACACTCACTGACAGACTCACTCACTGGCAGACACACACTGACAGACACACACATACACACACACACACACTCATGGACAGACACACGGGGACACACTCTCACAGATTTGAAACACACTCTCACAGATTTGAAACACATTCACAGGTCAAGCAGGACAAATATATGGGAGGAGGAATATATGGTCTGTATTGTGGTGGGATAGGGGCTGTAGTATGAGGGGATAGGGGCTGTATAATTTAGGGGACATTATAAAGTGCTTTGGTGGGGAGGATATCAGCAGTATTGTGTGGGATAGGGACTTTAATGGGGCATTGGGCTGTGGTGGGGTGGGGGGGGTAAGAACACTATTGTGAGTGTAGGGGCTTTAGTGTAGTGGTACATTAGCTGTATTGTGGGGGAGGGGGGATAGGGGCTGTATAATGTAGGGAACATTATAAAGTCCTTTAGTGTGAAGAATAGGGGTAGTATTGTTTGGAATAGGGGTTTTAGTTGGGTGGGATAGGGGCTTTAGTGGGGGAATAGGGAAGTATTGTGGGTGCTTGGGGTTTATTGTGATGGGGACAGAGGCGTTATTGTGGGGGATTAATTCTTTAGTGTTGGGAATGGGGCTGTATTTTGGGGGATTGGAACTTTAGTGGGGGGATAGGAACAATATTGTGGTGGATTGGTGCTTTAGTGTGGTGGTATAGTGGCAGAATTGTGTGGGATAAGGGCTTTACTGTGAGGGATAGTAGCAGTATTGTTGGAAATTGGTGCCATATTGTCTTGGAACAAGTATAGTATTGAGGAGAGTAGAGGTATTAGAGTGGGGTTGGAGTAGAGGTATTACAGTATTGTGTGGGGTTGGAGCTTTAGTGGGGAATAGGAGCTGCATTGTGGGGGATTGGGGCAGTACTGTCTTGGAACAAGGACATTATTGTGGGGGTGCAGGCATTAGAGTGGGGAGATAGAAACAGTATTGTGTGGAGTTGGGGCATTAGTGAGGGATAGGATAGTATTGTGGAGATTGGGACCTTGGTGGGGGACATTTAAAAAAAAATTTAATTAGAGATTTTTTTACCACCCAGTTTCCTTATCTTTTTGAGCACTATGGTGGATCCACAGTCCCCTGGTGTCCAGTGTGGGCTGCTGTTTTGGTCCTTTAAGGGAACTCTGATCGAAATGACCACTCCCTGTATAGCTCCCTGTACCACACTTGTTTATAACTGTATCCATTAGTTAAATAATTTGCATGTATTAGACAGCCACCTCAACGACTGATGTCACTGAGAAAAACTACAATGAGAACATAACTTGTTTATTAAAGTACTTATCTATGCTGTTGGAATGCATTAATTTTACATTCATTTAAATAGGTGTCAGTTCTATGATGGAATTTTCCCTTGTAATATTGAAATATGTTATTAGGATCTAAAACGGATATTTCCATATTATTAGTACATTCAATAACTGCCGTTTATGCACACAGGGTAATGGAGCTGCTAAACCCTAGCCTGACAAGAGAGAATATCCTACTGGAATCATTTGTTCACGTCTGGAATAGAGTACCTTTAGCACCTACAAAATTAATTTGTGGAGGAAACTCAAAGATGAAGAACATTTCTTACTAGTTTCTGAGAAGACCTTTTATAGAGCACCACAAATACAATTACATCTTAAAATCTTCATTTGGAGTTGAGTAAACAAAATTGTAAAATTATTATAAATGCACACAGACTTAATAACTATAACATCTTAAAAATATATTGTAATTCATGCTGCTTTGAGAATGGAACAGTATATTTATATATCTTTTTTTTAAGCCATCCAAAATTATGGTTCTTTACAGACTAAATGGTAAGCTTTGTTGAGGGTTACCAGTTTGCAAAATGTAGAAAAAAATTAACTATCTGAAAAACATTAAACAAATTTCACAATTCAATTTTGGTATAAATATTGCAAGTCAGAAATGGTTACCAAGATATTTCACAACTACACCCCAAAGGTACAATTACTGTCCACACTGTCTAGCTAAACTGTGTATCCTAGTAATTTAATTGCAAAACTTGAAGGGTTTCTTCATTCTTTCAATCTCCATTGCTTGCGTGAACATCGCTAGTTCTCTACTACTAAATAGTAGACATGAGCATATGGTTTCATACATATTTAGATTTGGGCAAATTTGGGCTGGTCGGCAAATTCCATATCTCCAGTGCACTACGCAGACATAGAACCAAGCAAATGATAACGTGATGGTTGAAAATGTCTGGATGAAGACATGTCTGGATGTCTAAAAATAGGGATTCCAACCAGGGTGCAAAAACTAGATGTTGATTCTATTCACAGATCAAGTAAGAAGTGAGCTATGGAGAGAAAGAAAGGAGGAGGAGTGAAATCATATATTTATGTATTTGCATGCTATATACTTAATAATTATTTTTCTCACTTGATCTGTGAACCAAATTGTGTGAAAAATGTATCAGTGTACGGTGAAATATACACATAACATCTATGTTATGATGGTCTTTTTAGTGCCAATTTTGTTTTTTTCTGAATATTTTCCCAAATAGTTTTTCATGAACAGAGTTTAGTCAAGCCAAAACGCAGCACGGGAAAAGGTCGGGCTTCCCAAACAAAGTTGACAACTTGGGATAAACCAAACTGAAAAACCATGCAAGAGTCTAAAAATGTGCATTGTCACATGACAACACAGGAGCTGCTCAACATCTTTACGGAGCAGGAACAGTTTATTAGAAGAACCAGCTTTAGAAGCCCATCTAATCAGGACATTTATGGACCAGTATTAACCATCTGGCTTTATTATTAACATATAAGGGACGACAGGGAAAAACTAAGTTGTCAAATGCTTTCGTCATGGAAATTGAATAAGGCAAAATAAAATGAAAAAATAGTTCCCCTGGACCTCCCTCAGCCACAAGTAAGAACATGGCCAATATGCTATTTTTACTTCATCAAAATGAACAAAATTATAAGATTTCATTGTGCTGAAAAGTAACCAAAATAAAAAGTGTTTATTTTGTTACTTACCTTGTGTGTACATATGCTGCTGAAGATGAAATGTGATTTTATGTGAAAGTGTTCCTATGTCATAGATTTTTGTGATTTCCAAAAAGAATATTTTGCTAGTAAAACTTGTTTAATAAAACAAATCATAAAATCAATTTGTACTATGATTACATATTTTAACAAAGTATTTAAATCACACAATCAATACCTATAGAACGGAAAACTGCACTACGTGGTACAGCTGTATCACCATGTTATCCAATGCCTCTCAATCTTTCAATGTGTCCCATGTCTTCAAGACTATAACTTCTCTGCCTTTTCATCCCAAACGGTTGTTTACTAAAGTGTATTGTCGGGAATTCAAAGTTAATTCAAACCCTGAAAATATACTAGATTTGTTTTTCAATTTGGCTGTTTTTTTCTAAAATTATAAATTCAGTTCTCCCTTTCAGCTCACCTCAGTTTTGTTCAACTCTCTAGTGTAGGAAGGCTATTGCGACACAGTAAACCATAACAAAGGAAAATATATCAATACTGTTTCTAAAAAGAGATGTGTTGATGTCAGGATTACAGAATGATCTAGCACGTAGAATTGTGAAACGTATACCGGACCTTAAAATGGCCAGACTAACGTACCAAAGAATAGTCAGGAATAGCCGATGTCAAGGGAAACAGAAAGAGACACAATGATAAGGAAAAGCCAGGAGTCAGGGATGCCAGAAAACAGGGAAGTCAAAAACAATGCCAAAGTCAAATAACCAGAATCAATAACACTCTCTCGGACAACCACAAGGGAAACCACGACAGGGCACTGAGCAGGATGAGAACTGGGCCTAAATACCCCTCCTCTAGATCTGATAGGCTGTAACCGGTCTTTGACCCCAAAGGCACTTACCAGGTTCTCATTTGCATAATTGCTGCTCTGTGGATTTGGTTGCTGCTCTGCACAACTTTTCATGTGTGGACAGTAAATGCCATTAACCACATTTTTATAAGCGGATGAATACATGACAGTTGAGCCACTACTTCTCTACTGACTTCTACCCAAAACACACAAAACCAAATTCAAATACGTACAGTAAAGCACAGAGTACAGTATATTACTTCAGCCTTGTTTGATGATAGTCAATAAAGTGGATTCACAAAAATATGACAATTGAATTTCATGTACTTTAAACTCAGAAACTCAAAGAAATCTATGGTGGAAAAAAATACATTTCCTAACCCTGGTCCCCAATCCCCTAACTTTGCATTTATTGGTAGATGACTGTTAATTTGTAAATGACTTGGTTGTAAGTGAATAAAACCATCTTCCTCTTTAAAAACATTTGACCAATAAATCCTTGCCCCAGGTATGTTGTTCATAATTTATATAGTCCAC
Source organism: Pelobates cultripes (assembly GCA_933207985.1). Lineage (NCBI taxonomy): Eukaryota > Metazoa > Chordata > Amphibia > Anura > Pelobatidae > Pelobates > Pelobates cultripes. The sequence continues at coordinate 76,493,704 of OW240913.1, read as the reverse complement.
AATATCTGCATTACCCATGATCTGTAAATATGCTATATTTTCTCTACCTTGCACTGTGCTATAAACTATCAATAAACAAATAACAACCTCCAGCAATGTATCTAAGGAATGTAAACTTCTACAGGCCTTTAAAGACTTTGGATTACAAATACAATTACTACTTTTAACTTTGTATTACAATTCGTATCTGGATCCATCCAAGAATATCTTACTCTGGAACCTGGTGTTCTTTTCAATTCTTTCCCAGACAAAAGCTTTGCTCATTTTAATCAACCACCTTTACAGGCAAAGATCACACTATAGATGCTTTACTGTTACAACAATGATCAAAGATGCTGGGAGCACAAAAAACCTAAAGACTGTTGGAGAACTTTGGTTTACTAATTTAAGGAAGAAATGTGCTACAATGCCAACAGTTTAATGGAGAGGGTGTTACGGGCAAATGCAAATATTACAAGTTTTAGAATGAAATGTTGTATTTCTTAAACTGTGTACTTTGTCTTTAAGAGATATTGCAAACTGACAAGGTGTTAGAAATGGAACATACTGTTTTTCATAGATGTTTTTTTAAGCAATAACCTCAGTGCATAATATGTTTGCGCCATTTTGTCCCAGACAAATTACAATAACAATAATGCATAAACAAGCTTCAAGGCTATGCTACGACTCTTTAAGTACGTAATATACTATGGTAACCTTAGTAGATAAGGATGTTCAGACTTTAAGATGCCATCTTGAACTAAGTCAGGAAACTTTCCATGATATAGACACCCTTTAGTTATGGCCTTGTATGTATTACAATTTGTATGCCAAATTAAGGGAGGTCCTAAAATGAATAAAGTGAATAAATGAACTACAGTAACCCTAAAATTGAGACACTGAATGTATAAATAGGTGTACTTTTAAATGTTAAGACACAGAGGAGAGACTTGGAGACAGACACTGCTCCATCTTAAAATGACAGAGAGGCTGACATGATGACATGTTCAGAAGGGTATGTTAACCTATTAATGATATTTGCAAGCATTTATTTAAATCTTATAAACTCTGCTATAATGGATTTTATATGTCTATATTTATATTTTTATATAATAAATATCTAAAAGACAAAACTATTGCTTCCAAGACAATCCTTATTTTATATTGTATTCTCAATTATTTATATATGTTAAATAGAGGATCTCTTACACTAACTATATAAAATTATGGCTAAGATATCTGTATGGTTAGCCCAACTAAGTTCTATGCTTTAAGACATTATAGTGGTAAATAAGGGAACCAGCCGCGGTTACAATTATAATCAGATCCCTGCAAAAAAAATGCAATACTCATAATGTTAATTCAAATTTAAACATGCAAACAAGCTGATGGGAGATGCAGTTATATGTCCCTTTGGTCCCACGTTTTGGGACTGGGTAGCCAGGCATTCATCATGCTTTAAAAATGCCAAACTAAATCCACAGTGACATCTAACAGTGGCCATCCTCTAGCATGGGTGGTGGACAAAGGAGTAGTGAGCATTCCTATGTTCCTAGCAAATTCGTATTATCCTACATCACTCTATGTATGAGGTAGATGAACAACGGATAATTGCTAAGTCTAACTTGGTTAATTGGGTTCTGGAGACCCATTTCTTTATGTTTATTATGGAGAGGGGTCTTTCTTTGGGTCCTCTTTGCTAGTAGGAGTTTATGGGTTAGTATGGGTCCTCTAAAGAACACATAATTTTGTTTTTATTATTATTATTATTATTATCATTATTATTATTATGACATGTTTGCTTGTGGTAGGAATGATTTGGCTATATGTAGCTGAGGATATCAGCACACAATACCTGTTTCAATTAGTTTTTAATTTCATGCGGGTTCTGCCATGTTTTATTCATCCTAATTAGCCTTTCTAGTAGGCAAAAACAAAAATTACTTTGCTTGATACAAATGTTAAATTTGTTCTCCTGACTTCTAGTCATTCTTCTGGGAGCAGTGGTAAAGAATGACATAATATAAAACAAATCTGAAATTAGTGGAACCTGATAATGGTGGATAGTAAATCGACAACCCTCCCAATCATTAATAGTCTTTGAAAACTGGCATGAGAAACAATGCTCAACACTCTGTGAAATCATGGACAGTATGTAATCTGATGGTATATTTCCTGCAAGAGTATTTATATCAATTAAACACCAACAATGCTGGGTTAAAAGAACAGAGAGACGGGAAAAAAAAGAAAAAAAGAAAACGTGCATACAATTTGGAGAATAGCGAAAAGTCCAGTAAAAATATTACAATGATCTAAAAAGTAAAATTAATATTTCACAATCTCTTACTCCAAAATGTGGGTGTTGAATCTCTGTCATCTGAAGACAAAACCAGACAAAACACCACTTTCCCTCTTTTTATTACACATCTTTATGACAAATTATTATATTTTTATAAAGGCTACTCACTAATTAAATCTAAAACCATAATACAAGTGAAACAATAAACATTTTCTTTTCCCGTTGTAAAGTTAATCATTTATAAAGCATCCCAGCCAAGCTGTCATAAATATTGAAAATTAGGGTTGGGTAGACATGACCATATATTCTTCTTGTAAGCAAGGGGACAATGAAAGTGTCCTGTCTGTTTAAGTAGAATATTAACAGGTGCAATTAGTTGTCATGACAAAATATTGCTGCACACATTATCTGATAGAAATAGGGGTTCTTCTAGCAGAGGTTGTTTAAATTACTAAACTGTGCATCCACAACCTGAAGATCATTGCCACCTATCCAGTTACTTTCTTATTTATATAGAATTATCATATACATCCATATATCACTGTGAAAAGGATTATTGGAGATTAACTAGACTTTTTTTTTTTTGCACCTGGGCGATATATATTTCTTCTTAAACCATGTGTTTTGGAAATTGTGCAAAATGCTTGGGTATTACTTTAATTCCACTAGCCATCCTGAGTATAGTAGCCAATATCTTACTCTTTTTCCCTGGTGGCAAGAAGGTTTCGAATAATGGACATATTTCAGATGAAGTTTGGTTCTTTGGGGGAATCCTGGGTTCTGGGTTTCTGGTAAGTTCTGCTTTTCTTAGACATAATAATACAATTACCAAACTTTTCTTAAATGATTTTAAGCTATCTGTAAAAATGTGAACTATATGTTTGATGCACATCACTCACCAAAGGTTTAAATGCAACATTTAAACCTTTGTCAGACCGATTATTGGTATGTGGACAGGAATTACATTATTTGTTTGAGGGAGAGTAAAAGTGAGGCATAGAGTGAAGAATGGCTGCATGAGGAGGTGGATGTAGAGATAGACTGATGGACAGTTGTGGAGAAGATCGTGGGAGAGGAACAAAGATGAGAAAAAAAGAAAAAGTAGGGTAGATGGTTATCAATAAAGAGGAGAAAGACTTAAAAATGTGACAAACACAAAATTCTTACATTTACCGTTAACTCTATAATTAATGAAAAAACTCACAATATTAGTCTCACTGTTCGCAACACTATTTTATTCTTGCTAGTAACACTATTACCAATATCTCTGATGGCAGTGTTTCTATTAATGTGTGAATAATCTGTACCTGAATTACTGTTGCTGTTACCATTATTTACGCTATTACCAGTGTTACTGTTAGCAGAACTATTACGCTTGTTTCTAGTGATATTATTAGTTTGCTACTAGTGTTGAGTAGAAACAACATTTTCAAACATTTTGAGCATGTCTGATTGACTGCACAGTAAGCAAACCTCTAGCAAGTATATATAAACATATAATAAGAACTATCAATGTTTACCACACAATTCAACACTCATTTATATATTACTTCATTCATGAACCATGTGATGTCATCATTGCTTGGGGGTTAGGCAATTGGTATTAGAAAGATCAGCAAATGCGGCAATGAGTCACATCATGCATTGTTTTGTTTTGTTTATTGCTTTTCATTGAACGATTCAAATAACCCAATAACAGTTCCTAATAACATAATGTGACCGGACTTAGTTAATGTGGCTCCTAAACCAAATTTGTTTGTTTCTGAATTGCTCTAATGCTAATTGTAATGTGTGAATACTGGCCTAGATCAGATATTCAGCAAATAAATTGTATTTTAACCTCCATAGTGATTATGAAGATCTATATTTTTATTACAATACAATTCCAGAATTAAAATTAGTCTAAACTAGTCAAATACTTACCCATAATGAGTGACCAATTTATTTAAGAATTTATGCTACGATTATTTTTATCTCTTAACCCCTTAAGGACACAGCTTCAGAAGCTTGTCTTACGCTTAATGACACAAGCAATTTTTGCATTTTCTTGCTGTATGCGTTCAACTGCAATTTGCATCTCTCTCGTTTATTGCACCGACACATATTATATACTGTTTTTTAAAGGACATAAAGGGCTTTAATTTGATGTAACATATATATATATAAATGCTTATTTATTATTTAAAAAATACAGAAAAATGCAAAAAAAAGAAAAATTTTGTGTTTTTTGTACAGTTTTTGCAATAATAATGTGTGCCTAATTAGTGCAGGTTAAAGAAAGTAATTAAAAATAAATTTATTTAGTTGTTCTGATTTACAAAATATATAATGTGTCTGGGATTTAAAGTTTTTTTTGGTAGTTACAGGTCATAAAGCACAAGGAGTAAAATAAACTTTTAATGTAGAGCGATTTTAGAATTTTGTATGTTTGTCTTGTAAGCTTAATAGCCATAAAAGAAAACAAAATTGCCACACAAAAGTATATATTTATATAAAGTAGACATCACAGGCTATTGTCCTAAGGTTTATTTGACACTTTCTAAGTAGCCATTTCACCGCCAATCTCTGCTAAATATTGGAGTAAAATTTAGTTTTTTGGAGTTTTTGGCACACAAACTTATAACAAAGAACTTCCCATGTATATTTTGTAAAGTTGGTGTGTGCTATTCCTGTACAAAGTTTTATTTTGTGTTCAGTTACTTCTGCTGAGTACAACGATACCCCCATTGTATGTCTTTGGCACTATTTCGTGAAGCTACAGTGCCATATAGGAGACCTGTCCGTTTCAACATTTACAGTAGAATTTTGAGAGGCGGATTTAATGGGCCTATGCTTCAATTTGGGGTATTATAGCAGTTTGACTGTTCAAAAAACCCCACAAAGGCCTACCATTTGTAAAAGTAGACACTCCAGGGTATCTCATATGGTGCATATTGTGCCTTAACATGCCCCCATTTTTTCACCAATATATGCCAAAGTATGTGGTAAAAAATAATTTTGGGCATTTTTTACATACGGATTACATTTTTGCTGGGCATTTTGTACATTTCATATGTGCCACTAAGTTCAAACCCCCAAATTATGCTCAGCTAAGTCTTCTGAGTAAAACAATATGCCCAATGTATGACCTAGACACTATTTTGTGAAGTTACACTGCTATAAAAGAGACGTAACAAGTTAAGGTTTTTAAGTGTGAATTTTCATGGAGGGTTTTGATGCGTCCGTGCCCACTTTGGAGCACTTGAGCAGGCTACATATTACAACTACACCATAAAGGCATACCATTTCTTAAAGAACACATCCCAGGGTATTTCAAAAGGCATATTTTGAACCTTAGCGTGGGATAATTTTTCCGCTAGCTTGTACCAAGTGTAATGGTAATAAGCGTTTTTTTGCCTTTTTGACACACAAAGTAAATTTGCGCAGTACATTTTGCAAATCTTATGTGTGCTACGACTGTATAATACTTCATATGTTGCTCAGCTATGTCGGCTGAGTACATCAATACCCCCGTATGTACCTTTGCCAGGTATATGTGGACATCGGAGGGGCACATTTGGGACACAGCCATTCCAGTTCATTTCAAACTTTAAATTTTTACACTGTTCCCATGTCCCATTTTAGAGTATTTTACCAGGCTATATAATCCAAATACCCCATAAAGCCATACCATTTCTTAAAGAAGACATCCCGGGGTAATTCAAAAGGCATATTTTGAACCTTAGCGTGGGATAATTTTTCCGCTAGCTTGTACCAAGTGTAGTGGTAATAAGCATTTTTTCTGCCTTTTGACACACAAAGTGAGTTTGCGCAGTATATTTTGCAAACCTTATGTGTACTACGACTGTATACTACTTCATATGTTGTTCAGCTATGTCGCTGAGTACAGCAATACCCCCGTATGTACCTTTGCCAGGTATATGTGGACATTGAAGGGGCACATTTGAGACACAGCCATTCCAGTTTTTTCCAAACTTTGAATTTTTACGCTGTGTCCATGTCCCATTTTAGAGTATTTTACAAGGCTATATCATCCAATTACACCATAAAGGCATATCATTTCTTAAAGAAGACATCCCAGGGTAATTCAAAAGGCATATTTTGAACCTTAGCGTGGGATAATATTTCCGCTAGCTTGTACCAAGTGTAGTGGTAATGAGCATTTTTAAATGTATTTTTTTACTTTGTAAAACTTTTTTTACTTTGTAAAACTTTTTTTACTTTGTAAAACCCATTTTTAAACTTTTTTTTTTTACTTATTAAATGTTTTACACTATCTTAACTTTTTTTACACTTTTAATTTTTTTTCTAAACTTTTCTTTTACCGTTAACCCCTAACTAGCAGTAAGCAGCACTAACCGTAAATTCCCCATTTTCCCATAACTCCCACCCACCCCAGCTAGCAAAATATTTAATTATAAAATATTTAAATTAATTAATTAAATAAATGGAACCCCTGAGGGTTAAAAAAAATAAATAAAAGTTAATCCTCAGGGGTTAAAAAAATTAGATCACAGTATAATACTGTGATCTGTATTTTGATCACTGTAGGCAGTGATCAGCTGGCAGGGAAGGGGTTAATTTTTATTTAGACTGGGTAAAGGGGGTGGTATTTTTTTTTTTTTTACTTAAACGTTACTAAAACATTTAAAAAAATTTTTTTTTAACCTTTTTAAAGCTTATTTTAAAACTTTTTTTAACGTTAACCCCTAGTTAGCCTAACACCAAATTCCCCAATTCCCCACTAACTTCCACCCATCCCAGCTAGCTAAATATATAATTTTTTAATATTTAAATTAATTAATAAAATAAATTTAACCCCTGAGGGTTAAAAAAATAATAATTAACCCTCAGGGGTTAAAAAAAAAAATCAGATGACATTAAAATGTATACCCTGCCAATTGATCACTGTAGTCAGTGATCAATTGGCAGGGAAGGGGTTAATTTTATTAAAACAGGGGCAGGGGGGCTGGGATTTAACTTTAATTTTTTTTTTTTTTACACAGGGAAGCAGATCAGCACTGATCCGTCTCCCTGCACTTCACACAGAACCCGGAAGTGCAGGGAGGCGGAAGGTGAGTATGTGGAGCACATGTGCTCGCTCTGACATGCTGTCAGAGCGAGCACCGGTGCTGGGGCAGCCCGATCGGGTGCTCCCGGTCTGCCTCTAATGCAGAGGCAGACCGGAGCACCGTTAACCCCGCGATTGCCGCGATCGCGGCGATCTGGGATTAACTTAAGAAAATGACGGAAATTTTCCGTCAACGGTCCTTAACTGAAGGACAAGGTTGACGGAAAATTTCCGTCCACGGTCGGGAAGGGGTTAAAGGAGAAATTGCAGAAATAAGTAGTTATCGTTGTTACATAAGCCATTATTTTATCTGATTGTGTATCTGGTGTTGTCCTGTGCTTCCTGCCCCTACAAAGGGCCAACAAGACCATAAGGCAATATAGTCCTTTCCCTTATCACCTATCTCATTGTTAAGTTCTCTTTTCAAACAGACAACATTTTAAATATCTGTTAATTGGATGATTTTTTTTTAGATGATATTCCCCATACTTCTATTTCTTGGTCTAAGAGACGATGACTGCTGTGGATGTTTTGGTAACAAGGACTGCGGGAAGAGGTTTGCAGTAAGTAAGTTTGTATATTTGAAAACTCTAGAAAGTTCTAAATTACTTATTTATTAACAAAAAACAAGAACTGTTCTGGGGTGAAATGCTAAATGTTTAGTTAACAGAATACATGTTTCATCTATGTGGATAGAAAGCATAGTATTCCTAGCTGTAACACATTCAAGGTTATTTATGAAAGTATGAAATATTGAGAAATAAAAATGAATTGAAATTAATTGAAATTAACCTCTGTGTCCCGTTCTCCATCCTCAGACTTTCTTTACTCTTATATTTTACTCCTTCCCACTCTTTATGATCGAAGTAAAAATTGTATTATTCCACATCTCCTGCTCAGGGAACATGACAACATATAAAACAATGGAAAAATATTATTTACTAGTCTCCTGCACCCTTATCATTCGATATACCCTCCACTTTTTCCACCCATTTTTTTAGTAAAGTTGGCCAAGTGGAATATAATGTGGGTTGCTGATGACATGGGATTGCACTGCAACTACTGATGGAACTGGTTGCTTTCAAAACAACAACATGCAGAAATGGGGCTCAAGGTTTTCAAAGCCAGTTTGATAGCCTTTGCCTTACATAAACACAGAAATTGCAAGCCTTTGGGTTTGTTTGGCTTTTGTTTGTTTTTTGTCAATAAACAAAGAAATGTAGTCAATCGAAAACTGAATTCCAAAATGTAGCAAAAATAGCTGATTTGGGAAAAATCACCAACTCTACTTTAGTTACTGCCTGGCTATTTCTGAAATGCAATATGCTCCATCTAGTCTCAAGGTCCTAGTGAAGAGACAGGCAACCTTCGGCACTCCAGATGTTGTGGACTACATCTCCCATGATGCTTTGTCAGCATTATGAATGTAAGAGCATTGCCTACCCCTGTCCTTGTATATTGGCTAGAATGTTTAAATCAGTACAACCTTCTTCATAAACATAACAATCAAACTGTGACTTACCAGGTATACGTTAGCAGCACTGGCCAATGTCTGTAACTATAATGTGCCTTAATATTTTTTTCCAGATGCTTTCATCTATATTATTTGCTGCTATTGGATTTATGGGAGCTGGGTACTGCTTTATCGTTTCAATAATTGCTATAACTAATGGTCCAAAATGTTTAACAACTGAAGGGTGGTTCTATCCTTTCCAAAATGGGTACGTGGAAATTATGTAACTTTTGCAATGGGTAACATTACATGAATGTTGTCTAACTGTAACTTTATTACGTATATAATTTCAGTCTTGATAAATTTCTTCTTCTCATGGATACTATTCTTTAATTACTTATTAAAAAATTGTTTAATTCTTTTTGGTTAACTAAAAAGTGATTTGCAAAAAAAATGACTACCAGAATTTGGAGGTTGTGGAAAGTGATGTGTAAATTAATTTTTGATTTTTTTATTAAAACATAAATATTATATGTTTGCTGATTCTTTTTATGGGAATGCAAAAAATAGAATTCAGTTACAGAAAATCAGAAAATAACATTAAATGAATCACATTTTGACATGTAGCCTTTGTAATTTTTCCTGTTCTCTTTGCGCATACTACAGTTATCTCCATGTGGCACATCTTTCCCACATATACCGTAAAACTCTCACATATGCTATGATTACCAAGTCAGTTATAAATAATAATTTTTTGTATTCTATAATGCAACATTTCCCATAACATTATGTTACCACATTGCTCCAAATATAGTCCCTTCTGTGTTGCTATATTATCTTCCGCACTGCCCCATATGTTGTCATATTACATATACATAGCTTCAGGCCTGGCTGAACACCTGTCTGTCTGACTCTTCCATTCACTCCTTCTCTCTCTGACAATCGATCAAATTATTTATTTAACAATAGTCTTGGCCAAAAGGCAAACATGGGCCACTTTGTATTGTATCTATAACTTCCCAAAACTGTAATCCGGTGATTACCTAATTTCTTACCGAAATAGTCAAGCATTCAAATAAAAACTACAGATATTTATTTAATATGGGCATTACCAGCATTGTATTGATTGTCAAATACTATATAATAGCCAAACATAAAAAATAATAAACTATTCAATGTATTCACAATGCAACTTTTAACGCTGAACGTAATTACATGGCAGGAAATTAATATTGCCTTTTTTTGTTCTGCTAATGAATGATTAAGTTCCTTGTACTGTGTTGTTATCTTTCTATCTAGTAGCCACGCTTGTATATAAAAATAAGAACAATGCAGTGAATATTAAAAAAAAAAACCAAGGTTGCAGTAATTTAGGTATTTATTTTGAATTTATGTTTTTTAATTTAGAGATCATCTATGGGATTCAGGTCTTTGGGAAAGGTGTATAGGTCCAGCTGATATTGTTCAATGGCATTTGACCCTCTTCTCCTTGCTCCTGATAATAAGTGGAGTTCAAGCTGTGCTCTGTGCTATTCAGGCTATTAATGGGCTCATCGAGTCAATATGCGCAGATGGCAAGTGCTGTAGCTGTGTCGGGGTAAGGTGACTGAAAGCTACTTTTTACCTGTGAGCAGGGTTTCCCAAAAATAAATGTACATGTCAAGTCAATACAAAGTAGCTGATGCTATATTTCAAGCTATGCACGTGCTTAATACTTTTATAAGTCTAATACATCTTAATAAATATTGATTAATGTCAAGTATTGGTTTACTCATGCATTAAAATAAATATTTATAACCTTAACAGGTCACTACATATATAAGGTCAGAATCCCAACAATGTCAAGGCTTTCTTGGAAGATCTTATAATTTATCACAAGTTTCCATGACCCACATTCTCCGCAGATGAATGAAGAAGAGGACACTAATTAGTATTCAAATGGCTTGAATAATTGAGAATTGGAGAACTATACTGGAGTAGGCCTAGTTTTTAGGATTGGATACCTAATGAGTTTTTCACTTGTATGATATTGGCCTTAAATGTCAATGATTCCATTTTAAGTTAGTGAACGCCAAAGATTCATGATCCCTTGTTCCATGGCTGGTAATAAAATTATTTTAGTAGTTTCTCCAGTTTCATATTACAATCCTTGGACTTGAGTCATCAAGAGAGATTTTTTTTTATAATTCTTCATTTCTAATTTTATTGTCAAGAAATTACTGAAGAGAATAGAGATGGTTAATGGAAACATTATCATAAGACAGAAGGAGTCAGAATCCTATTTTCCCAATTATAGCATTTGGTCTTTGGTTCTAGCCTGCAGTACCTCTTGTTCGGAGGTTCTACAGTACATCAAGAGCAAACTGCTAGGAGTGGAACTTTTGGAGTTAGCTATCAAAGAAAAAACAAAGAAAATAAACAATCTAAAAAAAAAAGAAATGTATTTGTTCTGATTTTGTTTGATTTAGTGGGTTTATTTTGAAATTCATTTTGGGGTTTATTTTGCATAAACATTATATTTTATGTATATGTTATCTTTCATAAAAAAAATTAAATAATTAACAGTATTTAAATAATGTTACCTTCTGAACATTAAGGCTTTTCTTTCAGTTCAATAAGTTAAAACATTGTCTATTTTTGTACACATACTACAATTGATATTGATATTTCAGTACCATTATTTAATACTAAATAACTTCCCTTTTGTACACGCAGAGTCATTTGTCCGTTTAATGAAATAATGAGGAAGGAGAGTGGTGACGAAGTCTGAAGAATAAGGAGGTTGAAGAATTTTTCTTTCTAATTTCTGAAAATCTAATGCAACCTATAGAGTATGACATTTTTCCGTCATTACATAACCTATCATTAATGATAAATACACCCAAGCAGCATAGTATATCTTACATAAAGTTATCGTTTGATAAATGTTTTTTTAAAGATTGTAATGTATATTTCATTGTAGATATATAAAAAGTGTCTGTCTCTCTATTTTTTTACTTTTAAAATCATACACACAATGCACGACACCTTTTAGTACCTGTAATATAACAGCCTCTCTTCCAAATTTTTAGGTTACAATATATATATATTTAAATTATAAATTCAAATATAATTGTTTCTAATCCCACAGATACACAATTTATAGCATTGTAAATTAGTCATCCATGTGTCTTTCTATCTGCTATAGAACGTCGAAGAAACAAAGTCAAGTATTGCTTTCTTAAAAAATATTAGTTTATATAATAATAACAACTTAACAATATAACAATAAACTTCATTGGAAATATTGTGCTTAAAGAAGATTTGTGCATGAGTAGATAAACATGTTACCACTGCTCACATTCTAAATTTTGAATAGTCTCTGAGTACTTGGTTAAATATGCAATCTGTTAAGAGAAGTATTTAAAAGAGCAGGATTAACCATAAGGCAACCCTACACGGCAGCCTAAGGCCCAGGGGCTAGGCAGAGGCTCACGAACTATAAATGTGCACGGCCCTATTAACCATTGCTAAGTGAAGAATAAATGGAGGGCCCCAAACTGGTAAACTGCCTATGGCTCCATCGGATCGTAATATTTCTGATAATCAGCATGCAGTATCAAGATTATTTTAATATCTTTACTCTGCAGCTGAAAGTCTGTTTCACCCTATCCAAGAATCTCTTCTAACTCTTTCACCTTTTTCACCTTTGTCCAGATAAAAAAATACATAAAATAAAAATACAAATGACAATACATAAGAAAATATATATTTTTTTGTCATAAGATATTTCACTACTAATTGTACATCATGTGATTTTCACTTTTCTTATACTTTGTCACTAATTTGGCCTTATTTTTCAAATATATTTCATACATATATTTCTCACAAGTAATGTAAAATTTATTTTAACACTAGGATTTTAACACTATTTTAACACTTAAGCGTATCAGATCTTTTAACTATTTGAGACATGTCTTTGCCAGACCCAGAAGGCCCACAAGCTTACTTGCCTTTTAACATAATACTTCTTACACCCCATAGAGGGTCAGAAGAAGGCCAGTCCTCTGGCCCTAGGTATAATGTAAAGACTTTTATATTTGTGTTTTGAAAAAAAATGTGAGAATTTGTTTATTTTTTGACAATTATGAATAAAATAATTGCATTTATAACAAAATAAACAAAAAACTAATTGCTTGTTGGACAAAGAAAAAATACAGCAAAGGTGGAAAATAGGATTACAAAACAAGCAATTCCACATAAAAACATACTAAAACTTAAAGGGACACTATAGTCAACCAGACCACTTCAGCTCACTGAAGTGGTCTGGGTGCCAGGTCCCCCAGATTTTAACTCTTCAGATGTAAACATAGCAGTTTCAGAGAAACTGCTATGTTTACATTGCAGGGTTAATCCAACCTCTAGTGGCTGTCTTCCTGACAGCTGCTAGAGGCGCTTCTGCGACGCTGGATGCGAAATTCGCATCCAATGTGCAGAACGTCCATAGGAAAGCATTGAGAAACGCTTTCCTATGGACTGTTTGAATGTGCTCGCGGCTCTTGCAGCGCATGCGCATATCCTACTTGTACCTATAGCCCTATACCTGCAAGTTATAGGGCTATAGGTACAAGTAGGATATTGCAGTTTCAAAACATACATTTTTAAAATTTATCAATAGTGACATTGTAACACTATTATCTGTCATAAATCTCTGAATAACACCCCACATGTACATATTTTTTTTAAAGTAGACAACCCAGAGTATTCAATATGGGGTATGTCCAGTCTTTTTTAGTAGCCACTTAGTCGAAAACACTGGCCAAAGTTAGCATTCATATTTGTTTGTGTGTGAAAAAAGTAAAAAACTAAATTGAACGCTAAATTTGGCCAGTGTTTGTGACTAAGTGGCTACTAAAAAAGACTGGACATACCACATTTGCAATACTTTGGGTTGTCTTCTTTTGCAAATGGTATGCCATCATGGGGGTAATTCTCATTCCTGGGCTACCATACGCTCTCAAAGGCAACGTAACCAACCTGGCCATTTTCAATGTAAAAATATTTGACCTTATATTTGACCCTGTAACTTTCAAAACGCTATAAAACCTGTACATGGGGGGTACTGTTATACTCGGGAGACTTTGCTGAACACAAATATTAGTGTTTCAAAACAGGAAAACGTATCACAACAATTATATCAGTAAAAGTGCTGTTTGTGTGTGAAAAATGCAAAAAAAGTCACTTTCACTGACAATATCATCGCTGTGATATGTTTTACTGTTTTGAATCACTAATATTTGTGTTCAGCGGAGTCTCCCGAGTAAAACAGTACCCCCCATGTACAGGTTTTAGGGTGTCATAAAAAGTTAGAGGGTAAAATATAGTGCTAGCAAATTAAATTCTCTGGACTTTCGGCATGGGTTGGCAGGCAGGTCCCTCAAATTTCAATCAATAAAATTACTTAATTATGTAAAAACATGACATAAATACGCACGTAGAATTTAAATATATATGCATATTTATACATTTGAAGTCTACGTGTATATTTATATAATTATGTATGTTATTTTGTATATGACCGTTGTGGACAAAATATTAACCCAATTCATATTATTAAAATGCCTATTTACTTAGCATAACCACAATCAGCATTATTCAACCTTATATGTGATTTACCTAAAATGGCTGCTAGGGAGTTTCCCTTTGACATCGACTAACACCCTCATTAACAAGATGGCGCTGGAATCTGGGGGAGACCTCCAAGATACCAGTGACATCACACCCGGTAGAAAGAGCACTAAATGAACCACTTAACACCTAACCAATTATTGATGTATTATTCCATGTTATCTCTGACAATGCATATGATGTAATTTTGCTTTATAAGGGGCATGCTGTCCCCCCAGAATAAAGATTCCTCAAGTTTTTCATTAACCCGAAACCTGTGTCTGGTGTGAATTACTTCAGGAGCGTGCACGCATCTTTTTTAAATTTGGCCGGGGGCAGATACGCAAGATAATCAATTAATTGATTGATTCCACATCATGGACATATGTATGTTTCGTATTATTTTTATTTATTTATATATACATAGATATATATATATATACAATGTCATTCTAAGTGTATTTTGATACACTTAGAATGTACTCAGATAGTAAATCATAACAATAACAAGCAACAACACGAATAAAAGTAAACCAAAACATACAGAAAGACAGGGGGAAAGGTGTATCTTATATGTCACCCAGAAGCAGAAGGCACTGACACAAAGGTGGATACTTTCATATGCAGAGTATGAGTGGGAATAAGAAAGAGTGAAGTTTGTTTTCTAAAACGTGTTTGTACACTGAGCACATATGTCTTTACTCTGATCAGTCCAGACACTGCTAAGCATATGGCTTGAATTTCCAAAACAAATGTTCTAAAGTATACTAGCTAAATGCTACTAGGCTCCTTCTTTTGCCAAACTGAATTTTTCCTTAGCATTAGTAAAATATGTGTCCCTGTGCATAAGAAAGAATACTTAAGCAGAGTCACCTTTCTTGGTGCTTACACCTGGAGTTTCACTTTTCTCTAGAATTGAGATAACTGTCTTGTATACAGACTACATGAAGTTCAGCAGTGGCTCAGTGGCAGGAAAGCAGACTTAGGATACTGAATGGCCCAAGATTTAATCCCCTGTAAGACACCTGTGGGGTGGCCATGCTTAGTTGTCTGCATGCCACGGGGAGAACCGTGACCGTACCCCCCCCCCTCCTCAAAATAGCCCTCCGGGCATAAACTGGCTCTCCCGTAGCATAGTATTCCTCCTCATGCATATCACCCTTAGACAGAAGGTCCTCAAAATTAAAATCAACTGATAGAAATCCTCTAACATGATGGGACTCCTTCGTACCAGCTGCTGGAATTGCAGGGTGGTGACTGGCATTTGATATTGATACTTTAGAAAGAGTTCAGAGAAGGACTACTAAATTGGTTCATGGATTGCAGGATAAAACTTACAAGGAAAGGCTAAAAGATCTGAACATGTATAGCTTGGAGGAAAGATGAGACAGGGGGGATATGATAGAAACATTTAAATATATTAAGGGAATCAACACAGTAAAGGAGGAGACTATATTTAAAAGAAGAAAAACTACCACAACAAAAGGACAGTCTTAAATTAGAGGGGCAAAGGTTTAAAAATAATATCAGGAAGTATTACTTTACTGAGAGGGTAGTGGATGCATGGAATAGCCTTCCAGCTGAAGTGGTAGAGGTTAACACAGTAAAGGAGTTTAAGCATGCGTGGGATAGACATAAGGCTATCCTAACTATAAAATAAGGCCAGGGACTAATGAAAGTATTTAGAAAATTGAGCAGACTAGATGGGCCGAATGGTTCTTATCTGCCATCACATTCTATGTTTCTATGTTTCTAAATCACAAGTAGTTGTTTTTTAAAAGCTCACAAAAACCTCTGACATTTTGTGCTCCAAATACTGACCCCAACAAACAAATCCATTAAAGGCAAGCAATGTAAAATTCAGGCCATCTGAGTGTTTAGGTAATATTCCATCACATAAAATAAAGTGTTTGAAATTGAAATTTTAAATTAGATAGTTTAAATGTCTGTAACATAAAGTCACGCCTGATACCCAACCTTTGCAAGATTTTTTATTAAAGTACTACCAACAATAATTACTCAGGTAATATTTTTTAATTTAAAGTCAATTTGAAAAGAGAACCGGTTGTACAAAAAAAAAGATTAAGTTTTTAGAGTTGGTTTCTGTGTAACTTCGTAAAAAGTAACACACGCATGCAATAAACCTTTTTTAAATGCATCAAAAGAACTTTAACATTGAACTGAACTAGAATGAAGCTGAGTACGTCTACATATTTAGAAGGTAATTATTAATAAAAGGACACAGAAAGGTTGCAACTGCCAAAACTTTGGAAGGTTTTATCATATCTGCTTCTAAGAGACCAAACAGGAGATCAATGAGAGTGTCATGTCTGTTTCAGTAGAATATTAACAGGGGTTATTAGTCGCCATGACAAACTGTTTCTCTGTACGTAATCAGGTAGAATAGGGGTTCCTATACCTGCGGGCATATAAATTGCTAGTTCATTGTGTAACTACAGTCCGGAGACAATTATTCTCCATCTGCAGAGGATTATTCAATACTAGGACTATATCATTATTGAAAGTCGATATTTTTGGAGTACATTATTTCTCTTTTAAATCAAAAGTATGTGTTCTGGGAATTGTGCAAAATGCCTGGGCATTGCCCTAATTCCACTAGCCATTCTGTGTATACTGGCCAATACCTTGCTTTTTTTTCCGGGCGGCAAAGTTGCATCAGACAATGGACATATTTCAGATGAAGTCTGGTACTTTGGAGGGATTTTGGGGTCTGGAGTTCTGGTAAGTGTAAAATATAAAATATATAAAATGTGAAATATATTGTATTATAAAAGAAAATTGTATCAATAGCATACATCACAGGCAACAGAGCAGCACACTAATGTTTCTGTTGCTGAATTTAAGGAACTGAACATCTATAACTCACGACACATCTTTATCATATCTGTTATTTGATCTGCATATTTTTACTGTAACTCAAATATACCATGTGTTATGAATTTAATTAACAACATGACGGATAGCAATTTTTAACTTTTTAAGTAACTGAAGTGGCTGTAACATCATATAATCCCCTTCCCTCATGAGAAAAGAAAGTGCAGTGTGTCTTTATCTTCATTCTCTCTGCATTCCCACATGCGACAAACTCTTTCCCTATACTAAGCAACATACTACATACATTTTACACCCACCCACCTACCCTGTCCTTATTTTAATTTATTAATTTTATTTTATAGACCATATGTCTTAATCTGTGTGGCGTCATCCAATTATCAAATATCCATTTCACCATCACTTTAATTGACAACATCTAAAAAGCATTTTCTTTGCTACACTTCATACTTTGTTTCTCCCCAGCTACGTTTAGTTCCTTTAGATTGTAAGCTTGTGGGCAAGTCCTACATACACTATGTATAAAAGTGCTACAAACTTTAGATTAAAGTCCACAAACAGTTGTGCCTAATTATAGCTAACTTAATTTAATATTCAAAGAATCATGGACTTGGCTCCTTCAAATTCTAAATTTTCCTGAATAGCTAGGTTCAGGATCAATTCAGAGTTTCATATATGCCTGATTTTCTGTACATTGCATATAATTCAGACATATAAGTGTTATTTTTGCCATGAAGTGGGTTAGCATATTTAGGATAATGATAAAATGTGCCTCTAATTTGCTTTTAGTGATCAAGACATTTTTTTAAGTATTAACGGTGAAGTTCAGGAATGGTTTTCCCTTGAATTTTATGGTTTTAGAGTCACATTTGGGCCTTAGAGAATTATATCATGAGAGTCAGACAAATCTCAGACTATTAAAATCCCCATATTTTAGAGTATATTGAGCGGTGGGTGGGAGCCCTAAATAATAATTAAGGGGGGACCTAATGTCCTCCCCCCTGGCCCCAACCCCTGAGCGGTGGGTGGGGGCCCTAAATACTAATAAGGGAGGGGACCTAATGTCCTCCCCCTGGCCTCCACCCCTGAGCGGCAGGTGGGGGCCCTAAATACTAATAAGGGGGGACCTAATGTCTTCCCCCTGCCCCCCCCGAGTGGCGGGTGGGGGCCCTAAATACTAATAGTGGGGGACCTAATGACCCCTCTGGCCCCCACCCCTGAGCGGCGGGTGTGGGCCCTAAATACCAATGGGGGGACCTATTGTCCTCCCACCCCTGAGCAGTGGGTGGGGGCCCTAAATAAAAATTTTACCCCAAAAAAGAATTAACCCCTACTTACCCCCCTCACCCTAAAAATAATGAGGGGGGGGACCTTCTGTTTTCAGCCCCAAAAGAGGCCACATAAAATATCTATAATAACCGACGCACTTTGAAAAAAAAAAACGAGTGCAAAAAAAAATAATCCATCTTCACCCAGCGAGGGCGCCGCGCAGACTGAGCTCTGCAGGGTGGGGGAAGGCTTATAAAGCCTTGCCCCAATGACACAGAGCACTCTGATTGGTGGATTTCAAGCCAACCAATCAGAGTGCTGTGACAGGTAAATGTAGAGATTTACCTGTCAGTCTCTTCATTTACCTGTCAGAGCACTCTGATTGGATGGCTTAAACCCACCAATCAGAGTGCTCTGAGCCTAATTGCAGGGCGTGGCAAGGCTTTAGTCTACACGGAGCCCTCGCCGGGTGAAGATGGATTTTTTTTTTTTGCGCTCGTTTTGTTTTTGTTTTTTTAAGTGCGTCGGTTAATATGGATTTTGTATTTGGCCTTTTTTGGGACTCAAAAAATAAGATTTTAGAAGAAAGAAAACATCAAATGGTAAGTTTTTTTTTTTTTTTTTACAGGTACTTAGTTGAAGGTCCCCCCTCATTATTTTTAGGGTGAGGGGGGTAGGTAGGGGTTAAATTTTTTTGGGGGGGTGACTAGGGGTTTGGGGACCCATGTCACCTGGGGGGGTAACATTTTTATTTAGGGCCCCAACCCGCCGCTCAGGGGTGGGGGCCAAGGGGGAGGACATTAGGTGTCCCCCCCTTATTCCAATTTAGGGCCCTCACCCACCGCTCAGGGGTGGGGGCCAGGGGGGAGGACATTAGGTCCCCCCCTCTTATTAGTATTTAGGGCCCCCACCCCTGAGCGGCAGGTGGGGGCCCTAAATACTAATAGTGGGGGACCTAATGACCTCCCCCCTGGCCCCCACCCCTGAGCGGTGGGTGGGGGCCAGGGCCCCCACCCCTGAGTGGCAGGTGGGGGCCCCAAATACTAATAAGAGGGGGGAACCTAAGGGGTGGGGGCCAAGGGAGAGGTCATTAGGTGTGTCCCTCTCTTATTAGTATTTAGGGCCCCCACCTGCTGCTCAGGGGTGGGGGCCAGGGGAGAGGACATTGGGTCCCCCCCTTATTCCAATTTAGGGCCCCCACCCACTGCTCAGGGGTGGGGGCCAGGGGGAGGACATTAGGTCCCCTCCCTTATTTAACTGTATGGCCCTCATCCACCGCTCAGGGGTGGGGGCCAGGGGGGAGGACATTAGGTCCCCCCCCTTATTAGTATTTAGGGCCCCCACCCACCGCTCAGGGGTGGGGGCCACGGGGCAATAGGTCCCCACTCGATTTAATAGCCCCCACTCGTGCATCACGGGTGGGGGCTCGGGAGGGGGGACCCTATTTGTTTTTGTTTTTTTTTAACAGTGAGCAGCCACAGGCCCCTGTTAAAATTTACTAATACTTAGTATTAGTAAATTTGTCTGAAAGACCAATTTAGGTCTTTCTGCCTTTTGGTAGATAACTCCCTAATACCATGGGAATTAGGGAGTTATCTACTAAGCGGCTGCAAGAGAAGTCCCGAAGTCCCAAAATGCAGCAGTTCCGAAATTCCGAAGTTCCGAAATGTCGAAGTGCTGAAGTGCCGAAGTTTCCGAAGTGTCAAAGTTCAGAAGTGCTGAAGTGCCGAAGTTCCAAAGTGTTAAAGTGCCGAATTGCCGAAGTCCCGAATTTCAGAATGCCGAACCGAACATTTTCCCCATGCACATGCCTACTATCTGGATATATACTGGAATGTTTGGCTCTAAACAAGGTCAACAAGTCAATAAGAACCTTCATCAAGAACTCGATGGGTAACTGGAGAACAACTCTAGAAGCAAAATCAAGTATAATTACACATCAAACATCAAATGTGACATGTACAAAGTCGACACTTTTGTGAATAGGCCTCAACCTCTTCAGCCAGATCATCATGAAGAGTGGATACGGATACAGGTTCAAGAATTGAGCGACCATCAGCTACCTCTTCTACATGGATGACATCAAGTCATATGTCAAAAGTGAGCGTGACATCGACTCACTGATCTGCCAAAGTAGGATATACAGCAGGGACATTGGAATTGCAAACTGAAGGAGTTGAAGTGCCAGATAGCAAAATTAGAGATGTTAAAAAATGCTACAAGTACCTGAGAATACCACAAACATATGGTAACCATAAGGAGGATGCAAAGAGGATAGCAACATCCGAGTACTTCCAGAGAGTCAGACAGGTCCTGAAGTCCCACTTCAATGGCAAGTACAAGCCTTTCCATGGAATGAATTATTGATATATAGTGGATATGGCTTACATTATGAAATCTTAATAATACAGTGGGACCTCAGTTTACAAACGCCTCGGTTAACATAATTTTCGGTTTACAAATAAAAATAAATTGAAAATAATGCCTCAGTTTACAATTTTTTTTCGCAATACAAAGCAGGTTTCCCCAGGATGCATTGCACCTGGGAGGTTTATAGCACAGCCCCCTGCATGCTGGAGCCTGTGGGTAGCACATGGTGTTGAGTGTGGATGTGTTAGAGCGACTTTTGCATCGAGTTTTGGAGCCATTCTTGAAATTGTTTTCAATTGTTTTGGGACTTTTTGGTGCATTTTTCAAGCTATGGAAAGGTAGGGAGCTGAGCTTCATCGTTTGCATGCCTTTTATTGTGTGTTCTGCATTGTGGGTTGGTTTCTATGCCAGCTCATTTTTACTTTTTTCTCACCTCCAGAACAGATTAATTCATTTTCAATGCATTCCTATGGGAAACCGCATTTCGGTTTCCAAATGTTTCGCAACACGAAACGTCCCGGAGAACACATTAAGTTCGTAAACTGAGGTCCCACTGTAGTTGAAAATTGTAAGACTGAAAGTGAGTCTGAGGCACTATCCTAGCAGCTCAGGAACTCAGCACCAGATCACTAGAAGAGACTGTCTACCACACCAGACAAGACTGTAGACTGCACATAGAGGCCTCAGAGACAATCCAGATACTTCCAGACTTTGAGATTCAGACACTCGTGTGAGACTTCCAGGTGCAAAAAGACAAGCAAGTACTGGCCAACCAACCTGACATTATGGTTGTAGAAAGGAATAGAAAACAGCAGAAGTGGTGGCTATGGCAATACCCAGTGACTATAGGATTTGGAAGAGCGAACATGAGAAAATGGACAAATACCAGTAACATTTCAGTAACCGAAGTAGAAGTGGTTGTATTTTAGCATGCTTTTATATCTCTATTTTATATGACTTATATGATTACCTTTAGGCTCTATTTAGTCTAGTTGGAAGTTAGCGAATGTTGTGCCCATTTACAAGAAAGGTAATAGGGAGGAGTCGGGCAACTATAGCCCAGTAAGCCTTACTTCAGTAGTGGGGAAAGTGATGGAAACCATATTAAAGGATAGGATTGTTGAACATCTAAAAACACATGGATTTCAAGATCAGAGACAACATGGGTTTACTTCAGGGAGATCATGCCAAACTAATCTTATGATTTTTTTGATTGGGTAACTAAAATTATAGATCAGGGTGGTGCAGTAGACATTGCTTACCTAGATTTCAGTAAGGCTTTTGACACTGTTGCACATAGAAGGCTTATCAATAAACTGCAATCTTTAAGTTTGGATTCCAATATTGTTGAATGGGTAAGGCAGTGGCTGAGTGACAGGCAACAGAGGGTTGTAGTTAATGGACTATATTCGAAGCTTGGACTTGTCACCAGTGGGGTACCTCAGGGATCTGTACTTGGACCCATTCTCTTTAATATTTTTATTAGTGATATTGCAGAAGGTCTTGATGGTAAGGTATGTCTTTTTGCTGATGATACTAAGATATGTAACAGGGTTGATGTTCCAGGAGGGATAAGCCAAATGACAAATGATTTAGGTAAACTTGAAAAATGGTCAGAATTGTGGCAACTGACATTTAATGTGGATAAGTGCAAGATAATGCATCTTGGACGTAAAAACCCAAAGGCAGAGTACAGAATATTTAATAGAGTCCTCACCTCAACAATTGAGGAAGGGGATTTAGGGGTGATTATTTCTGATGACTTAAAGGTAGGCAGACAATGTAATAGAGCAGCAGGAAATGCTAGCAGAATGCTTGGTTGTATAGGGAGAGGTATTAGCAGTAGAAAGAGGGAAGTGCTCATGCCATTGTACAGAACACTGGTGAGACCTCACTTGGAGTATTGTACACAGTACTGGAGACCGTATCTTCAGAAGGATATTGATACCTTAGAGAGGGTTCAGAGAAGGGCTACTAAACTGGTTCATGGATTGCGGGATAAAACTTACCAGGAAAGGTTAAAGGATCTTAACATGTATAGCTTGGAGGAAAGACGAGACAGGGGGGATATGATAGAAACATTTAAATATATAAAGGGAATCAACACAGTAAAGGAGGAGACTATATTTAAAAGAAGAAAAACTACCACAACAAGAGGACATAGTCTTAAATTAGAGGGACAAAGGTTTAAAAATAATATCAGGAAGTATTACTTTACTGAGAGGGTAGTGGATGCATGGAATAGCCTTCCAGCTGAGGTGGTAGAGGTTAACACAGTGAGGGAGTTTAAGCATGCGTGGGATAGGCATAAGGCTATCCTAACTATAAGATAAGACTAGGGGACAAATTAGAGTATTTAGAAAATTGGGCAGACTAGATGGGCCGAATGGTTCTTATCTGCCGTCACATTCTATGTTTCTATGTTTCTAGTTTTCTCCTGGTATATTGTATGTCATTTAAATGAACCTTTTAATCGTTAAGGTATCAGCCGTGTTACAACTATGAGGATCGTTTTTAAGTCCATCTTACCTTTTTCTCCATGTGACATATTATTACCCATCGTGGTTAAGTAGGCTACAGCTTTCATTGGCAGAGGTTCTAGTCTGTCTTTCTGATTACCTATCTTTTCTACCTTATTACTTGAGATGACTGATTCATATACCCTTGAGTGTAAAAGCTTATACAACTTTAGGATTCGATTTTCTCGTGTTATTAGTCACATTAACCTCTCATTTCTAGCTGTAGGGATTAGACGACTATAATTAGCCAGGAAACATTATATTCCGGACACATTTTCTGTCCTTTGCTGCATTTCTTCTCACATTTGGAGTGCTTTAGAAATGTTATTAAGGAGTCAATATATTTCTTTATACCATTCATTTTATTGATCAACTTTACACTATTTGCTCTTTAGCTCGTAAGGGTGAATTTAGAGGTGAATTGTATTTGCTTTGAAAACTCACTCTGTTCACTAAGAGTTTGGTGTTCAAATAGAATAATTCACCTCTGTGAGATTTTCTCTGTGGCCTATATTCTTTAATAAAACCATTTCTGAAAAATTCCATATCAAGATTATTAGCTGCAGCTCTCTGAGCTGTTGAAACAGGAACAATTTGTTACTGTACAAATATGAATGTGGGAATTATGTACATTTTTTGTTTCATAATTATTTCAGTACCAATATGTAGATTTCACTAGGCTTGATTGTACTTCGAATGCTCAAAGCTCCAGTGTATTCATACTCTTCTGTCACTTGCCTGCTCAGTCCCCCAATTTATGTAGATCTTTTTCTAGGAAAGTTATATCACGTTCAGACTATATTACTTTACGTAGTTATCTGTAATCTGCAAACATTACTTTCTATGTCCACTTCGAAATTATTTATAATCAGATTAAAGAGGGTTAGTTCTAGTCTTAATGTTAGGGTTAGTGTAGGGGTTAATGGCTAGTGTTAGGGTTCTGTAGGGGTGAATTGTTTGTGTAGTGTAGGGATAAAGCAAACATTTAGGTACCATAACCACATCAATGGATTGAAGTTACTATAGTGCCTGGATGTTGCTGATGCCGGGTACTGCATCACTACTACACAGTTTACTCACAGTCACCAGCAGTCTGAACCGTGAACTCCAATGAAGATATGGTAGAGGTGGAATTAAACAATCCACCTTGCACCCTGCCAATTCATACCTGGGATTGCGGCAGGGATTGTTTCAAGGAAATTCTACTAAATTGTGAGTACACGTTTAGTTATGATGTGGGACCCAGTACACATGGACTCCAGGCATTATGATCACTACAATCCATTAAAGTGGTTATTCTACCCACAGTGTTCCTTTAATATTTAGTGTTAGCACAGTGTATGGGATAATGTTTAGTTATGGTGTAGTGTAGGGGTTAAAGTTTGATGATAGTATTATTATTATAATGGGTATTTTCTTTTTGTTGCCTTTTCTTTCCCTGAACTTAAAAGCTAAAATTTCGCCTTTTTAGTTACATTTTGTTTTATATGAAGTTAATTTTTGTTATTGATTTGTTAACATGCTAAATACATTTTGGAAAGGTTTCCAGGAAATAATCCTTAATCCGTGTGTATGCAATTTATGGCGCTTAACATGTAAAATACAGAACTAGTTTTTGATGACCTTTTGATGAGTTAACTCTGGACACATTTTAGAAGCCATGATTAGAAAATATATTTAGTGGACATGGTTATTGGGAATGGGCAGAGGGCATAGTTAGGGGGATGGATAGATCGCATGCTTAGAGAATATGGAGGGCATTTTTAGAGGTGATGGTTGAGGGATGTTTAGAGGGAACGGTTAGAGGTCGGAGGAATGTTTATAAGGTATAGTTAGAGGGCATGGTTAGGGTAAATGGTTAGAGAGCATGGTTATATGATATTATTAGAGGGAATGGTGAGTGAGCATGGAGGTCATGTTTTTGTAGAATAGTTAGAGGGCATGGTTAGTGAGGATGGTTCGATGGCATGGTTAGAGGAATGGTAAGAAGGCTTAGTTAGAGGACATGTTTTGGGGGAGAGAGGGCATGGTTAGGGTGTTTGGTAAGATGGCTAGATGGCATAGTTTCGGGGGATGATTAAAGGGCATGGCTTTGGGGAATTGTAAGAGAAATTACTTCTCTTACTTCTTCATGAAGTTTTTCTTTAAATGCTCATTATCTTTTTTATGGCTCTCCTTTTTTATTGGTTTCTCTTTTTCACCCAGTATCTTGATGGATCTACTGTCAGCAATGTACAGAGTCCCAAAATGCAAATCTATGACTGCAGGAAAAAAATAATGAATTACCGGTCCTTAGAGGTGGCTGGGTTTAATGTATAAGACAGATATAGAATAGTCAATAAACTAATCAAAGGACTACAGACATAAGAACAAGCCAAGCTCAAGACAGGAAAGTCAAAATACAAGCCACGGTCAAAACCAGATAAATCAGAAACACACAGGAAAGCACTTAGAGAAGTATCACTGGATTATTTTTTACGCCAGTGTAATGCATGGCTTGGATTCAGAGAAGAACTTGTGTCGATTTAGGTGTGTGTAGTTTTATTATCTTGTTGCTGGTGACGGAATCCTTTGTCTATCTTGGCATGTGAATTGCCCATGGTGTTGGTAGAATGTCACTGGATAGGGATCCTGCGTCAATATTGATACAGAAATGGTGCACAGTACTGTTTGCCAACAACACCATCTAGAGGTGGGAACCCTGACATCTATCTCTTATTTTAATATTAATCTCCCATCTTTCTGCATCATTAAAATGTCTTGAATACTCTTTATATTTTCTCACTGCTTTCCCTACCTCTCTTCCATTCCTCTCCACACCACAGTTGATGGTCTGTTTATCTCTATTCATTGATCTCTCTTTTACCCTCTCTTTAGACCTCCCCTTAGTCTTTACAGTCTCTCATTCTCTCTTTTTTTTCTTCGAATTCCCTATAGATTTTCAATATAAAGCCTACAGAGACAAGATATGAATGGTGTGTATTTCTAGGTTTACATTTTTAGGTTATCATTATTATGAAGCCTGTGCCAGGTTATTGAATCTTTTTTTCTTTTTCTTTTTTAATATTTAATTCCAAATCAGCATTCATTTATTTTTAAAAGAATCTAAATAAAAGCAGGGCATAAAATGTAGAGTCTTACATTACTAGGCAGGCTTTAAGGCTACTCACCACTGCACACCTGGAGGGGTTATGGAGCTTTGATCAGGGGTGGTGAATGTTTACTCTCTAGGGCGGAATGTTCACTAACCAATGGCTAGAAGGTTCGCTCCATTGTGAGCCTGCATTACTGTGATTCTCTGTTCTGGGGCAGAACTACTCCTTTTGCACTTTGCTAGGAAAGGGCTGGGAATGTCAATACAGATACATAATCAAATTAGGAACTTAATTATTTATTATAACATAATAATTGATGCTGACAATTTCACCTCTTATGTAAAAACTAAACTATCTGTTATAACAAGAAAATAAGAGTTCCTGGATATAGACTCTACTGATGAGGTAAAAACATACACAAATGTGTAAAAATGCTAATTCAACTGATAAGGAGCTTGTATGCAAACCATGTATAACAGGAGTCCTATATGCTCCTCAGTTGCTTGGGTGGTATACTGTTGGCCATCAGCTAACGAGGAGTTTACATGTGTCTATATACTGAAAACCCTAACAACGTCTGCATAAATAGTACACTTACAGTAGTTATATTTAACTATGATATGTATTCATTCTTTATACCATCATTTAAGTGGTTCTTTTCTTACTTGATTTACTTCACTTTATTTACTTATATCACTTAGAGAATGTGAAAAAATAGGCTTGTCCTTTCTTATGCTCATGTGATTGTGTCTCACTTCACAGATGATCTTTCCAGCTCTGGTGTTTCTTGGTCTGAAAAATAATGACTGCTGTGGATGTTGTGGGAATGAAAACTGTGGGAAGAGATTTGCTGTAAGTAAAAGATATTGCCAAGTATTGTATATGATAATTACATTTCGCATTTTTGGGGGATGTCTGATTATATTTTAGTGATGGTTCTGCTACACTCTGTTTAGTGTGTGCTAGAACCATGATCTTCAAACAGCCAGTATGCAATAGGTTTTACCAGACAATTGACACCTTAAAGGACCACTCTAGGCACCCAGACCACTTCAGCTTAATGAAGTGGTCTGGGTGCCAGGTCCAGCTAGGGTTAACCCATTTTTTCATAAACATAGCAGTTTCAGAGAAACTGCTATGTTTATGAATGGGTTAAGCCTTCCCCTATTTCCTCTAGCGGCTGTCTCATTGACAGCCGCTAGAGGCGCTTGCGTGCTACTCACTGTGATTTTCACAGTGAGAGCACGCCAGCGTCCATAGGAAAGCATTATGAATGCTTTCCTATGTGACCGGCTGAATGCGCGCGCAGCTCTTGCCGCGCGTGCGCATTCAGCTGACGGGGAGGAGAGAAGGAGGATCGGAGGAGGAGAGCTCTCCGCCCAGCGCTGGAAAAAGGTAAGTTTAAACCCCTTTCCCCCTTCCAGAGCCGGGCGGGAGGGGGACCTTGAGGGTGGGGGCACCCTCAGGGCACTATAGTGCCAGGAAAACAAGTATGTTTTCCTGGCACTATAGTGGTCCTTTAATCCACTAATAGTTTAATGATCAGACACAACATTAAAACTACTGCCAGATCAAGTGTATAATATTAATTATATCATTACAATGGCATCTGTCAGGGGGTGGGCTATTTTAGGCAGCTAACATGTTGGAAGCAGGACAAATTGGCAGGCAAAAAGATCTGAGTGATCTTAACAAGGACAAAATAATGATGGCTAGATGACTGGATCAGAGCATCTCCAAAACAGCAAGTTTTATGGGATGTTCCCGAAACGCACTGGTTAGTACCTACATAAAGTGTTGCAAGGAAGATTTATCAGTGAACCGGCATCAGGGTCATGTGCATCCAAGGGCCATTTATGCACCAGAATAGCAAAGGCTAGCCTGTCTGGTCCCATCACACAGAAGACCTACTGTAGCTCAAATTAATGAAAAACTGAATGCTGGCCATGATAGAAAAGATCAGAACACAAAGTGCATCGCAGTTTGCTGCAGACCGATCCGAGTGCCCACGATGACTCCTGTCCACCGCCAAAAAGTCCTTCAATGAGGACTTAAGCATCAGAACTGGACCATAGAGCAATGGAAGAAGATTGTCCAGTCTGATGAATCACGTTTTCATTTTAGATCGGGTGGATGGCCAGGTAAGCATGTGCCGTTTACCTGTGGAAGAGATGCATCAGGATGCACAATGGGAAAAAGACAGGTTGGTGGAGGCAGACTTATGCTCTGGGAAATGTTCTGTTGGGAAACCTTGGGTCCTGGCATTAATGTGGATTTTACTTTGACATGTACCAGCTACCTGGAGATTTCTGCAGACTACGTACACTGCTTCAGGACGATGGTGTTCACAGATGGCAGTGGCCTCTTTCAGCAAGATAATGCACCATACCACACTGCAAACATTGTTCAGGAATGGTTTGAAAAACATGACAAAGAGTTAAACGTGTCACTTGGACCTCTTAATTCCTTATATCTCAATCCAATTCATCATATGTGGGATGAGCTAGAACAACAAATCCGAGACTCCATCTCACTACTTGCAGGACTTAAACACATTCTACATACATAAAGCACTTTAGCTGTTTGGAGAGTTCCTTTAGCAGAGTTTACTCAATGGTGGGCTTCAAATGTGGATGTCTAAAACATAGTTGCATGGACTTCAGTTGCATGGACTTAAATCTTATCCAGCAGCTGACTAATTCTGTAATCCAGTAAACAGAAATCTTCATTAACCGTGTGCCTCCAGCAGTGGTTGGATTGCAACACCCATCATGTTCAGTTAGCTAAATTTGCATACTAGTATAGGCACACTAAGTCTAAAGTATTTGTTATCCCTTTTTGAGTTCAAAGTTTCTTTAAAGTGTTCTGTGCTCTCTCTTCTTCTTGCAGATGTTTTCTTCTTTATTATTTGCAGCCATTGGATTTGTTGGTGCTGGCTACAGCTTTATAATTGCAGTAGTTGGAATTCATAAAGGTCCAAAATGTGACATTGGATATGGAAACTGGACATATGCTTTCAATGACGGGTATGTGATTTGATGGTTTTTTTATAGCTTAACCTGTGTTTAGAAATCACTATCCTATTAAAAAAAAAAAAAAAGACCAATTTGTGGCTCCTTAGTTGAACTACAACCAGGTTATTGTGAAAAATATTTAAATTACTTTATATTATTATTATTAATATATTGATTTTTTTCTGTATATATGATATATGCGTTAGTGCTCTAATATACTGAGAAAGTAATTTAAAGCGTTTAAAAATGTTAAATCATTTGGAAAGCTTACAATACCACAATATTAAACTGACATCAAAGTTTTATCTGTACAGATTCATAAATGTTTAGATAATTTTCAAAGCATGTAAAGTAAAATTTAAGAAGATCATCCATAAATAGCATTTCATTTAATCCAAATGGCAATTTTTACAAATTTGGGACAATCGGATGTTTGGACAAAATTTCTATCTCCAAAGTTCCTTGCAAGAGTGCAACCGAAAAAACGATGGACGAGCATGTTGGGTTGCTTCAGGATTTGGAGTTAGTTTGACAACACAAAGTTGCCCGATGATGTGGTCTACATCTCCTGTCCAATCAAGAAGTCGAAAAATAGATCACTGATGGTTAGGGGGCAGCCATTTAATGTTGATGTTATTCACAGATCAAGTTAGAAGTGACAAATAGAGGGGGGGAAGAAAGGACAGACTATTTATTACACTGGCTGTGCTTGTGTGGGAACGGGAGATAAACTTGTCATTTATCCTGATTGGATTTAGGTTACTGCTGTATTTACTTAGCTACTGCAAGTTTCTATTACAACAACTTTGAGTGAGAGATAGCCTAGGTCATTGATCCTAGTGTGAGACTGGTTAGGTTTAGATTACTGTTGTTCCAATCTATGTACTGATAGTTTCACGTTTGATAACTTTTAGTAGAAGAAAGCCTGGGTCCTTGATCTTACTGTTAGTCTGGCTTAGCTACTGCTATGACTAGCAAGTGCCAGATGCACAGTGAAATTTACGCAAACATCAAGTTTATAACACTGTTTAATAACACTGTAATTATTCCTATTGTGAGACTGGTGGTTAGGTTACTGTTGTAACTAGCCACTGCTACTTACACCAATTTTAATTCACTGATTTTGAGTTTGGCAGTTCTTTTTTTCTTAACTGTTTGTAGAAAGAATTATTTTTGTTTAGAGTGTGTTTAGTCCAGTCTACGCTGTGCAAGTGTGTAAGCACTGTGCAGTGCATGGTGTGCTGTGTATTATGTAGTGTTTCTTTAACGAAAATGTAATCATGCACTCAAACTCCCACTTTACTCCTGAGCAACATTAATGGCCAAAGTATTCATCAGTCAAATATACTTAAAACAAAAACAGAGATAACTTATTTTTTTTTAGTGTTTCTTGAAGCCAAAGACAATAATGTTACAATGCTAGTAAATCCAACAAGCAGCAACTAATTTTTCAACACAAACATCTATTTGGGATTGGAAAGTTGCATTACTTTACACAACACACAATAAACATTTATATCCCAATATATGTTAATAATAATAAAAATAAACCCACCATTATCAATGTTATGTCATAATCCCAAGAAGAAATTGAGGGAGGATACAGGTCATGTTCCCCAATCACAAAAACAGCAGCAGTTCCAGGGCTAATTAGAGTCTTAACACGTTTTCCTCATCCACAAAGAGTGTGATACCTCTGCCACTGCAGCCACTACCACCACTGCCACCACCACTATTAGTAGTATTCAGCATTAGGTTAGTGGGAATAACATAACAATAGGTTTAAAAAAAGGTAAAAAATTAAGAAAAAAAATGCTCCAATCACCTAGTGTAGGTCACCCAAACCACACAAAATACAGTACTTAAAAGTGAATAAAAAGTTGGTGAGAGCACACTAAAAATGCATGAAATACCACACATGCAATTTACCATCAAATAGGATAAAACCTAAAGAAACAAATCATAGTGACATCTGCATAGAATACTTTAAAACAGATTAAAACAAATTGTCCCACTCACGTGGTACTGAGCCATTTGTATCTTGGGATATATATAGTTGGTTGCTGAGATCAAGTACTGGAATCGGGTACTGGAATATTCCACTGGATTCTAAAATTTGCAAGGAAACGAGCAGAGGAAAGAGACCACTGCTAGCAGGGAATGCTCTGAAACAAAAAAGGATAAATGGCAAAGGAACCATTCCTGTGCAAAATTTATCCTTTTTTGTTTCAGACTGACATATCTAACCAGATTAAACATTTATTGACTGATGGGTAAATTGTGCCCTTATTCCAGTTTTCTATTATCCTACATGGTATTCAACAGTCAGAGTATTGAAGAGTCCACCTCTTTTGAAGTTGACAGTTGCCATCCACCCTTCCTGTGTACCCCTGCCATTGACAGCAAGGACAGTGTACTTATTGTCGTCTCTAGCCAGAATTACTGATACTGGGCTAGCATTATCAATATTTGCATATCTGGTAACGATGGAAAAGATGAAAGTCCATCAGATTCAACCTTTGATAATTGGCTGAAAGAAAAGCAAACAAAAAGCTATTTAAAATCCATCCCAATGTTGACTGTAGGAAAATCCGACTCCTGTCCACCTGCATTAAAATTAGTCTTAATTGGATAATTCCATTGCTATTCATTGATATATTAGATTTGTCTTTTGATGCTGTGCATGCTAATTATGCAGAGTAGCCCAGCAGGGAACCTGGGGTCAGTATTTTTATAACGACACACAAAATGCAGACAGTTTTTAATTACGATGTTTTTAACACAAAAAATGTCTTGACATGTAAAGTCCAGCTTTTTTGGTTTGCCTTCAATTAATTCAGTTACAAAGATTTTTTTTTCAATTGTTTTTACTTTTTTTCTCTAATCTCAGGTATCTTCTATTATTAAATTATGTTTCCTTCCATCCAAATTTTGACACACTTCCTTTCAGACTAAAAACATTGGGTTTGTTTTGTCTGTTTGCATTTATTATTTAGGAACAATTAATGTTTGTTGTGCTTGTTCACCAACAATAAATGCTATGAACACACAATTCTATACACGACTGAACAGAACATAGGAAGATTTACTGTTTCTGCAGTAAAATTATGTCATACAAGTCCATGTATGACAGTACGTCCTCTGTCCTATTATTGATTAATGCTTGGCACAGGATTTACACTAAAGTGTGAAATGTCTAGAAATCAAAGTGAATTAAAAATTCAAATAATTTCCAAAATAGACAAGTTGAAAACATAGCTGATTCTTTTTTTTTTTTTTATCATTGAGTGATTTTGGCCTAAATTAATTCCTGACAATTCACAATTTAGTATTTGAACCTGTGATTTTTAAGGCCTTGTGATGTAAATACTTATGTCAGTGTTAATGTATTGAACTTAAAGAGTATGTCTCTATGAAATGCAGCCCATACCGATATTAACCCCTTAGCTGATGTGTCTGGTGAAGCAGGATGTCAGTGGATGGGGTAAAAGGGTGGGCCACTGATGTAAATCATGTAACAAGAACAGCACAAAGGGTCAAACATGTCCAAAAAGGCAGCACATCAGGCTGCCTGCCAATCATGCAGGATGACCAACCAAGGGCATACTGTGCAGACAGCACCCTGAACTTGGCATAAATGCATCTAATGATGCGCTAGCTCTAAGCTTTTTAAGGACTGTCCCCTAGCACTCTCTAGTCCACTCCTCTCCTACCCTTCTTACTAGCAAGCAGAAGCTCCTGTTATATGGTCTGGGACAGAGGAAATGTGTATGTAGTGAGTGTAGAGGAAAGGGGACATGCCACAGTGTTACAGAGACAAAAGCAGCAAGAGCCTTTGCTTAGTGCGCAAAGTCAATTTTAATTAATTGAATTGTCAGCCAGTCCACACCAGTTTTAAAACCTGTGCTATAGACCAGGAAGTGCCCTCTAGTGGCTGTCTAGTAGACAGCCACTAGAGGAGGAGTTAACCCTGCAATGTAATTATTGCAGTTTATGAAAACTGCAATATTTACAGTTGCAGGATTAAGGGTAGTGGGAGTTGGCACCCAGACCACTCCAGACCACTCCAGTGGGCAGAAGTGGTCTGGGTGCCTGGAGTGTCCCTTTAAACTAGAGCATGTGAAGAGTAGTAAAAAAAAAAAAAATATATATATATATATATATATATATACACACAACTTTTTAAATCAATTGACCTGGACCTCCAGCTCCATCAGCCCCTATGTTAATCCGGCCCTGAGTTTCATGCTTTATTATTTTTTTGTTTTACATTTTGGGAGGATCAGCCACCTCACAAAGGATTAATACGAAAACAGTTTTTTTGGTTAGAGTAACCGTTTAAGTCTGTTGACTAACTTGGGCTATGTATACTGCTGGTGTGAATATATAACTTTTAAATATTAATGCAGATCCACTTACTTTTCTATAAGTCTCCATCATGCTAATGTTTTGTTAACATATGTGGCTTGTTTAGGGGTTAGTTTGAGATTAGTAATGTTTTAATCAAATGTATGACTTGGCCCTTACTCACTGTGAATAGCTTTTATAGTTTTATATCTAAGAAGACTGCAAAGCCACAGTAACTGAAGATTATTAGGCTAAAGATAAACAGTGTGGTAGTACAGATTGCAATTTCTAAACTTCTTAAATCTTGGCATACGTCAATCAAATTTTTTATTGAGTGATACAGAGACATTACAAGCAAAAGAAAACAGTGTACAATAACCTCTGAGCAAATATATGAACAAGAATGTAGAAGTTAGTGTACGGCTCATTTGCCACTCATTTTTTAAAATAACAGCAGAAGGTAAAATAACAGACATGCAAAGTGCAAGGGCTCAGGCATTAAATCCATAAACTATGTTCCTCAGTATGCACTGTGAGAGAATATATAGGCAATAGGTTATAAACAAAGCAACTCTACTCTACTAAACTAAGTCAATATCTAGGTAAACATTAAGAGAGTGGTGGACTGCAAGAAAATACAATATATACAATGTATATAAGCACTGGGTTGCTCGATTACAGTGCAGCATATAAGAACAAACAGAAATAAAATTAATAGGAACGCACTTCAGGCCCATATCATTATAACACATTACATCATCATCAGTTGCAGTGAATGTGCACTTTGCTCACAGGACTGCTCAGCCAATGTCTGTGGATGGGAGGCTACGGGCACAACACTGCTTGAGTCCACCCAGTCATGGATGGGCACACCACCAGCTCCAAATGCCAATATGATCCTGCTTTGTGCCTCTATGAAGTCAGCAATGACCAGTTTCTTGAACAGGCGTTCGGCCTCACTGAGCGGGACCCCGTGACTAAGCGGATTGAGTGTGCAGATTAGGCCTCCTCCAGAGCGCCGATGTGAAGATAAATGTAGGTTGCGCCCCCAGCAGCTCCCGTGCTCTTCTTTCCACCGCCTGTGCCATGCACAAGGCCACAATGGGAACCTCACTGGGACACATCCTCCAAGGGACTTGATCTGGACTGCCATGCCCTGACACATAGGTATAGTATTCACTTTTTCACTTTGCGATTACTGATCTTGTTCAAGAATATGTGTCGGGATCCCGCGGGCGGCTGCGAGAGGAGGCTGCACTCCGCTCGCGGTACTCACCCTCCAGCCGCGGTCCCCTCCTCCTCGTGGGCTCAGCGAGCGGCATCCTTCCAGCCTCGGATGCCGCCCGCCGTTTCCTCCACGTCCCCCAGCGGCAGCATACATGACGCTGCATGCTGGGAGACCGCCCAAGTTAGTACACGCCGGGGTCAGTCACCTGACCCGGCGTTAAAGGCACAGTGTCTCAATCACAGTGGGAGGTCTAGATATCTCCCACGTGTGATTGTTAATTCTGATTGGAAATTATCCAATCAGAATTAACCTTATGGTTTAAATACTTACCTTTCCTGTTCCTCCCTGCCCTGTTGAGGTCTTTGCTTACTTGTATTGCTACTTACCTTGTGTTTCTGGTTAGGTACTCTCTGGCTTGTTTATCTGACGCTGTGACTTTCTCCTACCCTTTGACCTCGGCTCGTTTCACGTTATTCTGTCTTCTGGTTCCCCTTACTCGGCTTGTCTCCTGACTATTCTGTGTGTGCTTAGCCCGGCCACTCTAAGGTCCGGTACGGCCCCTTTTCTGTGTGTGTGTGTGCCAGCGTGTTGGGTTCCCCGAATCGTGACAATATGGAGCACAGGTCCCCCTCTGTCAGTCCTTACATTGGCTTCCAGTTAGATATAGGGCTCAATTTAACATTCTGGTGCTTGCTTACAAGTTCCAACATAATGCTGCTCCAACCTACCTATTCTCCCTAATACACAAGTATGTCCCGTAGAGGCCCCTGTGCTCTGCCAATGACCTACATCTATCCTCTGTCCGTACTCCCACATCTGATGCTCGCCTCCAAGACTTCTCCAGGGAGGCACCTTTTCTGTGGAACTCCCTTCCCTTCTCCGTTAGACTTTCACTTAGTCTCCAGTCCTTCAAAAAATCTTTGAAAACACAGCTCTTCAGGAGAGCATATCATTTGAAACTGTTAGCGGGTTTTTATTTTCCCCCACCCCCCCATGACTCCTCTCCTGCAACTGTAAAAAATAACTTAAGGTTTTCTATCAACCTATTTCATGACCCCTACTTATACCCTTTGTGTCACTATACTCCACTCCCTCTAGCATGCAAGCTCATTGAGCAGGGCCCTCAACCCCTCTGTTCCTGTGCGTCCATTTGTCTGGTTACAATTACGCGTCTGTTAGTCCACCAATTGTACAGCGCTATGGAATTTGCTGGCGCTATATAAATAATAAAATAATAATAATAATAATAATATACGTGGATCCAGCTTGGCAGGTATAAGTAGACAGGCACTTGGCAGGGCACACCATTGGGGACCGGGATAACCCTGCCAGTCCAAAGGATGGGGGAGAGGGCCCAAGTTAGACTGGTACCAATCTAGGGCAGAGGATCGGCTGCATTCTCTGCCCCAGATGTCACCATAGGCCTCAAGAAAGCCCGATAAGGTCAGCAGCTGCCAGTACAAGTAAGGCTCAGGCTCTTCACTCGGCAGAGTAGTCCTCTATTAATATAGTGATTTTTAAGGCTAAGAAAGAATGATTTTGCAGATTAATCAGCAATATTCCAAGCTAAAACTGAGGAGTTTCAGCCATTTGCGACCTACTCGGTTGGCTGTCAGGCTCTGCCCCCTAAATCTAGGTATATGTATAACTTTTAGAAAATATATAAAACCTCTGATATTTATCCTGACAGTACAATATAATTTGCTTTAATAAAACTTTCCAATAGAGCCAATACCTCACAATATAACACACTGTCACTTTAAATAACATCCATTAAACATCACCTAACGTTCCACATTTAAAAATGTAAATAATTGAAATAGGCAGACAAGATAAGAAATTCTGCGTGGGCACGCGTCCACAGGTTTGCCATCAATGCAGAGTAGGCACCTGCCTGCCCAAAACCGCAGGCGCCTACTCTGCTTCCGTGTTGGGAGGCAGGGGGAGTGATCTGTGAAGCAGCTCTCCTGTCCTCCCGCGAGCAATCAGTATGGAGCGTTGCCACGCGTTACCACGCGTTACCAAGGCAACGCTCCACACAGCATCACGCAGGAGGACAGGAGAGCAGCTTCACAGATGACTCCCACTGCCTCCCGACCTAGAAGCAGTACTTACCACCACCGGACCACCAGGGATGGCTGTGTCCCCCCTCCTTCATTAAAGGTAAGAAAGGGGGGGATACTGATTAAGCATATTTTTTTTTAAAACTCCTTTACCCCCCACACGCCCTACCCCCCCACACAGCACCCATACCCCCCACAGCACCCCTATCCTATGTACCCCCCACACACAGCACCCCAACCCCCACACACACATCCCTACCCCACACACAGCACCCTGTACCCCCACACACAGTACCCCTTTCCTCCCACACACACACACACACAGCACCCCCTACTCCTCACACACAGCACCCCTACCCCTACACACAGCACCCTGTACCCCCACACACACAGTACCCCCACACACAGCACCCCTACCCCCCACACACACACACAGCACCCCCTACCCCCACACACACACAGCACCTCTAACTCCCCTTACACACACACACAGCACCCCCTACCCCTACACACACACAGCACCCCTACCCCACACACACAGCACCCCTACCCTAACAAATACACACACATACACAGCACCCCTACCTCCCTACAAACACACACACAGTACCCCTACCACACACACACACTCTACCCCAACACAGCAGCACTCTACCTCTTACACAGCACCCCTCAAGCACCTTGGCTACAGGCACCCCACCCTCCCAGCACCCCTACCCCCACACACCCAGCATCCCTCCCTCCCCACACCCGCTGTATTCCCCACGTGATCACCCCTACTCCCACACACATCACTCCCACCCCACACACAGCACCCCCTACCCCCACACACACAGCACCCCTACCCCAACACAGCACACATACAGCACCCCTACCCCCACAAACACATACAGTACTCCTACCCCAAATATAGCAACCCTACCCCCACACAGCACCCCCCTGCCACCCACACAGCACCCTCCCACCTCCCAGCACCCCTACCCCCACACCTGTGCATCCTCCCCTCTCCCCTACACTCAAGCAGTACCCCCACGCATCACCCCTACCCCCACACACATCACCCCAACCCCCCACACAGCACCTCTACCCCCCCTACACATTGTGCACCCCTACCCCTCACACATACATAGTACCCCCATACACACACACACCCTCACACACACACACAGCACCCTCATACACACACACACAGCACCCCTCACACACACATACAGTACCCCTCATACACACACACACCCCTCACACACACACACAGCACCCCACATACACACACAGCACCCCTCATACACACACACACACACACACACACCTCACACATACACAGCACCCCACACACACACACAGCAACCCTCAGACACACAGCACCCCTCCCACACACACAGCACCCCACACAAAAAAACACATACACTGCACCCCTCAATGCAGTATGTGTTTGTATTCAGCAGTCTGTGTGTGTATGTATTCAGCAGTCTCTCTGTGTGTGTGTGTGTGTGTGTGTGTGTGTGTGTATTCAGCAGTCTGTGTGTGTGCGTGTATTCAGCAGTCTGTTTGTTTGTATTCAGTAGTGTGTGTATTCAGCGGACTGTATGTGTATGTATTCAGCAGTCTGTGTGTGTATTCATTAGTCTGTTTTCAGCAGTCTGTGTGTGTATGTATTGCATTTGTGGGAGATACTAATAAATATAAGCTTAATTTTATCTATTTATATCATTATTTAAAATTTGTATCATTGAACTCTCTGTTGTTGTGTTCTTTTAAAACAAAAGTTGTTCATTAGTTCGGACAACAGTACGAGTTGTTTTTTCTAAAATTAAACCTCAGTATTCAGGTTTAATTGCCGTGTTGGCACTTTAAGTAAAAAAGTTGGCATGTATTGCGTTTTGGGCACTCGGGCTCAAAAAAGTTCGCCCTCACTGAGCTAAACAAACCATAAAGCAACAGTACCATATATGTGCTTGAAAGCCTGCGGGGTGTAGCAAGGTCAATTTATAAAAGTTTTACTTTCTATTGAAATCTATGCTTTTTTTGTAATATGATAAAAAGAGGACACACTCTCCACATGTAAAGTACTTCAGCAAGATAAAGTGCTTTAGGGGACTGCAGTGACCCTTTAATGTATCTAATTGCAATTTCTAGTTCTAGTTCTAAGTCTAGTTTGTACTTGGTGACAGTGTAGCCAGTTTAGTAAACATCCCCAGCTAATACGTCTTACATCTGAGAAATATAGAGATATAGATAGAATGTTCCAATTCTAATTTTTGCTTGCCTGCTATATAATGCAACTTGTGCTAACTGGTTTATACGAAGCTTGGCTGCAATATAACTAAACACAAACATATCCAGTGATAAGTATTCAACATTTTGGATTATAATTCTTTAATTGGCCAGCTTCATATTGCTTCAAGCATGTTCCGGAGAAAAGATAATGTCAGGCACTCCCTTAGTCTGTAATTTAGCCTTCTGTACAATCAATACCTGTCTTGCCTCCATCTGCTCTCATCTTGAGATTAGATTGGGACAATTTTTCTGCCATGATTAATACCTACAATGGCAGCTGTGTAAAACACAATCATTATTACGTCTTGATTCAAACCACAATTTTCTTTTACTTTTAAACTACAGTTAGGCTGCCCATTTATTCCTGTGACTAGGAGTTCTCACGATATTATGATGTTATTATTTACCATTTCTGCTGTTAAAATTTATCCCCTTCTGCTTTTGGTTCAATTAATTATTACCTTTAATGGTATAATTGAGTTATCATATCTAGTGCAAACATTACTCAGTGGCTATTCAGTCATTCTCTCCAAACAACATCTTTGTCATATGATTAGGGCACTGCCCTATATTATCACATCTGTTCAACTTAAATCACATCATGTTTTTAGGAAAAAAAAGTCAAATTTTGTAGAGATACTGTTTATATGAAAATAGTCCTCCTATTTTCTCTGTTTCTAAGCATTTTCTTAACGTTTTGTATTCATTAGAACATCGATGTATCGTGTATTATATAATAATTTTAAAAGTTATATTACCTGCCAAAAAGGTAATTTTAGTGACTACTACCGAATGGAAATACAAACATAGGTAAAGCAAGGACATGTCCATTCCCAGATGGTTTCATATAATTACACAATGGTGCCATAAACTCAATTCTCCTGTTTTATTATTCATTGATGTAATTACAGCTTTTATTTGATCAAAGGGATATAATAATCTCCAGAGCTGGTCAGAGCACAGTATATATATTTAATAACATACTTTACCAACATCACTCATGTCCCATTTTTCACTCTGTATTGTGTACAGTAAATAATAGGGTTATTCATTAAAGAGTGATTTGTTGTGACAAATCATTTCAAATTTGAAATCTATTTTTATTCCACTTTGAATTCCTGAACATTTAGTTAAAGGGTTATTACAGGCACCATTACCTTTTAGTGATTTTAAGTGGTCATGGTGTCCCAAGTCTGTCTCATGCTGTAAACCTTGCTACAACAAAAGTACTGGAGCATTGTATACATTTTCTTATATATTATATTTTAGTATATGTTCTTTCAAAACTATATGTCTTTCTCCTCTGATGTTTACATATGGAGCATCTTCCACAGCTAAAAAAAAAACCTTGCAAGTCGAATAATCTAGGAATTTTTTTAGTATGTTTTTTTCAAAAGGCTGGGCACAAGTTGATGTTTTAAATTGTCTGCCTTTTAGTAGAGAGCTGTTGGTCGATCTGGAATGACTTGACCCAATACTTCATCCTTTTTTAGTATATGCCAATGTCTCTTTAGGATACTTTCTATTTTTCTGGCTTGGGAATTGTATTTAGCTACAAAGGCATATGCAAATTTCTTTACATCTCTATTTCTTAAATTGGTTTTGTTGTCGGTGAGTAAGGTTTTTCTATCCAATGAATTTACATATTCTTCATCCCTTTTCATTTTTTCTGGATCATAACCTTTCTCTAAGTACCGCTCCTTTTTAATTGAAACTTGTTCGTTAAATGTTATTTCATCTGAACAGTTCCTCCTCAAATGTGTAATTTGGCCCCTTAGGTATGTTTGTGAGCCAGGGTGGATAGTGTAGACTGTTTCGGTCTATAGTCATATTGCAGTCTGTGCTTTTAAAAAACTTTTTACTTTTTAGTTGATCCTCTTTTACATAAAGGGTCAGGTCTAGAAAATTGATTTGTGTTTTAATTATGACACATGTAAAATTCAAGTTATATTTATTGTTATTTATAGTTTCAATAATAGAAATGAGGCTTTCTGTAGATCCTTCCCATATGATCAAAACATCATCAATGTAACATCGCCATAGGACAAGACTGCTCCCACAAACCTCGCCCAAATGTATATGTAAATGTTACAAATGGGATACAAACAGACTGACGAAGCTGGTGGGGGCAAATCTTGTTCCCATGGCGATGCCACACAGCTCTAAGAAGAATGTAGAATGGAACCATAAATAATTTCTGGTCAATACAAAATGTATACATTCAACCAGAAACTCAATCTGGTTAATATTTAGTAGACCCCTGTTAACCTAAATTTCTTTAATTACCTCTAGTATCATTAATCATAATTTTTTCTAGATTGCTGGATATATTTCAACTTTGATCATTGTAAGGTGGCATATATTCCCCTCGGTTAGGTAATATTATCCACTTTTTGCTCACCTCACCTATGTTTTGTTCTTCTTAACTTGTTTGATGTTTAGAGGGCACACCAACTAAGTTGGTGGAGTACACTGCATATATAGTGGTTGTATATATATTTTATTTAATTTTTTTAATTTTTGTGATTTATATTTGTTTTTGTCCACCATCTTCTATATCTGAAAGTTCATATACCCTTTGCAAGAAAACCCAGCAAAAATGTGAGCATTGTATTTAATAATTAAGACATGAAAAGTACAATTATTTGCTCACATAAATTGAAAATAAAAAGGTATCAATGAGACGAGTATTTTATACCAATATTGTTGTTTGCAGAGAACACCTGGGGAAACCAGGCATATGGAACAGGTGTGAAGAACCTAAAGATATTGTGCCATGGAACCTAACTCTATTCTCCTTGCTCCTGATAATGAGTGCAGTCCAGGCTCTGCTCTGTGCAATTCAGGCCATCAATGGACTGATTGGGATGTTCTGTGTTGGCTGTAAATCTGGATGTTGTGGGGTAAGTTCATAGTTGGTACATATTATGTCATCAATGTATATTTCACCCCTTTTCACATGGTTTAAAGCATGAATTGCTCTCATATGGGATTCAGTATGTATGGGATGTATTGGGGCATAGGGAGAGAGTGCGTGTGAGAGGGTGAGATAGGGCTTTAATTTGTGGGGGCATTTAATTTCATTATTATTATAATAAAATAAATATATTGTGTTTTTGTCATTGAAACAAAAATAAAAGTTTCATCCATCCCTTTCCCTGGTCATCCAGAGGGGAGAGCCTATGGTCTGCACCCTCAGCCGGGGCAGATCTTAGGTAATGATTCGTGCAAGCTCCAGACTCATAGTATCAGAGTGTTACCATGGTAAGCCAGAGCTTAAGGGAGCTTTGCACTCATTTGTACCCAGAAGAAGGTGCAAACCAGAAGATCTTTAAACCCCCTACAGTGGGTGCAACGGGCCAGTGTGGCCCACTGGCCCTTGAATACACTGCTCTGCTTAGGCTGGTCGAGGAGTATTCTGCACAATCTCCTCAATCACCAGGGTCCTTAAAGTGGCAACCTTAATGTAACGTTGGTGCTGATAGCACACTAAATAAAGGTAAAGAAATACTTAGCTTCCAGGAACCTAATGCTGCACAACTTAGAGAAGCTGACTTCAACATTAGGAAGACCTCTCCTTAACCAGGAAGAGACTGTGTACATATTAGTGACAGCAAGATGTTGCAACTGGACTGGGCAGTAATTGTGGCCACATAATTAAACAGTTATCATGAACATTAAAGTAATTTTTTTTTTCCATTTATGTATTATCAAATAATGAATCTCATAATAAAACTAATTAATGATTGTCACGCCATGCACCGTTAAAAAAAAAAACCTAGCTCTGTGTATTCAAATAGTTAAATTAAGTCCTCAATCATGATTTGTTTATTGAAATATATTATTCATTTTGCATATTAAATAATAATCTTTTTTCATTTCACACACAGGGTGATGGACCAGTTTAACCACAGCAGACATTAACTACATCAATCTCTCCCGTGTCCATGAAAACTAATTCTGTACAGAAATCCCAGGTCGCTAATACATATATTCCCTAAACTAGAGAAAGAAG
The DNA here is from genome assembly GCA_933207985.1 of Pelobates cultripes. NCBI lineage: Eukaryota > Metazoa > Chordata > Amphibia > Anura > Pelobatidae > Pelobates > Pelobates cultripes. The sequence continues at coordinate 76,450,206 of OW240913.1, read as the reverse complement.
TACTAGAATGAAGAGGTTGTTTTAACAAGCTCTGACTAAATCTTCTACCAGTTTTCAACAAATAAAGTAGCTCTGTTTTCCTGCCCATTTATATTCAATGTTTGAATACAGTGAGTTTTAGAATAAGCTTACATCTATGACCAAATTTCAACTGATAGGTATTAATTACCATATCTAATACTAATAGATGCATTATATATTGTGATCCATTGATGCATACTTTAATTCATATTACCTATTAGTAGTTCATATTTCTAACATAGAAACGGATGTTTAAAAGGACACTATAGGCACAAAGCAACTTTAGCTAAATTAAGCAGTTTTGATGTATAGATCATGCCTCTGCAGTGTCACTGCTCACTTCCTTGCAATTTAGGAGTTAAATCACTTTGTTTATGCAGCCCTATTAACACCTCCCTGCGTGCCACTTGCACCACCTTTCTAAAAGCTTTGTTAAAGCTGACAGACTTGCATTCACCGACAGACACCTACACACTCACTGACAGAAATGCATATACACTCACTCAGTGTCAGACAAACACACTCTGGGACACACTCACTGACAGACATATACGCACTCAGTGTCCGACACACATTGACTGACAGACACACGAGCACTAGCTGACAGACACACACTGCCAGACATACACATTCACTGACACACACTCTCAGTGACAGACACACATACACACACTGACAGACATGAATACACACACTGTCAGACACAGATACACACACCGACACACGCTGAAACATGCATACATACACTGACAGACAGACTCAGTGACAGATACACACACTGACAGACACACATACACACTCACTGACAAACATATACACTCACATTGACAGACACACTCTCACTAACAGACACACACTAACACTCACTAACAGACACAATAGCACTCACTAACAGACACAAACACTAACACACACAATTTAAAATTAAAAAAAATTCAAGTTCAATCCACCCAGCCTCCTTACCTTGAGGAGTGCTGGAGTGGATTCTTCCCTGTGGTCCAGTGGGGCTGGCTGCAGCTCGGCAGTCGGGCAGGCAGGCAGGAGCAGAGTGGAGGTGGGCGGCGAGGGATCAGTGATCTACCCTGCTCAGTAACCTCGCGCACCTCTTATCGATGTCGAGGCCAGAGTGACATCATATTTCTGGCTCCAGCATCATTGCAGTGCGCGCAAGGGAGCTGAGCAGGGAAGAGCTCAAGGGAGAGTGCTAACTCGCCACCCGCCTCCCAGATAAGGTAGATGTCAGCCTCGGGGGTGGAGGGGGCCTGAGTCGGCCAGCCGGCCAGATCTTGGGCCCCCCAGGACAAGAGTCTGGCAAGACATTTGCCAGGGCATTTGGAGGGGCGGATTTTTTTGTCGATCCCTGAAAGTGCCGCCCAAGGCAAATGCCTTGTCAGCCTTGCGGTAAATACACAGCTGGATGCAGGAGCCTCCTGTGTGTGATTAAAGTTCAATTTACAGAGAAGGAGATAAAAACTTCTAAATCAAGTTAAAGTCTGAAAATGCTAATTTTTTTCCTTGTAAGCTGTGTGAGAAACAAAGGTGATTTATCTATTAATTAGTAGAGAATTTAGCAATGATACTAAAAGGGTGTGAGCTGTACACCAAAGCTGCTTCATTGATCTAAAGATGTTTATGATGCCTATGGTATCCATTTAATAACTGCATTGCATCATTTTGCTTTTATTGTAACATACATCATGTTAGGATGATGACTGTATATAAAGTAGGATATGACACAATGGACATATAGTGATAAGTGAATAATATCTCCCTTGTGTTTTTGTAAATTTCTCTAAATGTGTGTTTTCTTTTAAGCATCTACCTAGCTACCTCACCTGTTGTGTGTTTTCCTGGCTCGAGCAGTCTACATGATAAAAATAAGTTATATATAACACAAGTATAAAATGTAAGATGGGACCCATGCATGTTATAATGCTCTGAACTGACAAAATACAATGTAGCACCTGAGATAGTTAGGAGACCAAAACAGTGAAAATTCAGTGTGTTCTATGTGCAAATATTGGGTTTCTAAGACTGTGAGGAGAAATCTGATGTGGTGGTGCTAAAACTAAAGTAGTGTAGAAAATGCATGCAACACATGCCATTGATATTCCAAAGGTGACAACCTGTAAACTGTATTTGATTGTTTAGTACCTTACCAGATTGAAATACAACATAACATAGACGTGAAAACAAGATTAAATAAAAACGTAAATAAATTTGAAAAAGATCTAGTAAAATAAAGTTTTCCTGCACAACCCTGATGGGTTATTCAATTCAAAAATAGTGAAAGTAAATTGATGTGTTCAAAGTATCACATGATTTAGATGGCATCCATTGATGGTGGAATCCTATAGGGCTGGATAGCCCATGTTGTACATTATCAGAGGAACTGGCACCAGCTAACCACTGTGGTCAAGGAAAATGCTTTGTACTTCAACTATCATCAGTATCAGTCAATCCTACATACACAATCTCAATGGTGACCTTATTCACAGTGACAAAGATTAGTATTATATGGTTGCTGTAAAGAATGCAATAGTCAAAAATTGCTTGATATTTGAAACTTGATATTTTGATAGTGCTATTTTTTCAATACATATAATGATCATAATGTAACTACACAATGTGACATATGTGTCAAAGAAAAAAAAAATATATTTTTAACATGCAAGCATTTTCAGTCACTCTGTGCCCTCTACCACTTTATTCAATGTGATCATGTTCAATAGATTCCATCATGAAACCAGGCCCCAAGGGCAGGTTCCAAAAGCACTGTGCAAAAAAACAAAAATGGGTTTAAATAAATGTAAAAAAAAAAAAATGGGGTACAAACAGATAAAATGCTAAGATGTAGAGATGCAACTTAATTATTCAATAACTCGATCTGCTGTTGGTCGAGTAAGATAGCAGTGGAGCCGGGACTACCATTTAAAGGGCCGCTAATGCATATATTTGCTTTGTGTGTAATACAACAATACTAGGACACACAATTCATGGCATTATTGCTACCACAATACAATTGCTGAATTTCTAAATTTATATTTATAATCCCAGTTAGGACATATATAGATAATATTAAGCAAACCAAATGCTTAAGAATATAGGATGACACTTGCTGTAGCATATTTGTTTTTTATCTTCTTCTTTGTATCCCCATCATTTTTACAGACAGGGGTAATGAGGTTTTACTGTGTTATAGTGATAAGTGGTTTACTTATGTAATGGCGTCACCATCACACTTGTTATTTAATGTACTGAACCATATTTAGACATGCTACTGAAAACTTGATTTATTTTTACTTTAAGCATTTTTATCTATTCATGAAAAGATAAAAATTATGATATAGGGCAGGAATTGCTAAATACCTTTTAATGCATGGATCGTCATATCTTTAATAAAGTATTATTTTTCATTTGTTCTACTTTATTTTGAGGGTTTTTTTTTTGTTTTGGAAACTATAAATTGTGGTCTTGTTCATATTCACATAAGGACATGGAGGAGAAGAGACAGAATTAGTGGTGGTGCTTGCCAGTAATAAGGGAGCCTGAGCAGTCAAGAAAAAAAAAAAAAATCAGTGAAATGAGTTGGAACGCGAAATGCTGACATCTGCCATATAAAAGTCCCTACACAAGATAGAAGGAACAGAATGATCTGAGTTGGTGGAGGGAAATACCAAAGATAAAAGAGGTGAGAAAGATTGGAAATAATGTAGGATAAAATTAATAAAGTGAGGAAGAAATAAACAGCAGGAAAGAAAGCAGAAAATTTAAAAAATATTTGGAAACACGTTGGAACAAAAATGGAAAAATCAATAGAAGGTACAAATATCTTTAATACCTTACTATATTTATCAGTCCCAGGGATTTATGTTAGCATCATTGTTGGATGACAAAACATGCAACAAGGAATTTATTTGCAGTTTACCACCCGCTAATACACACTATCCAGAGTAAATAAACCGGCTGACCTCTAGAAAATACTTAGACAATACAAAACCCATAGCATTAGTCAATATCTGTCTAAAATTATCTGTGACTCATTATGAGCAAATTAAGTAAATGTGAGCAAAAATAAATCAGTTATGGAGTTTTACTGTATATTTTTATGTATATCATATACCTAAAACCGCCATGCAAACGAGCTCTACAAAAATGAAGCAGTTTGAGGTCATGAGCACTTTTTTAAGAAGGGCTTCCATTTTTGTGATTGGGTGGAGAGGAATAATAACTTTGTATGACTCATCAAATACCCTTACCTGTTACCCTATGCCTAAGCATTATGAAGGAAGTTAAATTTAAAAAAAAAACTCAATATACACTGAACAAAATTATAAACGCAACACTTTTGTTTTTGCCCTTATTTTTCATGAGCTGAACTCAAAGATCTAAGACTATTTCTATGTACACAAAAAGCCTATTTCTCTCGAATATTGTTCACAAATCTGCCTAAATCTGTGTTAGTGAGCACTTCTCCTTTGTCGAGATAATCCATCCACCTCACAGGTGTGGCATAGCAAGATGCTGATTAGACAGCATGATTTTTTGCAAAGGTGTGCCTTAGGCTGGCCACAAGGAAAGGCCACCCTAAAATGTGCAGTTTTATCACACAGCACAATGCCACAGATGTCGCAAGTTTTGAGGGAGCGTGCAATTTGCATGCTGACTACAGGAATGTCCACCGGTGCTGTTGCCCTTTAATTGAATGTTCATTTCTCTAGCATAAGGCGTTTCAGAGAATTTGGCAGTACATCCAACCGGCCTCACAACCGCAGACCATGTGTAACCACACCAGCCCAGGACCTCCACATCCAGCATCTTCATCTCTAAGATCGTCTGAAACCAGCCACCCGGGCAGGTGCTGCAACAATCGGTTTGCATAACCAAAGAATTTCTGCACAAACTGTCAGAAACCATCTCAAGGAAGCTCATCTGCATGCTCATCATCCTCATCGGGGTCTCAACCTGACTGCAGTTTGCAGGTAAATGCTCACATTCGATGGCGTCTGGTACTTTGGAGAGGTGTTCTCTTCATGGATGAATTTCGATTTTCACTGTACAGGGCAGATGGCAGACAGCATGTATGGCATCATATGGGTGAGTGGTTTGCTGATATCAACGTTGTGGATCGAGTAACCCATGGTGGCGGTGGGGTTATGGTATGGACAGGCATATGTTATGGACAAAAAACATAGGTACATTTTACTGATGGCATTTTGAATGCACAGAGATACCGTGATGAGATCCTGAGGCCCATTGTTGTGCCATTCACCATCACCTCATGTTGCAGCATGATACATAATTCCTGGAAGCTGAAAACATACCAGTTCTTGTATGGCCAGCATACTCACCAGACATGTCACCCATTGAGCATGTTTGGGATGCGCTGGATCAGCATATACAACAGTGTGTTCCAGGTCCTGCCAATATCTAGCAACCTTGCACAGCCATTGAAAAGGAGTGTACCAACATTCCACAGGCCACAATCAACAACCTGATCAACTCTATGCGAAGGAGATGTGTTGCACTGCGTGAGGTAAATGGTGGTCACACCAGATACTGACTGGTATTCGGATCCCCACCACCCTCCCCAATACAGTAAAACTGCACATTTTAGAGTGCCCTTTTATTGTGGCCAGCCTAAAGCACACCTGTGCAACAATCATGCTGTCTAATCAGCATCTTGATATTTCACACCTGTGAGGTGGATGGGTTATCTCGGCAAAGGAGAAGTGCTCACTAACACAGATTTAGACAGATTTGTGAACAATATTTGAGAGAAATAGGCCTTTTGTATTCATAGAAAAAGTCTTAGATCTTTGAGTTCAGGTGATGAAAAATGGGGGCAAAAAACAAAAGTGTTGCGTTTATAATTTTGTCCAGTGTATGTTTGGAGGATTGTTAGAGGGTGGCCTCTAATATCACTTTTTGAGTTCACTAGGAGTCAGCATAAGAGAATTATTTAATTAAAATTTTCCTTATTAATATCATTCTCTCATTAGAAAAGCAAAGTTAATCTAATTTTTAACATAAAAAAATTAAACTATTCTGTAAACAGTGTCAATAAACAAGCTTAACATGATTAAGGAATACCAAATTATCTGTTTAACTCATAAAAGTCTTTAGGGCTAATATACCGGTAGTTTACTTATGTTTTCAACTCTTTCCTATGTTGATAGAACTCTTTCCCCCTGAAACACCTGGAGCAGTATTTAAAAACATGCATGAGCATAAGTTTTTGCTGACATCTACTGACAGTTTAGGGAACAGCCATTCAAAAAAACTTAAAGCATGCCTGTCACAATCTTAAAATCTTCCCATAGAGGATGAGTGTTGTGTGTTTGTGTATAGTGTCTGCGCTTGTGTGTTTGCCCTCCTGCTGCTTACTTTTTTCTGGTGGTCCAGTGGGGGAGTATTGTGATCTGCACCAATACTACAATTTACTGTAAGAGCTCACTCACAGCAAATTGCCCAGTCAATGACTCAGAATGCTGGCTGTGGTGCTTTGAGTCATTGAGAAGTGGCAGAGAACGACAGGGGAGTTCTTAATGTGGTCTGCACCCAGTGGCGTACACATGACCCATGGGGCCCCGGTGCAAAAATTGATCCGTGGGCCCTCCCTGCGCTTACTTGGCGCGGGTCGGGGTTGCAACACATGGTGGCGGGCACCTGGTTGCAGGGGTTGCAGGGGTTGCAGGGCTGCGACCCCGCGACCGCGGTATGCACACACACTTAAAGGACCACTACAGACACCCAGATCACATCAGCTCAATGAAGTGGTCTGGGTGCCAGGTCCCTCTAGTTTTAACTCTGCAGCTGAAAACATAGCCGTTTCAGAGAAACGGCTATGTTTCACTGAGGGCTAATCCAGCCTCTGGTGGCTGTCTCAGTGACAGCTGAGAGAGGAGCTTCCGCGATTCTCACTGTGAAAATCACAGCGAGAAGACACTGAACGTCCATAGGAAAGCATTGAGTAATGTTTTCCTATGGGCGGTTTAAATGCACGCGCGCCTGCTTCTTGCCGCGCATGTGCATTTTGGAGCTGAGTGGCGGACACTGGGGAGTCCGACGCTGGAGAAAGGTAAATGCTGAAGACACACACACACACACACACTCTCACGAACAGACGCATACACACTAGCTAACAGACACACACATTTACTGACAGAGACACTCAGCGACAGACATACATACACACTCACTTACAAAACATACACTTTCACTGACAAACACACACTCACTAACAGACATCAAACACACTCAGTAACAGACACACACAGTAACACACTCACTAGCAGACACACACCCAATAACAGACACATTCACTGACACATACACAAACACACACACTAACACTAACACACACTAACACACACACACACTAACACACACTTTTTTTTTTTTAATGTAATCCCCCCAGCCTCCTTACCTTTTGGAGTGCTGGGGGGATTCCCTGGGGTCCAGTGGTGCTGCTGACCCCGGGTGGCCAGTCGGGCGGGCAGGCAGGCAGGCGGGCGCGCGAGGGAGCACTCACTGCTTCCTCTTCAGCTCCCTCGCGAGCCGCATAGGGATGCCGGCGCCGGAAGATGACGTCATCTTCCGGCTCCGGTATCAGTGCGGTGCGCGAGGGAGCTGAAGAGGAAGCACTGAGTGCTCCCTCGCGCGCCTGCCTGCCTGCCCGCCCGACCGGCCACCCGGGTCAGCAGGGCCAGCCTCGGGGGGCCCTGGGGTGGTCGGCTCCTGGGGTGGTCGGCTCCTGGGCCCCCCCAGGGGAAGAGGCTGGCCCTGTGGCTACATACCGGGTCGCAGGGGCGGCCGGGCCCCCTGGTGGGCCGGGCCCGGTCGCAGCCGCGACCCCTGCGACCCTGGTATGTACGCCACTGTCTGCACCTATATTGTGTGCCTCCTCTTTTCATTATTGGGTTTCTCCTCCTTCAAGCAGATGTTGGGGCCTAGGCCTGAGCCAGGAGATCTTTATTATTATATCTGAGTTGTTCCTAAGCAAGTTAACTCCATTGTGTATCGGCTCAAGTGTCACAGTCTATGCCAAGAGTAATAAAGGAAAGTAATTTCATTTACTGCTTAAACTATTGTGTCATTCACCTATTTCACAATATCACACTATCACTACTAGGAATCGTGACAGGCTGTATGGATATATGTCTCACACACAATTCCTGACAAAGATATTCAGACACAAACAGGTTCTCACTCCAGACACTCTTGTGTGATACACACACAGCCACCAATACTCATTGCAAGACACAAACATTGCCCTAATACACACTGACAAGCAGTCACTCCAAAGCACACAGTCAGGTACACACACAGTTGCATAATGCCACACACAATGCTACATACATACACAATGTTACATATGCACAGACAGAAAATCACAATGCTACACCCACAAACACACTGCTAGACACACACAGTGCTATACACACACATTCAAATAATGTTATTTTAGCCACTCTCCTTTTTGCTTACCATTTAGTAGCAGGATTGTGGTTCCCTGGAGTCCAGTGGTGACCAGACAGGCCAGGTGAATGTTGTTGCTGGTGGTTGTTATGTTTTCATGTGGATTCCTAGGAGGAAGTGTTCTTTTCAAACTCTTTTTATTGCACAGTATTTTGAAAAACTAATTTCACATTTCGGTATATAAAGAAATCAACATTTAATAAAGAAAGGGGACAGGTACTATCCAAATATAATAATAAATAGTGGATTTGTTCCTGTCAAAATATAATACAAAGTGTAATATAACCAATTGTATGTCTAAATATATTGTATATCAATATGTAGCAGGGTGTATGGAATTGTCTATAGGATAAATGTTTTACTTATATCCCTTTCTTAAGCGTCCCAATGAAACTGCAAATTCACCTTTTGAGGTGAGGGTTGCCGCAATGCCACTTCATACCTTTTGTTATTGATCACTAAAATCAGTGCTTCCTTAATTGATGGTAAAGTAGTAGACTTACAATAACAAGGTATGATTGACGTGGCCGCAATAAGGATGTGGCCTACCATGATTCTTTCTAATTTACTTGATGTCTTAGGGAGATTTTTGAGTAAACCCACCTCTGGATAGAATGTTATAATTGATGGATCTATCTTTTTAATCTGTGAACGTATTCCCTGCCAGAACGGCTGCAATTTTGCACAGTGACACTATATATGTGAAAGCACACTGAGGCCTCCACAACCCCTCCAACACCTACCTGAATATTTTGTTTACATTTTATGAAGTCTTGAAGGGGCCGGGTGCAAACAGTATATCTTTTGTAGTGATTTTCTATATGGTTAGGACACTGTGTAATCCCTTTGAGAGATGATGTGACTGCAAGCCATTCCTCCAGGTCCCATTGCAGACACAAATCTTTTTCCCAGGCTAGAATATAGTCTGGTTTTGGATCTTGAATAGTGATGTCCCGAACGGTTCGCCAAACGGTTCGCGAACGGTTCACCACGAACGGTTCGCGAGCGGTTCGCCACGGACTCATCATTGAGTAAACTTTGACCCTGTACCTCACAGTCAGCAGACACATTCCAGCCAATCAGCAGCAGACCCTCCCTCATAGACCTTCCCACCTCCTGGACAGCTCACTAAGAATGCAGCTTCACAATGAATGTAAAAATGGATGCTGTCCAGGAGGTGGGAGGGTCTGGGAGGGAGGGTCTGCTGCTGATTGGCTGGAATGTGTCTGCTGACTGTGAGGTACAGGGTCAAAGTTTACTCAATGATGAGTCCGTGGTGAACCGTTCGCGAACCGTTTGGCGAACCGTTCGGGACATCACTAATCTTGAACTGAATAAAAATAAGAACATATAAAGATCATATAGTTTTGATTTGGGTGGAATACATTTGTTCAAGGTTCAAATTTTATAATTTTTTCAAATTTGTGGTCAGGATTGGGGATGTGAAATTGTTCTTGTAGGATCTCAGTGATTGCAGAGTACAGGACACCCAACTATTGTCCAAATCATACTTAATTTAAAAATTTTCAAATGACTAACGAATCATTGTTAAAAAAAAAAAAAAAAACTATTAATATTGTTTATGAATTTGGAGCGCCAATCTGTGGATAATGATTTAGGATGAAAAGCGGCATAGCACTTGACCTTTAAAGTTTTAAACAATACATTCCAAGCTTTTAATTAGATTTTCATTGGTGGAAACATTGTAGATAATTTAGGTCTTTTAGAAAAATGGAGACAAATTAATTATTTAACAGAGTATAGGTGTAATTTATCGGTTTCCATCTCTAACTATCTTGGTTTATGTGAACCTAAATTAAATTTAATAGCATCTGCCGCATTTCAAAATTTTTAGAATAAGGCATCCCCAGGCTTCCCAAACCCTTCAAGTTCTGTAGAACCACTAACTTAACTCTGCACATTCTGCTCCTCCAGATAAATCCAAGAAAATCCAAATATATCTTCTTAAAAAAAAAAAAAAAGACAAAGGAACAGTTCTGGGTCTCCGACAGATAAAAATCACATCATCAGCGAATATTTATGAACACCATCACCTATTTTAAATCCCTTACTTTTAGTCGTCCTGTACATGGTCGTAGCCAGGGGTTCCATAGCTAAAATGAACAGTAATGGTGACAATGGAAACCCCTGTCTGGTACCATTAGACAACAGGAATGTATCAGAAACAAAGCCTGATGCATACACGTCTGCGGTACAGTGTGAAAACTGCATCAATAAAAGAGGAAGGCAAGTTCATCCTGACCATCACCTCTGAGATAGCATCAGAGTATTCTATCAAATGCCCTCTCAGCATCCAAAGAAAGGAGGAGAAGGTGTAGGCTCAATTTTAATTTGGTGAATCAGATTTAATGAATCTTCTGGTGCCATCTGGGGCTTGTCTGCCCATAACAAATCCCACCTGGTGACTATTCTGGCTTTTAAGGCCTCTTCTGGTAGACCTCCCACATGCCAATAATAGCCAAATAGTTTTGTCAAATGGGGAAAAGTATGTTAATAAAAAAAATAGGTTCTAACTTAACTTCCTCCCAGCATTGCCATTCTGATCACCATAGTCAGGCTGTTTGGGTTTGGTAAACTGCATGACTTACAAATGCACCCCACGTGCCATGCATGGCACACCTGCCATATGTGCCTAGAGGGATATCAGCTACACCTCAGTGAGGCCCAAAAGAAGGCGAAACAATCGTCTAGGGTTTCTGTGTCTCTCGTGCAAAGGGAACTTGCTGGCATTTTGGATCTGGAATGCCCGTACAGGTGGGACCAGTCTGATATGCTTCAGATATGTTCTCTTTGTTGCACAAGTGAGTAAAAACTATTTAGAGACCTTAGCGGGGATGTACTGAAGGGAAAGCTATTGAGCTTTTGTCCATTCTCAATTCTCATTGGGGGATAGGAGACAGGCAAAGAGGGGGGATAGGAGACACGCAAAGAGGGGGGGATAGGAGAGAGGGCAAAGGGGGGATAGGAGACAGGCAAAGAGGGGGGGATAGGAGACAGGCAAAGAGGGGGATAGGATACAGGCAAAGAGGGGGATAGGAGACCAAAAAGAGGGGGGATAGGAGACACAAAAAGATGGGGGGATAGGAGACAGGCAAAGAGGGGGGATAGGAGACAGGCAAAGAGGGGGGATAGGAGACACGCAAAGAGGGGCGATAGGAGACACGCAAAGAGGGGGGGATAGGAGACACACAAGGGGTTTGTAAGAGATACACTAAAGGGGAGTGTAAGACACAAAACTTTAAGAAATAAAATATACCAAAAAATATATATATATTAACAATATAAAAATAAAAATAAAGATCCCCTCTCTCAGCCCCTATCCTACCCCACAAACACACGATTCTTCCCTTACACTCACACAGAAACACGCAATGTATCCCTTAGACACACACAAAATGCAGCCTTTGCGCGCACGTGCGCACACACACACACACACTACTTCTCTTAATGCATCTCTTACACACACACACACACACTACACAGAAACACACCTTGCATCCCTTACACATACACACACAGATTCACACAATACATCCCTTACACACACCAAGAAATATATAATGCATTATTTACACACAAACACACACTGCATCCCCCATACACACCCATTACACAAACTGGTATCCCTATACATTACAACACACACATTACATCCTCTACAATAACAAAAAATTATCCCACGCCAAGGTTCAAAATATGACTTTTGAAATACCCTGGGATGTCTTCTTTAAGAAATACTATATATATATATATATATATATACACACACACACACACACACACACACACACACACACACACACATATAGATATACACACACACACATATATATTTACACACACACACACATATATATATATCTCAAAAGAGGCAGTCTAGCCATAACCACTAAATGCCCGGCCACCAGCTCAGTTATTGTAAATGCAAAAATAGTTTTCCACATTAGCAATATCAATTAAATCTACATGTTAAAGTCACATTTAAGTTGATTGACACTTGTTGGAATATACAATCACAAATACTGGCACATGCTTGGATAGATTCACACATGCATGGAAAAACATTTATACACAGAGAGAGAAACTGTAACATTGTGTGTAAGACCTCCGCATGTGCTCAAGAACAATAGACGCAAGAAAAAGCACATTCACTTAAATATCTGTTCATTATACTCCAGCAACAGATCCTGACTGCAGTTCACTTTTTCAACTTCTTCTGGAGGAGCAGTGGCTCCCTCTGCTGCCCATGTGTAGTAGAATTACCATTATAGGAAGGCTACAATAAGATCTCTTGTTTTCAAGTATATTCTGAAGAGTGCATACAAATACAATTCACATGCTACAGGAGACACATGCACTATAATTATATATAGTACCAAACCACCTCTTTTACCGGTAGGATTTTGTCACAGATCTTATAGTAAGCACAGCCTTCTAGGGTATTCAAAGTCCAGGACACATCCAGCTCAGTTTTTCTGATTTATTTGGTGCAAAATATACAGGTGCGTCAAAATAAAATAAACAAAATTCCTTGCTCTTGTTTGAGCACTTACTAAACACAGTAATCACTAACTGGAATTGGGTGGCTTTCCCACTTACCAATTTACAATAGCAAACTAGACCTGCAAACACACACAATTCCTCTGGCTCTTTTTCCCCTCAGTCTGCAGCAGGCTGATCCCCTTTTTTTTTTTTTTTAATTTTTTAATTTTTTTTTTTTTTTAAAAGCCTGCCTGCTAATTGACCAGCTACAGGTGAGTATCAATTAATTCACATACAAGTCCTGGTCTGGCTGTTATATAGCAACTAGTGCTATTGGAGCACTGGCCCACCCTGCTCTCCAAATGCTTCGCCCCAGGGACCCTTACCATGGTTTGCAGAGTACCAGCAATGTATCTTACACACCTAACATCTCTCCCTGGGACATTTAATTGAGATACCTCAGGCTGCTGTTTAGTAAAGCAGGCCTAATATATCTTCCCTCAACAACAATTCCACATTTTCTCTCACAATATATATATATTTGTGGTTAGGGCATAAAGCCGTAGCATTAGTAACGTAAGACAAACAAGGAAGGAAAAGGTCAGTTGTGGTGTGCCGTAACTGACGAGGTAGTAGGCCTGAAATAAAAGAGGGCCTACCTCATGAAATGCTTATAAAAGGAGGTGTGGTGGGTGGGACAACTCACCAGACCTAAGACGGTAGTGAGGGAAGGGCTGGCTCCCCTTAAGAAGGGGAACCAAGCCCCTCCCACAACTTCAGGCCCCGCCTTCCATTTGTGGTCAAGGCATAAAGCCGTAGCATTAGTAACGTAAGACAAACAAGGAAGGAAAAGGTCAGTTGTGGTGTGCCATAGCTGACGAGGTAGTAGGCCTGAAATAAAAGAGGGCAAAAAAGAATATAAACCAGTTTGTTCAGTCTACCAATACATCATAGTATATTACATAATCATATTCTTAAATGCCAGGCGCACCTCTTGGACTGGCTGAGGAATGTATCTGGTGTAAGCCGTGGATTTCCATCGGCCTAATATTTTAATGATGTGCGCAGGGATATTCCTTTTAGAAGCTGTAGTAGCTGCTCCTATTCTGAATGAGTGACCAGAATAGTTGGCTGGGTTAAAGGCTAACCGAACCAACAACATTCTTACGTAGAGCATGAACTTACTCGTAGTGAGCCTATTACCGTGTAAGGCTAGCAGTGGTTGTGTTGGAGCCATTGTGACGATGGAGAGGTATTTGTCGAAAAACTTCCACCGGACACCATTTATTACTAGTGGGGTAATATGTAATAGTGACCCTCTGTCCTTTGGCGCTAGTTTTTGTATGGTGTAGTGACAGTAAATAGTAATCGTGGGATTTCACCAGGTTTGACCTTGTGATGAAATTGGGGGAGTTGTAGTTAGCAGTGGTAAATTCTTTGGGCCGAAGAAAACCGTAAAAAGCCAAATAGATGGCTGTTTTAACGACATGGTTAGTATGAGTTTCAAATGGTGAGGTGTCTAACAGGTTTGACAGTGACTGAAACAATAGATCGTGGATGGGTAATCTGGATGGTGTGGGTATAGGGGTGGAGTCCTTGATACCTTTAAGTATGGCTTTCACTTGGTAAGATGACAGAAAGCGTTGTCTATTAGGCCAAGTGGTGAGGATGTGATGTTGAATACCGGTGATATATAACTTAATGGTATTGTATGATAGTGTTAGGTGAAGGTGGCAAAAGGAAATGAATGCTATCATTGTCTCCATGGAAAATTGGTCTGTGATTTTAAAGTCCAGCAAGAATCTATTAAAAATATGAAAAGCCCTGCCATATGCCTTCCTCGTGTTATCGGAGAGACCAAGTTGAGAGAGTTGATGCCGGTGATTGAGTAGTTCTTTTAGTCCCAAACCATCTCCAGCCACCGCGGTACCGGAGTTGGTATTAGGGTAGCTGTTGGTAGTGCCGCCCGGAACTCCTGAAACTGAGATCGCGATAAGTGATCAGCAGCGATATTCAGAACACCAGGCACATGTATGCAAGTTAAGAGAAAACTGTATTTTGCAGCTAGCCATGTGAGAGTCCTCATAAATCGCATGATGGCCAGGGAAGAGGAACGTCCCTTGTTTACAATATGGCACGTTGCCATGTTGTCCGAGAAGCAACGCACCATATTCCCAGAACAGCAAGCTTCTCATTTAACTGCTGCTGCCACGATTGGGTAAAGCTCAAATAACGCCGAGGTGTCCTTGAACTCGGGGATCTCAGTAATTTCCCATGGCCATTTACCCCACATCCATTCATTGCCAAAAATTGCGGCAAATCCAGAAGTGGCAGCAGCATCCGTCCAGACAGACACAGACCTATCTGTCAATACTGGAATAAAAATGCTTTTCCCATTACAATTCAGCAAAAATAATTATATTATATATATTGTTCCAAATATGTTCACATTGCCATTCAGGGGCATACATCACACATTGCCATTCAGCGGCATACATCCAGGAGAGTGGTATTGCACATAGAGAGATATACATGGAGAGACATACATTATCTCCATCTCACCTCTACCCTCACTCTCTCATCCCTTTTAACAACCTCTAACTGCAATCCCACTTTCCTGGATATATGCCGCTGAATACTGAGACTAGCCCTACTGCTATGTTAGAGATACCAATAGGACAAACAACACCATGAGTAGATTAATCTGCATCTCTCCAAGATATTGTTCTTGGGGTCCTCAGTTAAAATATAATTGATGTGAATCTTTTTTTTAACAGTTCTAGCTAAGGCTTTAAGGCTGAACCTGATGGACACATGTCTCTTTTAAGCCTATGTAACTATGTAACTATGTAACTAAATGCAATCACAAAAAATATGCTGAAAATACACAAAAAAATAAGTTATGGGGGGCGGGGCTTGGACGCCATCCTGGAAGGTTTCAGACAGGCTGAGCTCCTGCTTAAAATGGGAATAAAAGTGCTATAAAGGCGGGTGAAAAACCAAAAATGGACTTTACCTACGAGTACAATCTAAACCTGCCTCGCGGGAACGATCTCAGAGCGGGTGTTAACCCCTCCACCTACGCAAAACAGCAGCTGCGGCCTCCATCCCTCTGTGGCTTGGCGCCGACCTGGCGGGAGATGCGGCACTCAGTTTCAACAAAAAAAGATTAAAAAAACCAAAACCAAGATAAAAGCCTCACAACGTATTTCTTACGACAAAACCAAAGAGAAAAGTCCCATAGATCCACAGAAACATAGAAACATAGAATGTGACGGCAGATAAGAAACATTTGGCCCATCTAGTCTGCCAAATTTTCGAAATACTTTCATTAGTCCCTGGCCTTATCTAGTTAGGATAGCCTTATGCCTATCTCACGCATGCTTAAACTCCTTTACTGTGTTAACCTCTACCATTTCAGCTGGAAGGCTATTCCATGCATCCACTACCCTCTCAGTAAAGTAATACTTCCTGATTCTATTGCAAATTTTGAGACCTCAGTCTTGGACATGAGAAAGGAAAAAGACTCTTACGGCAAATCTACTAAACGCAAGTTTACAAAATATTCTGGAGGAAATTAAGAAAGAAATCTCTACAAACTCTTTAGAAATTAAACAAGGAATCAAAAATGAAATAAATCAGCTAACAATTAAGATTCAAAATATGGAAGATCAATACACAGATATAGATTCAATCAATTGAAAGAATCTTGACTAGTGTCTCTGACTGCCTCTCTGCTATTTCTAACTGGATGGCTGCCCACTTCCTTAAACTCAACTTCACCAAAACCGAAATTCTGGTCTTTCCTCCCTCAAGTTTTGTTACTCCTGTGTCTGTCTCCCTCCAAGTCAATGGTGCTATCATCAGCTGCACCACGCAGTCTCACTGCCTAGGTGTTCTCTTTGACTCTGACCTCTCCTTCACGCCTCATGTTCAGTCTATCGCCAAATCCTGTTGCTTTCATCTCAAAAACATTGTGCAAATCCGACCCTACTTAACACCAGATGCGACTAAGGTGCTGGTCCATTCCACTGTCCTTTCTGGCTTTGACTACTGTAATCCACTTCTCAGTTGTCTTATGTGCTCCCAACTTGTGCCGTTACAGTCTATAATGAATGCAGCGGCGAGGCTCATCTTCCTGTCCGCCTGCACATCCCACCCCTCACACATCTGTCAGTTCCCTACATTGGCTTCCTCTAAGATATAGGGCTCAATTTAAAATTCTGGTTCTTGCTTTCAAATCTCTACATAACACTGCTCCCACCTATCTACCCCCCCAATACACAAGTATGTCCCGTCTAGGCCTTTACGCTCTGCTGAAGACTTACGTCTATCTTCGGTCCGTTCTCCCACCTCTGATGCTCGCCTTCAAGACTTCTCGAGGGCTGCACCATTCCTGTGGAACTCGCTTCCATCCTCCATTAGACGCTCACCCAGTCTCCACCCCTTCAGAAAATCATTAAAAACCCACTTCTTCATAAAAGCGTATCAATTAAACTTCTAATAGCTCCCGACTGATTCCTCTCTTGCAACTGTCATTAGTCTAATACTATCCTTACCTTTTGTGTCACTTTACCCCACTCCCTCTAGGATGTAAGTTCATTGAGCAGGGCCCTCAACCCCTCAGTTCCTGTGTGTCCAACTTGTCTGGTTACAACTACATGTTTGTTTGTCCACCCACTGTAAAGCGCTGCAGAATGCGTTGGCGCTATATAAATAATAACATAATAATAATAAAGAAGAAAATATGAAAATACTATCAAAAATGTCTACATTGGATCTTAAGATAAATAATTTGGAAGATCGTTTAAGAAAGAAAAATGTGAGATTTCAAAACTTTGAAGAATCTACTAACCAAGAAGATTTGAGACACATCTTAAATGAATATTTTGCCGCTTTAGCTCTTTCAATAAATGGCCAAGAGGAAAGGATTGCCATAGGATAAGTAAACTTCAAAATATTCCAACAGATTTTCCTAGAGATAAGATACTACAAGCTTTCAGAGAAAAAACAATCAAAGAAGGACACTATCTAAAGATAATAATAATAATAAAATACATGAGGTTCACTTGATTTGAAATAAATAAGAAAATTCTTTGTCTAAGGTCACTATAGAAAGTTAAATTGTTAAAAATACCAAAATAAGGGAAGTCGAATGGAAAACATAACACTTCAAGATATAAGAGGTGAGGGCGGAGGGATAAGTGGAGAGAGGGGGGGTTTACCTCTCCTCTTCTTCATACAGTTCTCTCTTTCTCTCTCTCCTCATAATTTGGAATTGGAATTTATAAATTAACATTGTCTAGGTTAAAAGAGGGGGAGGTGGGAGGGCAGGGAGGGAAAGTATACAAGTTAAATTGTAAAAATAAATGAAAAGGATATTTTTCCGAAATTAAGTAACCAGGAAAAATTGGTGTTATTTTTAATTTTTTTTTTTAATTTTTTTTATTTTAAGGCAAGGAACAACTCCAAAGATAAAAAATATATCCACTCCAAATGATACACATTACTTTGTGTGATATTACTACACAGTTTGCCAAGTAGCTCTATGAGCTACAGAGAAAATCATGGAATAAAATTCCTAAAATTATATGCGTTATATGTAAATGGAGATCAAGAGGATAGATCTCCAGTATTTGTTAGATGCCGTTATATATGTATGTTTGTATGTTTGTACCCCAGCAAAAAGGTACATGATATATAACTCCTTCAATGTTGAAAAAATTCAAATAGGTGTCATACAAGAAACACATTGGAAGCAATTAGCACCCCAGAAATGGGGAGCAAAAAAGTTTCCAACAATTTTGCAAGCTTCATTAGAAAAATATTAAAAAGGAGGTGTAGCTTTTATCTTTTCAAATGAATTAAAAGTAGATATAATTGGTCAAGATGCTGATCCAGAAGCTAGGTATTTAATAATTGTATGTAAGATAGACAACAGTATATTCACTTTAGTAAATGCATATATTTACCAAATACAAATCCTATGTCGTTATTCTCTAAGCTATTGGAAAGAGTTCACAAAATAGCCAAAGGCTCATTAAATATAGCCAGTGACTTTAATTGTGTATTGGATTATAAAATGGATAAAATATCTCAAAAGCTTTGTAAAATCGATAAAAGGGTTATAAAACAATCTAAGAAATGAAATAGTATATGCAGAAGATTTGAGTTGTATGATGCATGGATTACTATATATCCACTAGGTAGCGACTATACTCATCTATCTAAAGTACATGGATGAATAAAATACCAATTAAAGATAACACCTGGTCAGACCACAGTTTTGTTTTAATTGAGTTGGGAAAACCTCTAGTTCATGGTACCAATGCATGGAGATTGGATGACTCTTTAATTAAAATTGAAGAAAATAAGGAAGTAATACTAAAAATGTCAAAATAGTTTTATGAGGAATATACCTCCCCACATATCACACAATCTACAATCTGGTGCACGTACAAGGCCGTTATGAGGGGATATATAATCTAAATTGAAAAATAGCTAAAAAAAAAAGAAAGGCAAGGAATTATCGGATCTTTATATATGTTTTTATAATCTTTCAAATTTAAATAAACTACAACCTACTAATGAAAAAAAACAGTTGTTTGAACTTCAAAACAAATAAATTTAAAAACAAGAAAAAATTAAAACAACTTTAAACAAAATGAATTTAAATAATTATTACTCTGGAAATATAGCTAGTTAGAACTTAACAAAAAAATTACAAAAACAAAGATCAAGAAATAGGATAGACAGACTAATAGATGAGCATGGAATATATACTCAAAACAACAGCACATGGAGAGACAAAATAGTATAAGAACAGCCAGGTGCAAACCATATAAACACTCCCTCAAGTGCTTTAAATATTCAAATGTATATAGAATATAGACTGCACACTATAACAATCTCAAAAAACTTAGCTTTATTATGTATTATATACAAAAAAACTTAGCTTTATTATGTATTATATACAAAAAAGTACCAGAGTGAAAACATATAAGAAAAAATAAACAAAGTGACAAAAGCAAGGGCAAATACAATAAAATAATAATAAATTACCACAAAAATTCTTACAAGCCTCAAGACAGTAACACGAGTCACCAAACCCCCCAACGTTTCGGCACCAACTGGCTGCCTTTATCAAGGGTACTCGTGTTTCTGTCTTGAGGCTTGTAAGAATTTTTGTGGTAATTTATTATTGTTTTATTGTGTTTGCCCTTGCTTCTGTCACTTTGTTTATTTTTTCTTATATGTTTTCACTCTGGTACTTTTTTGTATATAATACATAATAAAGCTAAGTTTTTTTGTATATAATACATAATAAAGCTAAGTTTTTTTAGATTGTTATAGTGTGCATTCTATATTCTCTATACATGGAATATATACTACCTCCAAGAAAATAATCAATGAGTTTTATAGTAAACTATGCAATCTGGGATTAAACCCAAAAAAGAGCGATATACAAAACTTTTTAAACAAATACAAACAATATACAATTTACTCCTATTGAAGTTGAGAGACCAATAGACTATAATTATTATATTATTATAATTAATTATTATATTATTATATATATTATTATAATTAATAGACTATAATAGGCTATACCAGATCTAGACTCTGCAATTGCATTTTTTCAGTCCAATCTCTTGTGTGTTTGGAATTTGCATGCCCCTCTGCCTAAAGTGCGACTAAAAGGGACACACCTGTCCTGGGTTACAGCTGACCTCATTCAAATGTACCAGTTTAGAGATTCACTGTGGTCAAAGTTCCAGCGTACTGGCTCCATGAACGATCACTGTACCTACAGACAATGGCAAAATGCATGCACAAAACAAACAAAAATGGCAAAGACCCAATATTTCAGTCTAAATATGAACGACAACCTATCAAACCCAAGAAACTTCTGGAAAATCATAAATAGCATACGAAACCTCACAATCCACTCCCAACCCTCCACTGTCAAAATGAACAACCAAACACTGCAACACCCCCTAGATGTAGCAAATGTCTTTAATAATTATTTTGTTGGATGTGCTACCATCCTGGTTTCTAAGATAACAAATTACACTCATTTCCAGACCACAAATAAAGAACAGGACCTGCCAAATCTTCAAAATCCTCATATACAGAAATTCAATTTTAGGCCTGTGCCTGTTAGCGTCATTAATAAACATCTTAATAATTTAAAAATGAAAAAACAGTGTGGACCAGATCAAATCCCAGCAATGTTGCTGAAGCTCAGTGAGCCAGCAATTGCTAAACCTGTCACTACCCTTATCAATGAATCCCTGGTGTCAGGATACATACCCAAACTTTGGAAGACTGCAAAAGTTGTACCTATCCATAAAAGTGGTGACAATACTTTGGTATCTAACTATTGCCCGATATCATTGCTCCCAGTAATGTCAAAAATCTTTGAAAAATCTGCCCACATGCAACTATGTGAATATTATCAACAATCAAATTATCTGACACCTGATCAATCCGGCTTTCGGCAAAATCACTCAACTTCGACTGCCCTCTTAAAAGTTTGCAATGACAGCCAAATTGGCATGGAACAAGGAGACTTAACTGGAGCTATTTTCCTTGACTTTGCCAAGGCCTTTGACAATGTAGACCATGGCATTCTTTTGCAAAAACGTAAAAACCCAGGCATTGGTGATGGTATGTTTCAGACCGATTGCAATATATGGCCATTTGTTATAGTGCTTCCCTCCCTCTTCCAGTCACGTGTGGTGTTCCTCAAGCCTCCATACTCGGCCCCCTGCTATTCACATTATTTATAAATGATCTGCCTAACATTTGCAAATCTTCAACTGTACCCATGTATGCGGTGACACTGTAATATACGCTCGTAAACCCAATCTACCGCAGCTTGAGGCTGTGCTCTAAAACCAATTTACAGAGGTAGAAAAGTGGATAGCGAATAACAAACTGTTCCTAAACACTGACAAAACTGTTAAAATTATCTTTGGAACTGTACCTACATTATGTAAACTACAAAATCAACAACTGTGTATCAGAACAAATTCAAATAGCACACTGACAGCAATCTGCTCATTTAAATATCTAGGTATGTTGCTAGACCCCAATCTATCCTTTCGCCTCCACATTAAAAAAACTCTTCAAAACTTTACCCAAAACTAGGTGCCCTGTACAGAAACAAATCCTACCTAAACCCTACGTAACGAAACAGTAAGGAAACAGATAGTGCAACAAATGCTAATGCCAGTCATTGATTATCGGGATGTAGTGTATGCACCCGCACCGATAACCCACCTTAATAAACTTTATACGTTATATCATTCGTTCTGCCGCTTTGTACTAGAATGTAATTACTTTACCCACCACTGTGATATGCTAAAAGAGCTAAACTGGCTATCGCTGGAATCTAGACGCACTCTTCATCTTTCCAGCCTTGTGCATAAGAGCATTTCTGGAAAGCTCCCACCCTACCTGAGTAGAATGCTCTCCCCAGCTGTTCCCACCTCCTATAACCTCCGATCCAGTACTAGCATGATATTTAGCATACTGCAATACGAAAATAATTGGCTCGATCCTCATTTTCCTACAGAGCACCGCAATTATGGAACGACCTCAGGGACCCAGTCATATCTTCATTAGTGATGTCCCGAACGGTTCGCCACAGACGGCGAACATATGCGGTAAACTTTGACCCTGTACCTCACAGTCAGCAGACACATTCCAGCCAATCAGCAGCAGACCCTCCCTCCCAAACCCTCCCACCTCCTGGACAGCTCACTAAGAATGCAGCTTCACAATGAATGTAAAATGGATGTTGTCCAGGAGGTGGGAGAGTCTGGGAGGGAGGGTCTGCTGCTGATTGGCTGGAATGTGTCTGCTGACTGTGAGGTACAGGGTCAAAGTTTACCGCATATGTTCGCCGTCCGCGGCGAACCGTTCGGGACATCACTAATCTTCATTCAATCTAAAATCTTGTAAGAGATCTATGGCAATATATCTCAGCACAGAATGCACCTGTCATGTATTACCTGTTATGTATTAAATTTATATTTATATGTGTGTATATATATATTGTATTTTTGTAATATTGTATCCTATTGTAACAATGCAATGTTTTGTGGACCCAGGACATACTTGAAAACGAGAGAAATCTCAATGTATCCATCCTGGTAAAATATTTTATAAATAAATAAATATGAACAAAAAACTCCAGGTCCTGATCGATTTAGCAATCTATATTATAAACTAATTAAATCAAAATTGGTTCAGCCTCTGGCTTTTTTGTTTAATTAGATAGTGTGTGACGAAAGCACCTTCGTCACTGGGATTTGGAGAGGCCTGCTTGCCAGCCTCTTGCCCTGTGACTATGGCCCCTGGGATGTATTGCCCTTTAAAAACGCTATTTGGGCATAATGGTTTTTAAGGCACTGTATCTGCCCCTTTAACCCCTTAAGGACACAGCTTCAGAAGCTTGTGTTACGCTTAATGACACAAGCAATTTTTGCATTTTCTTGCTGTTTACGTTCAACTGCAATTTGCATCTCTCTTGTTTATTGCACCAACACATATTAAATACTGTTTTTTAAAGGACAGAAAGGGCTTTAATTTGATGTAATATATATATATATACTTATTTATTATTACAAAAATACAGAAAAATGCAAAAAAAAATATTGTTTTTTTTTACAGTTTTTGCAATAATAATGTGTGCATAATTAGTGCAGGTTAAGGAAAGTAATTAAAAATAAATTCATTTAGTTGTTCTGATTTACAGAATATATAATGTGTCTGGGATTTTAAGTTTTTTTTGGTTGTTACAGGTCACAAAGCACAAGGAGTAAAATAAACCTTTAATGTGGAGCGATTTTAGAATTTGGTATGTTTGTCTTGTAAGCTTAATAGCCATAAAAGAAAACAAAATTGCCACACAAAAGTATATATTTATATAAAGTAGACATCACAGGCTATTTACCTAGGGTTGTTTTGAAACTTTTTACGTAGCCATTTCACCGCCAATCTCTGCTAAATATTGGAGTAAAATTTAGTTTTTAGGGTTTTTTGGCACAAACTTATAACAAAGAACTTTGTGTAAAGTTGGTGTGTGCTATTCCTGTACAAAGTTTTATTTTGTGTTCGGTTACTTCTGCTGAGTACAACGATACCCCCATTTCGTGAAGCTACAGTGCCATATAGGAGACCTGTCCATTTCAACATTTACAGTAGAATTTTGAGAGGCGGATTTAATGGGCCTATGCTTCAATTTGGGGTATTATAGCAGTTTGACTGTTCAAAAAAAAAAAACACAAAGGCCTACCATTTGTAAAAGTAGACACTCCAGGGTATCTCATATTTTGTCACCAATATATGCCAAAGTATGTGGTAAAAAAATTATTTGGGGCATTTTTTACATACAGATTACATTTTTGCTGGGCATTTTGTACATTTCATATGTGCCACTAAGTTCAAACCCCCAAATTATGCTCAGCTAAGTCTTCTGAGTAAAACAATATGCCCAATATATGACCTAGACACTATTTTGTGAAGTTACACTGCTGTAAAAGAGACGTGACAAGTTAAGGTTTTTAAGTGTGGATTTTCATGGAGGGTTTTGATGCGTCCGTGTCCCACTTTGGAGCACTTGAGCAGAACACATCCCAGGGTATTTCAAAAGGCATATTTTAAACCTTAGCGTGGGATAAATTTTACGCTAGCTTGTACCAAGTGTGGTGGTAATAAGCGTTTTTTTGCCTTTTTGACACACAAAGTGAGTTTGCGCAGTATATTTTGCAAATCGTATGTGTGCTACGACTGTATAATACTTCATATGTTGCTCAGCTATGTCGGCTGAGTACAGCAATACCCCCGTATGTACCTTTGCCTGGTATATATGGACATCGGAGGGGCACATTTGGGACACAGCCATTCCAGTTCTTTTCAAACTTTACATTTTTACACTGTGCCCATGTTCCATTTTAGAGTATTTTACCAGGCTATATAATCAAAATACCCCATAAAGCCATACCATTTCTTAAAGAAGACATCCCAGAGTATTTCAAAAGGCCTATTTTGAACCTTAGCATGGGATCATTTTTCCGCTGGCTTGTACTAAGTGTAGTGGTAATAAGTATTTTTTCTGCCTTTTTGACACACAAAGTGAATTTGCGCAGTATATTACCTCCTCTACTTTGAATATCCCAACAATTATGATTTTAGTGAGTAACCCTGTAAAATTGTAATGACATACCCTATAGGTCAGTTCTCACTAAAGACTTAACAGTATGCTACCAGCATAGTCATACATATTACAGATATGGAGGCAGTCACCCACATCCATGTACCCCAGAGTGAGTGGACCCTACAAAGTGGGAGTTCCCACCTTTGAATGGCCTGGCATCAAGCACAGCATGAGCACATTTAATAATGAACTTCCTGGAGTCCCAGAGAACTATACTGGGATGGTGGGACAGGAATCCAAAACAGGCACTGACCCTCTGAAAGCAGGACAGTTGGGAGCTCTGCATCCCATAATGCTTAGCATGCAGCAGCACTCTGAATATTGTGATATACCATGTTGTGCCTAATATCCTGATACGGAATAAAAGACAGTTTCATGTATGTGCATGATTAGTGGGTAAGTGAGGGTTTAAGTACAGGGATTTCTCAAAGTAAAGATAAAGGTTATGATATTGGCCTAACAAATAGCAATCTTCATTATTTTGTGTTTTATAATTGAACCAGTCTTTGTACAGTGACTGTTAAACCATAAAGAGAGATTTTTAAAAAGGACAAAAGATACATTAAAAATTCCTAATTTGAATAAACGATAGGTGGATCACGCCAAAGTTTCATACCTGGGGAGTAAACTTGAAATGTAGCTTTTCTCCTGCTTGATATTAATATCATTAAAACAATGTGCTATTGTTCTTCAAATTACCCCAACACACCATATTATGTCCAAAAGGACTCTAAGCCAGGGGTCAGCAACCTACCTCACGTGTGTCATGCATGGCACTCGAGGTGCCTTTGCAAGGCACTCGAAGCCACCAGAACAGGCTCTGGCCTATCAGGGGTCGCACTGGGACTTAAAGGGACACTATAGGCACCCAGACCACTGCAGCTTATTAAAGTGGTCTGAGTGCATATTCCCAGGTCCCTTAATAAACTGTAATAATTACCTTTGAGGTTTAACACTCCCTCTAATGGCTGTCTACCAGACAGCCACTAGAGGGACTTCTGAGTCGTTAGGTGACTATGTATGAGGGCATCCAGTTTCATGTAAAACCTCATAGGAAAGCATTAGATAATGTTTTGGGCAGACTGAGCCTGAACCAGTGCAGAGGGACATGGATGAACAAATCAGTTAAGTAATAAAAGGGGTTTTTAACCCGTTCTGCACCACGGGGGATGGACGGGGGGGGAGGGAGGCACGAGGGAACTATAGTGCCAGGAAAACAATTTTTTTTACTAGTATTATAGTTTCCCTTTAAGATATCGGTGAGTGCAAATTTATCAGTGATTGTAGGTGGTGAGGGACAATTCTCAATTTACAAACTGCAGCACTTAGAGGAAATTATCTCAGCTCACTTCCTCCCTGCACTTGTGAAGTGGGAATCTGCACTGGAGAAGAGCAACCCGCAGCAGCTATTGATCTGTAACTGGCCCCCAGGGAAGCCACCTGCAAAGCTAGATATACACAGAGCTGCAGAAGAATCCTCCCCTTCATACAAATAGCCCACAGGCAAACACACACACAGTCCCTACAAACACAACACCACTGAAAATCCCCACACAACCACACAAGCAGTGTCTCACATGTAAACCCACAAGCAGCTCTACTCATACATACACCACCAAACACACAATGTAACATATCATTGACACAAACCTCCACAAACAGGCCTCATAAACAGCCCCCATTCATAGGTGGTATAATACTCAATACAACAAAGTACTCATGCAGTATTATATATTATAGTATTGTCAGGATTACTGTTTGATCCAGCACGTAGAACTGTACAGCACGGATGACAAATAAGTAACGTATTACCGGTCCTTAGAATGGCCGGATTTAACGTACAAAGAATAGTCAAAAATACTAGCCGAGGTCAGGGAACACAGAAAGGGACACAGCGATGAGGAAAGCCAGGAGTCAGGATACCAGAATATAGAGAAGTCAATAAACAAAGCCAAAGTCAAAACCAGGTAGAAAACTATAAACAGGAACGCGCTCTCAGACAACCACAAGGGAAACCACGACAGGGCACTGAGCAGGCTGAGAACTGGGCCTAAATACCCCTCCTTTAGTTCTGATAGGCTGTAACCGGCCTTTGACCCCAAAGTCAGTTACCAGGTTTCATTTGCATAATTGCTGCTCAGCATTAACCCTTCTGTGGATTAGGTTGCTGCTCTGCACAACTTTTCCTGTGTGGACAGTAAATGTCATTAATCACTTTTCTCTAAGCGGATGAATACATGACACCAGGTTTCATTTGCACAATTACTGCTCAGCATTAACCCTTCTGTGGATTAGGTTGCTGCTCGGAACAACTTTTCCTGTGTGGACAGTAAATGTCATTAACCACATTTCTATAAGCGGATGAATATGTGACAAGTATATCATTATATACAATATAACAGCCCACATACGCACAAATACAACTGTACAAAGACACTGCAGCAATCAAAAATAACACAAGCATTACATAGTGGCATGCCAAGGGACTCCAACATCTTGTTTTGTCACAGTACTACGAAAAGATTGCCTACCTCTGCTCTAGGCAGAGTAACCACTTAAATTCATTGACATGATTCAAAGCAGCAGAACTGTAAGCATATCTGACTTGGAGAATGTTTCCAGTTCAGTTCACTTTTAATTCATCTCTGAATTTCCAACAATTCACAAACGTTAATCAATCATAATGTTGTTCTCAATATGACCACAAGGTGGCACCAAGTATACAGTATTACGTGCTTGCTTTTCGTCATCAGACATTCTAGGCCAAGGGTCTCCAAGTACCAGTCAAGAGGTTATTTCAGGCCTCCAGATACTTTGACATGACTCAGGGCTACCCATCCTCGAATGGAGTGGTATGTCTGATTTCTGGGCAAAGCTCTGTTTGTCCCAGATTGCTGAAACCCTGATCCACGGGGCTGTGATCAAAAACTCATTTGCTGTGGTTGAGGAAGCTAGCCAGTTAGGGAGCAATTTTTGCCTGTGGTGGATGCTCCTGTCAGCATCATCAAAGAAACACAAGAACCACTACAGCTTAATGAAGTGGTCTGGGTGCCAGGTGTATCTAGGGTTAACCCTTTCTGCTGTAAGCATAGCAGTTTCAGAGAAACTGATATGTTTACTTTAGGGTTAATCCAGCCTTTAGTGGCTGTGTCATTGACAGCCACTAGAGGCCATTCTGCGCTTCTCACTGAGATTTTCACAGTGAGAAGACGACAGCGTCCATAGGAAAGCATTGAGACTGATTTCCTATGAGATTGGCTGAATGCGCGCGCGGCTCTTGTCCTATTGGACAAGGCTAGGGTATTACAAATCACGAAGGCAGAGGCTGAAAATATTCTCTGGCCAAAAAGTACTGATGAATTGAAATGTGGATTCTATAAGAGATGTATATAATGAACTTACCAAGTTAAAAAGGAGAGAAGTGGATTTGGATCTACATGGGATATTCATCTCTGATTATTACAGATCTAAGAGGATCCCCAGAGGATTTAGGGTGCGGAATGCACCTACTATTGGAAGACATAACCCTGAATTTCGTCGTAAATGGGCCAGTATAGCAAATAAATGTGCTTTAGACTGGATGATAATCACGGTAGAGGAGGTAAAGAATGAATTGGTGGGGGTAAAAGAGTCTATCAACAAAGTGGAAACTTCGAATACACCCTTGATAACGGCACCAGCCTCTGCACAACAAATGATTAAGGTGAGATCATGCGGTATAGGAATGATTTGATCAAATTTAAAAAACAAAAATGCGAAAGAGTTAATTATGACTACACGCATCACCAAGTACATCATTGGTTAAGTGGTGGAGAGAGACGGAGACCACAGTTTCAGCGACAGAAATCAAGGATTAGGAAACCACAATTCATGTCTATTGATACAAGCTCTGCCGAATCCATGTCAGAAACTGAAGGCACAGATATTGTGAAACGACCCGGAACACAGATGAGACAAGAATCTTCACAACCTTTTTTAGGTGGGGGCCAGCATTCCAATGACCCACCCTCAACAACATCACAAGTAATAGGAAACATAGATATCGACCCATTAGAAGGGGACAAGGGGGGAGGATCTATAAAACTCAGAGCCAAACCACCAATGAAGAAGAAATGAGTCCTCTATTCAATTTTTCTACTAAACAGCTAACAATAGATCATATAAAAATGTTTTCCAAGGTATTGACCTTTGTACCATTCTCTGGACCAGACAGGTTTATATTGGATGTGTAATTATTTAAGATGAATCGATCACTAAACTTGAATATTTCAAGAGATCAATGGGGACACAAAGAAAAACATCCATTTAAACTTAAAAACATATGGGAACCTAAAACCACACATGCTACTATCAAAACTTTTGGACAATTAGTACGTCATGATATAGAACAGACTTTACTTAAACACAAACCTAGTGGTGACAACCTGACGGTTGGTGAGAAAGCAGCGTTACAAGATCTCAGGGATGATTACACAATTACCATTAGACCAGCAGACAAAGGAGGTGCAATAGTGATCCAAAATTATACGGACTACAGGAATGAGGTTCTGAATCAACTTAGGGATGGTGTCACATACCAATTGATTACCTATGATCCCACTACCTCTTTTTTGAAGAAACTACGAATGTTGGTAAAACAACGTATGTCCTCAGGGTGGGTAGATGAATACACTGCAGCATTTCTAGTAAATGAAAATCCCAAGATACCAGTGCTATATACACTACCAAAGATACACAAGGATCCGAAGAGGACCCCAGGGAGACCCATTGTTTAGGCACGTGGAGGGGTATTGGAACCCCTGGCGAAGTTTGTGGATTATCACTGTAAAGCCGGTATTGAGAATATTCCTACATGCCTGAAAGACACCCAAGACTTTTTGGTTAAAATTAGAGACCTTACTCTACCTGATTCACCTGTGATCTTTGCTACCATTGATGTAAAGAATTTATTTACTATTATTCCCCATAATACAGGGATAGAAGCATTACGTACCTGGCTATGTGAGAGTGATAAATATCAAGGTCCACCCGTAGAATTTTTGATCGAATGTCTGGAGTTCTTATTATATCACAACTACTTCAGATTTGAAAATAATTTTTATATTCAATTAAGGGGGACAGCCATGGGATCGGCTATAGCACCCTCTTATGCTAATTGCTATATGCATAGCTTTGAGCGGGCAAATATTCTGGACAAATTTGGTTCACGTATTATTTCGTACCACAGGTTTGTGGACGATATTTTTATTATTTGGTCTGGAACTGAAGGAGAATTGAAGTCCATGATTGAAGTGATCAATAATGATGACTCTCCGATTCAACTTACTCTCAGTTTGAGTATGGAAAAAATACAGTTCCTGGATGTAGAGGTGTACAGATGCAATGACAAAATTGGCTTTTTTCTCTACAAGAAACCTGCTGATCGCAATACGTTATTACACTCAACCAGCTTTCATCCTCCTGCATTAAAGAACTCTTTACCTATTTCACGATTTCTCAGGGTACTGAGAAATAACTCAGAAAGTACGAATCGTGACATACAAATCGAGACAATGCGTCAGGCTTTAGGATTAGTAATAATCAGTGGGATGGATTTAGATATGTTTATGTACATAAATGTTGTATACCTGTCATATATAATTTTTTTTGCATACCTCGGAGTTAGATCCCGATATATATTTATTTACATTAAGTCAGTATTAATAACTATTAAGGGGATCTATTTGGATATGCTTATTAAGTTATACATGTAGGTGATAGCTGTCATATGTGGACTTCCAGGTAATTGGGGTACCATTGCAGATTTATTTATTCTTTTATGGTCTATATTGGTCTATTTGTTTACATATATGCTAGGGTTGTACTTACTCTATTTCACTGTCACTGATCACTGGGTTGGGCTACACATTTGCAGTTTTTTTTATTTCTACCCATGGGTTGGTTTTATTTTTATTTTTTCACACACATTCATTCACATACATGTACACATTCACACACTCATTCACATACATATTCATTTTCTCCACCACATTGCATCTTTTATCTTATTGCATGTATCTTACATTCACACAGTTCATTTACCTTTTCTCTACACATTTTTATATAGTTGATACACTAGTATACCTCTGTAGTGGATTATATGACCCAGCAGCTCTGGGATTATAACTCTCCACTGTATTATTGCTCTTTTGTTATGTTATATTGTACTTCTATTTTGTCTCCTCCATGAAGCACGATGAGCACTGGGATATGTTGGGTTACTATGGTCACTGTTTGTTTATACGTGGTCACGTCACGTCATCACGTCCCTGCGCACGTCATTACGCACGCACGTATGCACGTCATCACGCACGCGCCCACGTCACCACGCACACACTTCGGTGGTTTCCACTTGATGAGTAATGGGAATCACTTCACACAGATGGGGTAAGTTTGATATTTAATATTTGGTATATATATATATATTTTTTTTTTTTATGCACTGTCATCATCTTGATAAAGACCCTGAAGGGTCAAAACGTTGATGTAGATTGATGAATACTTTTTATTACACTATTGGAAAATCCAAGTCAGTGCTCCTGTCTAAATTTGTGTGTGTGTGTATATATATATATATATATATATATATATATATTTATTTATTTAATTTTTATTTTTTTCAAGCAAGAAACAGAGCTGTGCAGTTCTAGTTTGCTTTACCTTATTACCTTATAATTAGGACACAGTTTTATATTTGCATTTTCACATCAGTATTCACTTTATTATATGAATGCAGCTCTACCTTACATTTACTGTGATGCTTCTGCTTGAAGCTTTTTACATGACATTGAATGTTTCCTGCCACATTGTGTATAAAACAAACAAAAGCAAAAAGCAATACTAAAGCGAATAAACTTTACTGATATTGTGTATTTCTACATGATCATCTCACCTATTCAGTGTGTATACAACATATGATTAAATCCAGCTACACAATGGGACTAATGGCAATAAACTTGGAAAACATGCTAAAGAAAATGTATATTCCACAAGAAAATACACAATAGATCTTTCACATTAAATCTTTCCATATCAAATGGAAAATACATGTATTCACATTCTAATGTCAGAAAATGAATAGTTCTCTATGTCAAAGTGCCCTACTTTTGGCAAGCCCTAGCCTTAGTTCATTGTTTACTTAGGTGATTAATCTACACAATGCTCTTTTTTTAATTATACTGTTTACCTAAGAGATTAATCTACTAAACTGTATTATTCACTTGGCTTATAAAGTATTCATTATGCTTTTACATTGATGAAAATATGATGGTTAAATTAAGAAACTTGGTCAGAACTTTAAACATCAGACAAAGAAATAATGAATTCACCTGTACAGACAAATATTATGGTGGTACCATGGGTGTTACATTCTCATTAATAATTGCAGGTGAATGCATCAATGTTTGGTAGTGTGTATATATATATTGGATTGTAGTAGTTAGATGATCTGTACGAGTCAATCCGATGCCATCTGTGTGGCTAAGATGTCACTTTAGTGTGCAGCATTTGCTGTCAGAGACAGTTGCTAGCAAAAGGTAAACTCTGGGTAAAAATACACAGGGTCTGGTATTTCCATTTGTTGAAACTCAGCTGTCCAAGAATGCCAAGCTCGTCTAATAAATATATTAACATATTTTTATATAATCCCAGCCTAGCACTACACACACGCACGCGCGTGGTACTTATTTTTTCCCTTTATTTCATCATTTAATCCATACCCTTACATCTCAGTACCCCTCAAATACCCTCTGTCTAATCTATAACTAGAACTCCCTCTATTCAAGCATTAATTACTCCTGCAATTTCTTTGCTGCCAACTTTGTGCTTGTAACCTTTCAAATGGACATTCTAAGCACCAGTAGCTTTTTGACTTTGGGTGTAGTCGTTATTGGAGGAGGAGGAGGACCAATTTGTATTATGTGGGAGTTTAAAAGCGTTATGTGGGTGCTCGAAGTCCTAAATAATGCAATAACATGGTGCTGATTGTCTCTGAACGCTGGGGGTGTCCATTGCTAGCTGCCTATCATAACATGGATGGATTTGTACGGAAAATATAAAGCATATCAGTGCTGTCACTTCCCTTCATTTGGTTTGTTAGGAGAGCTGAGAGGAGGACTTGGGCAATTCAAGGGGCGGGGGGGGGAGAGTGTGCCGCCATTGGCCATTTGTCGCAAGTATTCTGTGTGCGAAAGAGAGTTCATATTATCCAGGCTGAAGGTAGAGATGAAGGTAGAGTTACACTTCTGGCCACTAAGTTTTAATACTCTTTAACCCTTTAGTGACCAGACCATTTTTCAATTTTCTTACCGTTGAGGACCAGGGCTCTTTTTACATTTCTGCTGTGTTGTGTTTAGTTGTAATTTTCCTCTTACTCATTTACTGTACCCACACATTTTATATACCGTTCTTCTCGCCATTAAATGGTTTCTCTAAAGATACCAGTATTTTAATCATATCTTATAGTTTACTATAAACAAAATTATAAAATATGATGAAAAAATAAAAAATAAAACTTTTTCTAACTTAATCTGTTACGTATCTACAACCACCAAAAAACACCCATAACAAATAGTTTCTAAAGTTATCTTGAGTTTAGAAATACCCAATGATAACATGTTCCTAGCTTTTGTTTGCAAGTTATAGGGCTATAAGTGCAAGTAGCACTTTGCTATATCCAAACCATTGTTTTTCAAAATTAACGCAAGTTACATTGTAACCCTGATATCTTTCAGGAATCCCTGAATAACCTTTCACATGTATATATTTTATGAAAGAAGACATCGTAATGTATTAAACTTGGGGTATTTTGACTCTTTTCATGCAACCATTTTACCACCAATCTATGCCAATAATAATTGGTGATTTTTTCACACACATAGCAATTTAAGAATACATGTACTGAGAACTTTAAGGGTTACTGCCAAAGAACACACCAATATGTGTTCAGCAACATCTCCTGAGTACAGTGATACCACCCATGTACAGGTGTGTCGGCTTCTCTGGGGGCTAAAAGACCTTATTTGGAGGGTGGGCATTCCAGTTTTCCAACTTGAAATTTTCACAGCTGGTCATCATGCCCCCATGTCCTATTTGGGACATTTTTGAAGCCGGCCAAT
This sequence comes from Pelobates cultripes, assembly GCA_933207985.1. Classification (NCBI taxonomy): domain Eukaryota; kingdom Metazoa; phylum Chordata; class Amphibia; order Anura; family Pelobatidae; genus Pelobates; species Pelobates cultripes. The sequence continues at coordinate 76,415,820 of OW240913.1, read as the reverse complement.
GTAATTTACCCCATCAAACCATATATTTTCAAAAAGTAGACACCCTAGGGTATTTCAAATGGTGGTATTTAAACACTTCCCATGCACAAATTCTACCACCAGTCTTTGTCAAACTTTTGGGTAGTAATTTTTTTGTTATTTTTCACACACATTCTACTTTAGGCATGGATTCTCAGCTCCTGTAAGGTGTAACTGCCAAAGAACAACTCAATATGTGTTCAGCAATACCACCATGATACCACCCATGCCTAGGTTTGTTGGGATGTTTGGGGGGTGCAATGCCAAACTTCTGGCATGTGTTTTTCAAATTTGGCATATCTTCTTTTTGATATCCCAATTTATTTTCTTGCCATGAGCGTGCATATATTTGAAAAGTTGACACTTTGAAAAGTTGTATATGGAGTGTTTTGATGCCTTTGATGCAATCTTTTTAGTCAAAAAATTTGAGAAAATGTTTGATGTTAATTTTTCAATTTTCATTTTTACACACACATTGCTTTTTGACTGTGATTTAGGAGAGCCTGTTGTTGGTTATTGCAAGAAAACACTCCAGGTTGTTTTCTGCAAGTCCACCTGAGTACACCCATGCCCCCCATGCGATGTGATTTAGAAGAGCCTGTTGTTGGTTATTGCAAGAAAACACAGTGAGTATTTCTTCAGAGAAGCCTATCTTTAGCTTGGGGCTTATCACACACGCAGGTGTTACTTATTACCATGAAAGTGTGTATATTTGAAATGTAGACACCCGAGGTATTGTATATGGAGCGCTTTTGCCTTTGATGCAACCGTTCTAGCCCAAAAAATTGGAGAAAGTGTGTGGTGTTAATTTTCCAATTTTCATATTTACACACACATTGCTTTTTGACTGTGATTTAGGAGAGCCTGTAGTTGGTTATTGCAAGAAAACACCCCAGGTTGTTTTCTGCATGGCCTCCTGAGTACACCCATACCCCCATACATAGGGTAAACATAACCAAAAAAAAACTGAACGGCAAATGTAAAAAAAAAATGGACCAGTGTGTGGTATCGTTTAAAGCAGTCCCCAATGCACAATTTAGGCTGTCCAGGGCAATCATGACAGTAAATAACATATTGTTTCTCTGTCCCCTCTTAAAACAGACTGCATCTGTTTTGGGGATTCTGCTTGGCCGCAGTTGGGGGGATTTTAAAAATAAAATGTGTAGCCCTAACTCTGCTTTCTCCCATCACCGCCCAGGGAGCAGGTGCATCACGGTACAAAATCCCCAAAATGATCTGGAGCTGAAACTGTAAAAAAAGTCAGTTGCATTCTGGGGTTTGCTTTTTTGCACAACAAAAAAGCGTTGTGGGTTGCAATATGCATTAAGTAGATTGCAACCTTTTTGTACCAGGCCCTTGTCTTCCATATAATTAGGTAAGGTTACAGCAGCTGATCTGCCAGATCAACCCCACTCATATGCCGTTTAAAGGCCTCGATGCACACTGGTTTCATTGTGCTCTCAGCTCTGCCATGTACAGAGACCTCCACAGTCCTCTCAGTGTTGATGTTGGTAAGAAGGTACACATCATTCTTGTCTCTGTACTTTACTGCCAACAGCTCCTCTCGGTCACCCCCCTTCGTAGCTGGGTGCGTGCAAGTTGTCCTGGGAAAACTGCGTTGTTACAATACAGTAGCTTGAACAAAGGGACACTTGTATAAAAAATGTCTGTATACAAGTGGTACCCTTTGTTCATCAGGGGGAATATCAGGTCACAGACAATATTGCCACTGGTTCCCATATGTTCTGAGCAACCTGGAGGGTCAAGGTGGGTATCCTTTCCCTCGTACACCCGGAAGGCCTAAGTATACCCAGTCTCGCTATCACAGAACTTATACACCTTTACACCATACCTGGAGCGCTTGGAAGGAATATACTGCTTGAATCTCAGCCTTCCTGTATACTTCATCAAGGATTCATCCACGCATATATTCCTTCCAGGTGTATTAGCCTCTGCAAACCTGGCAGCGAAGTGGGTAATCAGGGGGTGGATTTTATACAGCCTGTCAAACTGGGAATGCTCCCTGAGGGGCACAGGCTGTTGCCGTTGAAGTGCATGAAATGTAGAATAATTTCATACCTCTTCCTCGACATACACTGTAAGTAAATGAAGGTAGAGCAGATGGGGCTACTGCTCCTGTAGGAGCAGATGGAGGGTTTCTTTATGATGCCCATCAGCATAGCCAATGCCCAGAATTCTTTAAATTATGGCACATCGATGGGGGCCCATTGGTGCTTTGCTAAAAAAGACTCAGGCTTAGAAGCACGGAACTGATGGGCATATAAATTAGTTTGGGTGACAATGTTCCGCAAAAGATCATTGCCCAGATATACCTCCATAAACTGCTGAGGGCTAAATCCTACAATATCCACATTGATGCCAGGATTTGCAGTGAAGGGTGGGATATCTGGCCTCTGGTGATGAGGCACTATCCACTCCTCAGCAGTACTGCCAGCTGGAGCAGCATGTCTCCTTCTGGCAGGGGGACTAGCAGCCACAGACATAGGTGTGCGCACGGGGTGTGCCGGGTGTGCCTGGGCTATCTGCACGCTATCTGCCTCCCTCCGTGGACCGGTGTGGGAGATCAAAGATCTCCCTCACAGACCCACAGCAGCATGGAGGGAGTCAGAAGAGGACCCAGGGAGCTCTAGCCAGCAGCTCCGCCGGGTTCCTCTCGCGTGAACTGAGCATTGCCACGGTAACGGTGGCAACGCTCAGATCTTGCAAGAGTGAACTCTAGCCCCCTGCAGGGCTAGAGTTCACTCACCACTGGACCACCAGGGATGGCAGGAGCACGGTCCCCCCTCCCTACACACAAACAGCACCCACATTAAAAAGTTGCCAAAAGCATTTGAAGAGATCCTGCATGTTGATGGATATTAAGAAGTGAGAGATTGCTCATACTGCGTCATTAATAAGACTCGTCATATATATAGGATATCGTAATCCGTAATGCACATGCATCTGCTGGGTTTCAATTCAATTTCATCTACTCCTTATTCTTGTTTATGTGGCCTTATGCTGTCCCATAAATCTTGTCTAGCATAGTTTTAAGGGATATGTAGATCAGGCCCTAACACACTGTAGTAGTTATAGTGCTTAAAATGTCCTTTTGAAAAGTTCAATTCTTTGACCCTGTGAGCTTGTTATCCCTGGTCTAAACAGTACATGCACAATTTGTGGTGTTTTATTTTGTCCTATTTCCCCAGCAAACATAGTATTCCTATTTTTACATACATCACCCTTACGCACACACACACACACACACACACAGCACACACTAACAGCACCCTTACACACACAGCACACACACACACTAACAGCACCCTCACACACACAGCACACACTAACAGCACCCTCACACACACAGCACCCTTACACATACACACACACACAGCACACACTAACAGCACCCTTACACACACAGCACCCTCACACACTAACAGCACCCTTACACACAAAGCACCCTTACATATACAACCACACACAAACAGCACCCTTACACACACATACATCACCCTTACACACACAGACATCACCCTTACACACACAGCGCCTGCACACATACAGCGCCTGCACACACATACAGCGCCTACACACACAGCACCCTAACACACAGTGCCTTCACACACACACACACAGCGCGTTGACACACACACAGCACCTACACACAGCACCCTCACACACACACACACTCAGCAGTGTGTGTGTGTGTGTGTATATGTATGTATGTATTATTTTTTAATTTTTTTATTTTTTCATACTTGGTTTTCAGATTGGTGGTCTGACTAACCTCCTGATACTTAGGTGTTAATTTACTACGTGTAGATATATTAATTGTTTGCCAGCCAGCAATAGTAAGGTGGTTATCCCCAGAATAAGATTTGGCTATATTAGTGTTCATTATTTTTTGCAGTGTTTAGTAATATATTATATATATTCCATGCTCAGCTTTTGATGTATTGCTTATGATAGAAATATGTCTTTTGATACTTATTTAATGTTGTACTTCGATGTACCTATGAAGATTAATGCAAGTACGATATTTGCCCTATGTCTTTTACTTCCATTCAGCCTATGACATGTACAGATCTTGTATCACTCGATGTAGAGTCCGTTCACTATCTGGGCACATTTATTCAGGACTGCACTCAGGTCACTTGGCACGTTGGTATAGAATCTTTTTCTGTGCTGCATGAGGCTAAATGGAAGGTATTTTAGTTCCTCCTAATGCTATACTTTGGACTTGAAGGTTTGGGACTTTTTTCGGCTTTCTGCCGCATGCACTCACTCTGTTTCGTTAGGTTGCTTAGCAACCCCTGTCACGTACGTCAGACGCATTGGTGCACGTGGGTCTCTCACTTCCGGGTTATTCAGTCCGGCGGCTGCCTCATCACTCTATTGGTAAGGTTAGTTTACATTTATGTATATATTGTTGCTTATGTATTGTGTCACTGTGATCTTGATAAAGACCCCAGGAGGGTCGAAACGTTGGTCGGTGTGTATCTCACAGCAGATGTATTTTTTATGATACATTAAAGAAAAAATTTTTCACTAATTTTAAGACCCAGTGTGCTCCCTGGATTACAAGTGTTGGATATATATAACGCGGGTTTGCACCTGGGCATTTATACAATATATGTATGGAGGAGGAGTGCCTTGCTTCACTGATTCTTTGTATATATATATATATATATATATATATAGAAAAATGTCCAACCTCTGGCACTCAACCTAACGCACGTTCACAACCAGTAACATGAACCCGGGTGCTTCCCAGCAATTAAATAAACAAAACAAGAAACAGGAGCACTCACTTGGATTTCAAAAAATATATTTCAAAAATCACCACCTCTCCATCAACGTTTCGACCCTTCAGGGTCTTTATCAAGACCCTGAAGGGTCGAAACGTTGATGGAGAGGTGGTGATTTTTGAAATATATTTTTTGAAATCCAAGTGAGTGCTCCCGTTTCTTGTTTTGTTTATATATATATATATATATACACACACACACACGCGGTGTGTGTGTTTGTGCTTTAGGTTGCACACCCTTATACAATAGGCTGCACACGCCTATGGCCACAGATACAACATAACTAGATACATCACTAGCAGCAGACACTGTATCTAGTGATGTATCTGAGCACCTGGCAGGGCCAAAATCAGGGTCGGAGTCAGACACAGGGCCGTCTTTAAGGAGGGGCAAAAGGGGCAGCTGCCAAGGGCCCAGTTACTCCTGGGGGCCCTAAGGCAGCTGCCCCATGGGCCCCTTGCAGCACCTGAGGTAATCAGGGGCCACAGCCCTTTAATACTGCCCTTGTAATATGGGGGTTGGCTGAATACAAACACACAGCTAGCCCCTCACACACTGCCCTGTGATCCCTTTTCTTCTCCGTGGCATGCTGGGAGGAAGTGAGGTCAAATCACTTCCTCCTCAGTGCCGCTGGGGAGAAGGCACACACCACACGGAGGAGGATGCAAACATTGTTGGGGAGAGAGACTGAGAAAGCTGATGGCAGACTCCCATCAGCCTGGGCCAACAAGCTCCCACTGGACCCCAGGGAAGCCACCTTTCTGTACCCAAAAGGTAAGGAGACAGGAGGGTGGCTAAATATGTTTTATTTTTTTGTTTTGCTTATTTCTGATATCACTTTTATTCAAGTGTTGGTGTTTGTAATGTAACACACAGGGAATAAGTACATGTTAAAAATCCTAGAAGAACCTGACAGTTCTCTATTAAATATAAATTTTAAAAGTATTTATTTTAACATATTATTGCATCAAGTGTTATCAAAGGCTGTATACCATTTCCAAATGTCACTTTTGCCAAATTCTGGACCAGGGTATGTAAGAACAGAGTTGAGACATTATTATGGCCAAGGTTGCTGGGAGTTGCTGTCCAAGAGCTGCTAGAAGGCAGAGATTAAAATATGTAAATGTACACATATGTGTGTGTGTGTATCTGGCTGTGTTTATGTCCTTGTGTGTATCTGGCTGTGTTTGTGTCAATGTGTGTATCTGGCTGTGTTTGTGTCAGTGTTTGTATCTGGCTGTGTTTGTCTGTGTGTCAGTGTTTCTGTGTGTATGTATACCTGTGTATGTGTACTTGTGTGTCAGTGTGTATGTGTACCTGTGTGTGTGTTTGTGTGTGTGTGTGTGTGTATGTATGTGTCAGTGTGTGTAAGTGTGCATCTGAGTGTGTGGTAATGCATACATCCCAGCATTTTAATGCCAACACAAATACACTCCATCTCTAGCACTGTACACATATACACCCCTGCATTTATACCTTTATGTATGTGTGTATCTGAGTGTGTGTATACATACCTGTGTCAGTGTGTGTGTGTACCTCTGTGTGTGGATGTGCCAGTGTGTGTGTGTATCAAAGTGCTTGTATCTGTGTGTCAAAGGGTGTGTATCTGAGTGTGTGTGTGTATGTGCCAGTATGTGTCAAGATGTGAGCATGTGTCAGTGTGCCTATGTGTGTATCTGCGTGTTAATGTGTATGTGAATATGTGTTATAGAAATCACACAACATGCAAACAGAGCCCTGCAAACACAAACATTACATACAAACACACCAGTTTGCTGAAACACCAATACTACACACAAATGTACACAACACTACATCCAAACAACCCCCTGCATGCAAATACAAACATTACATACAAACACATTCCTGTATTAAAACGCTAAAATTATATACAAACACCAACTCTACACACAAAAGTACACCTGCATTTAAAAGCCAACACTACAGACAATCACACATTACTGCATTCAAACGCAAACACTACACACAAGTACACCACTGCATTCCAATGGTAACAGTACATACAAATACACCCCTACATGCACACATACACTCTATACAATAACATGCTGACATTCAATTGCACAAACACTGCTCAAAAATACAACCCTGCAAGGATGGTAGATCCCCACCTGGCATAGCATCGCAGGAGTTGTATGACAGATGGGGATCTATCTTTTCTTTACTCTTGTGCTACAGGTCAGGCCTGAATTATTATTTTTTTGCACCAAGGCACTCTCTACATTAGTTTCGCCTCTAGGTTGGGGTGGAGGGAGTGATTGCATGCCCAGGGGGCCCAAGCAGATGCTTGCCCAGGGTCCAATCAATATTAAAGACGGCCCTGGTCAGACATAGACATGTCAGACTCTAACGCAAGGATGGCATATGCCACCTCAGCACTATACGACCTCTGTGACATGCTCACAATCACTTTATTAAAAAAAAGTGTTTAAAAAAATTAACCCCTAAAAAAATACACAGACAGCAAAATAAGTGCTGCTTTGCAAGAGCAGCTGATCTATACAGTGATCACTGGCAGGATAGGGGTTAATAGCTCTGAAAAGAGCTTTTGGGTCTCACAATTTTACAAATCCCTACCTAAAACACAGATCTCTCTCCCTCTCTCACTAAAACACAACTGAAGAGAGCAGTGGCAGATCCAGAGCCTGATCTCAGGAGGGTCACTTGTAGATTATTTAAAGAAATAATCCATGCACAATAACCACTACCGCTCTGTGTAGTGGTTATGGTGCCAGTAGTGCCAGGACCCCCTCCCAGAGTAAGTAGTCAAACTGTTTAAGAACAGTTTGACAACTTACCTGGGGTCTGCTGGGATATCGGGCTGTAGTAGGGCATAGGAGCAGTGGTGTGTGTAAGTGGTACAATGTGTGTGAAAGGTTCAGTGTTTGTGTTTGTGTGGGGTGCAGTATGTGAATGTGTAGGGTGTGTGGGGCAGTATGTGTGTGTGGGGCAATGTGTATATGGGGGGCTGTGTGTGTGTGGGTGGGTGGGCAGTGTATGTTTGTGTGGGGCAATGTGTGTATGGGGGGCAGTGTGTGAATGTGTGTGGTGTGTGTGGGGGCAGTGTGTGCATGGTTGGCAGTGTATGTGTGTGTGTGGGTTAGGTGTGTGGGGCAGTGTGTATGGGGACAGTGTATGTGTGTAGGGGCAGTGTATGTATGGGGCAATGTGTGTGTGGGGGGGCAGTGTATGTGTGTGGGGGGGCAATGTGTGTAGGGGAGCAGTGTGTGAATGTGTGTTTTTTTTAAAAAAAAAACTGCAAAGACAAGATATTTGCACTGTAACCACCTCACTAAGACAAAGTGGTTATGGTGCTTATAGTGACCTTTAAAGTTCTATTAAAAGAAATCCAGAACACTAAGTATTTGTTCTGTCCGAAGGCAAGAATTTTCTTCTTTCTTACTTTACAATTTAGTTAAACTGGTATAAATTCCTCAGGTATTACAGATGTGTAGGTATTGCCACATGGCCCAGAGCTGTTTAAGGAATTTAGTAAACAGGCTCTCTCATAAAATAGTCTCTTTTTTTTCTTTCAATTGTTGCCCGAAACTGTCAGGTTAAAAGTTCAATGATATTGTTTAGGTTTGTTCAAACGTTAAAAGTACTTGTGGTTTGTTCTGTTTAATTCCATTCACAGTGAATATAGCCGACGTTCCCTCCAAGTATTTTGAATTCAAGTTTTAGGAAGATTTCAGACAGACGTACATACATGCCATCTGGCTGCAGTACGAAAAAAACTGCGCCCAGACCATCCCTGATTGGAAAATGAATGGCTTCCTTAAACCACATACAGACACCGGCTGCTCCACTTCTTGAACACACAGAGCCCACACCTTTCAAAAAATTCCTCCTTGAGCGCTATATGTGTTTACAGTGATTTATTCTAAAGTTAAATTAGAAACAATTCAAATGAACTTCCTGATGTGTTATGCTCCAACTAGGTATTAATATTGCGCACTGGTATTGTTTGGTATTAAAGTCTAATTATTATTTTTAAACATTTTATGGTTTACTGATATAAATTAGATTTCTCCTATGTTCACCAAGTTACTAGCTATTTGCAAATGCATAGATTTAAAGCATTTTACTATATTTTTTCTTGGGCGGGGGATTTAGTTAGTTAATTAATGAGTTGTCTACCTTCTCCCTTTAGAACCCAGAATGCTCTGGTAACCTCCTTGCGTAAGTAATAAAGTTGTTTAAGAAAAATGGTCACCATGGTCTTACCAGGGTCCTGCTTTCACCTCCCCTGTGTCCGGAAGTACTTGTCGCTGAGTTAAGCTCAGTAATGCAGGACAGCGCTTACTAGCAGAGAGTGCTCAGGTGACTCTCTCAGCTAGGCCTCCCTCAATTTAGCTAATGGAAGCTTGATGCAGGAGCTTTCAGGAGAGAATGCTGATGCCAAGCAGGACCCAGGCAAGTCGTCAAACCACTTTTAAATGGTTTAACTACTTAATTTGTGAGAGCTCTAGTGTGCTCCTGGCACCATTACCATTACAGCACAATTTCCTGGTTATGGTGCTGGGAATTTTTGTTTTAATTTGGGGTATAAATCAACTTCCTGGGAAGTGATAGTTCTTCTCTAGTGAAAGGTTTAAATGTTACCAACAACATTTACAATGTTACAGCTCACACTAAAGCCCTAGATACATAATTGCCTTTATGTATAAGGCTAGAGTATTTTAGATTCATCTAAGCCTCTCTCCCCACAAAAACAAAGTGTTGCTTACCGGCAGAAAGTAGATATCCTAAACCCCAGGGTTCAACAACCTATGACTGCAATAGCCAAAGAGGCTCTGGCTTAGAACAAGTCCCAGTATTCAAATATTTGCTAGTTAAACCACAGTGGAGATCAGAGGCCCTGGGCCCCACCCATACATCTCACTCTCCCCTCCTCCATGTGTTCTTCTCCTACTCTGGGGCTGTCACTTAGTATTAGCTTACACAGAGCAATACAAGGGAGGAAGAGGAGGAGATGTGCACAGGGGGCTGCAGCGCTGACCGGCCCCTGGAAATACATTGCATCTGGTGGCCCTAAAAGCACCCACTGGGCCCCTGAATGAGAGGACTGGTGGTTGTACTGCACGGAGCGGGGCCGCATGACAAGGCTGCCGGGGACCCCGATCGCAGGGGTCCACAGCTGCGACCCCTGCAACCGCGTTAGGTCCCCATCTGCAGGTGCTGAGGGACAATAATAAAGTTACACATTGCAGCAGTTAGAGGATGTGATCTCAGATCACTTGTGAACTCAGCACTTGTGAACTGGAGTAGAGGAGCCTGCAACAGCTATCGCAGATACTGGCCTTGACCTGCACCTTGCGAACACAGTCCATAGTGGAGCAAAGTGAAGCCACCCACACTGTTAGATATACACAGAGCTGCAGAAAAAGACTCTTTTTAATACATATAATACAAACAAACAACACACACACAGTCCCCACAAACACAACACCAATGACAATCCACATAAACACATACACAACAGCCTCCACATATACACACACTACCAAACACACAATGTGATCTATCATCCACATACACAGTTACACAAGTAGCCCCCATACACAGTCCACATTCCTTGATACCATACAGAATACCACAAACTACTCATAATACAAAATAACAACCCATATAGGGACAAATACAACACTACAAAGCAACTGCTGCGCCCGAAAATAACACAAGCAGAATACGCCAACATACACACCTCAATTAAAAAAAATTAGGAACAGCAAGCCAAGGAACTTCAAGATTTTGTTTTGGCACAGTGTTTCTAAAAGGTGTCTACCTCTGTCCTAAACAAAGATTTGTTCTGCCCACAGGTAAGATCAGCACTGATGATCTCTCGATCAAGAGAATACTTCTCATACAGAGATCCTCTAGCATGTAAGTTCATTGAGCAGGGCCTTCAATTCGTCTGTTCCTGTGCGTCCAACTCCTCTGGTTACAAATATGTGTCTGTTAGTCCACCCATTGTACAGCGCTGCAGAATTTCTTGGCACTTTATAAATAATAATATCAGGGAGATAGGACACATGCATATTGAATTTATTTCAGTTTAGTGCTGGGACTCAAAGCAATCGGGAAGAGCATCCTCCATATTGTCTGACTGAAAACTGAGAGGGTGCAAGATTATTACTTTATAAAAGAGCCAATTTTTGTTTAATGAGTAACCAGTGTTTTTGTAAAATGAAAAAGATGAAACAGTTTACCCTTAAAGAAAACAGTGAAATGTGTGCATTTCTGGGTGATTAATGCAGCCATCCCCTAGAGTTCCTCTCATTTCCCCATAATTTTCCCATTGCATGTGAACACATGGTCACTGAAAGCCTTGATATTGTTGCAAAACAATTTTAAAGGGACACTTCAGTCACCAGAACAACTACAGCTTAATGTAGTTGTTCTGGTGAGTTTCATATGTTCCTGTAGGCTTTTTGCTGTAAATTACATAAAAGCATAGGGACACCTCCAATGGCCACTCCTCAGATGGCAACTGGAAGTGCTTCCTGGGGCAGTGCTGCACAGTGTGCAGCACTGGCTTTCAGGCCTGGTGCAAGGATTTCTGCCGCCCTAGGCAAAAATCCATTTTGTCGCCCCCTCATGTCACTCACTCACTGACAGACACACACCGGCGTACACACACACTCTCAATGATAGACACACACTCAGAAACTTACTGACAGATATACACTCACTCACTGACAGACACACACAGACACTTACTGACAGACATACACACTCTCAGACAAACACTCACTTACAGACAGACAAACACACACAGACAGGCAGACACTCACTGACATACATACATTCACTCGCTGACAGACACACACACACACACACACACATATACAGACACACACTCACTGACAGGGCTCCTCTCGGTGTCCACATTTTCGAGCGCCTGGGGGATCGGAGCTTAAGAGCCGCTCGCCCATTGGCAGCCCACCGAGAAAAATCCCAGTGGGCGCTCTGAGCAGGTCAGCACCCTAGGCGAATGCTGCTGACATTCAGTGTCTCCAACCTCTGCATGGAGACGCTGACCTTTCCTCATAGAGATGCACTGATTCAATGTATCTCTATGAGGGTATGCTGATTAGCCAGGCCAGTGTTTGGACCTGCCCCCGCTCTGCCTCCTTGACAATATCAGCCAGTCCAATGATGTTCCTATAGGAAAGCATTGGTTTGGTTGAAATAATTAATTCTGATTATGTCAGCCAAGGAGAAGGATCAGGGCAGGGCCAGCGTGGGTGGACTTGTGCAGCGCTGGAAATAAAGTATGTTTTCTTACCTGTTAAGAGAGGCAAGGGGGGGGTATGCCTGCCTTAACAGGTGGTTTTAACACTAATTGATGGTTTTAACACTATAGGGTCAGGAATACATGTTTGTATTCCTGACCCTATAGTGTTCCTTTAAATACAAATGGAGAGTTGCTTAGTTAGCTCTTAGAATGTGCCTTTCCCTCTGAAGTAACAGTTCATCTTTAATTCTCATCCTTAGAGAAACACTGTAGGCAACATAACACCTATAGCAGATTAAAGTGGTCTGTAGGTCCCAAATCACTGCTGAACGGTTTATTCAGATAGTAGAGATTCTCAGTACCTGGCAGCCTGCAGCCTGGCCTACAAAAGAAAAATGATGAAAGAGAAATGCTTCTGCCTCACACTATAACAATTCACACCAAGGCTTGGAACTCTCTCTCAGCCAATTAATGCCAACTACTCCAGTAGGCAACCAAAAAGTGCGTAACCACCAGGAAGTGCCTCAAGTGGCTGTCTGATTTTCAGCCCCTAGAGGTTGTCTTTGTCTAGTTTCTCTAAAACGGCACTGTTTTATATTGCTGGACTAATGGGGACAGGGACACTGTCAACAAGCTGAAATGGTCTGGGTGCCTATAGTGTTTCTTTAATAGTACAGTTTACTGCCAAACACATAGTAAAGTCATTTCACCATCACTTGAACTTCTCTCTGCCAACACATGCAGGGATATTTACTAAACTGAGAATTGTCAGATATTCAAAGTAAACTCTAGGTGAAATTAATCTTTAAGGCCAAAATAGCTAAATAAGAAGCATGGGTTGGTTTGACTATTTTTCCTATTTGGCTTTGAATTCCTGACAGTTCCCCAAAACCCTATTGTTCATTATCTATGTCTTCAATAGAAAAATTTATCAAGGGAGAGAGCGTCATTGAACATTGGCAGTCAGATCATTTTGCAATAGATATGTAATAATGTAGATATTGATGTAGGTACAAAAAGGTATAATTATACCAAAAGTTAAATCAAAAATTAATGCACACTAGAAACCCTTAAAAATTCTCTCTCTAGATTTATTAAATCAATAATCTGTATACATAGCTGTTACAACAGTCAGTGACACAATATAGGCTACAAACAATAAACAAAAATATTTACCACAATTCACAAGCCTAATCGGGCAGAAACACGACTTAAACAAACAAACCCCCCAACGTATCAGCTCCTCCTGGTAGCCTTTATCAAAGCTTGATAAAGGCTACCAGGAGGAGCCAAACCGTTGTAGCCTTGATAAAGGCTACCAGGAGGAGCCGAAACATTGGGGGGTTTGTTTGCTTGAGTCGTGTTTCTGCCCGATTAGGCTTGTGAATTGTGGTAAATATTTTTGTTTATTGTTTGTAGCCTATATTGTGTCACTGACTGTTGTAACAGCTATGTATACGGATTATTGATTTAATAAATCTAGATAGAGAATGTTTAAGGGTTTCTGGTGTGCATTCATTTTTGATTTAACTATTGGTTTCTTTGGTATCTGGGGGAGTACCAGTATTGGATAGCACCCTAAGGTTTGTTTACTTTCTATGTTTGTATTATTGAATGTTCTCTCCATGCTCTGTATATTATATGATAATTATACCAAAAAACTTACATCCTAAATGGGAAAAATCTCAATTGATGAACAACAGTAATATAGTGTTGAATCTGATGTTTGAGAGGATCACATACTTTATGAAAGTCCTAACATGCAATGACTCGATGAAACAGCTAAAAAAATAAGGGATGGAGGGGGCGCGTGATTTAAACAAGGAGAAATGAAATACCAGGATTAAGGTGCTGTAATAAAAAAGTTTAGAGATAGTAGCTGTCAGTCGGGTGGGTGATATGGAAAGGTGACAGTTGTGAGAGAAGTAAACACCCAGAAACATATGTGTGAACATATGCTTGATGTAGCAGAGAGCAGCTGACTGGAGAGTTCTGTAAAGTAAAGAGGAATGTGATCAATTAATAGCAACAAGTGGATGGTATTAATTTCAGTAAATGCTTCTATGGGGTTCCACTCTTAAACCCAAGCCCTTGTGAATAACTTGTCTCTAGCATTTAAAGGGACACACTTTGGACACCAATACAACTTGTAAATACCACTAAACACTCAAAATCATAAGGGGGGGGGAGAAACATTATTTAGTAGATATACCCCAATTAAGATATGTATTTTTTTTTTTAATGGATGAATTCATTGCAGGTAAATCTTAAAAGAATACTATAGTGATAGGAATTAAAAGGCCCCCTCCCCCCCTACCCACCATGCACTGTTAGGGTTAATAGACCGGCATATTCCAGCGCCAATGTCCCCGGCTGGGTCTGCGCTCCACGGTGGAGCCTCCACCCTTCTCTGACGGGGGTGGGGTAGGGGTGAGGAAGGGCTAATGCTCATGCACCACATGCGCTGCAAACACATTAGACCCTCCCTATAGGAAAGCATTGCTGCAATGCTTTCCTATTGGGATTTTACTGATGGTGGATGTCCTCATCATCCTAGCAAGCACCTCCTAGCAAGCAGGAAGAGTCTATGTCTGACTGTCTGATTGACAGCCACTAGAGATAGTATTAACTCAGGCAATGTAATTATTGCAGTTTCTCAGAAACTGCAATAATCAACATTGCAGGGTTAAGGGGGCAGGGACATTGTACCCAGACCACTTCAATGAGATGAAGTGGTCTGAGTGCCTATAGAGTCCTTTTAAAAGTGCTTGCAAACGCTTCACTTTTTATGGCAGTAGACTTTGCAAGCCCTCCCTTTTTTTTGCCCAAAAAAACCTTTCAATCTATTCACAGGTAAATAACCTATCAGGGGCTTGTTATTGAGAAGACTCTGAAACTATACCACCTTGCGCGTGCGACCGCTGATCTGAGGTTTGAGAACAAGGTATATGGGGAAAGTTTCTCATAGAAATAGACACTTTATAAAGTGTCTTTTCAATTCAATGGAATACTACTCATCCATAAAGCATTACAGCGAGTCTTTAAATGCATTTGATTGATTTTGAGCATATTAATAGGCTATATTGTTTGCCCTTTTTTGCATGTGTAGGGGGGGTGCGCACCCCACCAATTAATCTTGGTAGAGTTGTCACCTGGCTACCCATATGGCCCAATATAACAATAGCCAGTGATGATCAGGCGGCAAGCGAGCCCTGCAGTGTGCCAGCAGCCGGCATATGGCATCATCCTGCATTAGCATCACTAGAGGGCACACACGGGACCTAGTAGAGGACAGTGATCACGTTCCACAACCACTGGCCACCAGAGAAAGCATCCACTCCCGGCTTCCCAGAGCAAGGTAGGGAGACTGGATGGACCTCCTAATAAATAAATAAATAATGTGTCTGTAGAAATGTAGAAATGGAATAGCTAGCTATCCAAAATGTGAGGTGACAAAATGGCAAATAATGATAAATAACTAACAGCCTCTACTGGCCTAATAAGCCCCCATCCAAAGCCCAAAACAAACAATACCTAAAATAAGGGTTAATATACCCTTAGAATGTATAAATGTGATTGTGTGTGTATGTCGGTGATGTGTGTATGATTGTGTGTGTGATTGCGTATGTCTGTGGTTATGTGTGGGTTTGTCTGTGATTATGTGTGTTTCCCTGTGATTATGTGATAATGTTTTGTAAAGGTACAACACTTACAAATCAAAAATTTGTGCCACACAGACCAGGGAGAATACTAATCCCTCGTGAATTATTTGATTGTTTGTTTCTCTGTCATAATGTGTGTGATTGTGTGTTTGTCTGTGGTTGTGTGTGTGTCTGTGATTGTGTGTAAGTCTCTGATTGTATGTGTGTCTAACTCTGTGATTGTGTGTGATTATGTATGTATGTCTGTGGTTAAGTGTGTATGTCTGTGGTTACTGTGGTTAAGGATATGGGTCTGTATGTATGTGTCTTGTGATTATGTATGTGTGTTTTTCTGTGATTATGTGTTTGTCTATATGTGGTATGTGTGTTTATGAGTGTGTGTGTGTGTATAAAAATGTGTATGTGTTTCGTAGATAATTTCATATCATTAAATATGGCAAGCCCACATAAGGATAACAAATAAGGGAGTTATCTACCAAACAACTGAAACATCTAAATTAATATTTATATTGATCTTTTAGCTGTTTGGTAGATAACTCCCTAAATTGGAGCCATTATGTGGGATTCCATATCTAAGGATACCAAATTAGGACATTGTTTAGCAGATAGCTCCCTTATATGGTGTCCTTAAGAGATAGTATTAAACAGTTGAATGTTCAAAATTAAGAGGATTTACTAGCCAGCCCAGAATAAGAATTCTGGGTGGCTAATCTGAATTATTTGCAAATTTGTTGCCTGACACCAGCACACACAGCATGCTTGCGCCAGACAGCCTGTGGCAGCACGTTACCCAAATCCTTCATATTCCTCCCACCGGTGGATATTATTAGTGCCCCCCAGTTTTGAGTGTGGTACCTTATGTCCACTGCCCTTGTTGAACCCCTGGACTCTGATGGTAGAATATATTCAGATACAAGGGGCAGAAGTAAAGTAAAACCAAAAGAAAAAAAGCTTTAGAGTGCCACTGGGGTCTGAATTTCTATATTCTCCACCACAGTCAAACACGTTTTTTTATATTTAGTTTTTTCTTTCTAATAATCAGAAGATTTTGCATTTATGTCCACTTGTTATGTAATCCCTGAAACTGCTAAAACACTTTTTAAGTAAACAATTAATGGCATTACTTCTACTTATGTCTCTCACAGCCTCTCAGTTTTTCTAGGCAGAAGGAATCTGCTTAAAATACCTCAATCTTCATTTTTCCTTGTGAAACCATCTGTTAAGTATAATGCAAAAGGTTATCTCCAGCCTGCACCAAACCTGGCATAGTACATCATGCTCTGTGCACAGCTGCTTTATGTACCTACTCATGTTCTGTTTTTTCAGGACAACAAAACCACACTATATCCAAACACCCTGACTCAGACAGGCAGTTGTCTTCTGAAACCTATCCTCTTTCTCTTGACATGTTTATGTTTTCACCATTGCTTGGTAATGTCCATGGCTCTCATAAAATAAGGGGAAATTATTAGATATTTTTTTTAAACACAAGATTATAATGTCTACCCTGTGTGAGATTGCATCGTCCATCCTGTGCGGTTTAAGAGTTCACACAGTCTTTATATATTTTAAGTATGGTCCCTACATCTTCTACCTGGGTGATGAACACAGCTTGGACCTATCTGTTGCGTGCACAATGTTCTACAGTTGTTTGCTAGAATCACCTATCAGCATCTCATTAGGGGATATGTGGTTCTTTTACAAATAATTTGCCGCACATATCCTATCTATTATTTGGTCCTGTACATATTCTGCCTAAAATCCCACCTTCGGACCTGACTCTTTTATCTTGCACCTGTGGTTCCATCCCTGTTTCTCATCAATAAAAAGGAGGTAACTTTGCACCATTGCCCTCCCAATGTCACTCAGCATGTGACCTGCTACGTTTTCTGATTTTAATATTTCAAAATGAAAAGAAGTGATCTGCTATACTCAAGTGTTAACAGACTCCAGAACAAAAATGTATTTATCCAACATGTGCGAGTTTTTGTGTGTATTTGTTGTTTCTATGTGATCGGGTGGAGGAGTATAGCTCCACTTTATACTGCCCACTTCCATTTTTTCTCCTTCTTGATTACCCTATTGTAGTGTACACCCACAGAGTTATTCTTTAAACTCAGAATGTTTGCTAATTGAATCCAAATGGAAAAAGTAAGGCACACATAGCTTTAGAAAGAAATTGCAAGCCTGCCATTGCCATAGACATCATGTTTGCTTCAATATTGCAAAAAACACAGTATCAGTTTTTTTTCCCACTTGATAAAGCCTCTACATAGGTGGATTTTGTTACTGTGTTTTTAGCTGTATTATTCATAATAGATTGATTCACTACATTATTGGACATGTTATTTGTCTATTTTTTTCTTTTTCTTTTTACCGTTTTTTTTATTATTATTATTATTTTTTGTTCCTGACACATTTTAAGAAGTACACTCGCTTGAAATACAAACACCTGATCCTAGGTAGGGATACCAACGCTGACCGTATTGAGCAATTTTATTGCTCCAGGAAACATGAGTCATTTTAACTTTCTTACTCACTTTCAGTGCACTATATATTGTCCTTTCTCTT
The DNA here is from genome assembly GCA_933207985.1 of Pelobates cultripes. Lineage (NCBI taxonomy): Eukaryota > Metazoa > Chordata > Amphibia > Anura > Pelobatidae > Pelobates > Pelobates cultripes. The sequence goes on along the minus strand of OW240913.1, from coordinate 76,397,494 downwards.
TTATCTACATATATGGAGAATCTGAGGAGATGATATATATACCCTTAGGTGGAGATTATACCACCCTATACCTGAAAATCTGGAACTTAAAAAGCTCCCCACTTGTGAGTTTATTTATTACCTATTTAGCCCAATATCCACATTATTCTTGCATTACTGAAATACTGGATTCATTCTCTGTGTTACTTCATATGTTACCAAAGTCACCAAGTCAGCAACCAGATCAATTTGATGGGGTGTATATATCCTTAGTTTGGGATTGTACCACCTTATGTCTGAAAATCTGGAGCTTTAATTAAGAACTCTGCTTGTGAGTTCATTTCATATTTCTAATTAGCACATATTCACTCCATATTTGCATCGCCGCCCTATTGGATCTTATTTTTGTTGCTTCACATGTTAAACTAAGAGTCACTGAAGTCACCAACCATATTCATTAGTGGGTATCATACCGCTACATGCTTTTACTACAGGAGCTTGTATAAAAGCTCCATATCATGTGAGTGGGCTACCGGACATGACGGCGCAACAGAGTGATTTTCTGTTATTGTGTTTTCATACCATAACTAAATTGAAGTTTATGATATACCTGATTCTGCCTGTTAGTGGTATTTTACTCATTGTTTGAGTAAAATACCACTCAACTAATCTTGTGCAGCATTGCACTGTTTTGAATTGTTATTTAATAATTAGTTACTAATTTGTTCATTTAAATACTTTGCACCTGGTTACTCTGTTAATAAAAAAAATGTTAGGTTCCCAATAATGCTATATCACTGACACTCCATTTTCCTCTAAACATTGCTCCATTCAGTTCAAATGTATGTGTCCTGGTCAAAATCCACTGAAAACATAAGTAACACCAACTTGGCTGTCACCACTATTTTTAGTTCTCCAAGTTAACCTTAAAGGACCACTATAGTGCCAGGAAAACAAACTTGTTTTCCTGGCACTATAGTGCCCTGATGGTGCCCCCACCCTCAGGGACCCCTTCCCGCCCGGCTCTGGAAAGGGGAAAGGGGTTAAAACTTACCTTTTTCCAGCGCTGGGCGGGGAGCTCTCCTCCTCCTCTCCTCCTCCGTTCCTCCCCGTCGGCCGAATGCACACCCGTGGCAAGAGCTGCGCGCGCATTCAGCCGGTCACATAGGAAAGCATTCACAATGCTTTCCTATGGACGCTGGCATGCTCTCACTGTGAAAATCACAGTGAGAAGCACGCAAGCGCCTCTAGCGGCTGTCAATGAGACAGCCGCTAGAAGCTTTGGGGGAAGGCTTAAACCATTCATAAACATAGCAGTTTCTCTGAAACTGCTATGTTTATAAAAAAATGGATTAACCCTAGCTGGACCTGGCACCCAGACCACTTCATTAAGCTGAAGTGGTCTGGGTGCCTAGAGTGGTCCTTTAAAGGTTCTTAACTCAACTGTATACAATCATTCTCTCATACCTGCCACACGTTTCGATTCTGGTGGGACTGTCCTGAATGACAGGTTATGTTCCACTGTCCTGGATTAATTCCCTGAAGTCTTGCATATGGGTGCTGTCATATAGTATGGAAGATTTGAAACCTGAAAGGTGGATATTTAATAATTAATCATTGAAAATCCCAGAGCATATGAATCCCATGTACAGAGCAACACTCTTCATATACAATCCACCAGCATGAAGATGCTATGTGTGTTTAGGAAAATATATAATGGATTCTGCAAAATTACAAGTAAATTAGTTCTAACTACAATATGATTAAACGTAGATTAGATTAGATTCCTCGATTCCTGCACTCTGCCTTTTTTCTACAAGACTAGAAATTTGTCGAAAAGGGACAAAAAAAGGCAAAAAATAATGAATGGAATCAGTAAACACATTTTGTTTAGTGATTAATCAACTTCTACAACTTTGCACAACTTCCCAGATGACACTTAGATAAATCTCCCCTAATATCTTTATTTTTTATAACTTACAAAGATGCTATAAATTGAGACTATATAATATTTCACTATAGTGAATAATATCAGGGTTATTTACTGAAGAGAAGAATTCACAGAGAATTTCAAATTGAAGGCCAGAGCAGCCAAAGTGAAATCATACCTTGGCTATCTTGTCCTTAAAATTGAAATTCACTTTGAATTTACCTTGAATTCTCACTTTACCGAATAGCACAATTAAATATGAGATCTGACATCCAACAACTACATATTGATTTCTCTTTGCACTCGTTTCACCAGAATTATCTTTTTTTTTGCACAGAAAGCCTGAATAGTAAAACAAATACAGACAGATGTCTTGCAGACATTTCACTGTGGAGGGATTTATCTTAGAATCAGTTTATGTTTGTATTTGACAAGTAGCCAGCCCTGGTCTGTCTGATGCCAGATCTCACATGATACCTATTATGGTAAGAATTAAACACACGCTATACTTTTTAGTACAGTTTGTAATTAGGTAGATATGACAGTTGCTTTAAACTTTTGGGGAAAACCAAGCAGATGATTCTACTATTACAGTGCAAATCCACAGTTTAGCCTTAATACAGTCTGGTTAACGGCAGAGTGTTGTGTTCCAGTAAATTAGAACCTCTCACCCCTCTAGGCTTCACGTGCTCTTGCACAAGATTTTCATTTTGTTTTCCTCAGACCTGACGCCATCCTTCACACACATGCTTTGATTCAGAGATCCAAGTCTAAGCCCTTTTACAAATCCCCTTTTGGAATATTTTCCAGCAGGAATACTCAAGTTAAATACTTGAATAATTGCATGTAGGGTTAAATGCTGCAAGGTTAAAAGACCCACATGCATCACTTTTCAGCATGCTCAGTCAGGAGACCAGAAATGTTCATCATTATAATATGTAGCGGAAAATAAAAAATATCACAAACTGATGTTTAACCAAAATGGGTCTGTTGTAATCAAAACATCAAAATGGGAAGAATCTGTTTTGTGCATATTTACAGATATGCTGTTATGGGTTTGCTTTCATCAGAGCTGTAGTACTTAGCCCCTGGATCAGGAACAACATTTTGTGTGGTCAAACCCTGCCAATCATACCAATGATTTCCTTATATAACATCACCAGGCGTTGGGTGTCAGTAATACTCCATTTTGACTGTCATAACATTTGAAAACGGTTTGACATAAAATCGGGGTGCATCTCCTATAGCCACTCACAGGATTATTTAGTAAAGTGACCATGCCATGTTAAATCAAAGTGAATTTCAAATTTAAGGCCACTTTGTCTGTTTTGACCTGAAGTCTGAAATTCGCTTTTAATTTACCTCAAATTCTCTCTTTAGTGAATAACCCTGTTGGTGACATAACCACTAAACTAGCCTCAGTGGCTGACCGTTAATCATGAGTATTGCTTGATTGCAAAAAAAACAAGGGGCTTCAGCAAAGGGTACATTTTATGGCCTACCACAAAGATATTGATTTGAATGGACACTATGTACAGTGCCTCTGACAATGTAACCCTGCAATTATTGCAGTTATTGATTAACTGCAATAATTACCTTGCAGACTTTACTCCACCTCTAGTGTCTGTCTACCATGCTGGCTGACATCAGCGGAGGAGGAGAGAGACATGGGCGATTGAATCAGGTAAGTGAAAAAAGGGTTTTTAACCCTTTCAATGCTGTAGGAGGAGGGGCAACTCTATATTCCTAGCAATGTAGTTTCCCTTTAAGCCCTGTACCATGCCATATATTTATCACTAAAGCCCATTATATGAATTACATTCTTACAAATTGTTCAGCGAATTCAATACATTATGGGTCAGACAAGTCCTTTGTAGGAGTGAACCCTTAGGTTCATTTAAGTAGCCAAATATGGACCATTCAGCTCCTGGTTGACAATATTATATTCAATTTACATAGTATTAAATTAGAAGAATGTGTAGTGCAGGTTAGTGTTAATAAAACATGAAGAAAAGAACCTAAACCTCCACCGTAACAAAAAAAAACCCACTATCATTTCAATGTTCTGTAAAATTGTCAGAGTAAACATAAATAGTTTCCTATGCTGATGGAATGTATCAAATATGCCCCACGTGTTTATCTTTTTCCATGTCAAGCTTCTCACGTTGTAGAGGGAGGCCACTGAATTTGTGAGTTCAAGACCAAATAACAGAGGAAAAGCTTGTCCTAGGCCAGGTATAGGCAACCTCTGGCACTCCAGATGTTTTGGACTATATCTCCCATGATGCTTTACCAGCATTAAGGATGTAAGAGCATTGTGGGAGATGTAGTCCACAACATCTGGAGTGCCGAAGGATGCCTACCCCTGTCCTAGGCAATCAAACCCACACGAGGAGAAACAAACAAACAAGAAGACCATGGGGTAAGAGGGTGTTTTCCTAAAAGAATTTACAAACGCCTGAACTTTTTTTGCTTAAATATTTTCTTTCATGTTTGCTCTAGAAATGTATGTTGTTTCTAAATTCCAGTGTTTCCCCCCCAGCAGACATTTCAATCTTATTGACATAGTTTTGAATGTTAAATGACTTGTTAAAATGTCATAGTGTTTTATTAAGGAACCAGTGCCAGGGCTACATGCATGCCTGTAATTCTGTTAAATACGGAATATTAGCAAGGGCAAGCAAGGGCTGTCTTGTTCCTTCAGGACAAGAGCACTTTTTTATTTTTGCTAAATCTTTGTTCATGTTTTATTTCAATTTTACTAATTTAATGCACAAATATACACAATTTGTAATAGATACCTTTTTTAAAAAAAAAATTGCCTTTTTATACATCACATATAAATCACTCCTCATATGGCATTAAATAAATGGGAACAGTGTGTTACCCTGGGAACGGTGTGTTACCCTGGTAACACTGGCTCAAAAGGGGGTGACAGCACATAGCTTTGCTGAAGGAACTGTTAGGGTAGAGGCACATTTTTCACAAGTGGTATTGAGAATGTATGAAAAACATCTTACATGACATCCTGATAAACAGGCAGACTTGTCTCCAAGGACCTACTGGCTGTTTAGACAGGTGGAGGGGTAATATTCCCGTCACGAAATAATTACAGGTAAATTCAGCCTGACTACTATGCAGTTAGTGACTGAGGCATGGAAGAACCAGGAGCTTCCTAGTTCTCACATAGTTGGTGATATTTGTCAAGCTGAGTGAAACATGTCTGATGGACGATCTCTCAGCAAGAGATAAGGACCACTATAGTTACCTAGACCACTGCATCTCAATGTAGTTGACTGGGTGAAGTTATTCTTCCATTTTACATTGTAAACCAGTGCAGTTTTTTTAAATAATTGCAATGCTTATGTTACAAGGTTAAATACACCTCTACAGTGTTTGTTTTCCTGACAACCACAAGAGGTGTTTCCACTACAGTAACGTAAAGGGGGTAATCAATGACTTAACCTGTCAACCTGGAGTTTTTGATGAGCCATATTAAATTTAACCAATAAAAATTCTCCTTGAAGGTAATGGTAGCTGTTGAAGGTAATGGTAGCTGCATGCTAGTACCAGCAGGAAGATAAAATGATCTCCCTGCTTGGGCCTACGCCCAGGGACTAGGAGGTATCCCGGTGGACTGTGCAAGTCTGGTGCCGGCTGCAAAAAAGGTTCAATTAACAAAACAAAAATATCTGGCTGCAGAGTAGTTGTTGAGTATAGGAAGGTGTAAGGAGCACTTGCAGACTTCTTTTGTGCTTTGTATCATGCTGAAGGTCATTGGGTTGCAAGAGAACATACCCAGCAGCCAAGACTCTAGCTGCTAAAGTCTAGCACAACATGTGCAATATTTTTAAACAATAACCACACCCAATAATGGCCCATTAGAAATACCATAGAGCTGGTAGTAGGGAAGACCTTAATGGTGTCTCTGTGTTTCAATATGTGTCAGTAAGAGCGTATGTGTTTGTTTGAATGTTTGTCCATAAGAGTGTGTCTGTCATTGTGTGAGTGTAAATCAGAGAGTGTGTGGATAATTGTATATGTCAGTGAGAGTGTGTCTATCAATGTGTGTGTCAGTGTTGAATCATTGAATTTGTGTGTGTTTGTGTGTGCCAGTTAGTCTGTGTAAAGATGTCTGAGAATGTTATGTATATACATTATCTCACAAAAGTGAGTACACCCCTCACATTTTTGTAAATATTTTATTATATTTTTTCATTTGACAACACTGAAGAAATGAAACCCTGCTACAATGTAAAGTAGTAAGTGTACAGCCTGTATAACAGTGTAAATTTGCTGTCCCCTCAAAATAACTCAACACACATCCATTAATGTCTAAATCATTGGCAACAAAAGTGAGTACACCCCTAAGTGGAAATGTCCAAATGGGACCCAAAGTGTCAATATTTTGTGTGGCCACCATTTTTAGCAAGGCAGTGGTTGTCTTTTTGCCGTGCATGTGCATTAGGCCTTGTGATGCTTTTCTATGCAGAAGTACTGGATTATCTAAGATCACCATCACTGATATTTTCAAATATAAACGGAGGGGCCGAGAGGTGGCCATGATGAAGATTGAAGGATAAGTATATTTTTACTTTCCTCTTAAAGGGAGGCCCCTATCGAAAATGCAGAGAATAAACTCTAATGATGGAAACCTTTGTTTGTATTTCTGATGTTTTAATTTCCCTTTAATGTTTAAGGAAATAAAGAGGAGCGTTTGTAAAGGGTAGTGATTAATTCAACCAAAAAAAATACTGAACCAGATTAAGATTGCCCAGGGCCCTGGCGTGATGTCAGACTGGGATCTCCTAGAGCCCTAGGCTCTTTGCTGTGAGTGTATGTGGTGGCTGTGTTTTTGCGTGGGAGACTTAGTGTGTGTGTGTAGTGGATGAACTGTATGTATGGATGATGATGAGAGCCATATGGGGAGATACTGAGCTTTCCTGCATATACAAGCTATTTTTATACTCTTAGCAGAATTGCAAATACAGGATGCTATTGGTAAAGGCATACATCCACCTGCTCACAGTACATGACTAGTAATTGTCTCATATCCCCTTCTGCAGGGGATGTTTAGAGTGTCACTTGTCATACACATTTTTTAGTCCGTACTGTCACCGAGAGGCCAACATCCCACCACACCGATTTGTTACCACATTTCCCCACGGGCCAAATCATAGGTAGAGCCTCCCTTCGCCACTTGGCAATTAGCAGGATTCACCTGTCATGGGGCAGTTAAGTTCTTTGCCACCGGCACTAGCTAGCAAGCCAGTTCACCATTGGCTTTCAAAATAGTATTTCATTTACTAATCTCTATCGAGGATGTCGCAAGAATCAATCCAAGGAGACGACATGTCTCTCCAGGACACTCCTTCAAAACCCTGCACGCCCGTTAGACCAAGCTCACCCGCTAAATCTCTTATTCCAGCTTCCCCCACGTATCTGAGATCCAGGACCATCCCTAAACTGGCGGCCACAGCTAGGAAAGCGGAACTCTATAAGCTACTAGTGGTTCTGTCCAGCGATCCCAGACCCGGCACAAGCTCCAAGGAGTCCCATGCCAGCGGTTTGGGACAAGTTCAAGACACCTTGTCATCTATCTTGTCTACCCTTCAGTCGCTTAACGAGAGGAGGACCAATATAGAAACCATCAACCCTACGGTTATCAACGCATCTGACTGTTACGGCACCCCCAGGCATAAAAGGGGTTAAACCGCCGTTTAGTAGATCTTCCCTTTCCAGATATACAGGCAGCTTCTGTAGACACCAATCCACCGAACCGCAAATAAGGGAATGCTCCAAACTCCCGAACTGCATACAAGGGAATGCTCCAAACTCCCGAACTGCATACAAGGGAATGCTCCAAACTCACAAACTGCATACAAGGAAATGCTTCAAACTCCCGAGCTGCATACAAAGTAGCACTCCAAACTCACGAACTGGAACCTCACGAATAGCTGCTAGCAGACGAACAGGAAACGCACCCAAGCGGCTTACACTCCTGGCAATCAGTCTCTAACAGCATACAGTAAATCCCCCCAAAGACGAGACAGAGCTCTGTGTTGAGGGTCAAGCAGTGGTCAGACAGAGCTGTGGGTTTATTGTTCTTATATACACATTAGTACCACCCACAGGGTTTTGGAACACAACCAATAAACACTTACAATACACTCAGACAATGCAACACAAAATTCTCCCTTCTGCCTGTGATACAATTACCTTACACAATGGGTAATATAATTATCACAAGCAGAGAAATACAATTTTTCCACATTATTCATAACTTGAAAAGTATGCATCACATTCACTTACATTTTCTAAAACAGCATACTCCAAATACAAACATATGTCAAAATCATCCGAATTGGTCCTGTGGTTCAAAAGATAGATCGTAGTCCTTTGTGACCAAAGGAACCATGGCTTTTCTGCCCAAAACCAGTTCCACAGAGTCTTCTATCCTGGAGATAATTGGGAAGTAATCCAATTATCTCCAAGGACAGAGGCAAAACTCCATTGAACACATGGCAGCAAAAGACAATAAAACACATAAAAACATATAACTGTACAGCCATTGCACAAAACAGGTACATTCAACATATCCCCAGATAGCTCAGATCTGAGCGCACATTATTACTGAATGGCGCTCAGAGCACACACATACAGTTCAATTGCCATGGAGCCAAAGTCTTTCCCATAATTTTTCATAATACGAATGGGCTCCATGGCATAGCTATCTGGGGTATCACCGCTCAAACAGGGCCAGCACCGAATGACCCGGCTTTCGTGTCTCCGCAGGGGAAAATCAAGCGTTTCCACATGGGGCCATAGTCTAAAGGCAGCAGGCGGGCAACCAGGCTCCTCCAATGCACAGTGGCGAAATTGGTCTCATCACACTGACGTTCCAGCCCCAGCACCTGTACCCTCAAACACACAGGGTAGTGCCATTACTATTACTTCCTCCACTTCACACGTCATCGCCCCTGCACATTCGGTTCCAGCTTTCATTAAGAAAGATTCTAGATGGAAAGGATGTCAGCCTCGTCTCTCTCCTTACTGCTTCGCAGGACATTTTAGAAATAGTACTTTTATTTATGGAGATATTTCGGTGATTCTCAAAACAAGGGACCAACGTCTCAATAAAAAACTCTCCTTCCCCAAATTCTTTCTTGGCTTTGGACTACACAGAGATGTCATCTGCTCTATATACCCTCAGAGGTATTACACAAGGTGGTGGACCTAGGGCACAAGTATTGGGGTATCGAGTTGTACAATTACTACAAGTTGGTATCATCTAAAGCAGCAGCAGTTCTGGCCCAGTCCACAGAGGACACAGAGCTGTTCTGCAGGCATTTCGCCGGCTTTGTTCTTCTACCTCACACTGCTCCAACTTGTGTCCCTGTGAAGCAGACACGGATATTACAAATGCATTCAAATTACTACCTATCCATCCGTCACTCTGGCATATCCATGGCGTCAAAGGGAGGGATAATTATTACTTCGCCACCAGACTCTCTTTCGACTCTAGGAGCAGCCCGAAACTGTTCGACATCTTTGCAGAGACTTTATGCTGGCTGCTCCTGAATACGGTTAAATGCCCCACAGTCATACACTATTTGGACGATTTCTTATTGGTTGAGGCAGGTTCCCTCACACTACGTAGCATCCTTAGCACCACAGCGCTGTTTTCAACACTAGGTGTTCCATTGTCCCCTGACAAAACGATAGGCCCCACAACAAATTGGTATTCCTGGGTATCTCACTAGACTCTGTGTATGCAGGCACACCTCATCCATGTGAAATTGCTGCGCATTAGACAAGAACTAGACCAGTTCCTACAAAAAGGTTCTGGTACATGGAGGGATCTCCAGTCTTTACTGGGATTCCTCAATTTCGCGATGCGTATCATTCCACAAGGAAGATCCTTTATATCCAGGTGACTCTGCCTCCTGCCTGGCTTGCCTGACTATGGCACCATAGTCATAATCCCCTAGGCATAGCTGATTTATGCATGTGGAGACACTTCCTGGCAGAGCGGAACAGCATCTCCATGTTAATTCCCCCACTGACCGACCATCTACCTGTAATTTTGACTAATGCAGAACCCCACATGGGGTTTGCTGCAATTTTTTGGTACCTACTGGTTTAGGGAATGCCTCTAGAAACACTTACCTCACTGGCCTTCAGGGAAACTTCAGCACTTTTTGAGATGTGCCCCATTGAAACAGATGCCCATACGTAGGGTGACCTGTGGGCCGGTAAGGTAGTCAAGTGTTTCTCAGATAATTTGGCGGCTTGTGAGATCATCAATAAAGGCCGCTCTTCCTCCTTGATCATAATGTGATTGGTATGTAAATCGATGTGGCTGGCCACCAAACTAGAATTTTTCTTGGTGTGCGAACACATTACGGGCATTCATAACATGGCAGCTGACGCTTTGTCCCAGTCTAATTTTCAGGCATTCTACAAGGTTGAATCCCTTCACCAACGAGCTCCCATCCAGAATACCGATATTTCCTTAACTAATCATGGACTAACGGGATTATTGACCCATGCACGGTCACTCTCACACAAAACTCTGTCAGACAGCACACTATAGGATGTTGATTGTTTTCCGCAAATTTGGTGGGGAGTTTCACGTTTTGAATAATTACTCTATCAAGACCATGTCCATATCATTAAAAGAATGGGCAGATGGAAATCCTCTGTCTACAGCACATATATCCCACAGCCTAAGAAAGAACTCAGGAAAGCTTTTAAATGTTTAGCGTTATGAGTATGCAATAAAGTGTGTTTTCCTGCAATATCTTTTTGCCCTCTTTATTACAGACCTACTCGAACGTTGGTTTCGGCACAACACTACCAACTTTCCCCCTTTCCTCTATTTCCATATACGATTTAAGTTCTGAGCACAAGTAGAAGGCCAAAGGTATGAATTTGTAAGAGGAGTTTTTCCTTTATAAACTCTACCCCCCTGCTTACCTATGCCGTTTCCTGTTTGAGTGACCCCACCCACCACTCCCTCTAATATCTTACTATTATTATTACATTACCTCTGGTGTGCCCTCTTTATTACAGGTTTGCTCGTACATTGGTTTTGGCACACCACTACCAACCTTCCCCCTTTCCTCTATATCCATATTCGATTTAAGTTCTGACCACAAATATATATACATATATTTATATAAACACAAACAAAGAATGTCCCTGCACTCAAGCTGAATTAGTAAATTGCCAGGTGCCAGCCAGGGCTCAACTGTATCCAAAAAAGCAACAAATATAGCTGCACTCACGGTCTGTAGTTAAGTTCTTCAATTCTTTATTGGTTCACATTAAAATTAGGATCAACATTTCAGTCCCCCTCGTGCACTTTCTTCAGGATCAAAACATCCTGATGGAAAGTCCACGAGGGCGACTGAAACGTCGATCCTAATTTTAATGTGAACCAATAAAGAATTGAAGAATTTAACTACAGACCGTGAGTGCAGCTATATTTGTTGCTTTTTTATATATATATATTTATATATATATATATATATATATATATATATATATATATATAGATATATACTGAACAAAATTATAAACGCAACAATTTTGTTTTTGCCCCCATTTTTCGTGAGGTGAACACAAAGATCTAAGACTTTTTCTATGTACACAAAAGGCCTCTTTCTCTCAAATATTGTTCACAAATCTGTCTAAATCTTAGTGAGCACTTCTCCTTTGCAGAGATAATCCATCCACCTCACAGGTGTGGCATAGCAAGATGCTGATTAGACAGCATGATTATTGCACAGGTGTGCCTTAGGCTGTCCACAATAAAATGTGCAGTTTTACTGTATTGGGTTGTTGATTGTGGCCTGTGGAATGTTGGTACACTCCTCTTCAATGGCTGTGCAAAGTTGCTGGATATTGGCAGGATCTGGAACACGCTGTCGTATATGCCGATCCAGAGCATCCCAAACATGCTCAATGGGTGACATATCCGGTGAGTATGCTGGCCATGCAAGAACTGGGATGTTTTCAGCTTCCATGAATTGTGTACAGATCCTTGCAACGTCCCTGCTGGCCTTTTTGCAGTAAACACTGTCTTTTTAGAGAAAAGGCAGTAATTGCATTACAATAAAAATACAACAAATATAGGGATTAGTGCATGATATTGTAATTGGTGCTATTATCACCTATGTGTTTGCATTACAGCCTAGGAACAACTCCAGTGGCCACACCTCAAATGGATATTAGAAGTGCTTCCTGGGGCAGTGCTGCAGCACTGACATGCAGTGTCCCCCCCCCCCATGCATGGAGAGACTGAACTTTCCTCAAAGAGATGCATTGATTCAGTGCATTTCTATGAGGAGAAGCTGATTGGCCATAGCGGTGTTTGGCTCCACCCCAGCCCACCTCCTTGGCTGAGATAAACAGAATTGACAATATCAGACAATCCAATGCTTTTCTATGGATATGCACTGTGATTGACTGAGATCATCACTTCTGATTATGTGAACCAAGGAGATGGATCAGGGGCAGAGCCAGTACCAGCAGACTGGAATAAAGGTAAGACTTTACTATATATAGGGGGAAAGGGGTGGCCAAGGGGACTAGATAGTGTTTTTCAGCACTATAGGGTCAGGAATACATGTTTTTGTTCCTGACACTATAGTGATCCTTTAAAAATAGCTCTTTCTTTAACCTGTCAGTAAATTCTTTTGCATAGACTTTATGAAAAATAGACTGACTAGGGACAGCAGAAGAGACCTCCCACGGACAGTCCTTCTGCTCTCCACACATATCAAACCCTGCTAGCCCTGGGTAGGAAGTATAGGAATGGAGTGACATCACTTCAAAGGCAATGAAGTCTGTGTGTTGGTGTCACAGATGTTTGCACTATGACTACCTCCCTCCTATATTCAAACAAATTGTTGTGACACAGAAAAAAAATATGCATTGTCAAACATTATGGTTAGGGTGCAATAGAAGCAACAGGTGAAAAAATACCTGACATATTTAGTAAATTGTGCCAAATATTTGCTGAAAAATAGATAACTTTTGATTAACCTCCACTATAGTGTCCCTGCATTTTATTTTCAAATGTTGGCAACTCTGCGTCTGGTCACAGATTTTTGGGTCTATCCTGTTCAGACAGTTTTCCAAAATGTCTGTAGAAGGCACGAGACGTGTAAAATAATTCTCAGGTCTAATAAGCCCACAATGGAACTTTCTTGCCTTAACACAAAATGCTACAGATGCAACAAAGCCCAAGGAACACCATCTCATTGTGATGTGTGGTAGTAGTGGTGGTGGTGGCAGAGGCATAACTAGAAACCATGGGGCTCCGGTGCAAATATTGCCCTGCCTCCTTTCCCCCCATGCATCTACCCCCAGCCAACCCCCCATAGGTTTTTCCTACCCCTTCCATACGTCCCCCTGCCACGCCTCATACCCCTCTCCTTCCCCTCCCATGCGTTCCCACCCACACATGCAGACAAACAGATACACATGCAGTCACACACATAGACACACACATATACAGAGACACACACATACAGGCACACATATACAAACAAATACATACATACAGACACCTATATACAACACACATACATACAGACACATACACACAAACACATCCACACACAGAGACACACATATACAGACATACATACACACATACATACAAACACACACACATACATACAGACAAACATACAGACACACAGACAGACACACAAAAATACATACATACAGACACACACACACATACATACAGACACAGACATACACACACACACACACACATACATACATACATACATATAGAGAAACATTCATACAGACACACAAACATACACACATACATACAGACACACACACACACACAAACATACAGACACACATACACAAACACATACATACAAACACATATACAAAATATTTAAGTCACCCTCCTGTTTCCTACCTTTTAGATGCAGGAAGGTGACTTCCCTGGGTCCAGTGATGGCTCAGGCTGATGGGAGTCAGTTCCCATTCTGACTCCCTCCTCTCCTTCCTCCAGCATGAGCTCTGTGTAAGCTGGGTGGAGTGACCATGGCAGTCACTTTCTCCCAGCTGCGATGTCATCTCAGGGGGCCCAGTCACGCTGTTAAATTAATTTCTATCGGGTGGCCCTAACAGCAGGCCACCTGATGGGCCCCTTCAATGCAGCCCTAGCGGTTCTACTGTGTGGGCGGGCACTGCGGTCGCAGGAGTATGCAGGGCGGCCAGGCCTCCTGTAGTGACGGGCCCGGTCGCAGCTGCGAGCCCTGCGACCGCTGTAGTTCCGCCACTGGGTGGTGGTATAGTAATATTTCTGGGAGATTAGGAAACTGGTCAGGACTGATGGAAAAACAGATGGAGCCAAATACAATTCTATGTAAGAATGTGTTTCAATCTGCAAGACACCTGAAAATAGAACAAAGGTTTACCTTCCTGCAGGATAATGACCGTAAACACACAGTCAAATCTGAACTGGAGTGCTTTAAAACCAAGAACCCGAATATCTTTAAAAGGCCCAAAGTACAGACTTGAATCTTATTTGGGATCTGTGGTAAGTGAAAATTACTGTTCACTAACAGGCCCCATCAAACCTGTTACAGCTTGAGTAATTTTGTTAAGAATGGTCAAAACTCGCAGGATCCAGATGTGTAGACTCACAGCTGTAATTGCTGCCAAAAGTTGTACCACATACTGGTACAACTTTTCTGGGGAATCTGGGGTTTGACTACTTATGCAACTAGTAAATCAAGACTGCTTTTTTATGTTTGTGTCAAGTTAAAAAAAAATAAAGTTTGCACCTTTGAAGTGTTATGTAAACTAATGGCAAAAATCATAATAAAATGAACTTGAATTTGAGGTTATAACACCACAAAATGGTAAAACATTCCAGATTTGTATAATTTGTACGCCTTAATGCAGGGAGAAATTATCCTCCCTGTTTTTGGTCTAGGTCTCTATGGGCAGTTTGCATTTGATTGTATTATTTTGAAAAAAAAATACACAGGGCTGCTTGCATGCCAGGACCAATCTCTCCCACAAAATCTAGTGGGGTATGAGAGAGGTGAAATCTATCCAGTTGTGATGGTGTAGCTTCATAGATTACCGTATTTATCGGCGTATAACACACACTTTTTCTCCCTGAAAATAGGGGAGAAATTGTGGGTGCGTGTTATACGCCGGCCCTTTAAATTCTGCAGCCGCCTGAGCACTCTGTCAAGAGCGCTCCGGCGGCTGCAGTTGGTACTCACCTCCCCTGTAGCGTGGCCGAGCCGCTCTGCTGTCCACGGTGGCCGGCCGGACTGATAGGAAGGTGCACGCTCAGTGTGCACCTTCCTGTCAGTCCGACCGGGTACAGGAAACAGAAACTCCTGTTCCACGCGGAACAGGAGTTTCTGTTTCCTGTACCCGGTCGGACT
>OW240913.1:76262199-76382040 GCA_933207985.1 Pelobates cultripes | reverse complement strand
GGGGGAGTAAGAAAGGGGTAAGAGGGGGAGGGGGAAGTAAGAAGAAGGGGAGGGGGGAGTAAGAAAGGGGGGTAAGAAGAGGGTAAGAGGGGGAGGGGGAAGTAAGAAAGGGGGGTAAGAAGAGAGGGAGGGGAGTAAGAAGGGGGTAAGAGGGGGAGGGGGGAGTAAGAAAGGGGGGTAAGAAGTTCTTTATTTGAAATTTAAAGGACCACTCTAGGCACCCAGACCACTTCAGCTTAATGAAGTGGTCTGGGTGCCAGGTCCCTCTAGGATTAACCCTTTTTTTTTATAAACATAGCAGTTTCAGAGAAACTGCTATGTTTATACTGAGGGTTAATCCAGCCTCCAGAGCCTCTAGTGGCTGTCTCATTGACAGCCGCTAGAGGCGCTTGCGTGCTTCTCACTGTGAAAATCACAGTGAGAGCACGCAAGCGTCCATAGAAAAGCATTGTAAATGCTTTCCTATGCGACCGGCTGAATGCGCGCGCGGCTCCTGCCGCGCGTGTGCATTCAGCCGATGACGTCGCGAGCAAGGAGGAGAGGAGGAGTACAGCTCCCCGCCTGGCGCTGGAGAAAGGTAAGTGTTTAACCCCTTCCTCTCTCCAGAGCCCGGCGGGAGGGGGTCCCTGAGGGTGTATAACACGCACCTCATTTTAAGAAGGAAATTTCAGGGAAAAAAAACTTAAAGGACCACTATAGTGCCAGGAAAACATACTCGTTTTCCTGGCACTATAGTGGTCCTTTAAGTTTTTTTTCCCTGAAATTTCCTTCTTAAAATGAGGTGCGTGTTATACGCCGGTGCGTGTTATACGCCGATAAATACGGTATATGTTGCACAAATTAAGAAACAGAGGCCTACGCCTATAGGTGCAGAGTAATGTGCATTTTTACCTTTCTTTTTTAAGTTAGTTTTCACTCTGTAAAGTTTAGATTGCATTTTTGTGAGCGCACACCCTAATATAATGCCTATGGGCAAGTCACTGTAAGAGGAACTGGTAAGGCAAGTGAAAAAAAAATACAGCGGCACATATCACTCCATAAACCATTGTTTGAGAGAGCAGTATAGTAACTGTACACTGAATAACTTTTCATGATTAACATAATTGTACATAAAATACTCAGTACAGGTAATGTGTGTCCTGTTAAGGGTTAATAAGTGTGTAGGGGTTCATAAGATTATCCCTACAATGGGGGGGGGAGTATTTGATCCCCTGCTGATTTTGAACGTTTGCCCACTGACAAAGAAATGATCAGTCTATAATTTTAATGTTAGTTGTATTTTAACAGCGAGACAGAATAACAAAACACAAATCCAGAAAAGGTCAGAGGTCAGACTTTCTTGTGGTTGGCCACCAGGTTTGCACACATCTCAGGAGATATTTTTCCACTCCTCTTTGCAGATCCTCTCCAAGTCATTAAGGTTTCAAATCTGACTTTTGGCAACTCGAACCTTCAGCTCCCTTCACAGATTTTCTATGGGATTAAGATCTGGAGACTGGCTAGGTCACTCCAGGACCTTAATGTGCTTCTTCTTGAGCCACTCCTTTGTTGCCTTGGCTGTGTGCTTTGGGTCATTGTCATGCTGGAATACCCATCCATGACCCATTTTCAATGCCCTGGCTGAGGGAAGGAGATTTTCAACCAAGATTTGACTGTACATGACCCCGTCCATCGACCCTTTGATGTGGTGCAGTTGTCCTGTTCCCTTAGCAGAAAAATACCCCCAAAGCATAATGTTTGACGGTGGGGATGGTGTTCTTGGGGTCATAGGCAGCATTAGTCCTCCTCCAAACATGGCAAGTTGAGTTGATGCCAAATAGCTTGATTTTGGTCTCATCTAACCACAACACTTTTAATTTTCCTCTGAATCATTCAGATGTTCACTGGCAAACTTCAGACGGGCCTGTGCAGGTGCGGTTTGAGCAGGGGGACATTGTGGGCGCTGCAGGATTTCAGTCCTTCACGGCATAGTGTGTTACCAATTGTTTTCTTGGTGACTATGGTCCCAGCTGCCTTGAGATCATTAACAAGATCCTCCCGTGTAGTTCTGGGCTGATTCCTCACCGTTCATTGAACGAGATGAGATCTTGCATAGAGCACCAGACCGAGGGAGACTGACAGTTATTTTGTATTTCTTCCATTTGCGAATAATCGCACCAACTGTTGTCACCTTCTCACCAAGCTGCTTGGCGATGGTCTTGTAGCCCATTCCAGCCTTGTGTAGGTCTACAATCTTGTCCCTTACATCCTTGGACAGCTCTTTGTTCTTGGCCATGGTGGAGAGTTTGGAATCTGATTGATTGATTGCTTCCGTAACAAGCTGAGATTACTAGCACTCCCTTTAAGAGAGTGCTCCAAATCTCAGCTCATTACCTGTACAAAAGACACCTGGGAGTCAGAAATCTTGCTGATTGATAGGGGATCAAATGCTTATTTCACTCATTGACATGCATATCAATTTTTTAATTATGATTTTTTTATATTCTTTATTTTCATTTTGTCATAGTTTAACAATGCAATACAGGACAGACATAAAAGAAAATGTGTGAACTGACATTAGGTTGTTGCAGCACCTGGTACATATAAGGAGCAAAGAGAGGTAATGAACAGTTTTCTCCCACTCTGGATATATTTTATAAATATAGTTTTTATCTTCATTGTACAACTCAGTTATGAGAATAATTTGTCTGCCATAATTTGCAGAAGTAAAGTATAATTAAAGTATAATTAGTAAAGCTTATCCTTGCCTTCCAGATGCATTTTCATGGTGGCGGGTGTGTGCAGCTCCTTCCATTTCCTGTATGGAAGCCGTGTCTTCGATAGACAATGAAATTAAATGAAAGGGTCAGGAAAAAATAAAGAGTAGAAGAAGAGAGAGAGAGTTAAGCAGTCCTGTGGTGGGTATGCCTTATATTTTGTTTCATTAGTGGCGACAAGGTGGGGGAAAGAGAGAAGGGGGGGAGCAACGCCCCTTCTTGGGACAGACAGACCCTCATGTGGGAAAGCATTTGGGAGGTCCATATGGCAGTGAGCCAGGGGCCACTGAGAGGGTCCTTTATGGAGGAGGTGAAGTCCGCTATGCCCACCCCACCACCCTGCTCAGTCGCCTATGTCTGTATTCAGCCAAGGTTCCCATATCCTTTTGGATTTGGTGAGGGATCCCCAGGTTATTGCAGTCAGTTATGTATTACTACGGAAATATGGGGGGCGTCTGCTTTAAGCCATGTTTGTGCTAGAACTCTTTGCGCTGCTAGGGTTAATTTATGTAAGAGTTTTTGCTCCAAACTACCCCATTCATCTTGTGATCTAGAGAGCAAGAAGACCCATGGTTCTATAGTGATTCTGTGCTGAAAGATCTACGTCAAGAGGTTAACCACCTCTTGCCAAAAAGCCTTCACTACCGGGCAGTCCCACCACATGTGGAGATATGTCCCCTTGGTGCCACAGTTCCTCCAGCAGAGGTTGTTGGGAGTTTTTTGCATGCGGTAGAGCTGTACTGGCGTTGTGTACCACCGGAACATGGTCTTGTAAGCCTGCTCTTGGACCGTCATACAAAATGAGGCTGTGTTGTTAACTTCCCAAATTTCCTGCCTGTCCAACCCTCCTAATTTTTCTCCTAAGTTCGACTCCCAGTGGTTGATATATGTTAGTTTGCCCCATTCTGTCGTGTTGGAGGCTATGTGAGTATATATGGATGAGATCATGCCCCTGTGTACTGATTCCTTCAAGCACATGTTTTCAAGTAAAGTAATTTTTCTTTAACGTGGTGTTGGCTGATAAAATCTTTAAGTTGCAGGTACCTAAAAAAAAATCACCCGGTTTGAGAGTCGCCCTCTCTTTAATTTCATCAAAAGTGAGTATTTGGTCCCTGGTAGTCATATGGCATAGCCTTTGAAGTTCTGCATATTCCAAGTTTTCAAAATTTCGGGCTCTCATCCAAGGGGGGAATGCTCTGTTTCTGAACATAAGTGTCATTGGAGAGGGGAGTTTCACTAGGCCATACTTCACTGCGTATTTGTCCCAGATCAGATGGAGTTAAGTATTGACGGGCAGTCCGATCTTAGAAACGTCCTGTCTTCCTTGGGTAATCATATGTAGTATTGGGGGATGTCCGAGCCTGTTATAAGAAATTGCAGATCCACCCACCTCCTCTTATCAGGGGGAGAGTGCCACAGTGCAACCTGCGTCAGTTGGGTCACCAAGTAGTAATAAAAAAGGTTGGGCAATCCCAAACCCCGTGTACCCTTTGAGTGATACAGGATGTTTCAGGAGACCCTGTGGCACTTATTACTCCAGATAAAGGTTCCTATTGCCTGTTGAAGCGGTGCCAGATCTGTTTTGGTGATAGGGATAGGGATTAGCAAGGCCTGAAACATAAATAGAATTCTAGGGATGTTCATTTTGACTGAGTGGACTCTGCCGACCCACGATATAGGCTTGTCTACCAATTTAGTTAGATCGCTGATCAGTTCTTTAAAAAGAGGGACATAGTTCTGCGCATATAATTGGTCGGGGTAGGCTGTCATTCGGACTAAATATTTAATAGCTGTGCGGTTAAGTTGTATGCGGTGCATCGTGGTGATGAAGGTAGTGTCTGTGTCCGTCACTAGACTTCCCTAGGTTAACCTTATAGCCTGATAATCTGCCATATTCATCCAGGGCTTGTGTCAGGGCCTGCATTGATTCCTCCAGGCAAATTAGCATGAGGAGGATGTCGTCTGCATAACCCGCCACTTTAAACTGTTCTTCCCCCACTGTCACACCGTGAATATTAGGATGGTTCCTGATCTAATTTAAAATTGGTTCAAGGGCCAGAACAAAAAAAGAGCGGGGAGAGCGGGCAGCCCTGTCTGGTCCCATTTCCGAGAACAAAGGGTCTGTATGTTGCTCCAGTGATCCTAATTTGGGCCTTGACTTCTGTATACATTGCTTTGATCACTTTAATGTACGGGTCTGGGAAGCCTAGGTGAGTCAGTAATGTGAATAGGCATGGCCATCTGACCCTGTCAAATGCTTTTTCAGCATCTAGTGACAGGATCAGAGATGGCTCCCCAATCTTTGTCTGTCTCCAGATAATGTCAATGTTGCGTCTCGTGTTCTCTAATAGTTGTCTAGGGACGAATCCCACTTGGTACGCATGGACTAGTCGCTGTAATTGGGGGTTCAGTCTTGTTGCCAATATCTTAGCTAAGATTGTGGCGCTATACCCTCCTGAAGATGGATTTCTACCGTCTGTGGTCGCCCCTTCTGAGTTGTGAGAGCTCCAGAGTGATTATAGCTGCCAGTGATTATAGGTATTACTGCAGGGGTAACCGCAGTATCACCCAAACCCGAACCGAGGCTTAGTGAAGGGTGAAGAAGAACTGTTTATTCCCAGCCATATGGCTCACATTTATACAGAATCTGGTACAGTAGACACTCCCCAAAACACTCCTACAAACACACCCACAATATGCTCAAGAAATACAGTGTCACCATGACTCAGCAAAACAATGCAAAATATGAAAACACATAAAAATACAGATTTCCCACATAGGAAGTTGTGACAAAATCCCCTATTGAACAAACTATGTGAACCAGCCCATTCGGCTATTTAGATGCGTATAGAGTGATTTCGTGGAAATAGTGAGAAAAACGAATGAACTGCCGAACCACCCGACCTCCTACTGAGGTCGTGTGGCGCCTATTAACCACCCAGACTTTGCGGTTAACCGCAGACTAATTGGGGAATAGCTTGGTGGTCCGCGTTCATCTACCGAACACGTGGCAATCGCCATTTTGGATTGTCGGACGCCCAGCAGTAAATGGCGGCGATGCCCTGGAACTAATTTCGAATACTTATTTTGTCGAACACCGCTGCCACCTCTCCAGGTCCTCGTTCATACGAAAACACACGAATGCCGGAGACCCTACACCATTCGTGCGTTGGATGTATGCGAAAGGGACCGACCCCAGATAGCTACAGTATGGAACTTGTTGGCGGTTACAAACACGCGAACGGCCGGTGAAAGTCAAACTTCAGTCGACGTTTTTGAGAACTGTGTTTGTGGGATCTGAGCGCTATTCGCCTAGAATATGCACTCAGATCCAAGCTATCTGGGGTTATGTGGGACTTACAGTTTATGTCATGTAAAATGAAAGTTATAGATTTTTATACTGTTTGATGAATAATAAGAAAAGCCATGTTTCTTTCTATCTGGAGATAATTAAGGCTCTCTTTGCTACCTTAAGTTAATTATCTCCAGGATGGAAAAGAGGGAGTGATTTATGTAAAGGGGAGTGCTTATGTTATAGCCACTGTGATTGGCTACTGTGATACTTTTGTCCCAGTCTTCCATCTGGTCCCCTAGGGGAGTGTCCACCAGGTGGGAGACCTGCATAAATACCGGGCAGGTAGCCCACAGTAAAACAGATCGTTTTACCCCTTCATGAAGTCTCGACTCATGTTTGGGGGATTGGGAGTTATAATCACTTCGTTTCAGCTGGATTTCGGGAGAAGCTGCAAGGATCATCGCTGCACAAATAGAAGGATCCTTTACACTGGTGGCAAGCGGCGGGATTTTCTCCCAAACGGATATACCGAATTGAAACAAGTGGTGAATGGTCGCATAGATACGAATGCTTGAAACGAACAACATTGAAGGAACTGCTGGAAGCTCGAGGCATAGTGGCAAGCAATAAACCGAAAGCCACGTTAATAACCGAACTACTGGAGAGCGATCAAACCGGCGAACAACAAATGGCGAATGCAGAGGAAACAGAGTTCCAAAGGGATGTGAGATGGAGACTCAGCCTGGTAGGACCTAACCCTGCACCGGAGATCATGGTACAGATTTTGGCACAAGCTACCCAGACTGCCAGAGAAGCTCGAGAAGCCAGAGACAGATCACCTCCTGTGGATATATTGTCGCTATCTGGAACTACAATGGGGCGTCAGCGGAAAATCAACTACACTGCATTTAAAAGCTTCGTGGAAGGTGAGATGGATATTGATAATTACTTGCAAGATTTTGAAAGACAATGTGTGTTAGAGGATTTAGAAAGAGCTAACTGGGCTGCAGTACTAAGCAGCAAATTATCCGGCAGAGCAGCAGAAGCATTGAGAGCTGTGCCAGATGGGGATATACAAAACTATGGGAAAATAAAAGAGATTTTGTTGGCTCCGTATGCTGTAATGCCTGAAGCCCACAGAAGGAAATTCCAGGCCCTCAGGAGACAAGGCAAGGATTCAACGAGTGGGCATTTCGGATGCAACGCGCTGCCAGTAATTGGATGTAGGGGAATCAGGCAACTACCTTGGAGGATGCTGTACAATTAATACTACTGGAGCAGTTTTTTGATTACACACCAGCGGAGGTTAGAGACTGGGTCAGAGATGGAAAGCCACAGACGGTAGAGGAGGCAGCGAGGTTGGCAGATGAATTCCATGAGAGCAGAAGGCTGGATGGGAATCGAAGGTTCTCTGGACTGTGACCCTCATCGGGTCCTCCACCTACGCTACAGAGGGTAACCGCACCGGTGGGCAATACCACAACTCCGGGGTATCAAAAGACCGCTCCAATGTGTTATGGGTGCAAGCAAGTGGGGCACATCAAACCTAATTGCCCACAACGTACTACAGACCGCTGGGGGCGGACACCAGTACCACCAACCAAAGCAGCCACACACTGTGTGCAAGAGGATTACAACTCTCTGACTCAAGAGGCACCCAGTAACAACAGTGAAAATTGGGCCACCTTACATGAAGTGAACCCTGTGCAAGCGGCTGGGGATAACAGGGCGCACCACCGCCAGTCAGTAAAGCTAAATGGACAAGAGGCTAGGGGACTAAGAGACAGCGGGGCTACCATTACCTTGGTCCAGCCACATCGGGTCACCATGGCCCAGCACACAGGACGCACCATTGCTGTAAGGGTGGCCGGAGGGGCAATTCATAAACTGCCAACAGCCCGGGTACACATTGATTGGGGTACGGGGGCCAAGGCTGTGGAAGTGGGCATCATGCCAGATTTGCCAGCGGAAGTGTTGCTGGTGAATGATTTAGGATGCTTGACGTCCCAATTGGCAGCCTGCAGTCCAGAAGGAACACTACCTGTTACCACCCGTCAGCAATCCAGAGCTATGGAGGCCTCCCCCTCAACCCATGACCAGGTAAGCAATAACCCCCTGACGATTCACCCTGACCATACTTCTTACTGGGGTATCCCTCAAGACTTTGTGCATGCTCAGCGGGAAGATCCCACCTTAAAGGGGTATCGGAGGGAGGCAGAACAACCCCAGGGAGATGGAGATCAGGCAAGGTTTATCTGGGAAAAGGGTTTACTATACCGGGTGACTGGGGGGACAGGGAAAGGAGCGGGTCAGGTAGAAAAAAGACAATTAATAGTGCCCCGTAAGTATCGGGTAGAACTATTGCGGATTAGCCACGATATCCCCCTAGCAGGTCACTTAGGCATTAAAAAGACTAGAGACCGACTCACCCAATCATTTTTCTGGCCGGGGGTCACTAGGGATTTGCAGGATTATTGTAGGACCTGCGAGGTATGCCAAAAGGTAGGAAAGAGAGGGGATCACCCCAGGGCAAAACTACGTCCCCTACCCATCATTGAGGAACCATTTTTCCGAGTGGCAGTTGATTTAGTTGGGCCACTCAGCAAACCCAGTCCATCCGGTAAGAAATACATTCTTACTGTGGTGGACTACGCTACCCGCTACCCCGAAGCTATAGCTCTGTCAAATATACATGCAGAGACGGTAGCGGAAGCACTGGTTCAGGTGTTTACTAGGGTGGGATTTCCTAGGGAGATAGTGTCAGATCAGGGAACCCAATTCACAGCGGTGGTTACCCAACAGCTCTGGCAGAGCTGTGGGGTAAAACCCATATTAGGTTCCCCCTATCACCCCCAAAATGGCCTCTGTGAATGTTTTAATGGCACCCTTAAGCAAATGCTCATCACGTTCACAGAGACCTGTCGGAATTGGGAAAAGTTCCTTCCCCATTTGCTCTTTGCTTATAGGGAGACGGGTCCGGGGACCCCTAGATCTAGTACGGGAACATTGGGAAGGCAATATGGAACAATCAAGTACCCCTATATTCCCATTTGTACTAGAGTTGAGGGACCAGCTGCAGGCTCTGACCGAAACGGTTCGGGAGAACCTGCGGGCCGCCCAACAACGGCAGAAGTACTGGTACAACAAGGGAGCTAGAGACCGTATATTAGAAGTAGGACAAAAGGTCCTAGTGCTTAAGCCCATTAAAATGGATAAGTTACAAGCATCCTGGCAGGGCCCCTACACTGTAATAGAGCGGATCAGTGATACCACGTACATTGTGGCAGACTGTTCTGATGGAAGGATCCGGCGGTCCTTCCATGTAAATATGCTCAAGCCATATCTCGAGAGAACAGAGGAGGTCTCCGCGGTATGCGCTCCAGCGTATGAGGATAGTGAGGGTATCCCTTTACCGGATATGCTTCCCCAAGAACCTACAGGGGTAGAACAGGTACAGTTGGGTCCAGAATTAAGTCCAGAGGAGCAAGCTCAGGCTTCCCAACTGTTAAAGGAGTTTGGGGGCATGTTTTCAGCAGCCCCAGGGTATACGACCCTGGCAGTCCACAGAGTGGAGACCCCAGGCCAGTTACCCCTGCGGCAGCAGCCCTACCGAATCCCCGGAGCAGTACAGGAAAGCATGTTAAAGGAAATCCAGGACATGTTAGAACTGGGGGTCATAGAACCGTCTCAAAGCCCGTGGGCTTCCCCAGTAGTCCTGGTTCCTAAGAAAGATGGTACCACCAGGTTATGCGCGGACTACCGCAAACTAAATGATCGGACAGTTACCGACGCATACCCCATGCCCAGAGTAGACGAGCTGCTGGACCGTATGGCTGGGGGGAATTATTTGACCACTTTTGATTTGTGTAAGGGATATTGGCAAATCCCCTTGGAGCCTGGGGCCATTCCAAAATTGGCATTTGTCACCCCATTTGGCCTATACCAGTTTAAGGTTATGCCATTTGGGATGAAGAATGCCCCAGCTACGTTCCAAAGGATGGCGGACCGGCTCCTAGAGGGATTTCAGGGCTTCGCTTGTGCTTACCTGGACGATATAGCTATCTTCAGTGGCACTTGGGAAGCCCACCTGGAGCACATCTCAGTAGTGCTCAACCGAATTCAGAACGCAGGGCTCACCTTGAAGCCAGAGAAATGCCACATAGGCATGGCTGAAGTCCAATATTTAGGCCACAGAGTAGGGTCAGGAAAACAGAGACCAGAGCCAGCTAAGATTGAGGCCATCACCCAGTGGCCCCAACCCCGGACTAAAACACAGGTCATGGCGTTCTTGGGCACCGCATGTTATTATAGGAAATTTGTAGCTGAATACAGTGCCCTAGCCAAACCCCTGACAGACCTCACCAAAAAGTCCCTACCCCGACAAGTAGTCTGGTCCACTGAGTGTGAGGAGGCTTTCCAGAAACTCAAGGCTGCGTTAAGTGCATCTCCTGTGTTGGCGGCACCTGATCATACTAAAAGGTTTCTCGTTCACACAGATGCCTCAATGTTTGGACTGGGAGCTGTATTGAGCCAGGTGGGGGACGATGGCATGGATCACCCGGTGGCGTATCTGAGCAAGAAATTGTTACCACGCGAAGTCAGTTATGCCACCGTTGAAAAAGAGTGTCTGGCATTAGTTTGGGCGCTCAAAAAGCTACAACCCTACCTGTATGGACGTTCCTTCATGGTGATGACTGACCACAACCCTTTGATTTGGCTTAACAGAGTGGCTGGCGATAACCCCAGACTACTCAGATGGAGCTTGGCACTGCAACCCTACAATTTCACAATGCAGTATCGCCCCGGGAAGCAGAATGCCAATGCAGATGGTCTGTCACGACAAACTGAACTTGAAAAGTAACTATTTGTTTTGCCGGACATCCCTTAGCCGACCCTGTAGCGGAGTAGCAGGGGTTAATCCAATAGCACTCCGCTGGGAACAAAGATTCAGCATACAAAATTATAGGAACACAGCATAATCCACCTCCCCAAGGACTAGACGACACATAGTCTGGGAGTCAACTGTCAGCTTTATTCACAGGTCTGCCTTTATGCATTTCTCCCATGCAAGGGAGGTAACTTTCACAATTACTACAGTACCCAATCATATCGTGGTCTCCTCCCAACCTTTTCCTCCCCTTAGATTAACACTTAACCAGATTAATATGTACAGAGTTTTCCCCAATTTGTGGATGTCCCCTAAATACAGGGGGTACAGGGTTAAATAAGGGGTCCCCTGGTAGCCCTGATCTGGGTGAGCAACATACTCAAAATTCACCCAGATCGGACCAGGGGTTCGGGAGTTACAGCCAGTGAAAGATTTGACCGACCGCACGGGCTCAGTAGCCGAAAACAGTTCCATGAATTCTGGCCCTGCTGTCGGTCTTTTCTAGTGAATAAAAAGTCCCGAACGGCTTAGGCATCCAGGCATCTGTTACCGTTCGAATGAATCCCCTCGTTCGTGGGATTCCACATGCCGAATGCCGAGGTGTTCGTGTGTTTGCTTCGTGCTTTTTGAGCGTGCTGGAGGTCTTAGCGGTACTTGGTTAGTTGAATGCCCGGTTTGAGTTCCAGGCGTTGAGTTAACGCTGTTAATGCGTAAGATGGCCGCCGCCACGTGTTCGGTAGGCGAAATGGCAGCCACACACACTCGCACTTAATACACTTCGCAACATTGTAGCTTTGGTTCATAGGAGACACACAACCACCCCGGGGTGGTCTATCGTTCGGTAGTTTCAGGGCATTCGCATAAAAACAGCATGAATAACAGTATAGTCCGTTCGTGAATTGAGTCTCTGCCTTTGCACCCATTCGCTTATAATAACTCCAGTGTTCATTCGCACAGAACAGTTAGTATCTTAGTGGCAGGGCTTGCCACAATGCTCCCCCAGAACCAAGCCGGCATACACAGCCTGATCCCAACGGATCGGCTTGGGGATGTCCGGGAGAGTGCTCACAAATCATTTTTCCAGCTCTATCTGTCGGGAAAACCCGTCGGCGTTACCATTTTGCTTCCCCGGGCGATACTGGATGGTGAAATCAAAGGGCTGTAGCGCCAAGCTCCAGCGTAACAGTCTAGCATTGTCCCCTGACACCCGGTTTAGCCACACCAACGGGTTGTGATCTGTGAGCAGGGCAAATTGTTTCCATATAAATAGGGCTGCAGTTTCTTGAGGGCCCACACCACCGCCAGGCATTCCTTCTCGATGGCGGCATAGCTTACTTCCCTGGGTAGTAGTTTCCGGCTCAAGTAAGCGACTGGATGTTCGCCGCCATCGGCCCCAACCTGGCTCAGCACTGCTCCCAATCCAAACATAGAAGTGTCTGTATGAACGAGAAAGCGTTTAGTTGGATCGGAAGCGGCAAGTACAGGTGCATGAATTAGGGCAGTTTTCAGTTCTTGGAATGCCTGCTCACACTCTGGGCTCCAGGTAACTATTTTGGGCAGGTTCTTCTTGGTGAGGTCGGTAAGGGGCTTGGCTAGGGCACTATAATTGGTCACAAATTTACGGTAATAACCGGCGGTCCCTAAAAAAGCTAGGACCTGGGTTTTCGTGCGAGGGGTCGGCCATTTAGCTACGGCCTCTATCTTGGCAGGTTCTGGTTTTTGCTGCCCACTTCCTACCCTGTGGTCTAAGTATTGCACTTCAGCCATTCCTACATGGCATTTGCTGGGTTTCAACGTTAGACCTGCCTCCCTGATGCGATCGAGGATAGCCCCTATATGGGTTAAATGCTTGTCCCAGGAGTTGCTAAATATCGCTATATCATCTAAGTAGGCGCAGGCATACTCCTTGGATCCGTCCAGTAACCGATCTACCATCCTCTGAAAGGTGCATTCTTCATCCCGAAGGGCATCACCTTAAATTGGTATAGCCCAAACGGGGTGACGAATGCGGACTTTGGGATGGCATCTTTGGCTAGTGGTATCTGCCAGTACCCCTTGCACATGTCTATTGTGGTGAGGTACTGGCCCCTGGCCATTTTATCTAGGAGCTCGTCGATTCGGGGCATAGGGTAGGCATCTGGGATAGTCTTGTCATTAAGCTTCCGGTAGTCTACGCAGAGGCACCAGTACTACCGGAGAGGCCCATGGGCTATCGGAGTGTTCTATCACTCCTAACTGCAGCATTTCATCAATCTCCTTCCATATGATCTCTTAGAGACTCTGGTATGCGGTAGGGGGTTTGACGAAGAGGGTGTTTCCCTGGGGTTTCTACCCTGTGGGTGGCCAGCGGGGTATATCCAGGCTGATTGGAAAAGGTATCCCCTTTATCTCTAATCAGCTCTAGTATCTGAGCCCGTTCTCTAGGGCTCAGCCTGTCTCCTAGCTGTACTTCCCCTAATTCTGCTTCTGGCCCCCCTTTTTCTAGTAGGTCCAGTAGAGGTAAATTGACTGGGTCCTCTGCGGCCGAGGCACAGATGGCATTTACTTCTTCGGCCCGTTCGTGATACAGTTTTAACATATTGACATGGAGCATGCGTTTACCGCCTGCTCCAGTACATGGGCCAATTATATAGGTGGTGTCACATACTTGTTCTACCACCTTATAGGGGCCCTGCCAGGAGGCCTGAAGTTTGTCAATTTGGACAGGCTTCAATATTAGTACCTTTTGTCCCACTTGAAAACTGCGGTCCCTGGCTCCCCTATCGTACCACCTGCGCTGTCGTTGTTGGGCCGCCTGGAGATTGGACCGTACCATCTGGATTAAGGTCTCCAAGCGCTCCCTGAACTTTACCACATATGGGTGACGGTTCCCTGATGAGGTCCAAAGGACCCAGCACTCTCCTTCAGAATAGTAATTTGAACGGAGAGAACCCTGTGGACTCCTGGGGTAGCTCTCGGTAGGCGAAGAGCAGATGGGGAAGAAACCTTTCCCAGTCTTTCTGGGTATCCATGAATGTACGGAGCATTTGTTTTAATGTTCCGTTAAAGCGTTCACAGAGCCCATTGGACTGGGGGTGATACGCTGAATTGACGATAGGTTTCACCCCACATGTTTTCCACAACTGGTGAGTGACCTATGCTGTGAATTGGGTACCCCGATCCGAGATAATCTCCTTGGGAAAACCCATTCGGGAGAATATCCGGATCAGGGCGTGCACTATAGTCTCCGCATGGATATTAGTTAGCGCCACTGCCTCGGGATACCGGGTAGCGTAGTCTAACACCGTTAAAATATACTTTTTCACGGAAGGACTGGGTTTTGCTAGGGGTCCAATTATATCGACCGCCACCCTACTGAAGGGCTCATCTATTATGGGAAGGGAATGCATTTTTGCCTTGTATCGGTCCCCTCTCTTCCCTACTCTCTGGCACGTATCGCAAGTTTGGCAGTACTGACGGATATCTTTGGAGACCCCTGGCCAAAAGAAGTTTTGGGTCAAACAACGCTTCATCCTACTGACGCCTAGATGTCCTGACAAAGGAATATCGTGGGCAATACGTAATAACTCCTGCCTGTACTTTTTAGGAACGACTAATTGCGTGATGGTCATGGGTACTGATCCTGCTACCACCTTCTCTGCATACCTATGCAGTAATCCTTTCTCCCAAGCATATCTCTCTCCCTCCAACCCCGCCTGATTCTGTGTGACTCTATCCCTGTATACCTGCAAGGACGGGTCGGTGACTACCTCAGTACCAAATTCTAAGGGGGGAGCCCATGGGATGAAAGGGGGTTTGGGGTTGTTGCTTACCTGTGCTTCAGAGTGTTCGGAGGATGCGGTGGTGCGAGCCTGCTGCCGGGTTACAACGGGTAGCGTTTCCTGCGCTGGGTGCTGAGAAACAAAAGCGGAGGTCAGCTCCCCCAAGTCGTTACCCAGGATGACATTGGCTGGTAAATCCTGCATGAGGCCCACTTCCACGTTCCCTGACCCCGCTCCCCAATCCAAATGTACCTTGGCAGTAGGAATTTTGTAAATAGCTCCCCCTGCCACCCGGACTGCCACATATTCTCCAGTGAGCTGGTTCTTTGGAACTAGGTAATTACAAACCAAAGTTATGGTGGCCCCAGAGTCGCGCAGACCCTGGAGGCATTTTCCCTCTACGTGTACCCCTTGGCGATGCCCCTGTCGGTTGTCCGAAGCCACCTGTATTGGGTTGACTTCGTGGAGCGTGCCCAAGGGCTCTTCAGTGGACCCGGTCCAGAAGTGGGGTTGTCGGGGCTCACTCTGGTAGCAGTGTACCGCTGCCCGGTTCGCAGAGAAATTGGTTGGATTATTCCATGTGGAGCGGTTCTTGTTCCTGGGACAATTTCTCTGTATGTGGCCCTGCTGGTTGCACGTGTGACACCGGATGAAAGATCGGGTATTGTTATACCGTGGAGGGGTTTGGTAGGTCCCACCACCGGGACAAAGTGTTGGGGTGGTGGTAATAGTGGGAGGTGTGGTAGCAACTCCTGTGGTGGGCCGTGACTGTGCCCGCTGTGCCCTTCCGGCATCTTGATACTCGTCCGCCAACCTGGCTGCGTCGGTTAAGGTGCGTGGTTTCCGATCCCTCAGCCAGTTTTGTAAGTCCGGGGTTAACTCCTGGAAAAATTATTCCAGTATTAACTCAAAATTGTATAATTAGTACTATATAACATACCTAGGATCGATATAAGGGAGATCAAAGAAAGCGGACTGCCTATTCCCCGTGATTATACATAAAAAACGTAACAAGTACGGTGGCTGCACAGGGTATCTGTAAAACTGAACGCATATGCGAAAAGGACCCAATCGCGCATGCGCGAAAAGGACCCAATTGCGCATGCGCGAAATAGACCTGGACACGCATGTGCATGGAACCTAAAGCTCCCCTTAAAGGGAAAGCGCGGCGCACAGCAGTGTGCATTAGCCCATAGTTATACTCATACCCCAGGCATTACGAGCAGTTCAGAGAAACATACCAGGACTAAAAGAAAAGAGGAAAAAATAAAAAAACACAACAAAATAGTAGTAACAGACAATAAGTAAAGAATAATTAATAAATAATAAGAAAATAAACAACAACAAAATAAATAAATAAAATTAATAGATAAATAAAATAAAACAGAAAATGCCAAATACTATAATAGATACAAAATAATAAAAAGGTATCCAAATTAACTAAAGCTCAATAATAGATACAAGCAAAAACATATATGTGTATATGTCTACAGAAACATACACATAGGTTTTTAAAACCTGTATCAATAAGGAAATAAAAGTAAAACACAGTATGTGCAAAGAATAAAAAATGAATAAAGAGAGATATAAGAGACCTAAATTTCAAACATCACATCTGATATAGCTACAAAGAGGGATCCATAGAGAAATCATATTGGAAAAAAACCCAATATATTTCTATTTATACAAGAGAAGAAAAATAAAATAAAACTAATTCATATTTGAAGATAAAACCATAGTATACAGTTATCTATCTATCTATCTATCTATCTATATATATATATATATATATATATATATATATATATATGCAAAAAATAAGAGATGCACTCTAAGGACTTGTATAATCAAAAAATGCAGTATTTATTAAAAAGAAGGATTACATAATATGATCAACGTTTCGACCCCTCAGGGTCTTCCTCAAGATCTTGAGGAAGACCCTGAGGGGTCGAAACGTCGATCGTATTATGTAATCCTTCTTTTTAATAAATACTGCATTTTTTGATTATACAAGTCCTTAGAGTGCATCTCTTATTTTTTGCATATATTTTTCAACGTGGGACTGCACCAAGGCACCAAAATTTTTAATTGGAGAAAGGGTGAGTGCCAAGCATTTTTGTTTTTTATATATATATATATATATATATATATATATATATATATATATATGTGTGTGTGTGTGTGTGTGTGTGTATACTAGACACAAGTGCATAAATGAGAACAGTGCTAATAAATGTACATGCAATTATTAAAAAGTGCACAGCATTAAATAAAGTGCATGAATAATTAATAAAGTGCATATTGAAACAAAGTGCTAAAATACAATAAAGTGCTAAAAAAAAAACACGTGCATAGGATGAATTGATATGTACAAGGAAAATATTCCAGGTTATCCAATCACTAATTAAAAAAAACTCATAAATTTATAAAAATGAATAAACAAGTGATAAATAATAATGAATACAATGGACATCTTATCCGTGAGGGAATATGTGGAAAGGACAGGATCCCAATAACAGAGTGATCAGTCAGCATATGTAGAAATTCTTATGAAGCAGCAGATGATCTAAAGAAGGTCTCTCAAAAAGGTGAGGAGAGAGAGGAACCCAAACCAGCCAGGCCATTAAATAGCCTGTGGAGATAAAAAAAAAAAAATAATAATTAAGTATAATTTGTATATAAAACCATATCAATAATGATAAAATCTTCAAATTAAAGGAAACAAACCATATTCTTGCTTCAGCCCTTGCTTCTTGCACAGGAGATAGTGTATCCAACTCCCTGATCCAAAATGCTTCCCTCATAAGTAATTTGTTAATCCTATCCCCCCTCCTTAGAGTTTCAGGGACATGATCAATCATTTGAAATTTAAGCTTAGAAATATTGTGTTTCGCTTCGGAAAAGTGAGATAGTAAAGGCAGTTCAATCATTTTGGTCCGTATCGTGGATTTGTGCTT
Organism: Pelobates cultripes; assembly: GCA_933207985.1. Taxonomy (NCBI): domain Eukaryota; kingdom Metazoa; phylum Chordata; class Amphibia; order Anura; family Pelobatidae; genus Pelobates; species Pelobates cultripes. Next base: position 76,364,383 of record OW240913.1, on the reverse strand, counting down.
AGAGAACCTCGCTTTCATTTTTTGTGTAGTCTGTCCTACATATTAAAAGCCACATGGACATTTGAGAATATAGACTACATGTGAAGAATTACATGTCAAGAAATGTTTTAACAGATATTTCTTACCACTGTGTGGATGATAAAGCCATTGGCCTTGTATCATGGAATGACGTGACACACAGCCATAACATGGGAAATTGCCCTTTTTTGTGATATCCAGCTTAATAAGTGGTAATTCTGCTCTCACCAATTTGTCTTTTAAAGAGGGACATCTCTTATAGGCTATCATGGGTCTTACATTAAACTCAGGAATGTCAGGATGACAGTCAGACAAGACATGTCAGTATTTAAAGATAATTTTAGAGAAGATGAACGTCTCCCAAATCTGGAAATTAATTTCAATCTTTTATCTTTTATCTTTCTCATCTTTACGTCTTGGACCTAGGCACTCCTCTCTTCTCTTGTTTTTAACGTGATCTAATTGTTCTGCCAAAAGGGCCCTAGGGTAGCCCTGTTTATTAAATCTCGAAACCATATTTTGCTATTGAATATCCACCTTACTAGTATCAGATACTAATCTTTTGACCCTCATTAGCTGACTTTTGGGTAGAGCTTGGCTTCCTAAAAACATCAGTCTCAAATCCTTTCGGTCCCTTAGTGATTAGTATATCCAAAAAAGGAAGCTCACTCTGACTATGTGTCATAGTGAATTTGATGGTCCAAGAGCAAGAATTCAAAAAGGAAAAGAACTGTTCGAAGGACTCCAATGTGCCAGTCCACAACACCAGTATATCGTCGATATACCTGATCCATTTATCCACATGTCTTTTGAACAATACATTATCATAGATAAGTCTTTCTTAAATTTCAGATATGTATATACCGGCGTAAGTGGGTGCCACATTGGAGCCCAAAGAAGTTCCTCTAAGTTGTAAGTAAAAATCTTCCTGAAAAAGAAAGTAATTGTCTCTAATCACCATATCCAACAATTGAATAATAAAAAGTAAGCTTTCACCTTCAAAGCCCAATGTCACAAAGGCATTTTTTGCTGCCAAAAGACCCAGATCATGTTCTATGGAAGTATATAAACTGGTCACATCAAAAGAGACCAAAGTATATACCTCAACATTCCTCACTGTCTCTAGTATTTTCAATACCTCTGTTGTATCTTTGACGTACAACTTGATGTTTAATAAATAGGGTCTTAACAGACAATCTAAAAATTGAGCAAGGGGTGAAAGTACCGAACCAATCCCTGCTACAATGGGTCTACCAGGAAGGCAAATGAAACTCTTATGGATCTTAGGTAACACATAGATAGTTGGTACAATCAGTGATTTTTCAATTAAGAACCCATAAGTCTCTTGGCCAATGATTAATTTATCAAGAGTGGATTTAAGTATTTTCTCAATAGATTAGTGGGATCAAAATCTAGTTTTTTATGTCTCAACATCTTGTAATTGTTGCACAATTTCTTGTACATAGTTGCTTCTATTCTGTACCACAATCCCACCACCCTTGTCCGCTGGTTTAATAACCAGATCCCTATTGTTTTTCAAGGAATTCAAAGATTTCAATTCAGTTTTGGTTAGATTTAAAGGACCAAGGTGGTGTTTGTGGCCAGATCTAGTGGAAAATAAAAGATCAACATCCGGTAACCGTATCAGCTCCTCCTGCACCCCTTGTTCCAGATGTATCTACCATGCCTAATGCTTCTGCACATTTAACCCCTCCACCTAGATACGGAGGGGATGCTAAGACATGCAGGGGATTCATTAATCAAGCGGAATTCCACTTTGAGATGTATCCACGTTCCTTTCCCACTGATAGGTCTAAAGTTGGGTTTCTTATGCACCAACTTACTGATAAAGCACTTGAGTGGGCAAATCCTATTTGGGAGGCTAATGGACCTATGGTACATGATTTCGATAGCTTCCTTACGGCTTATCGTAGAACCTTTGACACAACTAAAACGTCGAAGAATGCCGCCAGGGCATTAATGAGAATTAAACAGGGATCTAGGTCTGTTGCTGATTATGCTATTCAGTTTCGTACCCTTGCTTCACAGGTAGATTGGACCAACAATGGGCTAACTACTGCATTTATGGAAGGTCTATCTGACACTATATTGGATGAGGTAGCGGCTAGGGATCTTCCTATCCCATTAGAGTACCTTATCGACTATCTCATTGATATAGACAATAGGATTCGTGACAGACTCTATACTAAGAATAGGAATAGACATTTTGTTACATTAAATACTCCTAGAGTTGCTAATCCTGAGAGTATCAAGGTATCAGAGGAGGAACCCATGCAATTAGGGGTTGCCAAACTCTCTGATGCTGAAAAATTGTATAGGAAAAAGGAGGGACTTTGCCTGCACTGTGGTAGGAAGGGCCATATGCTAAAAGAATGTCCCGTGCTTCTGGAAAACTATCGCACCTAAGGCCATATAGGGGACTGGCCTTGGGTGTGATATCTAAGTCCCCAAAATTGCCTCTTAACCGATTACTTCTCCCTGTTTCTCTGCATCTGGAAAAGAATTGCATAGCTGGGAACATACTAGCCCTGGTTGATTCCGGGGCAGCTGAGAATTTCATAGATTCTGGTTTTGTTAGGAAATACAACATACCCATTAGAGAGAAGAAGACACCCTTGGTCGTTGACACCATAGATGGTAGACCATTATGCTCCCCAGTTATTACACATGAAACTGAACCGTTGCATATGTATACAGGGATATTACACTCAGAAACCATTCGGTTTCAGGTCATCACCTCTCCTTCCTCTCACATTGTGTTAGGGTACCCATGGTTACGTTCTCACAATCCCATTTTTGACTGGGAGTCAGGACAAATAGTATCTTGGAGCGAGACCTGCCAAGAGTCTTGTATCGTTAAAATCACCCCTTTAAATTCTATTAATGTTCCTACTACTCCTCCTTTGTCTACTGTTATACCTCCTCAGTACATGTCTCTTAAGTCTGTCTTCGATAAAAGGGAGGCTTAAAAGTTACCGCCTCACAGACCCTACGATTGTGCTATTGATTTATTGCCTGGCACTATACCTCCCAAAGGTAGGGTGTATCCTCTGTCTCTTCAAGAAAACCGTGTCATGGAGGAATATATTAAAGGACCACTCTAGGCACCCAGACCACTTCAGCTTAATGAAGTGGTCTGGGTGCCAGGTCCTTCTAGGGTTAACCCATTTTTTTATAAACATAGCAGTTTCAGAGGGGGTCCGGGCGGGAGGGGGTCCCTGAGGGTGGGGGCACCCTCAGGGCACTATAGTGCCAGGAAAACAAGTATGTTTTCCTGGCACTATAGTGGTCCTTTAAAGAATCTCTACAAAAGGGGTTTATAAGGAGATCCTCTTCTCCGGCAGGGGCTGGGTTATTTTTTGTGTCGAAGAAGGAGGGTGATTTAAGACCTTGTATCGATTATAGGGGTCTAAATAAACTCACCATAAAAAATGCTTACCCTATACCTTTAATCACGGAATTATTTGACAGGCTCAAACATGCTACTGTATTTACTAAACTGGAGCTTGGAAGTGCATACAATCTAATACGTATAAAAAAGGACCATGAATGGAAAACTGCATTCAATACTAGGAGTGGTCATTACGAGTACACTGTGATGCCATTTGGTCTTTGTAATGCCCCAGCAGTGTTTCAAGAATTTATTAATGACGTTTTACGAGAGTTCATTCACACATTTGTAATAGTGTACTTGGACAACATATTAATATATTCAACAGATTTGCATACTCATCACAGGCATGTTAAAACAGTTTTGAAAACTCTTCTTGTTAATGGTCTTTATTGTAAACTAGAAAAATGTTTATTTGATCAATCCGAAGTCCAGTTTTTGGAGTATTTAATTTCTGCTAAGGGTTTTCGTATGGATCCCCAGAAGCTTTCTGCTGTCATAAAATGGCCTCTACCTCAAGGTGTGAAAGCCATTCAGCGTTTTCTTGGTTTTTCTAACTATTATAGATGCTTTACTAAAGGTTTTTCTTCTATTGTAGCGCCTATAAACCATATGACTAAAAAGGATGGTAATACTCGTGTCTGGTCCCCAGAGGCGCTTGAGGCTTTTGAATTTCTTAAGACTGCGTTCGCCTCTGCTCCTATTTTACAGCATCCTGTCCCTTCTTTGCCTTATATTCTTGAAATTGATGCTTCTGATATTGGGGTAGGTGCTGTCTTATCTCAAAGAGAATCGCCTGAAAAGCCATTACATCCTCGTGGCTTCTTTTCCAAGCAGATGTCCAAAGCCAAAAAGAATTATGACATAGGCAATTGAGAACCCCTTGCTATTATTTTAGCACTTAAGGTGTGGAGACATCTTTTAGAGGGTACTAAGGATGCCACCCTCATTTTTACATATCACAAAAACCTTTCCTACCTTAGTGAAGCCAAAAGATTGTCTTCTAGGCAGGCCAGGTGGTCAATGTTTTTATCTCATTTCAATTATATCATCACCTACAGACCAGGTGATTGTAACACTAAAGCCGACACTCTGTCCAGACAATTCGAAACTAAAGACAAACAAGAGTTTGATGATACCCCTCTCCTTAAACTCCCTGCCCTATCGTGGTTTCTGTTTCAGTTCCCTTTAGCGCTTGTTTTGTTCAGTTGTGATTTTTCGTACTTCACCTTTGTATCTGACTCCGTTTATCTCTTTATGCCTGTTTTGTCTTGTTTGCCGGCTTACTGATTACTGTGTACCAGACCTTGGCTTGTTCTTATTTTCGCTGTCTCTTTGTACCCTTGACCTCGGTTTGTTCCTAACTCTGTCTTTCTCTGCTCTACGTCGAGTCCGGCCATTCTAAGGTCCGGTAAGACGTATCTGCTCTATATTGTCAATTGTTGAACTAAATCTTGCGAGTTGGGGTAAACTACCGTGACATCCAGTTACTGTGGTCATGCATACATGTGGGAGAAGGAGAGATCTTACTAATAACATAGAAGAACATCCAACTTTTGTATACCGCCCCAATGCAGTAGCACGAACGCAACCAAGTGTGCATGCTCGGAGGCGATGCCCCCCACCCATGTGTGTAGGGAGGCACTAAGTCCCACAAGCTGGTGGTTGAGTAGCATGACTGCACATGCTACCGTAGCGGTACCCACACATCGGTTATTATGCTCGTGCATATTTATGTGGTAACAAAAAGGAAAAATAAAATTGTGATAATAAAGAAAACCAACTAAAAACCTGAGTATAAGCAGTACCTTGGCCGTTCCAGCTTTGACTATAGAAAATCTTACTCAGGACAACTGGCAGTCCCCTCCACAACACAGATATCAGAACCCCCCACCACCCCACTCACACCCTACCGACAGCCCAGCAAAGTCCTCAACATCCTGGTCCGGTAAGAGAGAGAGCGTGCCTAGCCGCAGTAAGAGTCTTTAGACCCCTTTAGAATCCGATAGAAGTGGGCCGAGCCAATAATCGCAATGCAGGTCACCACCAAGCTTGCGTCGGCCGCGGCATGCAGCTTAGAGCTCCCACTGCCCCCCAAACTCAGCAGTCCAGCGACCCCCGTACCCCTCACAGACAAGAGCTCCAGAAACTGCACCTCCAGTGTCCCCAAAGAAGGCGTTCTGATGGCCTTTATTCTCCCACAGTGTGCCATTCTCGCAGGAGAGTGGGCAATTCCAACATGTCCGGTGGAGTCGGAAGCTGAACCAATACCTGGATCGCTAGGCCACGTAAGAAGACTCTTGCGTCTCCGATGAGATGCAGGACATGAGGGCGGCCGTCTTTAAAGACAAGGAGGCGGAATAGATGGCCCCAGGTGTACTTGATCTTTCTCTGTCTCAGTAATTTGGTGATCGGTTTCAACTCCCTACGCCTCTGGAGGGTGACAGTGTCTTGAAACAGTGTGAGTTTCGGGCCTTCTCTGGTTTTTCCCATCAATGCTTCCTTGGTTTGGAAGAATTGAAAGTGGGTGATCACATCCATGGGCTGCGTGTTGTCGGCCCACCTAGTTCTCAGGGCTCTATGCGCCCTGTCAATGTGCCACAGTTCGCCCAACCTACTGCACTGCACATTACCATCTACCCACCCATTAAATGGGACCTGGCAGCATACCTGCTCTCTCTGCCAGGTCTCCTCCTTGTCCTCCCACAAGGTGCTCTGTGTGATGGGAGAGGCAGAACTAGGAAGTGACATCACTTCCTGTACTCTCCTCTCACGCAGAGTGCTCTCAGCCACCAAGGCGAGGGAGCAGCAGCCTGACAGAGACAACAGAGACAACAGGGAGCATGAAGAGATGTAGGAAGAGAAAAGGGGAAGATGAAGAAAGCAATAGAAAAACAGAATAGAGGCAAGAAGGGGAAAACTATGTAAGGAACAGAGAATAGAATAGATCTAGGGGAGCAATCAGAGAGAGAAAATCATGGAAAGGGAATTAGGAAGGGCATGGTAGTATATGGGGACAGCAATGGAAAATAGATGCTTGAAAATGATGGGTAGATGGAAAATAGGAGCTGGTGGAAAGAGTGGGGTTGAGGGGTTAAAAGACAAAGGCACTTATGGCATGATTGGGTGTAATGGGACAAAGGCACACAGGTATTGTAGATATGTTAATGAGAAGGGGCACAAAATCAAAGGGGAGGGTTAGAAAATTGTATCAGGGATGGGGAGAGAAATATGGGAAACACACAAGTGGGGTGTTTGGGAAGCAGGGACTTATTACAGTTGTGAAGGTCACATTAGAGAGTCAAATGCGGGTGATGGGGAGACAAGGTGTGACATACTAAAGAGAAGATAATGTGGAGACAAACAGGTGGATGATATAAAGATACACGTGGTGGAGGATGGTGAAAAGAGCACCAAAGGAGGTAGGAGAATACAAAAAAAAAAACACTTACACCCAGGGCCATCTTTAACGCGGGGCAAACAGGGCAGCTGCCCCGGGCCCTGTCCCTGCTGGGGGGCCCGAGGTAACTGCCCTGTTTGCCCTCTGCCCGCAAACTATGGGGGTCCATTGGGTGGCCCATGCACTTAGGGCCACCCAGCTTTAACAACGCGACCAAGCCCTTGCTTTTCGGCAGCACTGGGAGGAAGTGACAGCCGTGCGTCACTTCCTCCCACAGAAACAGGAGCCGCGTGGGAGGAAGGAGGACCAGCTGTTCCGGAGGGGGCCAGGCCGGGAGAGCTTAACTCCCAGTCACCCCAGACAGCCCACTGAACCTCAGGGAAGCCACACTCCAGAAAAAGGTAAGAAACTGGAGGGTGGTTATCAAATTTTGCATGAGTGTGTCAGTATGTGTGTATGTCTGTTAGTGTGCCAGTATGTCTATCAGTGTATCTGTATGTCTGTGTGTGTGAGAGTCTGTCAGTGTCTGTGTGGTTCAGTATGTCTGTATGTGTGTTTTAGTATGTCTGTATATGTGTGTACGTCTGTCAGTGTGTCAGTATGTCTGTGTGTGTGCATGTCTGTCAGTGTATGTGTGTATGTCTGTCAGTGTGTCAGTATGTCTGTGTGTGTGTGTGAGTCTGTCAATGTCTGTGTGGTTCAGTATGTATGTATGTGTGTATGTGTGTTTCAGTATGGCTGTCTGTGTGTGTCAAAATGTCTGTATGTGTGTTTGTCTGTCAGTGTCTGTGTGTATGTGTGTTTCAGTATGTCTGTCTGTCTGTGTGTATGTGTGCCAGTATGTCTGTCAGTGTGCCAGAAAATCTGTGTGTGTGTGTCTGTCAGTGTCTGTGTGGTTCAGTATGTATTTGTGTATGTGTGTTTCAGTATGGCTGTCTGTGCGTGTCAAAATGTCTGTACGTGTGTATGTCTGTCAGTGTCTGTGTGTATGTGTGTTTCAGTATGTCTGTCTGTGTGTATGTGTGCCAGAATGTCTGTATGTCTGTCAGTATGTCTGTGTGAGTCTGTCAGTGTCCATGTGGTTCTGTATGTCTGTGTTTGTCAATATGTCTGTCAATGTCTGTGTGTATGTGTGTTTCAGTATGTCTGTCTGTCTGTGTGTATATGTGCCAGTATGTCTGTCAGTGTATCTGTATGTCTGTGTCTGTGTGGTTCAGTATGTCTTTGTGTATGTGTGTTTCAGTATGGCTGTCTGTGTCAGTACGTCTGTCAGAATGTGTCTCTGTATCTGTATCTTTTCCGTTTGTGAGTGTATCTGTATGTGTCAGTGTTTGTATCTGTATATCTGCATGTGTTTTAGGTTGTGTATCTGTGTGTCTGGATGTGTGTCAGTGTGTGTGTGTATCTATATGTAGTCAATGGGTGTACCTTTGTATCTGCATGTATGTCAGTGTTTATATCTGTGTGTATGTCTATGTGTGTGTCAGTGTATCTATATGTATTCTGTGTGTATCTGTATGTTCTTGTGTGTATCTACATGTGGTCAGTGTGTATCTGCATGTGTGTCAGGTAGTGTATTTGTGTGTATCTATATATAGTCAGGGGGCCCAAGTAAATGCTTGCCCAGGGTCCAATCAAAATTAAAGACGGCCCTGCTTACACCATATAAATAAACCTCTTAAACACTTTCACACAATGACACAGATTTCAACTACACCCCTCGTTCACACACCCGCTGAGACAAATCTCTTCATTTACACATGCTTACACTCTACACACATACACCCGCTTTACACTTCTCACAATTGCACTCTTAAAGTCACAAACTGCTAAATGTACTCCTGTTTTCAAAGACACTCCATACAACTATATCCCTGAATTTGTACACATATTTTCCACACCACAGATGCCCAAAAAGTAAATCCCCAGATGTTGTAGAACTCCAACTCCCATGATGCTTTGCATGTCTTTAGAATGCTTTAGAATGACAATGAATCATGGAAGATTTAGTTTTAAAAGATCTGGGGATCTACCTTTTGGGCACCCCTGCTCTACACTAATGCACTTTTGCATTGACACACCAACACTCCCCTTTATTCACACACATAGGCCCTCAGCAAAATTATTCCACAGCACAAAACCACCCATACATTCACGTCTACATTCCATACAGATGCCCCTGCTTACACACAAAACTATAATGTATGAGAATTATATTTAACATTTAATTAAAGCACATATATTTGGCCTTCCAATGGCCTGGAATCTACTTCTGCCCAGGGACCCCAAAAGCTCTCAGTCTATCCCTCTATGTCTGTATTTAACAACCATCTTACAGTGTTGTCACCCACCCCAAGTGTACCCTCTTAAAGGTTAATAAGTGTGTAGTGACTTATAACAATACCCCTTTCTGTCCCATAGATATTTTGCTTTTTATCTGAAAGCAGCAAGAAGAATTGTTAGTGTAGGACTCACCTGACAGGTTTGCCTTGATGGGACAGCTTACACTTTAGTAGTCAATGGAGTTGGACTAAAAACCTCTTTTTATGCAAATGTGCATAGGGATTTGGAATAGTACACAGTTAATTTTTGGGGTTTTGTTCTATGCATTTGAGCTTCTTAACACAATAGGTTATAAGGGAAGACATTTGCAATCAGTGGCAGCAAGGTAGACAGCTCTTAATAGGAGAGTTTAGACTACATATCACATTCATGTCTGCAGTTGATGATTCTCAACCAATACATCATTGCAGAAAGAGCAGATCCCTACCCAGAATCTACAAAGCTGGTATGTCATTCCAGTGCGCATGTGCATCAGGATGACAGGCTGCCCAGCTAGTTAAAAGGGTATTCACTGTGCACTTTCCCTCAATCATCCTGACACTGGTTGACAGATCTGTCAACTGATTGAAATGACTGAGATAAAATCGGATGTCACATGGCAGCGTTGTGTGATTTAACGGGTTTGGGATATACAGAGGTGAGCCTACAGTAAAGATTCAAACATTCTCAAGAGTACTAACAAAGTCTCCAATCATTCCTGCTAAGGAACACAGTTAGTTATCTCTTGTATATGTTGCAACAATTTTATGCCAATTTTGCCATCTTTTCAATTTTTAGAGGACCACTAAAGGCACCCAGACAACTTTATCTAAGTGAAATGGCCTGGGTGAAGTGGTCCTTTAGTTTTATCCCCTTGATGTAAAACATTGCTGTTTAGTAGAAACGGCAATACTTAATTGCAGGGTTTCACACGTCTCTAAGTGGCTGTCTTCCAGTTCTCACATCTAACCTGCATTTTATTAGAGGATGGCAGCAGTGGCTGTGCATGCACCTTTTATCCCCAATGCTCCTCTAGGACGAGCATTCGATGGACGAGAACAGGAGTTGGCTTGACGTTGAAGGAGGCAGATCGAGTAGCACTTGGAAAAAAAAAAACGTGAGTTAAACTACTTTTTATTTACATTTGGAAGGCTTGGCCCTGAAACTAAATGAAGAGGAGAGCATTAGGAATACAAAGTGAACTGTCCGTTCCAGAGGAATGAGTGTTCCTTATTTGTTCACTCCAGTAATCGTTATTGCAGCATTGACCTAATGCTGAGGTTATAAGAAAAAAAAATAAAAAATCTTATTTACCTCTACTGCACGTCTATGTTCCATCAGGGGCATTTTAGCCGCGAGGCAAACAAGGCATTTGCCTTGGGCGGCATTTTCCAGGGGGCGGCAAAAAAAGCCACCCCCCAAATGCCCAGGGCAAATGCCTTGTTAGCCTCGCGGCTAACAGACATGCCGATCAGGCGGGCGGCTGGCGAGGGAGCACTCTCCTCAAAGCTCTCTGCTCAGCTCCCTCGCGCGCCTGAGGCGGACGGGCGGCTGCCGAGGGAGCACTTCCTCAGAGCTCTCTGCTCAGCTCCCTCGCGCGCCTCAGCTGAGCAGAGAGCTCAGAGAAAGTGCTCCCTCGCCAGCCGCCCGTCCGCCCAGCAGCCACTGGACCACCAGTAAGAGAGCCTCCCCCTCTGCCCCCAGCATTCCCAAAGGTAAGGAGGCTGGGGGGGATTTAATAAATAAAAAAAATATGTTAATGTGAGTGAGTGTGTGTATATGTGTGTGTCTGTTCGTGTGTGTGTGTGTCTGTTAGTGTGTATGTCTGTCTGTTAGTGTGTGAGTGTGTGTCTATTAGTGTGTGTGTCTGTTAGTGTGTGTGTGTGTCTGTTAGTGTGTGTGTGTGTGCCTGTTAGTGTGTGTGTGTTTGTTAGTGTGTGTGTGTGAGTGTGTGTGTGTCTGTTAGTGTGTGTGTGTGTGTATCTGTTAGTGTGTGTGTGTGTGTGTGTCTGTTAGTGTGTGCGTGTGAGTGTGTGTCTATTAGTGTGTGTGTCAGTGTGTGTGTGTGTGTGTCTGTTAGTGGGTTTGTGTCTGTGAGTGTGTGTCTGTTAGTGAGTGAGTGTGTGTTAGTGTGTGTGTTTTTCTGTTAGTGTATGCATATCTGTCAGTGAATGTGTGTGTGTATTTAGAAGGTGGGGTAGGGGGGAAGGATAGGGTGGAGGTGGCACGGGGGAGGGGGCGCCTGAGTATTGTCCTGCCTAGGACAGCACAAAACCAGGATACACCACTGTGTTCCATGACTTTGCCACCCTGTGATGCCTCAGGGGTGCTCATGAGTGCTTGGTCATCTACAGAAAATGCAGAATGAGCTGTCAGACATTTCTTGACTAGTGCAGAGTATGCCATGTGCAGAATACTGTACAGATTAGTCTAATTTGCATGCTGTGTCTGATATGCCCTGCCCAACATGTAAAGTTTTTATGTGACTGGTATACCCTGCGTGACATGTAAAGTAAAAAAAAAAAGACGAAAACTTAAGATATTTTTAATGAAGGATTAGCATAACCCATATCTGCCTTTTTGCAATTTTAGCAATTCTGTAGTGCAAACATTTTACTACTGACAGTGGCTCTCTAATACAAACATGCTTAATTAAAGTGATTAAAATTGTGCACATAAATCTTTATTTTCTGAGCTAATTATAATATTTCCCAAAAGAAAACTTTGTCAGTAAAGGAAAAGTTCAAAACAAATAAGTTAACAAGTAGAGACCAATAGTTTCGTGTTACAAAATGTACTTTCATAAGGAATGTCTCCATAAAACCGAAATCCATCCCTTTCCACTTTTCTTTAACCCTTCCATTGCTGGTATGGCATTCAAATCACAATCTGTTGGCTGGAACTCGATTGTAAATATACAGCCAGTCGAGGTAGTTCATTTTTCCCACAAAATTGTTTATTATAGTGATGGACTAAGCAAATACAGCTATTTTTTTTATTTTATTGCTAATCAGTTATAATCATTATAACAACTCTTTATGTTGGTAAATAAAGTTTAAAAAAAAATTGTAGCTGAGGATTTGGTGTTAAAAATGTACTTTCATAAAAAGGAATGTCTCCATTAAAAACTAAATCCTCCCCATTTTTTTTTTTAACTATTCCAGTGCTGATCTTTTGTTCAAAACACTTATTGGCACTCAAGAGTGCAAATATCAAGCAATCAGCAGTGAAGGGGTTAAATCTGTTTTGTTTTTTTTCCTAGAGCCAATTCCCTAGAATGGGAGAGACTGTACAAAAAGCGATCTCCAGGCAGTCTCCTGCACGTTTTCACCCACACTTGTAACCCGAACTGTACGTGGGAGTGAAAGCCTGAGGCTCTTGCCCTGTAAGGTAAAGTCCCGGTCTGTGAGGAGGAGGTTCAGGAGGGCAGGGCAGGCTCCGGCTGTTGTGCTTCCTACGCACAGATTGCAGCTCATGCATAATTCAGGACAGAAGAGAAAAAAAAGTTTCTGCCCAGAGACGCCTCTCCCTGTCCCTTCCTGAGAGCTGCTAGCTTCTTGACTCTGTTTAAGGCGTCCAGAAGGCGCTCAGAGCCTGTGGACCAGGGATCTCAGACACCCCACGCAAGCAGGTTTTTTATTGGACATTCATTGCCCCTGGGAGCTGATCCAGGTCCGGGAGAGAAGACCTTTCCCTGGCTGACGTCACAATGCACTTCATTGGAACTTTCAGCCTATCAACGTTCTAATTGTTCTAGAAGACTGATTGTTATTATTAGGCTCCTCAAGCAACTTTTCCTAAGTTTCCTATTGATTATTTATTAGGTTCGTTGCGCAATCCACGCTTCCTTGGGCTCCTGTGTTGACATCAGGAGGTCTGATCTGTTTTAGACACAGTCTGCTGTGTTTCTGCTTGGGAAAATGAACTCCAATCAAGGCACAGATCTTCCTCCACCAGGGCATCAGTTCATCCATGTCACCCAGGATTTGGACACCGATTTGGAAGCTCTCTTTAATTCGGTGATGAACCCAAAGCCCAGTTCCTGGAGAAAGAAGATTCTTCCTGAGTCCTTCTTCATGGAACCCGATTCTGGATCCCATTCTAGACAGTCCAGCACCGATTCGGGAAGTCACCCCCCAAGGCTGGGAATCCAGCATTTCCGATCTCAGTCATCCCCTGCTTCATTTCAACTGGGAGTAAGTACCGGGTCTGCCCCGAGTCCGGCTCAGCAGCACGCTCACCTCCGCCAGCAATCGTATGATGTGACAGATGAGCTGCCCCTGCCACCCGGCTGGGAGATGGCATATACCCACACTGGGCAGAGATACTTCTTGAAGTAAGTGGGATTTGAATAGATGGGTTCCCCTCCTTTTATCTAAATCTGTTTTTAAGACCTGTGATAGCTACCAGCTTTCTCTGTTACTTTTGTGGACTGCCTCTTTCCTGATTCCCACTTTGATAATATGGCTGGCTGAGCAGCATGTGAGTTGAAGACATAATTTATCACATCCTAGCCATCAATACATTAGCTTGCCCCTTTTACAGTCACTAGTTAGTGATGGAATGTTGTATCCTTTGCTGTCAGATGAGTTTACAATATACTAATGCCAGTTCCAGGCAGGTTTATCTGCAACATGATAAACCATTTACCTTCCACTCAGCTCAGCAGAAATGTGTGATTTTCTTTTTAACTCATTGAATAAAAGAAGAATTGCGTATGGTTGTTTAACATATGGTATCCCTCAGCTGTTCATAGACCTACAATTCTTAGTATGCCCAACAATCATACTACAAGAAAGGAAGTTAATTTGGCTGGAGTTAAGAGCATAGTGGGAGTTGTAGTTCTATAACAACTGCAGAACTAAATTGACTAAAGAGTCATATACTTTATTAATCTCAATTTTCAACCCTGTATGTTATGAACAAGCTATATATTTAAATCACGTCTTCGGTGAAATTGTCATACTTACTGTAGATCTGTGAAACAAATATGCACTTACGCAATCCTCTCGAGATAGTTTGTGTGTATATATGGAAGTGTATGGGAACAGCTTCTTGCTGTAAATGGTTTCAATCTACATTTATAATGGCAATTCAGTTATGGGATACATAAAGTTAGCAGCATGCTGCCGAAAAATAAATAAATTGACAGTTCTTGAAAGTGTTGTGAATTCTTAAAACATTATTATACAATGTACATTTATTCATTAAATCAAGACATTTGGAAAACTGACCCAGAATTGTAAATTGTAGACTAAAATAGGAAAAATATCTGGTTTGGAGATATTACCTTCAAACCCCATGTCAGTACTCCACAATTTACAGTTTAGTAAATAAAGGGTGAAATGTATGGTGGGAGTCATGATTTATCAGTATTTATGTGAGCACGTCTTTGTAATAAAGAGTTGTTGGAGGGCTTTATCACAGTATTTGCATAACTAAGACTCCCATTAGAATTATTATTTATATAACGCCAGCAAATTCCATAGCGCTGTACAATGGGTGGACTAACAGATACGTAATTGTAATCAGACAAATGGACGCACAGGAACAGAGGGCCCTGCCCAATGAGCTTACATGCTAGAGGGATGATGCTATGCCAGTCTTAAAGGACCACTATAGGCACCCGGACCACTTCAGCTCAATGAAGTGGTCTGGGTGCCAGGTCATTCTAGTTTTAACCCTGTACTGAGGACTGAAGATTAATCCAGCCTCTAGTGGCTGTCTCACTGACAGCCGCTAGAGGCGCTTCCGCGATTCTCACTGTGAAATTCACAGTGAGAAGAGGCTGACATCCATAGGAAAGCATTGAGTAATGCTTTCATATGGTCTGTTTGAATGTGCGCCCGGCTCTTGCTGCGCATGCGCATACCGAGCTGACGTCGGCAGGGGGGTGACCGGCGCTGGAGTAAGGTAAGTGGCTGAAGGGGTTTTAACCTCTACAGCCCAGCGGGAGGGGGGCCTTGAGGGTGGGGGGACCTAATGACCCTATAGTGCCAGGAAAACGAGTTTCTTTTTCTGGCACTATAGTCCTCCTTTAAAGGGATACTCCAGACCCATAAAGCACTTTAGATAGCTGAAAAACTTTGTGTAAAGAGAGTGTGCCCTATTTTTCATTTTGCCAAAAGTGCAGATTTCAATTTAAATTGACACTTTTATAAAATAACCTGGTTACACTCCTAGGCTTTGTCCTGTTACTTCCTGGTTTGGTTAACTCAGTGAAGCAAATCTCAAGAGTCAGGCAATTGATCAGAGCACCTGCCTTGCAAAAACATTTCATTGAGCTGAATTGGGAAGTCTTTGATTGGACAGCCACAGAATGTCTGGGCTTGGTTAGAAGGGAAGGGCTTGCAAAGGCAGGAGACAGAATAACTGCAGGTTTTGCAAGTTGTTTTTAGATTTACACCTCAATGACAAAAAAGCATAATTAATCACATGCAAGTTTTCATTTGGGGCATATCTACTAAACTGTGATTTTTATTTATTTTGTATTTGGCCAGTAAAGTGTCCCTTTAAGTTTGTGCCATTCCTGTTATAAAATAATCCTTTATCCTTCTGAGAAATTGATGCAGAACCAAGTCTAGACACTTGCACTAGATAGTTGCACTACAACATCATTGCTATCTGATGTCCTTTCAGGAACACAGATGTCTACATACCTGCCAAATACAGGGACAGTGTCTGATTTTGGCTCCTTTCATCACTGGCCTTCTGCCTTGCTTTGGATTTTAACTGGGATTAAACTGTTCTTCCTGAGTCTTATTTATTTATAAAACACCAGCATATCCTGCTCGGCCCTACCATGTCTCAGTGTCTCTTGTGTGAAACGGGTAGACATAACATGCAAAGGATTGGCGACTGCGCAACATTACTCACTAAGGAATAAAAAGCTATAATTAAAATTGTTCATATACAGCAGCAAATTTCATGGTATTGTTCCTTGTGCAGTGAACAATAAAGTTACAGAGAAGTCGACGTACAGGGAGATACACAGCAATACTTTGGCATATACAGTGTAGGTGTATATGTAGGTGCATAGTATTGGATTGCCATGCAAGGGTTACTGGTCTATGTTTTTTAATTATCTACCGTATATACTCGCGTATAAGTCGACTCGAATATAAGTCGAGACCCCTAATTTTACCCCAAAAAACTGGGAAAACTTATTGACTCAAGTATAAGACTAGGGTGGGAAATGCAGCAGCTACTGGTAAATTTCTAAATAAAATTAGATCCCCCCAAAATTATATTAATTGAATATTTATTTGCAGTGTGTTTGTATGAATGCAGTGTGTGTGTGAATACAGTGAGTGTGTGTATGAGTGCAGTGTGTGTGTTTGTATGAGTGCTGTGTATGAGTGCAGTGTGTGTGTGTATGAATGCAGTGTGTGTGTGTGTGTATGAATGCAGTGTGAGTGTATGAATGCAGTGTGTGTGTGTGATGCAGAGTGTGTTTGTGTATGTGATGCAGAGCCTTGGTGGGGGGTGGGCATTTTTATTATTTTTAAAAATATTATTTATTTATTTATTAGATTATTAAGATTTTTTTTATTGTAATATTTTTTTTATTTATTTATTTTTTCGTCCCGCCTCCCTGCTTGTTAGCTGGCCAGGGAGGGGGCTCTCATTCCCTGTTGGTCCAGTGGATGGGCTGTGTAGGAGGGGGCTGGCAGCAAGCTGTAACTTACCTTTCCTGCAGCTCCTGTCAGCTCCCTTCTCCTGCGTGCCGGTCAGCTCCCTTCTCCTCCACTGCAAGTCTCGCGGTGTGAGTGCCGCGCGGAGCTCTGACCCGCGGCTCTCGCGAGACTTGCAAGGGAGCTGACAGGAGCTGCAGGAAAGGTAAGTTACAGCTCTCTGCCAGCCCCCAACAGGACCGCCGGGCTTGTAATGAGCCCGGCGGTCCTGGTCTGTATTATGGCAATGTAAGTTGCCATAATACAGACAGTGACTCGCGTATAAGACGAGTTGGGGTTTTTCAGCACAAAATATGTGCTGAAAAACTCGACTTATACTCGGGTATATACGGTATATAAATGTTTTTCCTATTGTGATTTCAAGTTTGTGTGTTTCCCGTGTTAATGTTTCTTGTGCTACTCAACAACAATCTTATAGTTCTTCCGGAAGGTTTTCTCAAAGTTTTTTCTGAAAGTTTATTCTCTGAGCTTTGAATGAGGTGAATATACAAATATATTGCAAACTGTAAAGGAAAACTCCAGGCACCATGACCACTACTGTGTGCTGTAGTAGTTATGGTGCCACGTGCATGCCCTAATTAAGGAGTCAAACAGTTTACCAATGGTTTGACTTCTTCGGTTGGTGCACAGGGCGCTTCTGCACACCTACCCTATAATGGAAGCTGTTTCTTATCTCATTGGCTGAGTGTGGTGTATGACTTTGCTCAATTGACACTCTCAGACCTGCAGAGCTTAGGTCAGGAGAGCTAATGGAATCTGCTGGTTAAAAACTACGTATGTGGAGTGGAGCCCAGGTAAGAAGTCAAACAGTTACTAAACAGTTTGAGTTCTTACATTGGTATGGACACCAGCACTTCTGGCACCATAACCACTATAATGTGTGGTAGTGGTTATGGTGCTTGAACTGTTGCTTAAAGGATGCATGATTACAGGGTGATGGACTGTTATATCCTTCATTGTAATGCCGTACACCATCATAAATTATGCTTTAATGGCACTATGATATTTTGAATGCAGCAACATTATAATGTCACTCTGCTGATGCATACCATTTTAATGTCAATATTTTTAAAGTGAATAGTTTAATAATTTGCCCAACATGACCACTTTGAACATAATTAAGAAAAAGTTAGTTGTCATCCGTTTGTTTAGTGCATGACTACCCTAATAATATTGTACAGTGTGTCTACCCAGCCCCTGCTGAGGGTCAATTTGACTAGCGTATTGCTGAGAATATCTGAAGCTTGCCATTGCTTAGTAACCCAAGTACAGTACACTTGGGCCTACTTACTCAGCAGCAAATGATCTGCAAGTAGGTCTCTGTTTTCCTTTGAAAGGTCTGTGAATGTTTACATTAAACAGCTAAGAAAGTGAACTCTGTGGTGAGGTGAGACTGTGCAGATACAATGCTGCAAGTTTGATCTCAGCTCTTTACAATAGTAAACAAGCCACAGTATGGCTGAGTTTTAGAACACTGACAATTAACACTTTCCTGCCTTCCTAACCATTTGTACATTACAAAAAGAAAAACAAGCTAATTGTATGGTTAAACAAACTAAATCTGTACATTTTCACTCCTTATAAGTTCGTGTGAATTTTGTATACTCTTAGGTTAACTGTTAGGGGTTCATTCACTAATCAGGAATTCTGGTGATTTCACAAGGGAATTGATAATACTAAGCCAAGCTGGAAAATTGGCTGGGGTTCAGAATTGTTCATATTCTGCTTTTTAAATCTCAGTTGTGTAACTCCCTTCTCAAATTACTACAATTCCAGGTTTAGTGAATAGAAATGATAAATTATGGGAAGAATCCCACCTCATGAAGAGGGAGAGGCATACACCACTCTTCCAGTCAGTGCAGCTAACCCCACCCTCAAGAGTCAAAACATGGCTTCAGGGAATGTGGTTGTGTTGTGGAGGGAGGGGGACATGGCTGCGGGCAACATGGATGGACAGGGAGGGTCAACATAATGCTTTAATAATGCTATGCAAGACTCTTAAAATAGGTCCACCTTTTGTAAACAAATGACATCTGTATGCCCAAGGGACAAGGTTTTTTCTTTTATCAAATATAGTGAATTTTAGGCTCTGAAATACATGCACCCTACATGGGTAATACTATGTGCATGATGATATTAAAAGTAATATCCCAGTACTTGATTCCCCATAAATGCCTAGAACAATGCTAACCATTAGATTGTGTCAAAAAACTCAAATACACTCACTTTTTATATTTTTCGGCAACACAAATCCTATCTTCAACCATCTGATACAAGAAAAGGGTGCTGATAGGCTACATGATTTTGTTGTCATAGTAACATAGTATATATATATATAAATCCCAATAATGAAGTCGGAATTATAAGCAAATAATTCCATCATAAACCACAAAATCAAAGTTTGACTTGTTTATGAATGTCTCAGGGACCCCATGATGGCATTATTTTCCACTACTTCACAGCTGTGCTTCTCTTCTAGTACAGACCCTTTTTAAAAAAATATTATTTTTATATAATTTGGTTTAACAGCAGCTAATGGTAGTGAGGACACCAACTGCATACACTTCTACGGTAATTTATTGAATGTTACTTGCTTTATCTCCTTATCTGGACAAGATGTAATTTCTTCCTGACTATAATGCTATAAACAACAATAATCTTCTGTTCAAATCAGCCTATCTATAGATATACATCATGGGAGGGCTAACAAGAGGCTAGAGGGGTAATTACCTCTTCTGCACCAAGCTAAAAAAAAATTCTAGCTTCTCTTTCTCTTCTTTCAATTACACGCATTGTGGGAGACTTATAAAAATGTCTCTATTAGAAAAGGAGACAGAGTTCTGAATGTTGAGCAATCACTATGGAGACCAGTAGTATCAGAAGACACATTCCAATAATTTCCATGGTAATTGCCCCAAATTTAAAACATTGACCCCTTTTCTAGTTGTTCATGTTTTAAACCTTGACCATTTCACAGTGCCATCCTCAAATGGCAGAATAATAGAATTTCAATCATTAGTGTGTAATTAAAGGGACATTGTAGGCACCCAAACAACTTTAGCAAATTGAAGTAGTCTGGGTGTTGTAACCCTTTTGCACTTAGTGCTGCAATGTAAACCATTGCAGTTCCAGAGAGCTGCAATGTTTACATTATAGCTCTAAGTCGCTGGGGGCGCTTCCGGAATTCAAACTGACTTTTGGTCCTTTATCTGATGCTGGACATCCTCACAGACCATTACCACGCATTCGCATTAGGTCTCCGCCGCCGGCTGACATCAGCGGGGGAAGAGTGTGGGCGGAGCCTGACCCAGCGCCGAGGAACATTGGCGCTGGATTCAGGTAAGTGGCTGAAGGGGTTTTAACCCCTTCAGCCCCACGGGAGGGGGGTCGCGAGGGAGGGGGGCACTGTAGAGACCTATAGTGCAAGAAAAATGTTTGTTTTCCTGGCACTATAGGATCCCTTTAATTAACTATGGAATATGTAGCAAAATATTCTTGTGTCTAGTCTATTGTGACTTGTCTATCCAACCTGCTACAGTGTAACTACTGTTTTGGAAGAATATTGTATTGTGTAAGCTGATATATTATCATATATTTTGTTTTTTTATGGCATTATTTGAAGGGTCACAAAGTCAACCCTTTTGTAAGTTGGGGATTTTTCAGTAGCAGTTAATGTACCATTGTTTTCTTTACGCTGATGTAATTTTAGATTGAGATCTTTTTTTCTGTCCATTATGAGAAAGAAATGCATTTAACAAAATATGAATGCTATTAATAAGAAAATTAATATTAATAATATCTTATGCAGATGGTGTTAATATACACTTGTAGAAATTGTTACTGAAACCGTCCCACAGTACCGCATTAGGTTAAAGGGAAACTCTCACTTTCAAGGTTTTTTAATTTTGTGATTTTTCATCTTGGTTCCCTGTCAATCATTGTAATAAGCTCTGCCCTTTTCTGTTATTAAATATAGTTTAAGTGGAGGAGTATATGCTGTGTATGTCCAGGCTCAAGGATGTGGATTTTATATCACCCGACACCCTGGACAAGCAGTTCCTGGCCCCGGGTGAACAGTTTTTCTATACTTTTTTTTCCTGCTACGGTCAAGCGTGCGGCTGCTGGGGGGAATGTGTTGGTGGAGTGGAAGGACTGTCTGCTGTGCCTGTAACTTAACTTGTAATGCTTGAGTAAAAAACAGTATACTTGCTCCAGAAATAATGTCTTATACTCTGCGAGAGGAAAAAAAGAAGTAGAATTTGACTTGGTAATACATGCTGTGAATGTTATTTTAATTTCTGTCTCCAGGTGATGGATTGCTCCTAGAGCCCCAGTCTCAGACAAACAACTTGAGCCAGTTGTATGAAGTTGATAGGCAGAATAGTGCCTTAGTAATGGTCTAATAATCTCAGCTGTAAACAGTCCTTTGTGCTCCCAGTGTTGAAATGGGGGGAAGGGAGGGAGAGATAGTGTGGGGTGAAAATCTTTGTACGCAGACTGTAAATTCATTAATCACTTGGGGAAAGTTTAAGGAAAGCAAATAATTACACAGACAGTGTTCTTGGTCCAGCCATTTTGTGGCCCAGGGCTGGGCTTTATGTCTTCCAGCAGCACTTCAGTGATTTCTAAGTTGTCTTTAAAGGAATACTATAGCATTAGCACAGTGCTAAGGGATTTGCTGGCTCTATATAAATAATAAAATAATAGAAAATATTCATAATTAGGAATATAAACATGTATTCCTAATGCTATAATTTACTACTCACCCTTTAGATGTATGGGCCCCCTTTGCAAGGGTTACGATAACTTTTTACACCTTCTATCCTGCTGGTTACCACTTGTTACCATACTGCTGGTCCTTCCTCTTCGGCTGAGTTTATCAGTATTGATATCTCAACCATTCCAATGCTCCCCCATAGAGAATGCATCTCTATGGGGAGTGTTCAATGTCTTCACACAGAGCATAGAGATGCTGAAAGTAGGTCATGTGAAAATTGCAGGACGTTGTCCAGGAAGTCCCTTTAGTGGCTATATGAGTGACAGCCACTAGAGGAGACCTTTAAAAGTAGTGTTGACTACAACAGTATCCCCTACATTAAAGATTAGTGGTTCTGGTCACTATAGTGTTCAATTATATAAAGTATTTAAGTGTTGTAGAATTGTTTAAGCAACTCGGCCTTGCTAAACATCATTAAAAATCGCATGTCAACCCATACTAAGTCGGGCCATTGTATAATATCCGAACTTGGTATGAGTTGTCATGATAATGCAGAGATATTAACGTCGGCTTTAGCATATCACATTAGGCCAGAAGCAGTATGGGCACCTGACAGAGCCAGGTAAATTTCAAACCGTTGGATAGTATCAGGGGACGCTTGCGGTTAGTGTCCATTTAAGGAGGGAAGGAAGCATTATAGGGAACTATAGTGCCATGAAAAAAAAACATTGTTTTCCTGACACTATAGTTTCACTTTAAGACAGGTAACATCATTAAGATGACTGCCAGACATGGAGGAATATACCTGTGTTTGCAGGCATCATGGTTAATGTTACAATTTAGAGTACAGCTATTCTCATCTGTTTCCAGATTACATTGCCCGATTACACCTCTTAAAAAGTTTTGTAAGAGCTTCAGGTGAGTATAAATATATATATGTATATATAATTGTGGGTGGCAGGTCCCCTTTAAGGGCACAGTGTTCCCTGGTCACCATGTTGACTTGCCCTTACAATTTAATATATACACTCCCAGTGAATGGTATTTATCTGTGTAGTGTAACAAGGAAATATCATCCTTGCCCAAAGCACAGTTTAATTTTAAACAACCAGGTCAGTCAGAGTGAAAATATTTTCTTAAAGGAACACTGTACTTCCCAAATTAAATACTTAAATCACTGTTTATTAAATGTAGCCCAATGAAAACACGCACACTTGTAATTTTTTAACCAGGAAGTACCGTATATACCCGAGTATAAGTCGACCCGAATATAAGTCGAGGCCCCTAATTTTACCCCAAAAAACTGGGAAAACTTATTGACTCGAGTATAAGACTAGGTTGGGAAATGCAGCAGCTACTGGTAAATTTCTAAATAACATTAGATCCCCCCAAAATTATATTAATTGAATATTTATTTACAGTGTGTGTATATAATGAATGCAGATTGTGTGTGTATATAATGCAGTGTGTGTATGTATGAATGCAGTGTGTGTGTATATAATGCAGTGTGCGTATATATAATTTTTTTTTTTAATATTATTACATTTTCTTTTTTATTATAATATTATTTACATTTGTGGAGCTGAACGGCACGGAGGAGAAGGGAGCTGAACGGAGCTGCTGTAAAGGTAAGTAACAGCTTCCTTCCAGCCCCCAACAGGACCGTCGGGCTTGTAATGAGCCCAGCGGTCCTGGTCTGTATTATGGCAATGAAAGTTGCCATAATACAGACATTGACTCGAGTATAAGACAAGTGGGGGGTTTTCAGCACAAAAGAATCTGGTATTTATCCCCCTCCTCCCTGTGTCTTACAAAAAATAATAACATTAAATGTTTTCTTACTACTGCACTCATGCTACTTAATTGAAATGAAGTGGCCTGGGTGACTGTAGTGGTCCTTTTGAGGCCATGGGTTTCTTGGGTGATTTTTGGTCCTTTAGTCATTTATCTTCTATTCTTTCTCCTTTCTATCTATTTATTCATCCATTAACTCATATGACTCAGATTTGTTGAATAGAAATGCAGGGAAGGGAGAGGCATTTGTCCCAGAGTGGTCTCTCTATAAATACAACAAAATTCACATCAAGGGTCGACTGACAACTGTAATACACAGTTGGTAAGGCTTCTCTGATTTTAACAGCCTTATGTTTGATGTGGATATTATCGGAATGCAGAAAATCTTCTCTTCATGTTAACAAATGCTGTTTCTACAAAGCAACGGGCTGCAAAATGAAGGGCAGGGGTCTATCGGTATTTCATGTGATAACTTCACATCATGGTTTCCATAACTTCAATAATGGTTGGGGAACTCTCGTTATCGGACTACTTATAGCTGAAACCTATCACTCTCAAATGTGTGTTGGTTTTTAAAATGTATGCCAACATAGCTTTTTCAACTTGACTATTATGGCCTTCAATTTTCCAGTGAATTGTCAGCTTAACTCTAAACAGTGCACTGTGGAATATTCAATTTATATTATTGTGCAAAACAGTAATTAATTAATCATAGTGGAATCTCTAAAGGACAGCTTTGATTAGGTGGATGATTTTTCTTATGTAGCATATGAATGATTACTACATACTACAGGTTTTCATTTGCTACCCATCAGCATGTTTAAATAATATCGGTTCAGGAAAACTTGGTGGATTTGTCAAATCAGGAAAAGGTTTCATAATTTATGTATTATCATTTATCTTACCTATGATATAAGCAGGGCTCTTTGGTGTCTTTGAAGCATTATACTAGCCTACAGGATAGCTATTGTGGGCATCACCTAATGTAGATTGGGTTAAGTGCTCAAACGATATGTTTGTTATACTGTATATATGGAGTTCAACACCTCCTTTTGCACCACAAACCTTATCAAATCACAAAACTGACGTGGAATAGATAATATTTGCATAATTATTTTTTTATTTATCTAATGGAACATTTGCACCATCCCACAATCAATATCTTTTTCTTTTCTTTTGCCAATGAATGTGATGCAAACAACAATAAACTTGCCCGTGAAAAGCCTTAAAAATTGAATTTGAAGTTCATGACTGACATGGTCAGCAGTGTGCATAGAGAATCCATTGTTTCTTGTGTTTGTCTCTTGCTTACATTTTAATAATTATTGAGTTGCTGCTGATTATTAACTGAGATTATGTTTAACATTGGGAGAAAAAAAACTGCATTCCTGAGCTATGGAGGACAACATGATACTGGCATTCACCGTCATGAATTGGCAGGACATGTAGAGCGATTTCTATGGAAAGTCACTTTGCTTGGCACATGTTAACCTTTTGATTGCCAGAGGCACTGAATTCACACAGGCATCTCTTTAAAAAAAAAAAAAAAACATTCTCACCTATCTGGCACTGAGACTAGGGACTATCGTGTGTGTTGTAGATCAGATGTATTTGCTTAAGAACATGGATCTTTATGCTAGGCATAATATTAATATTAGAACTGAATATGGATTAGAAAGAGATCTGCAGAATGAGGTGTACCAGTCACTTTGTCATTGTGATGGTTATTAAAAGAACATGTTATTCAAGAGTCCTTTATAACAATCATAGAATAGGATTTGAACACGTCAGGGGTAGTCAGTATTTCATTTTGCATTCATTCTAGCATGCAGAGCATGACAAAATGTGAAAAAACATGCAAAATTCTGGTGGCATGTCATGGGAAAAGGGCTGCAGTGAATTCTAGCAAAGGTAAGTGTTGTCAGTATTGCTGGACATGCATCATGGGAGATGTAGTCTACAGAATTATAAAACTGGAACGTTTACAGACCCTAAATCAATGTGGTAATGGGCTTTTTAAAAAAAATAAAAAATAAAAAATTGATGGTTTCAAAATAGGTGTTATGTTATTAGAAAACATTAAAACATTATGCAACAAACATCTTTATCAGTCTTAGATCATATATATATATATATATATATATATATTCATTAAACAGGAAGTATTGCTAAACAAAAAAGTAGGTTGTAAAATCTAGGCCAGATAGAAATTCATAAAAATATGCCTGAGGTTGAACAGGACATTCTGTGCTCCATCTTGGCTATTTTAGCAAACAACTTGAATTCCTCAAGTCTCCATCACTTGCTTTTTAGTCAGTAGACCCATTTGACTCCAAAGTGGTCTCAAAGTTGCCTATTACAACTGACTCATAGTGTCTGGGTCATTTCAAGGCAGGTATAACTTGAACGAAAGTAGACTTGCTATACAAGTATAGCCAGTCATCTAGTCACAAAACCAGCGGATAATGTACTCCTTAGACCGAGTTAGTGGTTTATTTATGGGACATCACGCATTTCTGATGCCCCAACCTGAACCCCTATACAGTGAAAAGGCTAGCTGGAGCAATACATTGTCTGAGGACAAACCTAAAAGGCTGCCACACTCTCCTGTGTGTACCTTCCTAGCTTCTCACTATATATATATATATGTAGAATAATAGACTAATGGCCTTCAACATATTCAGGTCTCGTACAGTTCTTGGCAGGGGCCATGGGTGCTGCCAAGGTGTCAAGTAATCCCTCTGGCACAGAATCAAGTAGACTGGCTACTGTGCCCCATGGACGCCAGGTATGTTTTCAAACTGCCTACAGTTTGATTACTTACCCTGTGAGGGGGCCAGGGCGCTCATGACACCATAACAACTACAGTGAGCTGTAGTGGTGATGGTGCTTGTTGATTTCCTTTTATTGACAATGCTGAAATCTGAATATTAGCCAAAGCTGGGATGGGGGGCATTTTTTACTTGGAGATGTTTTGACAAATTGCCAAAGCAGTCCTAACAGCCTGCGATCATGGTAAAGTTGTCTTATCCTACAGAGATTTTTCAGTATGTGAATGTTGATGACTGCTAGAGTTCTATTTTGGTATTGACAGTAAACTTGCTGTATACTGAGGGGCCATAACCGTCCTAGGGTAACGTGTTGTAACTTGATTCCTGCAGCTGAATTTACAGTCCCAGATTGCATTTTCTAAAGCTGCAGGGAAATGCCTGGTTTAACAAAGTGTGCTTTGTGCTATAAAAACATATTTCACCCAGAAAAGAAGAATGCTTTTTTAGGACATGACATACAAAAGTGAAGTTTTATTTTCTTTTTTCACTCTGTTTCTTTCACATAGGAAGCCCTCAACGTGTTATGTAGTTTAACCTGTCAAGTTGGTTTTTTATTTATTTACTAGAACAAAGTATTGGTTGCAGTTCATGTGCTCAGAGTTCATATTGTTACGTACTTAAGGGTTTATGCACTAAATAAGTGATCATAGAGAATTGGAAAAATAACAACTCTTTTTCCATAATTGCAATACCCTTCTAAAACTTCCACAATTGGCATGATTGTGTGTGTATAGTGTGCATGCACACTCCATATACACATAGTTTGTTGGTAAAGCTTCTGTTTTTCTCTGTGTATTGAAGTGTGTGTGAACTTTATAGTTTACCATTTCCCTTCCCCCAAGTGCCTGCTAAAGCGTTATGAATGACTTGACAGTCTCAGTGTTTAAGTAATAATTACTTACCATCCAATATAGCCAATGCAGTTAGTTGCGGAAACTGGAGTTCTGATGCAGCACTGTTTTTGCACTGCTTAACCAATGCATAGGTAACATTTTAAAATTTTTTTTATTATTAGAATATTTATTAAACATTTTCATATATATAATACATAGACACTGCGACATAGACACCAATTCACAGGGATTACTTTCTCCTAAATACAACCAAGTAATAATAACAGTATATCCCTCAATCATAGACACTAAACATTAAGAATAATTTACATTTATCATTCATCAGTATCAATACAAGACTATGCAACCAAAGAGAATAATAGAAAAAAAAAAGAACAAATTCAAATTTCATGATTTTGCTATTACATAACGAAAAGTCATGATTTTATTAAAGACACGGAAGCGAGTATTGCATATCGCTTTCTTTACTGTCCACCAATAGCAGCAAAGGATACAAACAGAATGAAAAAACAATGAACATATAGTAGCATAGGCCCCAGTATAATAGGCAACACTAACCTTCCATTTCCCTCTTTCTGAAGATGCGACACTATACATAAAGTCCATAACAGGAACAGCAATATAGTCCAGAGAGAGGCCAAAAGACGTATAAACTGCAAGCCAAGAGGAGGATCATCATATCAATAAACAGGGAAGTATAACTGGATAACTTCCAACCAAACTTCATTCGCAGGGAAAGGTCCATACATGTTGAAGCCAGATACTCTGCAGGATCGGTTTAGGCTGTGAAAACATAAAGAACAGGAGCCCAGGGGTTAAACCAGTACTTGAGACTAACATCAAGGCCAGACAGTGCAAGGCCTCACCAATATTTGCAGTGAAAGAACCAGATAGACCCAAACTGACATAGTTACATAGTCAAATCCCATCCAACACAGGCCCCTCTTACTGTACCAAGCAAGATAATACTTGTCACCTATACAGTCAATGCGTTGATGTGGAGTCAGGATTCGGAGTCCAACCAGTGCCCCCTGTCGCCACACCCTCGCAATGAGCCCCCCAGCCATGGAGGCTCGCATCTGAGTCAATGGTGAACTCTGGCATGGAGCAGGAGATTGCCCTGCCGTTCCAAGCGGATAGGTTGAGGATCCACCATCGCAGCTCGTCCTTCGTCTCGCTCTCTAGCGTCACGAGGTCCGCTCTCAGGTGAGCTATTTTCAGGCATTGCAGTGCGCGATAATGGAGCGGACCTGGGAACATGGCCTGAATATAGGATGCGAGGAGGTCGATGAGGCGCGACAGTTGCCTCAAGGTGAGGTGTGGCCGTATGAGAGCTCTTCGATACTTGCGTATCGAACGAGTCTTGGATTTCGGAAGGCTCAGAGTGGCGGCTTCCGTATCCACTAGGAATCCCAAGAATTCCATACAAGTGGCGGGAGTCAGGCACGACTTTTCCTGGTTGTTGATGAAACCCAGGCGAGAGATCATGGAGCAATCCTGGGCCGTGAGCAGGATGTCGTCTCAGTATATAATTAGACGAATGCCTCGACTGCGTAGCCAGGCCATAGGTGGGCACAGCAATTTTGTGAAGCACCATGGTGATGATGACAGGCCAAATGGAAGGCAGGTGAACCTCCAAGTCCCTGTCCGCCAACGGAAACGCAGGAGATCTCTGGATGCTTCGGCTATAGGCACAGTGAGATACGAATCCTTGAGATCCAGCTTTACCAACCAGTCCCCTGGAAGGAGTAGGTCTCGCAGTAGATGGATACCCTCCATCTTGAAATGGCTGTACCTCACCATAGCATTGAGCGGGCGCAGGCTTATGACTGGGCGCATTTGGCCGCCCTTCTTTTCCACTAGGAAAATATTGCTTACGACTCCTGTGGAGCCCGGGGGTGCCCGTTCTATCGCTCTCTTGGTGAGGGGCACAGATAGCTCGTCGTCGATCGACCTGCGATCTCGGAGGGAGAAGCAGATCGGTCGAGGAGGAGGGATACTTACAGGGTTCCCCACAAGGTCTATGTGAAAACCGCAAATAGTGCTTAGTACCCAAGGGTCGGAGGTTATCTGTGCCCAGGCTGGGAAAAAATGTTGGAGTCTGCCCCCAACATAAACATGAGAAGAAACATGTGGTATGGGTAAACTCACCATAAGGTCGTCTGGAACCGGTGTTACCCCGGAAGCCTCTGGATCGCCACGGGTGTCCGCGTGACGGAAAGAATGGGGAGCGGGTACTCGTCTCCTGGAAGTTGGAGCGGTGCTGAAAGGAGCCTCGTCCCGAGCCACGGGACTGAAAATAAGACCGGCCGGACAGATGGTTCCTGGTGGAGACCCGACCGTGGAATACTCGTCTCATGGAGGCTTGGGCCTTGTCAAGGGCTGTAAACGCTCCCACAAAGCGTCCCAGGTCTTTAATGAAGGAGTCGCCAAAAAGTAAACCTTGGGCGTACTTCCCAGCCTCTGTGAAGGCAAGGCTGGCCAATTTAGGCTCTATTTTGAATAAATTGGCTTTACGCCGTTCAATAGAGAGGGAGGTATTCACACTCCCGGCAATACAAATAGCCCTTTGGACCCAACCATGGAGGTCTTTGGGGTCAACCATATGGTTTCCGGCTCTGGCATCCTCCGCTAGTTCAAAAAGTTTTTCCAGTGGGCCAAATATGTCTAGGTGCTTATCCTGACAGGCTTTAAGGGCAGAGTCTAGACCTTTACGTGGGTTCCAGCCCAATTTTGACAGGAACTGGGTCATTTTTGGGTCAACCTCAGGGGTATCGCAGACCTTATTTTGCACCATAGGCCTCGGGCACTCAGCCCTCAATTTATTATGTGCCGCTTTAGTGAGCGGGCGTCGTACCCAATTTTCAAGGTTCTTGGATACATGGTCCGCCGGGAGCCACTCCGCCGACTTCGGATGGTGTAGCTCTTCCGGGTCGAAGAGAGGTTCGCCCAACGGAAGAGGTGCAAATGGCGTCAAAATACAGGGAGAGACAGAGAAGGGTATAAGAGACTGAAAGGAGATAAGAGCAACCAGAGAAAATCAATTATCTCACAGAGAAGGTCTGAAACCCTGGGAGGCAATAAATATACATATATAGTAATGAGCAAACATAAATAATAAATGGAAAAAAGATTCCTTAAACAAAAAACTAAATAATACTGAATATATCAACAGAGAATAAACAATGGAGTAATAAATGACAATAAATAGTAAAAATCAAGACAATAGATCACAGGATAATAAGAAATATGTGAGAGAAAAAATGTGAGCTGTTTCTTATCTTTGGAGCAGCAAAGAAAGAGGAGAATGAAAGGAAAGTGCTGCCTCTTATACTGGTACCTGTGCAGGGAGGGGCCTATGTTACTGTATGTTCATTGTTTTTTCATTCTGTTTGTATCCTTTGCTGCTATTGGTGGACAGTAAAGAAAGGGATATGCAATATGAGCCTCTGTGTCTTGTGATAAAATTCATATTGCCAGGAAGAAGGAAGAGACCTCATGGTTCATAGAGTATCCAGAGTATGGACAATGTTTTGACAATTACTTCATACAGAATATGAATGACACAGAGTCTGTTAAATTTTTTCTGTAATCAGCTCCCAACACTTATTCCACACATTTACTTTTTTACTTCGGTTAAAGGTAACAAAGGCATAGGTAACATTTCACCAAGTTGTTCATACAAAGAGTAATGACCGTAGTTTAGCTTATATTTAACCCCTTAAGGACCAAACTTCTGGAATAAAAGGGAATCATGACATGTCACATATGTCTTGTGTCCTTAAGGGGTTAGTGTTGTTGATCCTGACAATATTGGTGCATAGTAGGAGGTGTGACCGCTAAGTAAATAACAGTTGTAGAATTGATGAATGGCTAGATGGATGCCTGGTGAACTTTGAGGAAAGTATAGGACAACATGGTAACACAGGCTGCTTGACTCGTAGAGTATGTACCCTTCTGCTGCAAATCTTTTATCTTGAATGTTGAATTGATGATCCATTTACGAGATCATCTGCCCATTACACACCTAGGTGTAAGATCTTAGAACACGACTTGCCTAGGCTAAAACATAACATGGGACCCTGCCATATCGAAATACAGAGGGGCTCTCCTTTGGATGAAGATCTTCAAACATATGACTACAGACTAAATTAAGCTCTAGCAACAGATGGACTGATATGTCATATCCCACATCTAACGCAGGGAGTGGCCTGGTTCATCACTTAAGCCTAAACTAACATAGAAAGGTTACATTGTTTTATAACATATTGCATGTTCTGCCACCAGTTTTTGTGACACATTTCCTGTTTAACAATTTTGAATGTTTGATTTGAATCACAAGAGTCATTATTTATTGATTTATTACTTGCATTTATAGAGTGCCCATATATTCCATAGCAATGTACAGTAAGGTTAAATCAATAAAGTTGCTTGGTGTATCCAACACTTGATATAATAATAATAATCCGCAGAAGGATACAGGTGAATTTGACTAGTTTCCAGGTATGTCCATGGATTTTTTTGGTGTATGTGAATGGAGTTATGGCACAGGTTTATGTATTACGATATCATTACCAGTAAAATAATGTGGGTTTTCAGAGACACTCATTAATGTCATTGTGTGAGTCATGCTTGAATGTCATGATGGCTACCCCCAATGTTGCAATGTTCTTTTATTTATATGCAATAGCATGTGTTAACCTTTTTACTTGTCATTTTCATCAGGGCACACATTGTATTGGAGGAGGAGAAACCGAAACAATGATTTTGTTTCCTTCTTTCAGGCTCTCTTAATGCTGACTGCCAGTTATAAAGTGCAGAGCTTATAACAATGACGGACAGGGAGCCATTCAAGTGGAGAATAAAGAAATGTGGAATTCTACACTTAATTCCATATTTTTTGGACTTCGGAAACAAATGTTTGTTAATTATAGGGGATTTTAACACCGGGAAATGATAATAAAATTATTGAAATTAACACTTTATATCCAATTAAACACCACATGGTGAGCTCTTCATAGTTAGTATAGATATAGAAACTTACCTGATCCTCAGATTGTTACTGTTAATTAAATTCCTCAGTGCTCTGTAGCTACTGCAACTTGAGGTATGGCACCAGTGCAGCACGTACCTGGAAATGCCATTAGGTAGATATAAATGGAATGTAACTGTCTTATATTCTAAATAAACAAAGCAAAAAATGTCAGGACAATGAGAGTATACCTTTATTATTCACATATGGATGGTTAATGGGGCCAGGTATATTCATGGTTCTGGTTCCCTTATTAAACTCTTGGGACCTAGACGGCCCCCGAGGGTTGGTTTATGTTTAATCCTGCTCTGAGTCAGGGCAAAATCTTCAATGTTGTGTGGAAATTTTGAATCCTGAAAACACTCTAGTTTAGGGGTAGGCAATCTTTTAGCAGTACTGTGCCAAAATAAGATTGTAATATCCCGTAGCGTGCTGGTCCTATTTTTTTAAATTGAGGTGTGTATGATGCCGTATTCTGCTTGTGTTATTTATACTGCAGTTGCTTTGTATTGTTGTATTTGTGCGTATATGAACTGTTATATTGTATATGTTCTACATGAGTAGTTTGTGGTATTGTGTAGGATACATGTGAATATCGACTGTGTAAGGGGGCTGCTTGTGAAATTGTGTTTGTGGATAATATAGCACATTGTGTGTTTGGTGGGGTGTGTATGTGTGGGGCTGCTTGAGGTATTGCATGTGAGAGGCTGCTTGTGGGGTTGTGTCCGTGTATTTAGTTTGTTAGTGGTGTTGTGTTTGTGCGGACCTTGTGTGTGTTTGTGTGTAAGCTGTTCGTATTATTTGTATGAAGGGCTATGGATGGCTTCCCTGGGGTCCAGTGGTGACCATGCTGGCCAGGTACAGTTCAAGGGCAGGAACTGCGATTGCTGCTGCAGGCTGCTCTACTCCAGTGCAGATTCCCATTTACAAGTGCTGGGAGAAGGTGATCTGAGATCACTTCTTCTACATGCTACAATGCATAAAATGAAGTTTGTCCCTCACTACCTTTTCACATTATCAGATATCTGAAGTTCCACTGGGACTTCTGATAGGCCAGAGAGGCTTGTTTGGCTCTAGCAGCCTTGAGTGCTGTGCAAAGATACCTCGGGTGCCATGCATGGCACAAGTGCCATAAGTTGCCTACCCCTTCTCTAGTTAGATAACCAGCGATCTCAAACAACCATGGTAGAGTCTCTCTCAGGCTTTAAAAATAATTTGCAGAGTACAGCCCTAACCAAGGCTCCAACTTTCTTTCTTGCTAAAAATTAAAACATACATCGACTTGTTTTATGTGGCCTGACAATGAAAGAGTGTATGTGTCTTCGGGTCACTGTTGTAATATTGCATTTCATTGCAAGCTGCTTTAGACCATTCACTGCCTGTGGACAATTTCGCGGTTAGGCCTGACTCACTTCCTGTTTAAATATGTCCTGGGTAAAGTGAAAAAAAATGTTTGTTTCACTCAAGACTTGTGGGTCTTACCCATAGTCCTTCAGGCTTGCTTCTAGAGGTTATTAAAGGACAAACACGTCTTTGAAACAGCATGTGTTACAACTGAGAGTCCTAGCGTGACTAGCAGATATAAATTGTATGGAAGCAATTAAAGCACAAGGAAATGTCATACTGGACAAATTTGAATCTAGAAACCCGTAGCTCTGATTAATACCTTTTCTTTCCTCCCTCTTCCCTTCTAGCTTTATATAAAGAAAGTCATTTTGAAACGTCGATTTAATCAATCCCAAAAGCTTTCTTAACAGCAGTGCCAGATGTATGGGCTTTTTCGTGATTTAATATTTCATTGATCATTGGATTAAATACTACGCCTCGGATTGCCTTTTCCATAGTTCAGCAAAGTCAAATGAAAGCCAGTCAGCTTATATTTAATACACTGGGAACATTCAGAAGAAACAGTACATTCATATTCTGGATGAACAGTATTAAAATACCAAAGTTTGACTTGCGTTTACAAATAGACGGTCAGATCTGCATCTACTAAATTAATGTGCACTTGTAATAACATGTAGAGTTTTTTACTCAATCACCTTTATAAATGAATGGCGTATGGTTAATGTAAATTTGGGAAATGTTCCTGCAACGATTTCGAAAACCTTATAAAAATATTAGAAGCCTGTATTTTATTTAGAGGCACTATCTGTTTTGTTTAGAGAAAAAGCTTTGCATGCACAATAAAGATGTGGGTGTAAAACAAGATAAGCTGCTGGTGTAAAAGCATATTTACTAGGTCAAAATTAAGCTTAAAGGCATTTAAATGTCTCCTTACTATGCATCAGACTTTGTGTTTGTTATAAAATAAAGGTTTTTTTCTTACGTGTTTTAAAGGAGCACTCTACATTAATAAATGCAATTTTTTTTATGTATATGAATAATGCGTAGAAAAAGAAAAAGAAAATGCATATTTTGTTTTTTAAAAGGGCTTTACCAAGTCCTAAAGTACTTAAAGAACTAAAAGCGCCCCAACCACCTAATCTCAAAGTGGTCTGGTTGTAGTGGCCCTTTAGTTATAACCAGCTTCTAGAAAATGCAATTTTTCCATTGCAGGGTTCTACACATCTCTTGTGGCTGTCTTCCTGACACCAAAATTGTTAGAGTAAAATTGTAGCATTAGGAATGCATGTTTATATTAAAGCTATGGTGTTCCTTTAACCGTGCAGTACCTGTAAAGCTGATTTCTGCTGTAAAGTTGATGCTTTGTTGCTCCATGCAAATGTCCTGGACATTGTCCAATCAAACGCTTCTAACAGAGAAGCATTTGATTGGACAACTATCAGCCAATCAACTCATTTAAACTTTTCATAAGTGAGCAGACCAAGCGTCAGCCAGGTGTATGAGGATTAGGATTTGTGCTCTCAGACTGCGGACACACAACACAGGCAGCCTAAGCTAGCAGGCGCACTCATAGTGCAGTGGCTGTCAGTGTAAAGTCTGTGAGTACGTCGTCAGCATTCTGTGCACACAGATATTCAGTGCTAAATTTGCACAAATTGTGCAAAGACCACCTGGAACTCTAGTTGCACAATGGTTGCTGCTTGCTTCCGGAGGTGTAGTTACACTTCTTCAAACAAATTTAAATCTGCAAAGTCCTTGCACCATAACCACTATGACAAGCAAAGTATTAGTTGTTTAAACTTAAAGTATCCTATTAAGCTGTGTGCATGTATGTGTGTTGATGTGCAGTATCTATGTATCTTAAGGCTATTAAAATGCTATATATGTTTATATCCACTACACCCCTTGAGCAATGTACAACCACGTGTACAAATGAACAAACATAGTATTTAGACTTTTTACATGTCCTAACCACATTTCAGCTAGAATGGAAATTATGCATAGGATGACGGTGGCACTCTCTTTATGAATAAGATTTAAAGCCAAAAAGCTGTATTTAAGTTTAAAAACAAATAGGAATTACATCATGTCCATCAGGTCTATTTTTCAGTGTATTCCTTGTGTTTTATGTAAGTGTATTTGATCTGTAGCATGTTTTGCGAGTGTGCTTGTGCCCCACTGTATTATCCATAGCATTTTGTATTTCACCACTCACCTTATTACTATATCATTGTGCAGGTGAACACTTGCTCCTTGATATACTCCTTTTATATATACATACACACAAGCACATACAGTTATTTAGTAGCATTTATGGGACCTGTGGCGCAATCCTTGGTGTCTTTTGTGTTCTCCATATTACCTTCTGTGATGTTCTGTAGGGGAGTTGGGTTATTATTTACTGCGTTTATGATGTAATGTGCAATGTGCCTAAATCATAATCACAAAACATGTAAAGTCTACATGACACAATTTTCTGGATGGATTACTAAAACCTTCACCATGTTTGGCCATGTCATTTGTACTTATAATAGTGTAATAAGTGGATAGAGGCAAGTTCCCGACCAATGCTCTACTGCCCATCAATTTATTATTTAAATCCATTCAAGTACCTTTAACATTCCATATGCCTTTTGAACCAGACCCAACTACAGTATGGGATTGTCTCGGGCTAGCTAGCTGTAAGCTGGCAGAACTAATGGGAATTGTAGTTCACAGTAATGTGTTAAAAGGGCCAGGTTTATTGCAGCCAGGGTATATTTATCTTTTAACTTGTTCCAGGGAGGTTTTATGTGTACGGGAAAGAAAACAAGACCAGCAATAATTAAATGTGCATTCTTTTGTGAAGCTGTAAGTGCTGTGTCGGAGTCTACTACAAAAGATGGGCTGTTTTCCAGCTTGAATTGGATCCGTTTATTCTCCTGATTTTCTTTGTATTGGATCAGTCATACATTTCTAGAGGTTGAAAGCTAAGAAACAATAAATAAAATACCAAATGGAGGTTGTTTTGTGCTTATTTAATGCAGAGAACCAATATTTAGCACAGGGTATTATGGGATTCTCACACAGCAGCATTATGGGAAAGAGGAATGCCTGGTACCCATTTAATGGAGAATTCTTACCAAAAACAATGGCTTGTGTTGTGATTTTAGGGCAGCGATGTAGAATGCATGTTTCATAATGCGCTACAGTTCTGTTCATAGGCACACCTATTCTCATTTAGACATGTTATTAAAGAGGTACAGACAACCTTCCAAATGTAGCAAAAAAAAATGACCTACTTTTATATCTGTTACTAAACAACATGCCTTTACATGTCTGTGTTTATGATTATTCTTGGGTGGCACACATAAGTCAACCAAACTTGATTTGACAAAGCCCTGTTTAAGAAATTAAAAATATTGAAAATGTTTTTTTTTATTTTTATTATTAATCTCAGATGAGAATGTAATTCCTTAAACATTGAATCACTTTAAACACATCTGATATAAACTGTGCTAGTACGTACCACTACATTCTTTCTGTTTTCAAATTGTGTGTAAAACAAAAAAAAACAAAAATAACAAATTTGTTATGTTTGTAATGCATACCGACTGAGATAAAAAGCAACGAGTAGCACAAATACCCTTATTAGAAGCGTTGTCAGCATCCACCACCACAGGGGTTAGATCATAAACCTACTTTCTGCCGAGAGACATTATTTCAGTTGCTTGCCATTCAGCCACCTTTCAGGAAGTAAATTGAAAAATATGTTGCAGACCTTAAAAAAAAAAAAAAAAAAGATACCTTATAAAATACTGTACCGAAAGCATATGGTACCAAACAGACTCTATTAAATCTTTCCCCATACCCCTTCCACATGCTGGCGTTGCGGAGCGGAAGAGGGTACCACATTACACGTATAATGGCAATGTATGGGCCTCCAAACCTGGAAAGTCCCCCACTTTGTATACACCAAACTAAACCAGTACCTTTACTCTTTTTGCCTCAGACCTATCTACTATTAATCTTACCTAATTACCTACCACAACATGTTTTATTACTTATTATGAACATAGCTCCCAACGACACGTAGCTGGAGCTTGGAAAACGATACTGATGATACCAGCCCTATAACGAGAAATAGTTATACAATGCTTCTATGAGCAACCTTTCCCATCTATAATTTTGCGCTCACAGACTCTCTTAAGAACAAGGACACTGTGGGACACATGGAAATCGGGAGCTAGTGATATCTGTGTATGGTATAGATGCATTTTAACACCATTGGCCTTCTGTTTAACCTGTACACAGTTGTAACAGTTACTAGTAGCCAATGTATCACTGCTAAGTCTCACTGAATGCCAATGTGACCTCTTCATCTGACAAACTAACATGCGGAGAGTTAACTCTATCTTAAACACTGTACGTACTTGATCCTTATGCTAAATATGTGTGCTGCCCACCCATCCTGTTTTCTGTACCCCTCTCCATTTGTTTTGAAAATCAATAAACTCCTCAAATAGAAACAAAATTGATAGGGTCATGGTAAATAAAAAGGGAGTGACAAAGGGTATGACAAAGTAGAACATTTTATGTTTTATTGAATCCCAAGTTTCCATGTTCTCACAGACTTAAAGCAGGGTTTTTGAACCCAGAAGAATGATAATATTGTTAGACTACATCTTTAGTTGTCCAACTTTGAGAAAAGTGACATTGAAACTGTTTGCATGCCCATGATATTTGGTAAATATGTTATGGATGTTTTGTTTGATAAATTCTTGAAATGTTATACAACTTAAATAATGATAGATGTATCAGATACAGAATACTACAGAATGAGTGAGCTATGCATAACACGTTGGTAATAAGTGCAGTCCTCTTCAACAATAACTGGGACCTTGCTTGTTCTGGGGAAGGTTTTCAGCAATTCTTATATGAAGGTCTAGTGAACATCACAATTATTAGATTTATAAATAGGTTAATGATATATTGAGCTCTCCAAAGCAAAACTACAAACAGGATTCCATATAGTCTTCTGACCGTTGTCTGTTCTTTGACATCATGTGGCTTTAAGTCAGACCTGATTTATCAAGCAGTCTTAGGCATCTTAGTGTGTCTGGCAGAGAATTCTGAAACATGTTGTGTATGAACATTTTATACTAAATGACAGGAAATTTAGAAGTGAGACTGTAGGGACATGATCTATACACAAAAACCTCTTTGGTTGGTTTTGCGACTACATTGTCGTTATAATTTTTACACACCTTTGCTCTAGTCTGGATAATTAGATTGTATATCAAACTCCACAACTTTCAGCATTAGTTTATCACTAAGTTTATAATACTCTTTTTTTGATGCATGCATAGTTTTCACAATTCGATAATAAACAATTTTAGAGATGCATGCCAAACTGCATTTATTTTAATTATCTTGCTTTATTTTAGACTAGTTTTTAAAACATATATATATATATATATATATATATATATATATATAGATATGTCTCTCCCACTGAATGTTAAATATACTTGATTACCTCATTTAAATAACTAAATATCAAGTAAGGAGGCGGGAGAAAACGCCCCAGTATTAAGCGACAATGAACTCGTGCCAGTCTCTGTGCGGGAGCTAAACCAGCACCTCCGCGGTCTATCCAAAGAAGATATCATCCCTCTGAAGCAGCGTCGGCGTGCACTAAAAAGCCGCGGTTACGCTGCCAGCTGCAGAGTAAAATGAGTCACTTTGGAAGAAGACTGTCCAGCCAACCCAATTTCACACTTTTAATGCTCTCCTTTGCCCTGTTGCTCCTCCTCATCCTACCGCCTTGTCCGCTTCAAAATTTGCAACTCACTTCACTAAGATGATTTCTTTAATGAGGAAAGAGATCTCTAACCTCTCTCTCTCTCTCCCCTTCCAATATATCACCCAACCCCACTGCCTTCTCTGTTCTATGCTCATTCGCACCTACTACAATGGAAGAGGTTTCTGCTCTGCTCCGGTCCTCCTGCCCCACCGCCTGTTCCCTCGATCCTATTCACTCATATCTAATCCGCCATCTGTTTCCCTCTCTTGCTCTTCTTATTACTAAAATTTTCAATCTCTCCCTTTCCTCCGGCACATTTCCTTCACCCTTCAAGCATGTAACCATAACGCCGATTCTGAAAAAGCCCAATCTTGAGCCCAACTCCCCATCCAACCACCTCCCTATATCGCTACTGCCAAGATCCTTGAGAGAGTTGTGTATGCGAGATTGGCAGACTTTCTTTGAATCCAACTCTGTGCTTGACCCGCTTCAGTCTGGATTCTGCGCTCGTCACTCTGTTGAAACAGCTGTGACCAAAGTATCCAACAATTTAATCGCTGCTAAATCCTGCAGCCATTATTCTAATTCTCCTTGATCTTTCTACTGCCTTTAATACTGTTGATCATCAACAGCTTTTTATCATTCTCCGTAATCTCGGTCTACAAGATATTGCTCTTTCCTGGTGCTCCTCCTACCTCTCCCAGCGCTCTTTCAGTGTTTCTTTCTCTGGTTCTGCCTCTTTTACCCAACCCCTCTCTGTTGGTGTTTCCCAAGGTTCTGTCTTTGGTCCCCTACTGTTCTCTGTCTATACTGCCTCCCTTGGTAAACTCATCAGCTCGTTTGGCTTTCTTGTATCATTTATATGAGATGACATACAAATCTACCTGTCCTCTCCTGATCTCTCACCCATCTTGACTCCTGTCTATGACTGCCTCTCTGCGATTTCCAACTGGATGGCTGCTCACTTCCTTAAACTCAACCTGTCCAAAACAGAGCTTCTGGTCTTCCCTCCCTCAAGTGTTGCTACTCCCGTGTCTCCCTTCATCCAAGTCAACGGCGCCACCGTCACCTCTACGTTGTAAGCTCGCTGCCTAGGTGTTCTCTTTGACTCTGACCTCTCCTTCACCCATCATGTACAGTCGATTGCCAAAATCTGCCGCTTCCATCTCAAAAACATAGCTCGCATCCGCCCTTATTTAAAACACCAGACACCACTAAGGTGCTGGTCCATGCTCTTGTTCTTTCTCACCTTGACTACTGCAATCCCCTTCTCAGTGGTCTTACATGCTCCCAGATTGCACTGCTGCAATCTATAACAAATGCACATTTTCTGTGGAACTTTCTTCCCTTCTCCATTAGACTTTCACCCTGTTTCCACTTCAAAAAAATCTTTGAAAACATACTTCTTCAGGAAAGCATATCATATAAACTGTTAGTGGGTTTAGATCCCCCCCCATGACTCTTCTCCTGCAACTGTCAATAATAACCTACTAAGTTCTCAGTGAATACTTTTCTAGCAACCTATTTCATTACCCCTACTTAATACCCTTTGTGTCACTATAACCCACTGCCTCTAGCATGTAAGCTCATTGAGCAAGGCCTTCAACCCCTCTGTTCCTGTGCGTCGATTTGTCTGGTTACAATTATGTGTCTGTTAGTCCACTCATTGTACAGCGCTACGGAATTTGCTGGCGCTATATAAATAATAAAATAATAATAAATAAATGAAGATTGTGTGAACATTTTGAAAATGCTCAGTTATGTTTACTTACAAAGTTCTTTATCTCCTGTTGAACCAGAAGCATGTTTATTCCTGCCTGAGGGCAATTTTGATAGTCTCTGGTGGGGGAGAATGCTGTTTAATGTAAAGGAACAAAGTGGCCTCTATTGTAATGTTAGAAAAGGATGTCCCTGCCCCCACCACCTCTATAAGCTAGTAAGAATGGAGCAGACCTTTTTTGTTTTACCATTATGAGACAGAGAAACAGTCTCCACTTTCAAATTATCTGTCCCTCTCCCTCTTTATGATGTTTTTGCATCAACAGATCTTTCCTTCTCTCTGTCCCTCTATCTTTATGACTGTTTGTTGACATACAGTACTATATAATAGCTTCAAAGCAACCTGCTTATCTATATAGTACTCTACCAGTTGTAAACAATACTGTAAGATAAGGAAGCCCCTCTTTTCTAGTGCAAGAACTGTGTACATGACTCACCAAGTTACTGGCATTTAGATCAATTACAGACCCTTTCATCACATTTATTAAGTTTTGACAAATATATCATCACAGTGTAGGCTGATGGTATTAAATAATTGTACCTGGAATACCCTCAAGGCAAACAGATGATCCAAAAACCATCTTCAGCATTGCGAGTTTGCTGGCTTTAAGTCATGATACACTGCTAAACATATTCTTGGATAAAACCTGCCTGTTTTTCGTGACGGCTGATGAAAACAGGCGTCTTTTTGCATGATGCGCAATAGATGATATGACACCATATTGCACATTCGTGTGTTTGTATATGTTTGCATGTTTAAAGAAGTGCTTGTTTCCATAATATAGAGAGTTACATGTGTTTCTGTATAACAGGTGTGCATATTCCTACCTAAAAAGGCGCTTGTATGTGTTCATGTATGAAGACTTGTGCCTTTCGTATGCGGAAAGATAGATATAAAAACTTATATACAGACAAATGTGTAACAACGAATAATTACGTATACAACATTTCCTTACATTCCTACATGTTTTTCCAATTATGTGTGCAATATCTATCATCAAGGACTTGAACAACATCACTTGCTATAGAAAACTTGTTTACTCAACATAAATTGTGATAACGTCAATATTTGAGTATTTATTTATTCATGCATTTAGACTGGAAGAAAGGAGATTTAGTCTAAGACAAAGGAAAGGGTTTTTTACACTAAGAACAATAAGCATGTGGAATTCTCTGCCTGAAGAGGTGGTTTTATCAGAGTCTGTACAGGTGTTTAGACAAAATTGGAAAACACTGGGGTGGGGGTTGCCTTTTTTGGAGTTAACAGCAAAGATGTGAGAAAGGCTGAACTTGACGCATCTATTTTCTCCTATGTAACTACTTAAAGGATCACTATAGGGTCAGGAACACAAACCTGTATCCCTGACCCTATAGTGTTAAAACCACCATCTAGCCTCCATGGGCCCCTCATGCCTCCATAAATATAGCAAATCTTACTGTATTGAAGCCAGAAGCTGTAGCTCTGCATGCTGTTTGCCTCAAAAAAACAAAACAAAACAAGCAGTCTGCTGACATCATCAGAAGTGGTAGCCTGATCCAATTACAATGCTTCTTCATAGGATTGGCTGAGACTGACAAGGAGGCAGATCAGGGGCAGAGCCAGCATGATTCAAACACAGCCCTGGCCAATCAGCATCTCCTCATATAGATGAATTGAATCAATGAATCTCTATGAGGAAAGTTCAGTGTCTGCATGCAGAGGGTGGAGATACTGAATGTTTGGATGCATTTTAGGCAGCCATGACCCAGGAAGGATCTCTAACAGCTATCTGAGGAGTGGCCAGTGAAGTTATTACTAGGCTGTAATGTAAACACTGCATTTTCTCTGAAAGGCAGTGTTTGCAGCAAAAAGCCTGAAGGTAATGATTCTACTCACCAGAACAAATACAATAAGCTGTAGTTGTTCTGGTGACTATAGTGTGCCTTTAACTGTTCATATGTAGTGTTTTACAATTTATGCAAAAACCATTGGTAATTATACAAACGGGATAAATAATTGACACACTTGTAACATTTGGGAAATTATTGGTGGTCACTCCTTCACAGTTGATATGTAATGACAAAAATAGGAATACAGTGGGGAGAATGATAGTGTAGTATATCCTGTAGATCTGGGCTGAAGCAAGAATCACACATACGTCTAAGTCTTAATTTCTTTCTTTCTTCACTATCATCCTCCCTTCTGTGTTCCGATTGATATCGTTTTATATCAGCTAAATTAAGAACTGTGAGGATCCAACCACCACTTCTTCCGCAGGTCTCCACTATCAGCCAGAATAGAAAGATCCCTGGCCTGTTACCTCCAGTGTACTTTCCTGCGTCGGACCATTTGTATTGTATATTTCTACACTTTTACATTTGCCTGTGTAACTCGACATGCTGTTTAATACCCTGTACAGTTATACCAACTTTGTTTTTCATGACTTTGTGTTGAAAACGTGTTTACTAAGCAGGAAGTGTTTGCTCTTCTTTTTCTAATAATCCAGGAAAGGAAAGCAGATTAGCCATATTTATTTGCAGGAAACTTAAACTCTGTATTGAGCAGGGCAGTTTGTTAAAGAACAAGAGGTACTAGTTGTATAGGGGAAGCTTCTTTAGATAAGACTTGTTACAATAACAGGTGCTGTGCTTCTGATAATCTGGGAAGTTCTCAACATTCGAAGTTCAAAAAGATGTTTTAGCAGCATGAATCGTTTATGTTCACATTATGAGCTGATCCTAATCCATGTCTCAGTGTGGCATAAAATGTACCAGATGCTCTCATGAAATGGTCTGATGTAGCCCAGGTTTTCATCACCGCGGTCTATAAATAAGGGCTTCTCTCTCCTTTTTTGATCTTTAGAAGTATTTTTAGCCTACATAAAAAAAACTGTGAAAACTTGCACGGAAGGATAGCTCTCTCACTGCTTTATATCAGTTCTCTATAAAGTGGAACGGCGCTTATCATAATAGACAATTTAATTGGAGATAACAGGTTTTTGGGTTGCCACAAGTATTTAAAAGAGAAGCCCTGGTGTGTATTTGCTCCCGCCTTTCATTGACTACATTTACCATGATGCACTCCTTTGGCACTCCAACTCTTTATATCTGCACACGTGTATTATGCAAACACAAACATGCACATATTAACATTTTAACTCCTGTTTAAGTACATCCCCTCATTCTTAGTTATCCTAACCAGCCTTAGGTGCTTACGTATTGTGCCTTTTTAGTTATTTTATTTTGAAACTGTCACAATGGGAAGAAATTTATTAAATGCACACCTGATCATTCCATATGGTAATGTAGCTTCATCAATATTATTTTTGGGTATACATTACATTTCAGTGTGCTTCAAAGCTTCCTGTTTTTCCTAGGAAAATGAATCAGTCCTCTGCTTATTTAAGATAAAACTGGCAATTATATTGTTCTTTCGGAACTTAATTTGGCAAGAAGTGGATGGACTCATGAGTCAATATCCTGTGCTAGTTTCAATGTAGTTTGTGCCCAAAATGCAACTACACACCATAAATTTGCGTAATGCTTAATGTGCACTTTTCTATAAAATGCATTTAGTGTGTGCTTACTATTCTGGTTTGTGGGACCCTGAAATCCTCCTGAAAAGGACTCTCAGTTCTGACAGTACTTTTGAATTGCAATAATTTGTGTTAATTTTAGTGCTCTGTCACCTACGTCTGTGGAGTTGGGAGCGCCACCCTACTAAAGGCCTGCTCATTGGTTGATGACATTGCTGAGCGCTCTCAGCTAATGAGCAAAGCCCTGCACTGCTGGACTTAGCTTAATGCTGGACCTTCCAGAGGCACAAAAATTGAATAGGGTGAATTGTCAGAAATTCTAAATTACTTTAAAATGAATTTCAAGCTTTAAGACAAAATAAGTAAAAAAAAAAAAAAAAAATCTATTTTTTTACAGTAAATTAATGGTCACTTACTTTTTA
The DNA here is from genome assembly GCA_933207985.1 of Pelobates cultripes. Taxonomy (NCBI): domain Eukaryota; kingdom Metazoa; phylum Chordata; class Amphibia; order Anura; family Pelobatidae; genus Pelobates; species Pelobates cultripes. The sequence goes on along the minus strand of OW240913.1, from coordinate 76,319,461 downwards.
TGTAAAATATGATCAAACAAGGCAGGAGTTTTGTAATATAATAATAATAATAAAAAAACAGTCCTACTTTATATAAATGTATAAAGATTTTATATTCATTTTTATTTTGCTATATCCAAACTACATAAAAAAAAAAGTTTACATTATTTTTCTTTTTTATTTGACACACAATTCAACCATAAAAAACAAATCGGAAGAAAATATATTATAAATACTGCAATTCGTGCGGTTTCTAAGTTTAGAACCTACAGTTTGGCAACACTAGTTTCTCTGAACTAGCCAATAATGAATTTGTTTTTAGATATGAATGATTAAACTATGTTGCATGCTCAGCTTTTAACACTGATGTGCTGATAGTTAAGATGTAATATAGAATAGACGGTAGTACTTCTTACTAGCCCAGCCTAAATCCCTCGTGCAGTTTCAATTTCCTCAGGTTTAGGCCTCACTAGAAAACGCAGACACAGTCTGGGGCTATTTACAATTTCTTTTTTAAGACATTCCTACAAGGTGAATCTATTACAGACTGGGACAGTCATTTAAATAATACTACAATTTAAAAGCTATAATTCATTGCTGTATACAGTGGATTCTTGTGATCTTTATGGTAATGAGAATAGATAATGTCTGTGTATCTTACATTTCTTCAGATTGAGGTCTGCATAAAAAAAATAAAAAATAGTGCAGTCCTATAAAGTGAGGTTTGTTACCAGTAAACTCCAGCAGACATACTTTCTTTATCTTGGACAGGGAGCAGTTGGGGCAAAAACTGTTTTTTGAAAGCAGATCTTGCTTTTTCATGTGTTTTTCATGGCAATAAACCATTTTTTCCAGCCGTTTGCAAACAGTGTCTGTCTAGCAGGATTTCCTGGATACAGCAGACAGTGGAATAGCAGAGGGCCAAGTTTTTGAACTTTTAGTGATTAAACCCGGTTATTGACGCGGCTCATTTCTTTATGGGATATGATCAGATTATTATAAGTGGATAAGATGACAATAAGAAAATCTCTTTATTAAAGAGCGATTGCAAAACAGACATCAATAAAAAGACACAGGCTTTATGGTAATTCAAACATCATATTGCAAAACAGTTTATTGTGTCTAAAGCACCAACATATTCAATAGCATTGAACAATGAGTGCACATGGGATACAGGTAATTGTGACAAAACAAGTTCCGCATAGGGGAAGAAGAGGTGATGAGGGCTGAGTTTATAGACTTAAGAAAAAAGGTACATAATTGCAGTAAAGGTAAAAGGTAACATTCCAGGTTTCCAGATGAAGATTGCCAACTGTGCTAGCAATATTAGTTAGGGAAGATTAATTGATTAGGTTGCTAGGAGCATTTATCATATTCAGAAATGATGCAAATGTTTTAACGTACAATGAGAGTAGAGAATGAGGTGAAATAGGATTAGTCAAGCAGTAGAGGGGTGTTGGTTAGGGTGGTGTGCAGTTCTACAAAATAAATTATTAGCATTGTTCTTGTTACCTTGTAACTGTTTTGCAAATATTTACTATAGCATGGATTAACATGCGTTTTGTGTAAAAAAAAAAAAAAAGCTAAATATGAATAGATAAAATAAATTACTGCCATCTGTTTACTATCTTAGTAAAATCAACCAATGCAATTTTTTTTTTTAAATTCATTTATTGTGACATTTCTAAGGAAGCCACTTGCCTATCATTCCCACTCCCTGACAGCAATCTTTACACACCTTGTTTAGGACTGCCTGTTATCTCAGCCACTGCTAAAAGTGTGATGACAAAGTCTGTATTGTATTTATTGTTGCCGCCATTACCTGAAATATCTGCAAAGGGAATTGTACATAGTTTGTAAACTATATTAAAATATGAAAGGTACATGGGGCATGCACATACCTTAATTTGTAATTGTAATGGAAATTAACACAAGGTGTTGTTTATTTTTAAAGAGCTATTTTCACTAAAATCAATCTTTTGTCACCATAAACAAAAAAACACATTCTCCCCCTCCCCTCTTTTTTTTCCAGTAGTAGAATTTATTTTTGCATAAACTTCTTTTGCTGTTAAGTAAATTTGCTCTTTCCCCCCTCTTCACTGTCATTAGGTATAAAGTCTTATTTGTGCTGACATAACCGATCACTGTGTAGCAAATAACTATCATGTTTGTGTTTTTGTGCAGTGTGGGCTAACTTTTGGCGCTGCCTATTTTGAGGACAGCCTTTCTTGTGATCCCCAGAAAGCCGGGCATCATGGGAGATGTAGTTATCCTAGCTGCGTTTCCAAAGATTACCTATTGCTAAAAGTGAATGGGAGCGTTTTTTTAATTTTTTTTTTATTTCATAGACATAGTAAAAATGTGTAGCAGGCTGCCATGGCTACTAAAATGGTTCTTTGGCATCCAATTCTTTCTTCTGTATCACATTTCCTGATGGTGTTTTCTTTACAAGATCGTAACTCAAGTTCATTACTGAAAAACAAGTTACTTGCTTAACTCTGAACTGATTTGTTGTTGTGTGCGTTTGTGCATTGCTGCTGGTGTGCTGCGGCCTATTTATTACTATTGAAAATCAGGATTAGCTTTTTAGTGACAGACAGTTGAATGATTTGCAGCCTGCACAGCACCTCTTGAATCCTGCAGTGAAGTATTTATATTTAAAAAAATTTTTAAAGCTGTGAAATGAATTACTGTTGCTGTAGTGCGAAGACCTGCACAAATGCATCTGGAGCTATCGTGTTAATTTTCCACAGAAATAACTGGCTCTGTCAAATAGCTGAACTCTGAAAGACCTCTTATATTATCTACTGGAAACTCTGACTACAGGGAGAAATCAGTTTGTCACCAATTTGGAAATAGTACTTCTACAGGCAACATGAATGCAACCAGGGTATCTCTCACTAGACACTTGGCCACTCAGTTAACCTCATATGTGCTGAAGGAAAATGAAAGCCAATATAAAACCATAACCAAAAATCACAATACTATGATATATGCCCACTTGCTTTAAAGGAACACTGTTCTCAATAGTTCGGAAGAGGTCATGTGCAGCTAAACAATAATCTCAAGTTTTTCTTCTAAACAACAAAGTCAGCTCTATAAATCTGTGTTTGTTTTCTTCCATATACAAGCTTTAGAATATGTTAATAATATTAAGGGTCAATGCAACTATTCCCTAATCCTAAATCGCTAAAATGGAAACCATTAAGTTGGGTTAGATAGTAATATCTTTTAATTATCTGACATTTTGTCTAATATCAAGAGTGCATATGCATAGTTAAAGTGTTTTAAACTGTCTATGTAGAAAATAAAAGAGCTATGTATTATATGTTGTGCTAACAAATCAGTGTTAGATGTAGTAATTAAAAGGTATTATGTGATATTTACTGTATCATAAAAACCAAATGTAGTGACATTTTGAGAGCATTTTTCACAAGCTTGCAATCTGATGAACATTGCCCCTGGGTATGCCCCTGAGCATGTATATATGCAGACTGGTCTAATCAGAATATAATTCTTTAAAAGCACTGACTTTATGGCAACAAGATTCCACCAAGTCGAGCCATCAAGGAAATTTGCATCCATCTATCCATCCATCCATCTATCTATCCATGTTTTTCCAATAATATTGTAATATTGTTCAAGAACTGCAAGCTGGTTCATCAAAGGAAACTCGTTGCAATATCATTATTAGCCTGATGAATACATTTATACAAATGAGTCCCAGACATTCTGGTCTGTTTTCCATAGGGAAATTGTCTGTTTCAACCACTTTCTTTTTATTCTTTCTCTGGGCTCCTTCCAGATCTTAAATGTTAAATTACCAATAGAAATCAAAGGGGGTTTTGTTTCCATTTATGTCATTGCTTACAGTGTTAGGTCTGGAGCATTCTGTATACTAACAATGAACTCAGTCAATAGAAAGGGCTTTAGCTAGATGTCTTTAACTCTTCTGTAAGAAGTGGACTTTGAACCTTAACCCTTTAAATACGAGGAGCTGAACAAAGCCTTTTACCTTTGAGAAATGTAAAATATATTAGCATTAATAACTGATCTATAATGTTCTGTCTTTCTGGTAGTATTTCATGACATTTAACAAAGTAATCAAAATCCAAAGTTTTAAAACCTTTTTAGAAACATAGAAACATAGACTGTGACTGCAGATAAGAACCATTCGGCCCATCTAGTCTGCCCAATTTTCTAAATACTTTCATTAGTCCCTAGTCTTATCTTATAGTTATAGTTTTTTAAACTTTCAAAGTCATAAAAGCTTATTGTTTAAAAAAACAGGCCTAAATTGTGATTTCATTGTTAATCACACAATGTCAAGCTTTATAGGCCAGTGTCATAAGGTTAGTAACAAAAATCAATCGTTGGAACAGGTTGAAATTTACAGGCAGTTAAGTACTTTCATGATTCTAATATGGCACAGGTGTATCACACTTTGGCCCCATTTCTGGCTCCACAATAACTTCATCTCAATTAATATTTCTCGGACTACCATTGGCCATCAAGCCACTTCTTCTCTGTTAGAGCCGTCAAAGGCAATGTAGAAGAGGCTGCATGATGGGCAATTGGTGACAGAACTTTGGTGTCACTGTGTGTGGGGGGTTTTCTGCTACTCTGTTATTTGATTATGATATCAGTTTGTGTATTTATTATGTTATCAATTTTATTTGCAGTGCATATTTGTCTTTCAAATTAACGAATGAGGAATTGTTGCTTCTACATGACATGTTAAGGGAGATGTTTGTGGTGTTCGTTCTCTTAATGTGTCCTGACACGTATTCATTTTTGGGATTTTGGTTATTTGTTAGAAAAGCTTTTCGAAGTCGTTAGAAGTGTCAGAGGTTTTCAATAGTCCTGATAAAGTGTCACTAACGCCTCTTCAGCAAGGTTGTGTTTGTCAGAACTTCCATGCTTAGGCCAAGGTATAGTGCCCTGTTTTACAGATTAGGCAAAGGTAAACATGTCGTTTAACAGTAGGATTCTGAGTATTGTGACATTGTTAACAGCTCATGAAAAAATGGTCAGACAGTTTTTACCTTTAAAAACAAATTAACTATACAGCATAGGTCAGGTAGCATTAGATTGTACTGTCCCTCATACTAAATTTGAGGAACAAAACCAATCTTTTATTTCAAAGTGGGAATACCCATCAGTTGCCGTTTAGTAGCCTTCCCTTGCAGTTAGTGACTGCATCCAAGAGAAAAGTCTTGCTTGCTAAAGTTAGAAAGGAAAGCTTGACAGTTGTGTTTAGAAACGGTGCAAGGTTCCCACCAGTTGTTTTCAAGGGTATAAAGAGGAGCCACCCAGAGTTCTTTGCAGCAGCTGTAAATGTGGGACGGCGTGAACAAGTTTATAATGTGTGCCAACAAAGTATTTTAAGAGCAAACTAAGAATAGACACAAACAAGTCTCTGCTTTGGAATCTTCACATCCCTTAATGCTGGGACACTGCAGTCTAATGAGGTTAAACTGGATCTCCACATCTTTCAACGGGAGTGACTGTAATACGCTTTATATCACAGTAATCCTTCCTCTGATGTACAGTTTACACAGGACACTTAAATGGTTAAATATGAGCAATCTCAAGTACAGAACAATATGTGTGTATTTACATAAAAGATGCTCTCTAAAATATCTAGATAACAATTACACGTTTTTTTGCATCCAATCCCTGGCCATTTTCTCTCCCCCTCCCCCATCCAAAGCGGACCTTGTAGAAGGAGCTTTCCTTTACAATAGTAGCCTTGTTCTTACTTTGCAGTAGAGGCGTCGCAAGCAGTTGAATATCCCGGCCTTTCTACTTATTTCTAACCTTAGCAGTCGAACATTTATGACCGTAAATTGTATTGAGACAAGTCTTCAACTCTTGATGTAATTCCAATTTTATTTCTTCTGCAGGTTCTGGGTCACTTTTGTGATTTTTGTGACTCCCATAATTGTGTAAAATTACTACATAGACTGGAAAAAGAACAAGGGGACAGATGATTGATTAATATGGGGAGAGCAGATTATGTTGTCCGATTTTTTTTTTTTAATATTGTGTTTGTTTTAGAATAGCCCCAAATTTTTACTCCTCCCTACATAGTACAGAGATTATCTTACAATACAGAAAGCGAAGCATAATACAGAGATACTCATATAAAAAACAAGCTGGGCACACCGTAAAGATATCTCTAAAATACAAAGCGATACGGAATAAGTTGACGCTATATAAATACCAATAATAATAAAAATAATACAGATATACCGTACCACAAACAGGGCCGAGCAACATACGCTATAAAAATAGATGTTTTACACAATGCTGGGCACAACACGAAGATACATATGCAATTCACAGAGCTGAGAAGTCTACAGAGGTACCCATACAACAGGTAGAACTGAGTAAAATGCAGAAAAATAACACAGAACGGGACTCAACAAGGAGATACCTCTAACTAGCATGCCTCCACTCATGAGCAGCTGGCTCTACTGACCGATTGACAACTCAATGGAAAATCCTGAAATGTATTTTTAAAGGACACTAGGCATGTGCAAAACCAGCTGGTACAGGGCAGATTTGAAACCAACCACACTTTTTGCCAAGCTGCTCTCAAGCCTCTCTAAACAGCTACCAATGAGGGGTTTCATTCTTGATGTTTGTCAGTGAGATAAACTTGGATATCTTCATGATTCGTCAATTCTGAAGATTCAGAGGGGGTTTCACTAATAACTGTAGTATTGCAGAAACTGCTCCCCCAGTCAAAGTTTCTTCTGTGGCTCTTTGCTACTTTTATTTGTGTTTTGTTAACATTTAAAACAATGTTGGTCTATTTTAACTGTAAAGTTCATTTTTTTTCTTGTGCTAGTATTTCCTGAATGTTTTACTTTCAATCTAAAGCAGGATTGTTACAGAGTATCAAATAATGTTCATTTCATTAGAGTGTCAAGTTTAGGTAGAACAGTATTTGATTTTTAAAGCGCTACTAGGGACTACTTGTTTCAGTATTTCTCCTACGCCTGACACATCTAGACACTGGGCCACCATATAGAAATATCAAACCCCTCAGTTGTCAACAATAATGGCTCCAGGGAATTGGCTTTATGTTTGGAGGGTCCTGTGTGCTCGCAGGATCCTCCATAGACCTCAATGCTGTACACACGCACATCGCAAGAGTTCAGCAGTGACATTGGCTCCTGAGGGAAAAGTTCAGATAAGTAGAACTCACCTTTGCCTGCTCCCTCTCAACACTGGAGCCTCAGCAGTGATATCACCGTCTGGGGTCTTTGCAAATTCTGCAAAGTCCATCGATGATGATAGTGCCACTTTAACCTGATAAAATATCAAATTTTATTTTCTATTAGTTGGAAGCCCCATACATGGGGGGGAAAAAATATAATTTTTTTTCTTTTTAGCTGTGTATATTGTTTTCTGTGGTGATTAGGGAAACATATATTAAAACAGAAGACGTTTATGATGGGTTTGTACCAAATGAGGCTGAAGGCTGTGTAGGATTATTGCCTGGAGATGCACCCTATATTGTTTTTTTTGGCTCAAGTGAAGAAGCCTGATATTGGAACTTGGCATTAAATGCTGGCCTTTGAGTTAAAAAATCCCATTCAGTAAAATATGAACATTCATTTCTGTTCTCAAAAACTAGACTTCCATGACACTTGGTTCACTTATAAGATCTTCCTGGATGCTTCTGGCAATCATGCCTGAATCCTCTAAGCGTAAAAAACTTGTGTTATATTTCAAAGGTTTCCAGCTACACACTCCTCTTTGTCCTCCAGCAATTTAAATGGAATATGAGGAACACTTAATTAGGAAATGTGGTTGGTGGTTGAATGGGCTGGACATTACAGAGAACTATAAAGTGACATCATGACCTGTTTATAGTAATTTATGCAAATACATAGATTATTAAGAAATAGGATATTTCATTTACACAAACTATTTACATACACGTCCTGTCTGTATTAAGATGCAACATTGTGTAGCTCTGTGAGATACTGATATAACACACCAGGAAAAGCACATTTGTGCAGAATGAATTGGGTCACTGAGAAGGACTGTCCCACCAAGAGGTGAACACTTTGATTATTTGGTTTAAAGGTTTACTCCAACCTCCATGACCACATCAGTGGTTTGAAGTGGTCATGATGCCTAAAGTCTATATGTGCAGATTTTCACTTTGAAGCGCTGCACATACAGATAAAATATTTACAATATTGGTTCCTAGCGCATATAGTTAAAGGCAGCTCAAAATCCCAAACCAGAGTCTCTCTATTCTGGTCCAAAAGAAAATGTGTATAATAGAAAGCCAATTTTAATGAAATTACTGTGGTTTAAGTAAAGTTATATATGCACCGGACTCTTATCATGAAAGTGAGAATATTCAGGAGTTCAAATTGAATTAAAATGAAAGGCCATAGTAACTGAACTTAAACTTAAAAAATTCTCACCTTGGTGTATTTTCAAAGGTAGAAGCAATCTTGGTAGTAGTTGAATACATAAAAGAAAAAAAAGAAAAATATAGTGTAGTATGTTTTGTATATGATAATTCAGAGTAAGATCAAAACTTACTTGAGAAGCTCTACTTTGTTGTGCTTGGGCGGTATAATCCACCCCTAAGGCTTTTTCAAAAGTGTTCAAACGCTTGGAGCCTCTATAGACAATCCCCTTTTCCCTACTGCCATCCCTAGCACCAGCTGTGGGAAATGCCAAAAACGTGACATCATTACCTCCTCCTATTGTCACGTTTTGTAATTTGTAAGACATATACATATTCCTTAATTAGTCCCTACTTTGTTTTATGATATCTTTTGACTGTGTTGTAATTTCAGTGAAATACCAATACAGTCGAATTGTTAGATGCTTCCGTTTTCCGTTAAAATGCTAGATTTCACCATGTATAATTCTAATGGACTGCAACTAAACATCTGTTTTCACACTTTGATGTTTTCATTTTTTACCTAGAAACACATCAGTCCTAAAATCCAAATAGTCATGTTGGTAGTTAGTAAAAAAATTAAAAAATTTAAAAAAAGGGGGGGGGGAACATTAAAAAAGCTTTAAAACTTTGCTTGGGGATCTGTGTAGGCAGGGGTGACATGGATAGATCTTTATAAGTAGGTGGTTATGGCATCGGTTAGGTATTGGTGCTTTGGCATGCTGGGAGAGACATATCAAAGTGAGTGTTCTGTCCTAAAAATGGTGCATGAATATATGGGGAGAAGTCATCATTGGACATGTGTCTGTTTGTTGGTTCTACCGATTTCCTTGGCGATTGCCCATTTTTGAACTTAAGACCACTTTTTAGAAATGAACCATGTTTTATAAATCTCCTCTCTATACTTATTCTTATACTGCTTTTACAAGTGTAGTCACACCTCTCTAGTCTCTCAGACAAGCAGAGTTATTCACTAATGTGTGACTAGTCCGATACTCAAAGTCCGTTTTACATTTTAGGTCGAAATGGGTAAATGAAAAACATTGCTGACATGGAAAATGCCTGCTGGCTATTGCTGGTGTAAATTTCCATAAACCTTTGCCAGTCTAATTAAGTGAAATTATGAGGCTGGACATATATAAATTACAAATCTATTTATTTTGTACCGGTGTGATTTATATATTATGACTGTGGCTTTGTGCGCTTTCTTTTCTATTGCAAGATTAGCCGGTTTTTTTTTTACCTTGTCCTAAGGTGCAGGCAGGTTAGAGTTTCTGTCTTTTCAAGCTGTGAATATGTTCACTGGAGTGCTTCAGTCAGCATTATCCCAGCACCTGCCGGCTAATCTCAGTAACCTCCTGCTAGGCTGGGTGTGTTTGCAGGTCTGGGAGGCTCAGTGTAAGGCGAACAGGCTCTTACATGCCCTGTCCTGTCACAGGAATAGGATCTGCCAGAACGTTAATAACAGACTCATGGCTCAAAAACAGTTCTTAAGAAATAAGGAAGAGACACTTATTTACCTTTTCCCAGCAAATGTTTAATGTGTGTCTTGGATAATGGTCACCACATTAACTGTTCCAAATTAGACTTCGTCATCAATATTAAAGAACACTATACAAACCTGTATTTCTAATTTTGAAAAATGTTTTATTTATATAGCGCCAACATATGCCATAGCACTTTACAATATTATAAAAGGGGAGGAATTTAATAAGAAACGAGACAAATACAAAATGTTACAGGAACAATAGATTGATGAGGATGCTGGTCATGGTGCTGTAGTGTCCTAGTGCAGTGATAGGCAACCTTCGGCACTCCAGAATATATTGTCCTGCATTGACCTTAAAGTTACTTACATTATTTTACTTCCATATAACAAAACAGGAAAATTAACCAAGTTGATAAAAAAAAAAAATAAAAAAAATAATTGTAATTGGATAGTTTGACCTAAAATTTGCAAAAATCATCTGTGAGCTATAAACCAAGCATTATTGACCCTTTCAGTGCTGGAAGAGCTCTGCAGGCTTTGGCAGTTTAAAAAAAAAATAGTTAAAGGACCACTTTAGTGCCAGGAAAACATACTCTCAGGGTCCCCCTCCCGCCGGGCTCTGGGGGAGAGGAAGGGGTTAAAATCTTACCTTTCTCCAGCACTGAGCGGGGAGCTCTCCTCCTCCATAGCGACGTCATCCGCTGAATGCGCATGCGCGGCAGGAGCTGCGCGCACATTCAGCCAGTTCATTTACAATGCTTTCCTATGGACACTGGTGTCTTCTCACTGTGATTTTCACAGTGAGAAGCACGCAAGCGCCTCTAGTGGCTGTCAAGACAGCCACTGGAGGCTGGATTAACCCTAACATAAACATAGCAGTTTCTCTGAAACTGCTATGTTTATTAAAAAAAAAGGGGTTAACCCTAGCTGGACCAGGCACCCAGACCACTTCATTAAGCTGAAGTGATCTGGGTGCCTATAGTGGTCCTTTAAACTGGAGAGAAAACTGCAGGGAGATCCTTTGGGTTTTTATTTATACAGGTTGATCAAAAGGGTGATCTAAGGACCTGATACTGGAATGATATTATTTTGTACACCCATAACCTCTTTTTACTTCATTTAAGATTAATAAATGATTATGAATGATATACAGCCTTTCTATGCCTCATCAACCCTTACAGCATGAGAATTAGGCAGTTTGTGACAGATTAGGCATGTCATCGATCACGGAGGAGTTAAAACATTGCAAATCATTGCCTCTGATTTAGTAGGTCAGGCTCTGCAACATTTTCACTGAGAAGGAAACACAAGGCAGCTGTTTCGAATGCTGTCATTAAAATGGTTTTCTGATGTATGACACAGTACTTAGTCAATGGTCATGTAAATATATTTCACAACTCTGCCTGTTGCATCTGCTAGATGTGGGTGTTACTGGGGTTCTGGCACACACCATGCTATCTGTCCAAAGAGTGCAATAAGTGAGTCAAGCCTCATCAGTTGTATTTGGATTATATTTTTTTATATATCGTTTCCTAGCTTAGCCATGGGTGGTCATGCTTTGAAGAGACTTAGTCATAGGATCTTCTGTCTTTCCTCCCACTTACAACACTCCCATCTTGGCACCAGTGCCTTTATCTAGAGTGGCAACATATTTGCGTATAAAAGACTTTGACTATTCACGTCTCCTTTCCTTTCCTTTCCTTTCCTTGGGCGATGTGTTAAGACATTGGGAATAGATCATTAGTCTGTAGTCACTGTAATGATCCTTTGTGTTCCAGATAATTGTACATATAATAGTGTAGATAAACTTCTCTCTCCAAGTGTTGAAATATCCACCTAATACCACCTGCCACCTCATTTAACGTGTAATTATTGCATATTGAATGACAGGGTTCTCTTAATTTGAAGAAGTTTTGCATTTCTGAATGAGGTCACTAGTTTTACTTACACTAGTACCGCATTTCCTACTGTAGATTATTAGTGCACTTTTAAGACTAAGCAGGCGTGTGGCTACAAGCTGTGACAACTAAAAAATAGAATGGAATAACAGTTCAAATAAGCTAATACAGTTATATGCATGGATTCACACCAGTGAACTCCGCAATTCTCAGTGAGCGGCATAAAGATCGGAAAGGGTGGGCTGGCCAGAGGGGGCATCATCAGTGATGCTCGCACATCACTGGCGATACATATATTGGGCAGATCTGCCCAGATAAGGGCCAGACCTTCCCACTCAAGGGGTTTGCCCCCAACCTACAGGACCTTGCAAAGAGTGCTGCTGAAGCTTTTGTAATGATGCACACACGCTGTGCTGCTCAAGGACAGTTGAGTTCTCTGGTGTCCTCGGATGTAGGACACCAGGAAACTAAATTGGGGTGGTGGGACCCCAAAATCGTGGCAGTCCTGACTATATTGCAACTGTTGCTGTTTTGACTGACTCATGGTTTATTTACAAAACTGTGATTTCTGCAAATTGTAAGCCAACATAGCCATACTTAAGCTCAGCCAATTTTATCGCAATTACTATGGTTTAATGCACCGAACACTATCATTAAAGTAAAAACCAAAGGAAAAAAAGTTACTTGCGCTCTTCCCAAATCCCTATGTATATTTAAAGAAATGGAGGTTATTGAGTTACTCCAATGGCCATTAGAGGGAATGCCCACCTGTGTATAATGTATATACATGTATATAAAAAAATACCCCTCTCTGTCTCAAGATATCTTTGCCAGAAGCTCAAGGAAGCAAGGTGAATGGTTTAGTGTAGAGGTTTGCCTTGACATGGTAGGTGGGCATCCCTCTTATGGCCATTGGAGTAACTAAATAACCTCCATTAGTTTAAATATGCATAGGGATTTGGGAAAGAGCGCAGGTAACTTTTTTTTTCTTTGGTTTTTACTGTATGTATTGGGGCTGATGTGTACTATAGTTGTTGCTGCCGCTCAAGAGTAGTGGGAGTTTGAGCGCCTTGACTTGTTTTTTTGTATTTCTATCATTAAAGTGAGAATTGTCAGGAGTTCAAATGGAATTCAAATTAATGACCATAGTAACTGAACTGGAAACATTCTCTCAGTCAGTTATTATTATTATTTTATTATTTATATAGTGCCATCAGATTCCGTAGCGCTGTACAATGGCTATGCTTCCTGTTCAGATAATTATTTTGAATCCACTCTGTATTCTCACGTGCAAGTGTGTTTCTGTCGGGGGATTTAGTTGTTTGCATCTTTTAAAAGATTCAGGCATTTTAAATAAGTAGAAATGACATGTCCAAGGTTCGCTGGGAACACAAGGTAATTTAAGTATTATAAAGGTGATGCTGTTAATAGCTAACTGAAAAAATTGAAGCAACTGTTTTATGTATTCCATAGTGTAGGGTAAACATTTACCAAAAAAACCCAGAACAAAGTGAAGTTGAAATGCCATTAAACACTTTGTGTTAGCATTTATTTGGGATATGCTCTAATACTAACAAACTAGTATACAACCTCAAACTCTGGCCAATGGCATAACATGCCAGCTCCCAGGGCAAGGCCTTGGTATTGCACCCCTTAACCACGAGTCCCTTAACGGGCGCCTAGATAACCTTGCTTCTCCTTCCCTACCCGCCTTGTCTCTGTGATGTGTGTGACACAGTCTATAGTCCCTACACGTTATTTTAGGCATTGGATTTGTTTTTTGTTTTTTCAATTTCAATAAAGTGAATTTCCAATTTTAGGACAGAATGGCAAATTAAAAAAATCTCAGTTGGCTAAGTTTTTAGTTCAACTATTTTGCCAATTAATTTGAAATTAATTCTGATTTTGCTTGGAATACTTGTCAGTTCACACTTTTATGGCATAACACTGACTCCTTGACAGACTACTTCCACCATCGATGCCACTGAAAGATTTTAAGAGCAGACATTTCAGTTTTTGACCCATATTTTCTTTTACTCTTGTAAAAGTAATGAAGAATATCATGACGAGTTGTGTATATAAAAAGATAATGTTGTTCTGGTTCACACTGATCTGTTATAATAAAGTGATATTCGTATAGTATGGCAACTACAAAATAATTGCAGCTTACTGTACAAAATCCTGGTGCAATTACTCTGTTATAAACTGACTTGTCTGTACTTACTTGATTGTTCTACTGGGACAGATTATTACAATTGACCCAAAATCACTGGCTAAGTACATTCGGGCCATTTTCATTTATTTACATATGGGAAAAATTGCTGTGTTTATTACGATTATAAAAGTGCTGTGTTTATTACGTGTTTGATTATAGATTTTAGCTATTGAATATTGGAGTAGCCTATACCTGCGATTCATGATTTGTTGATTGGTTTGAAATGTTTACATATATTTAACTCACAGGTGTTTTTGTTTTTCTTTCTTTGATTACAGCCATATGGAAAAAATCACTACATGGCAAGATCCCAGGAAAACAATGACCCAACCAATGGCTCACCTAAACCACCATCCAGTTACCACATCCACACCAATGAGCCAAAGATCACTGGCAATGTCTCAACCAAACCTGGGTATGTTGGACACACTTTTGTAAGGGATAAATAGTTGGAAACAGTAGTCAACAGTAGGCATTTTCTATCACATGGACAATGGATACTGTGCTTCTTCTCCTGATATGCCTTTTTCATACAAAAACCAGAAAATAGCAACTGACTCTTTCTTTAAAGGGAACCTGTCATCACATATTGACTTTAGCACTTATATAATAGTTTTAAATTACATCTATACATTGAGCTGACACTCAATGCCAAGCAGCTGAGAGACAGGGAGAACAGAAGAGACCTATCACAGGCAGTTTTCTTGCTCTCCACCCATAGCAATCACAGAACATGCGCTGTGGTTGCTATGGTTACTCCCGAGCTGGCATTGTTACTGCTGGCTGGGGAGTATAGGAAAGGAGTGGTGTGACATCACTTCATTCAGATGCAGGGATCCTGGCAACAAAGTCACAGTGTTGGCATCATGGAGGAGGTTTGCCCTGCTCAGGGAAGTGTCCCTCAGCATGGCAAATCAGCAAGGATGAGGAGGAGAGCAGAAAACAAAAGTGTAACATCCACCTCTGTAAGGACATCAAGGCAGGGGAGCAGCCAGTTAAGTGATGACAGTTTTCCTTTAATTTTATAGAAACATAGAATGTAATGGCAGATAAGAACCATTCGGCTCATCTAGTCTGCCCAATTTTTTAAATCTTTCATTAGTCCCTGGCCTTATCTTATAGCTAGGATAGACTTATGCCTATTCCATGTATGCTTAAACTCCTTTACTGTGTTAACCTCTACCACTTCAGCTGGAAGGCTATCCCATGCATCCACTATCCTCTCTGTAAAGTAATACTTCCTGATGTTATTTTTAAACCTTTGCCCCTCTAATTTAAGACTATGTCCTCTTGTTGTGTTAGTTCTTCTTCTTTTAAATATAGTCTCTTCCTTTACTGTGTTGATTCCCTTTATGTATTTAACTGTTTCTATCATATCCCACCTGTCTCTCCTTACCTCCAAGCTATACATGTTAAGTTCCTTTAACCTTTCCTTGTAAGGTTTATCCTGCAATCCATGAACCAGTTTAATAGCCCTTCTCCGGACTCTCTCTAAGGTATCAATATCCTTCTGAAGATACGGTCTCCAGTACTGCGTACAATACTCCAAGTGAGGTCTCACCAGTGTTCTGTACAATGGCATGAGCACTTCCCTCTTTCTACTGCTAATACCTATCACTATACAACCAAGCATTCTGCTAGCATTTCCTGCTGCTCTTATAAATTGTCTGCCCACCTTTAAGTCATCAGAAATAATCACCCCTAAATCCCTTTCCTCAGATGTTGAGGTAAGGACTCTATCAAATATTCTGTACTCTGCCCTTAGGTTTTTACATCCAAGATGCATTATCTTGCACTAATCCACATTAAATGTCAGTTGCCACAATTCTGACCATTTCTCTAGTTTACCTAAATCATTTGCCATTTAGCTTATCCCTCCTGGAACATCAACCCTGTTACATATCTTAGAATCATCAGCAAAAAGACATCCCTTACCATCAAGACCTTCTGCAATATCACTTGTAAAAATATTAAAGATAATGGGTCCAAGTGCAGATCCCTGAGGTACCCCACTGGTAACTAGACCTTGCTTCGAATATACTCCATTGACTACAACCCTCAGTTGCCTGTCACTCAGCCACTGCCTTACCCATTCTACAATATTGGAATCCAAACTTGAAGATTGCAGTTTATTGACAAGCCTTCTATGACAACCGTTGTAAAAGCCTTACTGAAATCTAGGTCATTTTATGGTAATAGATGTAAATTAAGATTCACCTATACATGTGTTTGACCAACTGCTGGGCCACCTGCAAAGAGTTTTCTTTTGTTTGTTTTTTAAGAATTCTGTGGCTGGTGCCACACCTGTTCAGTTTCACATTTTTTTTCATGTGATTTTCTATAAAAATAAATAAATAAAATAAAATTAGAAAGTGGCATTATCAATTGAAAACATTTCAAACTAGAAAAAAAATCTATAAAGTGAACTGCTGTTTAAGATCTTTGGCCACCTGCTCTTAACCATACGAAAGAATAACTTAACAAGTCTGCGGCTTTCACTCACTTACATCTTTCCAACTTTTAAAAATGTCACCTAGTTAACCAAACACAAAGTTGGATTTTCCGACTCCTGAAAAAAGCCAATAAAGACCACGCCAACATTCTAGTAGACTTTTCAAGAAAATAATGAAAAACACAGAGTGAGTGAAACTGCTTTCTTGGCGACCACCCCAGAACCCACTTTGAACCTTTCCATCTTGAAAGAAATGGCAGTCTACACCTATGTCTTTATCCTTCCTGATTTTATTTTTTTTTTCTAGTCCTGGAAATAAAATGTGTCTTTCTTTTGAAGGCCTGCCATCCCTTTGGCTTGCAGCTTTATGCATCCCTAGGTTTGATGCCGGGTCTGTACATTTAATCAGAAACATGTGTCGCTTTTGCAGGAATACTTATTAAACATGGAAATACAGTGTGCTATTGCAGTCAGTCTCTCTGGCTCACTCAATATTTTGGCTTTGTTTGAATATACAAAGCCACTCATAAACATATTTATCCAGATAATCTAAATGTGACTAAGCAGTACCACATCCCAACATGACTGAGTAAATGCAACCCTCCAGGGGGGGCAACTTGTTTAATCTTCAGATAGTTTACCTCCAGCCCGCCAAGCTTATTCTCCTCCCTTTCTGTTTGTTAGTTTCTGTTGTTAGAGATTCACATCTTTTCTTTTCCAAAACAGCGTCTGTTTATTTGAAAGCCCATCTGTTTGCAATGAAGTGTTGGTAATTCTTGAAAGCAACAATGATTCAATCTGAGTGTTTAATGTGCTTAGTACTTTTGGTGCCTTTCAAACCAAGGGTAAAACGGCGGATTAAGTGAAGTTTTTCTTTGAACTGAATTTTTTTTAGCAGCATTAAAAATGTCTCGTTCCTGGCTCATGAAAAGAGAAGGCTGTCTCGGATACAGTCACACGTAAGACAAACTAAACTAACAGCAAGTCTTTTGGGTATTGGGCTACAGTGTATGATCTATTACACTCTGTCAGGTTGGAGTTCATATCAATTTTTTTTGAATATGTTACTGTCAACGTGTTACATGTCTATCAAGCCAATTTATTCTCGTCTCTAATTCTTCTCCTTAAAAAATAAGGGCAAGACAGGTGGTGAACTCTATACATTTACATCTTGAACCATTTTTCTATGGGAATAATAATAGTGCGTGTTGTTCTACCGTAACAGATCTCATTTCGCTGTAGTTCACATAAAATTACCTGGAGAGGTTTATTCACTTATGCAGTCTATAATAGCTTATGTGGAAAAAAATCTCCTACTCAGCTTTTTTCAGATGTAGTCTAGGTTTGACATTCATTCATTGCACTGGTTGCTGAATGCACTTGTTTGTTTTAAGCCATATATGTAATAACTTTCACTGGAGGGAAACTTAGGGAGCACACAGAGGGAGGGAAGGGACATTGATGCTTCCCCTTGCAGTAACAAGTGCAAATATCTCTGTATGTGCAGTGTTTCTAGCAGTCTTTCTACCACCATGAACACTTCTAAAAGCAGAAGTGGTCATGGTGTTTGAAGTAACCCATAATGCACTTGGAAGCAATTCCATTCATCACATGTGGTGATTAATATGAATTAATAAAGTGACAGAAGTTGTAGCACAGAGTTGTTTGATGTATTAATAGAACAGTGACTGTAGCTCAACGTCTTCAGTAAGCTGTGAAGAAGTCTGTTAAGAGTGATGGAGATTAGATGAACAGAGGACACTTCATCCTGTAACAATTAGACCTTCCTCTCACTATAACCTACCTATCCAAGGACCATAAGTTACTATGTTGCTAGACTATTTTATTTTGTGGCATGAGCAATAAGCATTTAGGTGATTCTTGATCAGACACAATAGGTTCATATGTAACTTCAAAAGAATAAAATAATTTTAATATGTAGATTCAGCACTCTGACTATATGGCATCCACAATCCTTGTGTGTTATAAGCCCATCTTTGGAAAAAAAATTGCATTTAGTGCCTGCAAATCGACGAGAAGGCTGCATATGAGGAAATTGTGGAGCGTCGTATTTGGGGACAAAGTGGCTTCATTGACAGACAGCTAGTGATGTCTTATTTGTAGTCTTGAATGATGTATACGTTATTTTAATCTCTTTACAGTTCCACTGTGTGATTCTGGACATACTTGGATTCATAATCTGTTTTAAAATTAGTGTTTAGTTTTCTAGAAATATGAAATGTCCCAAAATTAGAACTTGATACCGGTACATCCTTTTCTAAGAATAAGGCATCAAGCCACCATCTAACTTTACCACCCATAAAGGTCACATATACAATCAGAATGTTGCAAGTCAATCTTTCCACAGTAGATACTATGTAGACAATATAGAAAGTGAAGATTTCATTTTTGCAGGTGACGGTCCAGGCTGCGGTTTTATTTATATCGTCCTGGATTGCACTAATCACTGTTCGTTGCACCTGCTGTTTCTTTTTGTTGGAAGTGAATGGTCAGGAAACCCCAAACAATGAACAGTTACAGTAATCGGGTCTGAAACTTATAAACACATGGTCCAGACTTTTCCGTATCCTGCTGACAAGAGGGTGTAACTGTCCTATTGTTTGTAGAGGATGTAACGAAATAGTGGTCATGTCAACTTTGTGGAACACTAGATAAAGGTGGAAAATTCTAACTTTCATTTCCTTAATCCCTAACCCATCATTTCCTTTAATATTTGCCAGTTGAATTAGGAACTATGGCTTAAATTTATGTTGCTAATGTATGAAAAAAATTTACATAATTTAAAAGGGTAGTACTTGTTCAGTTATCAGAACCACCACATTTCTTTGGCAGGTAAGGGGAAGCCATTTGCCTTGCTCCCTTCACTTCCTGTTTCTCATGATGTTCAGAAAGTACTCTTCAGGACATGTTAATGGTAAGCCATTTCCTCAAGCTTGGAAAGCACAAAACCCTATTTATAGAGTAGTGGGTGGAAAGACTGTGGGTGAGCAAAACTGTCAACTTTTCAGAACTACATGCATTCCTGCAAATAATGCGAGTTGATCAATGTGTTTAACAAGGTTACCTGAACGTGCAACCTAAAGTGCAGACATTAGGTTGTTAGAGCAGGACCTGCCAAGAATGGGGTACATTGACGTTGTGGCAGGCTTATGCAATGTATGATCAAATACTGTAACTAAACCCTCATTATTTTTACCTAGATTAGGTGTTTTAAAAAAAAACCTGATAAAATCTGTAAGCTTTGAAGTTTTTATTTAGTGGATAAGTCAGGGAGCTGGATCTTGTGTGTTATATTAATCGGCTGCAGCAGCACCCCATTTATGCATGTATGCACCCTATTTTGCAGTACCAGTATACATAAAAGAACCAGTGTTCAGCAAGTGTTAATAAAATAACGAAATACAATAGGGAGCACCAAAACACAGCAAATATAAAGGCAAAAGGAACCATGCGTAATTATATACCAGTGTACATGTTAAAAGTTCCAACTTTTCAAATGGACACATTATTTAGGGTTAATTTTTATTTTAGGGATGTGAGTGGAAGGTGTGGCCAGGGGTTGGGCTTTTCTGAGAAGTTTTAGGTGTCTTTGCTAGTAATAATTTATGCAACTAAAAAGCAATTTAGAACAAGAACAATGCATCTTATTTACTCAATGCGAGTATTATTGCTGAGGTTGCTGTTATACACTACAGACATACCGACAATATGGAGCTCCTAGAAAAGAGGGACATAAGGATAAAACAGAGGGCTTTGAGTCCAAACTATGGACCGGCCTTCCTAAATAGGGACCCTTGGGAAGTATTTGAGACTGTTTTTGGTAATACAGTATAAAAATAGAAACAGTATAAATATGGAGTTCTGATTGCTAATAATCTATATATACTACATAATACACAAAAAAGAGAGAGTGCAGCTATACTATTGAATAATAGCTATAAAGAGGAAAGGGTTTGAGGGAACTGTATATGAATTATATGTTTCATTTTTTTATATATATATATATAAATATATATATATATATAAATTTTTTTGAATTATTATTTTTTTTATTTTTTTTTGGTTGTCAAACAACTTATATGATGTTTGTTAATGGTGATGCTAAAGAAAATAAACCTAACATTTACTAACATCGTTTCTTTCTATTTCCTACTGCTTCCATTACTTCATTCTTGGTAAGTATTGATTAAGCAATTCAATATTGGCTGTTCACCCAATGTATTTGTAACAATCGAAACTGCGCGAATCATAATCAGTGAATTAACACAAGTAAATATTAAATAATATGAAATTAAATGAAATTCAAAGTTTGTTATCATTGTCCTTTAATAAATCAAGGAGACACCTCGGTTGAATAATGCACCAACTGTATTACCTGTTCAATGTTAACAGGGTGCGGGTTATTTTTATAGACAGTGTCAGCTAAATTGTTTTACATACTGAGTAAACTGCAAAAATCCATGCTTCATCCTGCCTTGTGTCACCAGTACAGACAAGTCACAGTGTTGTACTGATCCAGTAAATGTTTCCTTGGTACATATTTACACCCTTAATGCCAGCTGAGGATAATTAATACATCCCTTTATGGCCACGTTTATTCTATCCACTTTCTTGCTAAAAAACAGGAACTGTGTTTTGCTACGCATGAGCCAAACTCCCTAAGGGTGTCTATGGAATGCGTCTAGAACCTCGTTGAATCCGCAGCCATAAGAATTTGCAGTAATTTAGCTAGCAATACAGGTACACTTCAAGGATAAACCATCTATAAAGGTTCATTATCAACCAGGTTTGCAAAAATGTTCATCAGAACATCCCAATTCTTCTCTGTAGCCATTATCGATCTACACCGGTGATGGATAAAATGGAGAAGGGTGTCAAGTTTATGAATCTTTGGCCTTGATACTGTAAACTACTATCGCAATGTTACTTTGTTATGTTTTTGTATTGCTCTATATATTTGAAAAAACAAATAAAACTTTAGAAAAATTATTTTGCTGTGCGACAAATGCATATAAATTACAAAAAAATGATGACACTATTTTCTTTTTCTTATTTGTTAAGAAAAAAAGGGCTGTTAAAAAAACAAAAAACATACTTTGTTCAGTGGGATCTTACTGTAATGCAATTCTTTCCTTCTTATGCCTGACTCATTATAGTGGACAGTCTTATAAGCTAAGCTCAACACAAACGTGTATTGTAAGAGGTTGGGGGACTCTCCTCAATGAGTTTCTGTAAATGCTGACACAGGCAAAAACAAAAACTTAGTTAAAAGTAATCTGGTTACTAACCACCTCACTCCAGACCATTGCTATCGCAGATCATAACCTTCCTCTCGTGTTTATAACTCCAGGGGTACACAGGTCCTACGGCAGGGTTAGTATCTTCTGGCCCACCACTTTATGATGCAATGTCCATCACTCTCCGCTACAGAACGGACTGAGCGTGATGTAAATTGAATCCAAAAAACTGGATATATTGTAAAGGATTTCTCAAAGTGTTTTGAAAAGTGTCTTCTCAAGGTGCTTCAAAAATCTACTCCAGATCTATCACCTATCTATGTTGCATACGCATGTTTTTTTCTAATACATTTTCCTCTGGCTAACTGAAAACATTTCAATTGCGCTTTTATTTTGTAGTAGATTTTGCAATCTTTCTGTAGTTCTAATGTAGGTTACTTAATCTCCAAGAGAGACCTTTCAATGAACTCTTCATATGCTGTTATTATTTAAAGGGATTTTTTTCCCCACATTTCCAGGCTGTAGTTTAAATATCTGGACACTCCCTTAGATAAGGTTTCAAGTACAAATTTAAAGCACTGGCAAAAATGTGATAGGGGTTATATGCGTCTGGAGTCGGTTGATTGGGGACAAACAAAGACTGTAATGGTTTTTTGTTAGTTTAACTAAAACATAATGTTACCATAGCACCACATATTGCTTTGTTTATAATAGGTAGTGCTGTATTCAAACTTGTTTACATTAATGCAATGATTTGAGCATTGTTCATCTTCTTTATGCATAAACTTCTTTTTTTATTGTTAATGTATTTTTTATTATTATTTTGATTTCTGTGCGCCTTTTTTACTGCAAATGCTGTTTGAGGGAAAACATGCTCGTGCTACTGGTAATTGTATTACTTTAGTCTCTAAAAAATGTGAAATAACATTTAAATCTTAGAAAAATAAATAATCAATGTTTTGTAGCAAATATAGTAATACCAAAACACATAAACATGATTAAAGGGGTGCTCTAAGCACCATAACCACTATAGTGCACCTAAGTGGTTATGATGCCGGAGTCTCATGCACCAATCCCATGGTATGGGGTCAAACTCTTTGTGAACACTTGAAAACATACCTGTATCTCAACAAATGCCCATGTCCATCTAGTCAATATAGCTAAAACTAATGAGAACCTCTGCTTTAGCAGTATCAACCTTGTGTGTCTATCTCTCTTTTCATCTAAATATAGATGTTTATTCCATAATGGATTTCTCCCAAACTAACAAAATATGTCTTCTCACAGTGATGAATCATCAGCATCAACAGCAACAAATGACTCCCAGCCCAGCCATATCCCAACAGACTCACCCCAGCCAGAACCATCAAGCAGGCCTGATCAGCTTACCCAACGCCCTTACCACCCAACAGCAACAGCAGCAAAAACTCAGACTGCAGAGAATCCAGATGGAGAGAGAACGGATCCGAATGCGCCAAGAAGAATTGATGCGACAGGTAGTTAGTGCTGATTTACATTACATATTACGTGTTAAACTTTCCAAAGTTGTCATCACAATAGTATGAGACTTTTTTCCATTCAAACTACCAAGCTCATGCATTCCCCAAAAATGGCCTTAATTTCAAACCCAACTAAAGAAAGAGAACCTGAGGAAAATTATTGCCAAGTGCCAACTAGTGGCTAAATAACTAGTGCATTCTCTGACGTTATAGGATTTGTTTTAGGCCTAAAGTTAGATTACATTGTTGGTATAAAAAAAAAAAAAAAAGTTAAAAATGTTTTTCATTACACATAAAACATTGAAACCTAGGTGTAAATCAACAGTCGCGCAATGTTTCGAACAAAAAGTAAATTTGAGATTAGGAATGGAACAAAACTGGATAAAGCCCACAGAATCTGTGTATTTTCTCCTCTATACCTGTACGTATAGCAATAAAGGCTACTATATCTGATTGGATCCTGGATATTTAAAACACACTGGCACATACACACACAGAGATACACACTGACACAAATCTGTACACACACTCAGATACACACAGACACACAGGTACACATGCAGGCATTGTAATGCTGGGATATATGCATTGCCACATACACACAGATGCACACTTACACAAACACTGAGATACACACAGGAACACAGACACACATGCAGTAATGTTGGAACACAGTAGTGTATTTGTGTGCAGTGATGGCATTGGAATGCTGGGATGAATGCATTGCCACACGCATAGATACACACTTACACACACACACATATATATACACACACACTCAGAAACACACACGCACGCAGGTACACATACATACACATACACATTGGCACACAAGTACACATACACCGGTATACATTCACACAGATACACATAAACATATACGTACATATAGCCAGATACACACAGACACACACACACAAAGCATGATACACACTGACAAAAACACAGCCAGATACGCACACACAGCCACATTCACACACCACAGCCAGGCACATACACACACACATACATATAGCAAGATGCACTGACTCAGACCCAGATACACACACATATATATCAATTTACATCATATTTTAGCCACCCTCCTTAACTTTTGGGTACAGAAGGGTGGCTTCCCTGGGGTCCAGTGGAAGCTGGATGGCAAAGGCTGATGGGAGTCTGTCTTCCTCAGTCCCTCTCCTCCTCCTGTGTATGCCACCCCCTCCACCTCCCCAGCGGCACTTTGTTACTTAGGAGGAAGTGATCACACCTCACTTCCTCCCAGCAGGCAGCATGAAAGGGGCCGGTCCGGAGCACTCTTAAAGGGCTGGGTGCCCCTGATTACATAAGGTGCCACAGCACACAGGGTTTGGACTCAGGCAGGGGGCTCAGGGCAGCTGCCCCGTTTAAAGACGGCCCTGTATGGAAGGAAGCCACAAAAGGGAGAGCCGCTAAAGTGTTTCATGCTGATAAGGCACTTCCTCAAGGATCGGCACAAACTGTAGGTAGAGGCACGTCTACCTCTCTAGCCCCCTCTCTGTCAAATGTTTCTATGATGTAAAATTTGGATGGAATACAGTGGCGACCCTTTATCTTCACAATCTGTTTGTCCTATGAGTTGGACTTGGGTCATTGATCCTAACGTATAATTATGTTTTCCCCAGCTGGAATAAAAGTATTGAGTAGGTAAAGAGATGAAAGTGGCAGTGGTTGGGTTGTCTGTCGAATGTCATCTTTTTATGTTCCCACAGAACAATGGGCTATTCCAAATGTGTTGCTGTGTTATTATTATTATTGACATTTATATAGCGCCAACATATCAACAACAAATCAAACTATTACATATTTTGATAGTAACGCTAGGTTAGTGAGGACCCTGCTCAAACGAGTGTTATATGAGGTGTTCTACACAAATTATAATCCATGTGCAAAGCATGTACCTGTGGGACCATTTGCAATGGCTCTAAGATTCAGGGGAAAAAAGATAATGGGGAGACAAATGCAAAACAGGAGGAATTCTAGATACAAAGTGCTGACTGTTGAGAGACATTGTATTACTTTCTGTACTGTTTCTCCATATTTAGCACTTTGGCCCATCTTTCTGCAGTTTCCAAAGACAAGAAATATTCATAATGTAGCGTATAATGAAATAGAGGATACAAAATAAACCTCTAGTAGTTGAACACAGTGCTTTCCAGGCTCATTGGAAATGTTGGACTCATGAATTGCTTATTAAATCAACTTTCGTACTATGAAAAGAGTACAGAGCACGTTTTGCTTTGACTCTGATGCCTGACATATGACCACTGACCTTGTTTATTTTCTTCCAGCAGTGTTTTTGTACATTTAGCTTTCCAGGAATAAGTAAGAAACACAGCCCAGCCTGACAAAGGTCAATACAAATAGATAAGTCTCTTTACAGACACCGTTTCCTTAAGTCATTTACAATGTTTCTAGACTAGCAGCCAATAGATTTAAGCTAAACTATTTGTTATGTTTTTTGGCCATTGACCTATTTTTTGCTTTATTTAGGAACTTGTATATGCTTTGATTTTAGTTTGTTTTTAAGCGTAATTGATTTTTATTTACGTGTAGATTAAACTAACTTTCAAAATAGTCAAACTGTAATATTTCTCCATCTCAACTTAATTTCCAAATTGATTATTTTCTTTATAAAATGTGCATTGTCATTTTTCCATAGTTCCCCATTGAATGTTCAGTAATGTTCAGTAATGAGTTTATTAAGACTATTGGTATATTCCAATAAATCCTAAACCTCTTGTATTTCAGTATTTGCAGATTAAGGTTCATTGTATCCACTGATAAGATAATGGTCCAGTGACCCATAGCTGTCCACGATGGAGGGATTTACAGCTCAGAACAGGCATAGGCAACCTTCGGCACTCCAAATGTTTTGGACTACACCTCCCATGATGCTTTGCCAGCATTATGGGTGTAAAAGCATTACCCCTGGCTCGGAATATTGACAAATCAGGAGCACTGCTGAAGTGGGTTTAGATCCACTTATAGAGCATTACACAGTCACTGTTTATTTACAATTCAGAAAAAAAGGTCATGCATCCAGATCGTATATCACAACTTTTCCTTCAGCCTAACAATTTGAGCTCAGATTACAGGTAAGCTTTTTAATGGGCACCTTCTTCTCATTAGATTAATAACAATTTATGCTCATTAGATTGAGCGTAAGATTTTATCTGTACTTTGTGCTAGCAGTTTTGCTAGGAAATGTAAAGATTAGGAGAAAAATCTATTTAAAAATAGGTTTTTCTCCCAGCTGTCAGTCAAAGACCTAAAACACGAGGTCCGTTTGCTCTCCACCCACAGCAATGAAAACTATGGAAACTCCCTAACCGGCGCTTCTAGGAAACCAAGAGACATCTCCTTACACAATCAATTAACTTAATTAAAATGTGTTATAGCTATATATAAAACATCAGTGAAAGTCTGTTTTTATTGCACAGCTTGCACTTTTTATTTCTCAGTGGCGAGATGTAGGATTTCTATTAAGTTGAGATTTAGGTGTTATCATTCATCTGGAAATGGCCCACATAATGTTATTTCACATTTGAATGACATGGAAGAACAGTGGCAACGAAAACAGTATGCCAACAACACTGATAAGACTTACCCTGCATGGGAGATGCGTCCCAAGCAGGGCAAATTAAAAAAGACTTGGAGACAAGCGCAGGCGGATCAGAGGAAGACCAAGAGGATGGTGTTACACGAAGAGTAACACCCACAAAGCAATGTTGGAACAGAGGAAAAGTAATGAAATCTTTATATTATACATTGACTACGCCAAGTATCTTTATGATATATGTTGTGTTCAATGTACGTGGGAGCGATTTTTAGGCAAGTTAATTTTCCAACAACCGGTTCACTTTAAGTCTAGGTCATTGTTTCTCATCCCTTTGTGATCTGAACTCCATGGAGTATTCCTCCCTATTTGATTTCAGATGTCAGAGGTATTTGTATTGAACAGTTGTTATAGTTTTTACTTCTTAATGTAAAGGTTCAATTTAAGGAGATTTATTAAATAAAACACAGGTACTATGCTAAACAAGAACTAATTGCCATGGAAACCAATAGAATTGGTTGCAACGTTAGCATGTTGTATCCAGGATAGCACCTGATTTGCTATATTAGTCACCACGTTGTGTCTATTTGGCTCCACTGATCTGTTCCTAGTGGTAACTAGACAGAAAAATGAAGGTAGCAGTGGGAAGTACAGCAAACGTATTTACTAACGTGAGAATTATCGGGAATTCAAAGTGTATTTCAAATCTAAGGACAAAAAGGTATAATTAGATATATTTTACTATATAATTAAATATTATAATTATTACAAAATATTCAAGAAATATATGCTTCTATTTTGGCTATGTTGCCCTACAATATGAAATTCACTTTGAATTTCCGATAGTCATTTTAGTGAATCACATTTGTAAATAAGGCACAGCTATATTTATATTATTAGGATTCATACAAAGGATAGATAAGATTCCAGTAAACAGTCATCTATTCCTTGTTACGGTGCTACTGAGTCATGAAGCTTTGGGAAATGCAGTCCCATAGACTATTGAAGTACAGAAAAGCCCCCTGTGACTATTTCATTGTAAGAACTAGGCTGTCTCCATGCTAATCCATCACTCTTGCATTGTTTGCTTTAATGTAACCTTCTCAGAAAATTGCTGACTTAGTAGTAGCTGTAGTTGCTGAGCAACTGGAATGAGGCCATTGGGTTTGGGTGCAGGGGTGTGGAATGCCAGTGCTACATTGAGTTTCTCATCTTTTCACTTGACAGCAGCCAATGGTTGGGTTCCTAATTCTTCCAGAGGATTGACAGCTGCTGCGTAGGGAGCAGGCACACCCTGCAGAGAGAATACAAGTTTCAGGGAGTTTTCTTACCGCTGTTTGTGTTTTGCCCGGTGAAACCAAGGGACATCTCCTTAAACAACCAATTAACTTAATTAAAGTGTGCTATAGCTATATATAAAGCAGCGAAAGTCTATTTTTATCCCACAGCTTGCACTTATTATATCTTAATGAAGAGTTGTAGGCTTTTCTATTTAATTGAGATGTAGGTGTTATCATTCATCTGAAAATGCTCGACACAATGTTTCACACAATTGCAAACATTTGTGACTTATTCATTTTTCAAGGAGATTGTAGCCATTTACAGTAAACTGAGATACTGATGTTATCTATCATTTACAAATACTTATCGAGATGGGAATAGAAGGGGAATTTACTAGCAAACAGGGAGCAAAATGTATTGTACTTATTAAAGCAATCATTTTTTATTCAGAATATTTAAATAAAGAAAGTACAGATTGAACATTGTGTATGGAATAATATATAAGGGGAAATGAAAACTTGGCATGTAAGGGAAATAAAAAATAAACAAGACACATATGTCTTAGTAGTCATATATTCTAGTGTTCTCATTTTTTTTTTATTTGACTGACACATGTTTGAAATTGATAGGTTGCTAATGTCCCGACATCTGCAGCAAATAAACACACATACATAAATTTATAATAAAAATACATACAATTGCGAGTATGTGTCTGTGTTTGTGAACATGTGTCTACGTTTTATTGCATTTGCCAAACAAGCCTTAGAGCTGTCACGTTGTATAATGCAAGCAGGGGCATAACATGAGTCCCATAAAATCTTCTCACATGACACGTCACAGATCTGTTTTGAACTTTAGAAAGGGATTTTTTTTTTTAAAGTCAGGACAAATAACAACTGAGAGGGTTGTTCACTAAAGTGTGAATTCAAAGTAACTTTTAGAACAAAATAGCTGAATGGAAAAAGTTTTGAATATAAATGATATAGTGCCCTACTAGCTAGTTAGGTTACATTCCTCCATTCTGTGAAGGAGAAAGGTGTTTTTACTTACCGTATATACTCGAGTATAAGCCGAGTTTTTCAGCACATTTTTTGTGCTGAAAAACCCCCACTCGGCTTATACTCGAGTCAGTCTGTATTATGGCAATTTACATTGCCATAATACAGACTGGGGGCTGGCAGAGCTGTTACTTACCTCTCCTGCAGCTCCTGCCAGCTTCCTCTTCCTCCGCGCCGGTCCGTGCAGCACCTCGGTCAGCTCCCAGTGTAAGTCTCGCGAGAGCCGCGGGGTCATAGTGCGGCTCTCGCGAGACTTACAGTGTAAGCTGACAGAGGAGCTGCACGGGCCGGCGCGGAGGAGGAGAGAGCTGACAGGAGCTGCATGAGAGGTAAGTAACAGCTCTGCGAGCCCCCCTTCTCCCCCCACTGAACTGCCAATGGACCACCAGGGAAGGAGAGCCCCCCTCCCTGCCATGTATCAAGCAGGGAGGGGGGACAACAAAATAAATAAATATATTAATAATAATAATAAATACATTTATAATATATAAATAAAAATAATAATAGAAAAATAATTTAAAAAAAATAATATAACAAAAAAAATTAAAATAATAATTTTTTTTAAATAAAAATGCCCACCCCCCACCAAGGCTCTGCAACACAAACACACACTGCACTCATACACACACACTGCATTCATATACACACACTGCATTTATACACACACACTGCGCACTCATACACAAACACTGCACTCATACACACTGCACTCATACACAAACACTGCACTCATACACACTGCACTCATACACACTGCACTCATACACAAACGCTGCACTCATACACACACTGCGCATTCATACACACACGCTGCACTCATACACACACGCTGCACTCATACACACACTGCGCACTCATACACACACTGCATTCATACACACACACTGCATTCATACACACACTGCATTCATCATATACACACACTGTAAATAACTATTCAATTAATATAATTTTTTTAGGATCTAATTTTATTTAGAAATGTACTAGTAGCTGCTGCATTTCCCACCCTAGTCTTATACTCGAGTCAATACGTTTTCCCAGTTTTTTGGGGTAAAATTAGGGGCCTCGGCTTATATTCGGGTCGGCTTATACTCGAGTATATACGGTACCTTCTACCCCTTCTTGGCTGAGATCATCAAGACTGATGATCTCAGCCAATCCAGTTGCTTTTCCGTAGGAGAGCAAAGGGAGGCTAGTGCACATTAAAAACAACATGCTGCACCAATCTGATGATCTGTGATTGAGCACCCTACAGCAGCCACCTGTGCCACGTTATAGTAGATTTAGCCCTGATTATGACACAAAAGCCAAATTCAATATTTCGAAACGTTTTGTATAGAGATTTCGTCAATGTAGACCATTTTATGTAGATTGCATCTGTTTTTGAGATTAAAGCAATATAAAAATGTATAAGCAACAAAAATACTGCTATAAAAGAAACACTAAAGTTGTCACCGCAAAAGGGTCGTGAACGAGACACACAGCCATGTCACTCTTTGTGTCCTTTGATAATGGATATTTTGGTGGAGGTTTCAGCCCATCTGAATCCCAGCTGCTGCAAATCCTTAAATAGATAGTTAAGAACTAGTTGGAACTTGTAAAGACATCCATAGCGTTTTAATCGGATACATTCAGAATTTGGTGACGCAGAGCGACGTTCCTAAGCTTGTTCTGTTATTATTGGTTCAAAGCAGTAATAATTTAAACACTGAAAAAAAATACACGTTGCGTGTGTAGCGGCAATCCTTCATTTTCTAGTTTATCTAATACTAAAGATTAGGATTAAAATAGTACAGTTGTAATTTCAGTAATTGGCTGCGTGTCTACTTTTGGTTCTGCTCTTAAAGGAAATAGAATGCTTTGAGAAAGAAAAAACAATTCTTCTATTCACAGGAGTTTCTTTGATAGATATACCGGTAAGTTTGTGTCACTGAGAAAATTAAACACAAACAGATGAAATAGAAGTATTGTAAAAGGGAAATTTAAATTGCACTACCATGATACTATATAGGATGAATATTAAGAGAGAGTTGGATTTAATAGGTAGCAGTTTACCATACACGATGAGTATCAAGAGGGGCTCGGGTTTAAAATATACAGTTTATTATATAGTGTGAATATTGTGAGCAACTGGTTGTTTACTATATAAGGTGAATATGGAGAACAGCTGGGATTTAAAATATATCTGTTTACTATATAGGGTAAATAATGAAAGGGGCTGGGATTTAAAAACATAGCAGTTCTCTACATGGTAGGTGGATATTAAAAGGGGTTAGGTTTTTAAAGATACCAGTTTTACTCTGTGGGTCACTGAGTATTGAAGAGATGGATAAGATTTTTAAAAAATTGTTGAAAAACTGAACTAGCCAACTAATCCCCTTCCTTTATAGTAGTGTATCACCGCTTTGCATCACATGTGCTGCCCTCCCAATCTCTCCGTATATAGACTATAATTAATATAATAGTATGTACACCTGGTATTCTTATCTTCACTTCAGGATACTTTGCCGTTTTGTCTTTTATGGAATCACAGCATATCCTTTTCTCATTAGACTGTAAGATTATAATCTTGTTTGAGTTGGGCTCTCATACTTCATACTTTTTTTTTTGTCTGCATAACTTTTTCATGGATTACTAGTCGTATGTTTATCTATCCATTATTCAGTATTTTGTGAATCAAAACTGTTGCAATATCATATACTTTATGGCATGAGGCCCAACTCTAGACTCATAAATATATTTGTACATGCTACTGCCAACTCATACCACCATGAGAGGGTTGGCCGGTTGGGGGATGATGCTGTGGTCACTAGCATCCAGTGGTTATGGGTTGCATCCTTATACCATTCTTCTAAGGATTGCAGTGACAAGCATAGGCTGATTGCCAAAAATCTAAATGTCTCTATTAAAGCTATTGTACACATATGTAGATGTTATATATCCTAGCATAGTTTATGTACATTTTAGTTTTAAATGCAAGTAGATACCAAACATAAACTGAAATCAAGTTGACCGCTTGGTAGTTTTGCATGACAAGTCTTGTTATTATTTGGTAATTGATCAGTGCTTCAGGCTAGGATCTTAGTATAACTTATCCTATAATGGAATAGCTCTTGATACCCTAATGTACACCCTCCAGCTATATTGCTGCTTGCTTGCAGGGAACTATTCGCAAAGGTCTCCAGCAGAGTGTCTACCTATAGACTGTCATCAGCCAGATAAGATTACTTGTAAGTAATAGTTTCCCTGTTGTCTTGTTGTCTGCATGTGGCAACTAAGAAATACAATGACAGTTCATGCAGTGAATTTGCTTCAAGGGACAGTTCTTTAAACCACAATTATTTGGCAGATCCATGGTAATGATCACCATTTACTCTACTAAATAATACAGGATAAAATATTAATTTTCTATCTTCTTAAACTGGAATTTATTTGTTTGATTTTTTTTTATTGTATTTTAGTCTGATTGTAGGTATCTCATGTCCTCTTTATCCAAAGTATGATTGATTTTCTCTTCGTACAGCTTTATGTACCCTCTTGATTGTTTTATGTACTTGGATAATTATTTTTACTTACCCCTAAAATGCATTTTTTGTATTAACTACATAACTAAGTAACACTAAAAAATGTGAGTGCAGGAAAAATAGCCAGGATATTTAACCAAATAGAGAACTAATTGTTAACCATTAATAGCATCTTGACAATTGGGTAAATCTCTGTAAAAGTTCCTACTATCATCAAAGCGATTTTATTTTGTCATGCAATGCCTTACTTATTTACAAAACTGGTGCTCTTCTTTATGGTGAATGAGCAAGCAGGAGATTAAACATGAGCAGGCCATCATTAGGACCTAGAATCTGAGAGTAGAAGCAGGCCTAATTGACCCTGAAGGGGTTAACAGAGCTTCAGTAGAGTTTTGGCATTTAGTGAAATTAAAGAGCAGATAGGTACACGTGCAGTCTGCATCTCGTGCCTTGCTTTGGTTCCTCCCGAAGCATGATTCATATTCCTTCCTTGTTCCTCAAGGTTGAGTGTGATATACCTTGAATGATGCTCACCCACCCAATGGCTCTGGGTCGATTGGCCAACGTAATTATGGAATCTAGGTCTGGCCCTTTGTCATTAATATATATTATTTGTATAAAATGAATAATTAATATCAGGGAATCATGCTATTATGCCAGCATGAAAGAAGACTGGCTGGTCCAGAAATTACTAACTGTAGAACATGACATTATTATATTTTTAAACGGCTCATATATTCTGTTAAGGTAGTTTTTAATTAATCCGTAGAATACCAAAGGGGTTATAAAACTATTCAATTGTGGTGCTTTACCCCACCCCCTGCCAAGAAAAGAGAAACTAATCACTTTGACTTGTAAAGCAGAACTATTTCATGGTTTTGCAACTTTCAGTAACTACAACTTCATTTGAGAGCAACTTTTTGTTTTGTGTTTGCTAATGAGTTGTCTAATTTTGCCTGTTTACAAGGCCAGATTAATTAAGAGATGTAGGCAAAATCTTCAGTTTAGAGTTTAGACTATCTCAATTGTGTCCATTTCATCTAGTTTGGTCTAATTGTGCAAATTGATTGCCAAGTCATAGCAACTCTATGTGTGGTTAGAAGACCTCACGGTCTAAAATCAAAGCAGTTAATAGTTGTCTGGCTAACACTGTAAAGTATAAACACAATACTTGAATGGGATTGGTGTATTAACCCCTAAAGGATCAATGTGAATGTATGTATACCATCATAAAATTATATTCCAAAATGGAAACCACAATTAATTATCACAAGGAGAAGTAGATTGGCAACAAAACAGGACATTTAATGCTGGCATCGGGTCCTTAGTGTACAGATTGTATTGATGGCAAAGTGTAACATTTAGTCTTTAAGGGATTAATACACAATGTGCAAGGCCAACTTGTTTTGTTCCCTTGAAATATGTTTGGTTTAATAATTAAAAAAACACCTGTTTCAATGCTGAACCACTCAGTTTAGGCACATTTTGCTTCTTTTAAACAAATATTCGTGGCATTCATGGATTTTTATTGAACTAATTTTATACCGTGACAATGCACAAGGTATTTTTTATTTGATTTTCCATCTGTTTTCCAACAAGATCAGTCAAGTAATTTCTCCTGACAGTCAAAAAAGAACTTTAAGAGCAGTGAACTAGTTACTCAATATACCAGGAAGTAAATATTAAAACGGGAGAAAAAAAATCCCTCCCCAGCCTGTTGAAGCACTTGCTGTTCAAATTATCTTACATCTGGTGTGTGCCAAATACTTTGCACATATATATTTGTGATAAATAAATCCATTTTTAATTTTAGGGTTGGTGCAAGTATTGGGGAAAAAAAGCTCTTAGGACCTTGCCCCACATGGTTTGTTTTTAAAATGATAAATCCAAGCCAAGTCACCAATTTTATAAAAGAACATCTGGTCTAAATATTAATATTTTCTGACTGTCTTAGATTTGTTTAAGTAAAAGCTTGAATCCAGTTCTCAATCTTTTAACGTGACTGATAGTACAAGAGCAAAGCTTTCCAACCTTTTATACTGACATTTGCATCTTTACAAAAGGAAGGTTTTCAAAAGTACCCTGGAAAATAAGTAAACCAAATACCTAATATAATAATATTAAAGGGACACTATAGGCCCAGACAACTTCAGCTCATTTTAGAGAAACTACAATGTTTTCATTGCAGTATTAAGTCAGCCTATAATGGCTGACTACCAGACAGCTGCTAAAGGCGCTTCTGGGATCTTAATGGATTCTAGGTCCTCTAAGTGACACTGGACGTCCTCATGCTCTGCATGAGCACATCCAGCACCAGCGGAATCCCCAAAGGATGGTCCCACACTCCGATCCTCCAGTCCCAGCGATGTAAAGAAGGTAGGTCTCCTGTAGGTAGAGTGTGCACAGTCCCATTATCTGTAGCCAGTAAGGTTCCAGGGGGTTCCCAACGGTAGGCCACCCCTGCGGTTCTCAGCTGGGATGTGACAGGAGCTATGGATTTGCGCCATGGGAGTGTGGCCCTTGTGAGGTCTTGGAAGAATGGGAGAGAGATGCACCTTCTAAGGCCAATGGTGCTCTGCCTTTCAGGGCCTGCATGATTTGAATTTTGTCCTGATAGGACATGCATCGGAGTATGACGTCCCTTATATAGTGTTGCCAGCAGCCATCTAGTATAATGCGGTAATTTGTCACTTGAGATTGTGGCTGGGACACTGCATATCTTAATATGATTGCTGCGTTGTTTGTCTTCAAAGGCAGTCATTCTGAGTGACAGGGCCGACTGATGTATTTGGAGCTGTTTTATATAATCTTTAGTAGTAGAGAGATCCGTGCGGATGTAAATGATGTCCTCCTCGGACGCTCGCACTCTGTCTGTAATTGCTTGTAGGTTAGTGTTGATGAGCATCAGGTCTGCGGCCCATACCTTTAGTGTGTCTGAAAGGTCATCTTTAGTTGTGGGTGCTGAGCCGTCATAAGCCTCTGGTGATGGAGCCGGGCAGATCTGAGGATCGTGTGTGGTCTCAGCCTCCTTGCGTTCCTCCCAAGCGGCCAGAGGTGTATCCCGTGGGGCATCCGCAGGAGTCAGCCTGGGCTGTGCAAGCCACTGGAGCATGGAGCCTATGTCCCTGCCCTTAATGGAGCATTTGGTTTCTGGGATCGACGTCCCATGGCTGGCTTACGGTCTTCCCGGGTAGGTGATGTGTTTAGAGCGCTCGGGATGCTTTCCTCCGCGATACCCTGTAGTAGTGCCTCCAAGCCCTGGATTGGCAGTGCGTGGTAGGCCCCGATCTTGCACCTCAGCTTGGGCTGCTTGGTGGGCTGAAAGAACGGCATCGACAGGTGTGTTTTGCCTCCCAGAAGCTGAATCTCTGCTTTGTGGGGCTTGATGGGTTTGTGGGGTGCAGATATTTGGCAAGTATATAGTTATATATAGTAGTACACGTATAACAAAAGTTGGTCAAATGTATTGTTTTTAGTGTATTAGCCCTTGTGCCTTATTATTTCTTATTTGTGCCCACAAAATGTCTTACCCTCTACTCTTCTTTCTCCAGGAAGCTGCATTATGCCGACAACTTCCTGTGGACTCTGAAAACATGGCTCCTGTTCAGACCTCAGTGAGCCCACCTGCCATGCCTCAGGAAATACGATCTATAACAAACAATGGATCTGACCCTTTCCTCAACAGGCAAGTTACTTTAAACAGTCTATGTTATTTAGAAAACTTGTTATAATATTCTGCAAACCCAAAAGCAATACTGTTTTATTTTTTTCCCCTTAATCTTATTTAATTACCTTTATTTAATGTTCCGGTGCTGCTTAATTGTGTTTGGTGTGCATGTTTTCCGGTGCACAGTTCTTCATCTCTAAATACAGTACCAGTTTCAGTGCACAATTCTGACATACTATTCAAAACCACTGTCATATAAAACCAGCTATTTTATTTTTTGCTTTATGTATTTGTCGATGATTTGACTAGTTCAGATAACTACTTCACTGTCGAACAGTGGTTCCCAACCCAGTCCTCAAGTATCCCCTAACAGTCCAGGATTTAGGAATTACCCAGTTGTGTCTAAGGTGTTTTTAGAAAAAAAAAAACAACACTTTAGACACAACAGGGTAATCCCTAAATCCTGGACCTGTATGGGGTACCTGAGGACTGGGTTGGGAAACCCTGCTGTAGAAGAATTACCATGTGTGCAAGTTTAATTTTTGGCTTTTCATTTTTTTATTAGTGGGCCATTTCACTCCAGAGAACAAAGCACAGACAGCGGGCTAGGCCTGGGGTGTTACAGCATACCAACAACACCTGAAGATTTCCTAAATAATATGGAAGAAATGGAAACAGGTATTTATTTGATTAGCAATGAGAGACGTATAATCTAGCATTAAGATATATTAGTAAGTGATAAATACAAGTTATCTATTTGCGGTTGTCTGATTATTGATCGTAAACGAATGTCAATCACTGGCATATATCACCATACTAGACCATACAGTTGTGGAAACCATTTACGTCTGTAAGTATAATTTCTTCCAGTCTTGTTTCCCTGGAGATGGAGTAAACTCCACCAAACTTAAAGGAGCATTATAGCATTAGGAATACAAATCGGTAATGCTAACACTCTGTTGTACCTATCCCTGCTAGTATTAATGTCCAACCATTTGGTGCAAAATGAAGTTAAAAAAATGAAAGATTTACTCACCTTTTTCCAGCGCCAATGCTGAATCAATGCTTTCCTGTGGGGCTCCCGCATCACGTGACAGAGTTTTACACAGTCAGTGCGGCAAAAGCGCCCTATGTGGCCTTACATAATCATATGTTCCTTTGTAAAAAAAAAAACTATTGGGGTGCCGCTGCTCATGTCATTAGGTTTTTGTTTTTTTCTGCTCTACTGTCTGAACATAATTTATGAGATCGGTCTAGTAAAATTTTATGTTTTAATGTAGAATATCGTTTTCTTTTTGTGCAGGCGAGATTTTGGTCCAGCCAACTTTGAATATGAACCAACAAACACGTTTTCCAGATTTTCTCGATGCCCTGCCAGGAACAAACGTCGACTTGGGAACCCTGGAGTCTGAAGATTTGATTCCTAGTCTCAATGACGTGGAGTGCGTGCTGAACAAAAATGACACCTACCTAACCTGGCTGTAGTCTGCTCTCGGGATCCCTTTGTATTTTTTCCTTTTTTTTTTTTTTTTTTTTTTCATAACCAAGCTTTACTTCCATCTGGGAATTTTCTGATGAGCCTCAGTATGGGTTCATCGTTCACAAAGCTGCCTTTTAGACTTGACTTATAATACAGCAAAATTGTATTGCTCTTTGTTTGGATTTTATGTACTTGTATTTTACTACTTTACTAAGGGCAAGCTCAAGAGATGGGCCTTATCAGCTACTATTAACAAAATTGTTTCACATTTATACAACGTGAGGCACCGATGCTGGTGATATTTTTGCATCCTGTTGTGCAGATGGGTTTGGTTTTGAAATAGAGCTTAGACTATGAGTTACAAGCACAGATATACAATGCACCTGTGCAATATATGTACACTATATTTATAACTACAGATCCTAATGCATTTTAACCTGTTTTAATATAAGCTTTACAAATCATTGTAATATTAGAAAGTTTGTGCTGGGAATAGGTTGACAAGTAGTTTTAAAGCCAAGCTACCTAGATTTTCTTTTCTTTTTTTTTTTTTTTTGCAGAAGCACAAACACTACGTTTATAGTTGTCTTTCAGTATATTACTGTATTGCTTTTAGAAATACTTCCAATTTGAAAGTAGCATTGAGTTCACTACTAGTTATACACTACAATATTATAACAATGACCAGATTGGTACCAACAACATTTTTTTTTGTTTTTTTGTAAACAATGTGATTACACTTTTTTATTTACTGTTTTATTTTTTCTACGCATATTAGATTTTATTGTTTATTTTACTAAGCACTATAATTTTTTTGTAACTAATTGTAACTGACAACATTTTTGATACACAAAAGCAACTGCATCTGTAAAACTATCAAAGGGAGTATTTTGGAGAAAAAAAACAAAAACAATATTTTCAAGGATAGGTTTACTGAAAGCACGAAAACATGCCGTATGTTTAAAAAAAAAAAAAGTGTTTTAAAAATGTAATCCATATATATATAGTATCGGGATCCTCTTTGCAGTTTATCCCCAGGGAGTTACTTATATTCTATTCAAACGTAAAAAGAACCTCTTTTTATCCTGCTTTTCAACTGTAAGATATGAATCTGTTTCTACAGTTGAAGCGAAGTAGATACATATATATCACATATTAATATTTTTTTTATTACCTTTAAAGAATTCTGTTTTGGGTGATGCGGGACTGACTAAGCATTTAAAGCTCCAATGAAACAATCAAAGATGCAAATGACGTCCCAAAATACTTAAGTGTTTTTAATCCATATATTTATATTGTTTAATTTTCTGAGTAAAATTCATTTGTTTTGTGAAAGGCATTATTGATCAAATTCTCTTGATGTAACCCTATGTAATCCACAAGAGATATATTTTGCACTTAGGGTAGGTATATAGCAGGGGGAAAATGACCTGTAGCTCGCTAGCTGTTGACAAACTTTTAACTCAAAGGATTATTGAAACTAATGTTCACCAACAGCTGTAGAGCTGCTAGTTGAAAGACCCCCCAACCCCCTTGCCCATACTTAGTTTGGGATTCCCTGTGGGGTCTTACATTGCACCTGTTTATTTGGTAGCTCAGAGCTCCTTCTGTTTTACTTTGGACAAATGAAGAATGGTTGAAATGATAAATATGCATAGGGAGGAAACTGGTTGATCTTGGTAGGGGTTCACTGATATGGGTACGGAACAATTGGAACATACGTAGCTGCCATCACCAAATGGTGGTGGGACACTAGAATAGGTCGATAGCCAATCTGTAGTTTTTCAGCTGTTGTGGAGAAACTATTCCAACCATGCTTGGGAACATACATATCATGGGAGGTGTTGGCCAAGGGCTTGAAAAGCAATATGCTAGACTGGACTAACTATCTGTATCATAATGTACACTGCTTACTCATAGCTATCTTCAGGGAATGAGTGTTACATTCAAAGGCAACCTAAGTAAGCAGTCCATTAGGCAAACAGTGATGCATTTTAATCACAGCAGCATTTGGTGTAGGAAGTATATTGAATACATGGAACATTCTGTCTAACTATACAATGGAACCCAGGGTATCATGTCTGCTACTTATATCAGTCTATAGAAATGTTAGAGTAGTGATAGGCAACTTGTAGACATCACCAGATGTTGAATTATGGGATTTGAAGTTCTAGAACATTTGGCGGATGCCTTTCAGTCACTGCTGATTAGAAGGTAGAGAGCATAGTGTAATATATATGGTGATTACAGAATTGGGTATTAAGCATGGATTTGCCAAGTATAGACAGTGTTAAGGAGAAAACTAATCAGTCTTGTAAAGTGGAATGCAGCCATAGAGTAACAGAGATGGAGTATTTGAACTGATTAGTCAATTCCTGGCATTTTACTTTGTAGTTTGACATGGCGCTACATGAAACTACATTTTCTTTTTTAGGTTTTTCTATGATATTTTCGAACAATTTAAAACTTTTTTTTACAGTGTTTTTCTTTTTATGTCCAACCTTCATGAACACCAGGAATTACGTGTTTAAAAGGTGTGCTGCGTGAATTTCAAAGTGTGCTGCAAATGGAAGTTATATATTCTTTACCATAGGTCTACATGCAAAGGAACATTTATAGGTCTGCAATATGAGCAGTGTTAAAAAAAAAGTTAAGAGTAAATTTACACTGAGTTTGGCACAAGCTTAAATGCAGCCTGTCGGGTTTCTTTTAATCGGCCTATGTGAGAAAGAGAGACAGTCCTGCCTTGACAACCAATCAACAGAACTATAAACATGTCATGCAGCAACCAAAGAGAAGCCCCACTGCCCTAAACAAATATACACGAGGGAACTATTGTCATAACAACAATATCTTCAGTTTGTAACTCCACTTCTCTCAGTGCAAGGTCAGGGAGACTCCGTAAATGGGATGTGGGCTTAGGCAAAAGGTGGAACCGCATGTGTTAAACTACAACTCACATTATATTCAAGCAGTTTAAAGGAACACAGTCATGAATAAGAAATATAGGTGAATCTTTTAAGTGATGTACAACATGATGGTAGTGTTGTTCAATTGTTTTTAATGTTCTTTTTATATATATATATATGAACCCGTCCTCAAACAATGTATTTGATAGCTACTTTAGTTAAAGGGACACACAGTGTCCCTTTAAGTGGTCTGAGTGCGATGTCCCTGCAGTGTAAAACTTTGCAGTTCTGCAGAACAGGAATGTTTACATTGCAGGGTTTAAACGCCTCTAGTGGCGTTCTTCTATTTCAATCTGTCTGGCTCAGTGCGGCACCAGCCTCCGCTTTGGATTGGCTGAGATTATCTATTGTGATGCTGTTATTAAAGGAATTGGAGGAAATTCTTTTATTCTTCATTAAGAAGGTTAATAGATTTTAAGGGTTTCATAATAATAGCTTTCTACCTTAGAGGAAAGTCTATTAGCTTACATTACAAAGTTGTGTACAACAAAACCGTAAGATATATATATTTTTAGCTCATGCAAAGGGGTAAATACAAGTAATATAGATAAATGAAATAAACTGTATTGTTTGAATTTTCGAATGTGCAGCTACATTAAGCAATATCACTACATAACATGATGTGTGTAAACATGCATCTGTTTAAAACACATTTTATAATTATCATTTAGTTCATCAACCGCTGGAAATCTATACCTTAAATCACTGTCATGCTTGCGAGTGTACATACATTTTTACAAACACCCACAGATAAACTTGTAGCATATTTATTTCAGTAAGATTACATATGCACCAATTCCCCCTATTGCACTTCTTGAAATATTCAGTCTCCTGACTTCAATCCTAGCATCCTATGACATGATTCGCAAACCTGCCACTTTCCAGGCATTTTAACGGCAATGTTCTAGGTCTAGTTGCTGTACAACATTTACATATGAATCCTGTGTAATAGATTTTTCTAGTTTGGTTTTTTTTTCACCGACTTTCAAAGAAAATGTTTATGTGCATGATCTTTAGGGAGTGTTATTTTACTGTAGGTTCTAGAGATGTGAAGAGTTAATTATGGGTTTATTACATATATATGGGATATTTGTAAGGAATGACGCAGGCAAGTGGTAGTGTAAATTATCATCTACACCAGCATTGCATGTTAAACTTTTCTTTGTTTACCAGGGTTGGGATTATTTGCCTCAGAGTTGTGAGAGTAGTAGTCCAATCGCAGCTGGTTTATATTTCACATGTTGCATTGAGGGCATAAGTACAGGGGGAGCCTTGAAAGTGACGGAGGCATTAACGTGTTTTACTTAGGATATATAAATAGCCAAGCATTCAGATAGCCTGGAGTACATTCTTTTCAGGTTTGGTGTGTTAAATAAAAAAGGTTTAATAGTTTTTCCACTAAGCAATGAATCGTGGGGATTCGACAAACACATTTTAAAATATGTAGGCCAAATCAATTGAGCTGGAATTATTTAAAAA
This sequence comes from Pelobates cultripes, assembly GCA_933207985.1. Lineage (NCBI taxonomy): Eukaryota > Metazoa > Chordata > Amphibia > Anura > Pelobatidae > Pelobates > Pelobates cultripes. The sequence goes on along the minus strand of OW240913.1, from coordinate 76,277,196 downwards.
AAATGCTCATCTGGGGATGATTACGGAAATGGTATATTAAAGAGGCATATCAAATATTTTTGTAACGTGGTCAAATTCTCTCTTCAGCTGAGTAGAACAATTAGGTATTTCTAAAGATGATCTTGTCTGTGCTTTTAGGACCTGTTTGAAGACACTTGAGATCCAACAGAGTTGGAAGCTTTAGTACAAAAATATTTCGTTCTGGTAGCCCAGATTTTTGAACTGCATTTTCCTGAAGCTCAACCAGCCATGGGGTTCTGGCAGATCCACAATGCTTTTCGCTCAGACTGTAGTTTATAGCTACTGGTGATTTATGTATTGCCCAACATTTTACAAGGAAAATAGTTCAACAGCATTGAACTGCCACAAACTCACAGAAACAACCTGATTGTACCTGATCCAAATTAATCCATTCTCCATGATTAAGGATGCCTCCACACTCATTGCCAGTGGGTTGTCAGCGATGCAGTTCTACAATGATACTGGGTACAAGTTAACTGCAAGCATGTTTTTTTAATGACACATTATTGTCCAATAATAATGGATAAATTATTGTTCTGCATACACTTTAATAAATCATCTTCTGTGATCTATCCGAATACACTGATATGTAATGGAAATTTTGGAACTGATAAACACTAAATGGGGCATATTGCTAAAATGGGTTTAGTAAACAAGTGCAAGTTTTAAGTAGCAGTATTGTGCAGCCCTATGGTGATTGACACTAGGACTGTGCAGCCATCTTTAATTTATCTTTCTGTTATAACTACATGAAATTTTAGACTATGCTCCATTATTTTATAACTCATTTGTAGATATTAGTTTTATGTTGAAATGTTATGCATATGGACGTATGCATCTTAAAAAGATGATCAAATGTTTGAGGGAAGTGTGAAGTGGAATGAAGATCAAATACTCATTGTATTTCCATGTATCATTTTATTGAACTTGATTGCTGGCTCTGTTCTTTTTGGTTTGAGCAACTATGCAATAAAACTTCCAGAAAGTATTCACATACTGTTAATCTTGTTATCTTTGAGTTTATATTCCTTTGATTGGCAAACACATGATTGTTTGTTTTTCATTAATTCATATGTATTGTTTTGTTAGTGGGGAATCTGCTTGCAAGTTTATACCATTTTCCTCCAATCCTTTCCTATACACAAGGTAAACCAATATAGCCATTAAATGGACACATAGTCACCAAAATGTCTTTAGCTTAAAGGGCCACTATAGTGCCAGGAAAACAAACTCGTTTTCCTGGCACTATAGTGTTAATAGGTCCTCCCCACCCTCAATGTCCCACTCCCGCCGGGCTCTAGGGGTAGGAAGGGGTTAATCACTTACCTTTCTCCAGCGCCGGGCTCCCTCCGCACTGGGGACTCTCCTCCTCCTTCTGACATCATCGGCTGAATGTGCATGCACGGCAAGAACCGCACGCGCATTCAGTCAGTCCATAGGAAAGCATTCTCAATGCTTTCCTATGGACGCTGGCGTCTTCTCACTGTGAAAATCACAGTGAGAAGTGCGGAAGCCATTGAGACAGCCACTAGAAGCTGGATTAACCCATATGTAAACATAGCAGTTTCTCCATTTACTGACCAGCAGATAAAAACCTTTACATTTAAGGGACACTATAGTCACCAGAACACCTTAATGTAGTTAGTTCTGGTGAGTATAGACTGTCCCTGCAGGCTTTTTGATGTAAACACTGCCTTTTCAAAGAAAAGGCAGTGTTTACATTACAGTTTAGGGATACCTCCAGGGCAGTCACACAAATGGCCACTGAAGGGAAGCAGCACTGATGTTCTATGTCTCCACGCTTTGGTTGGAGACACTGAACTTTCCCCAAAAAGATACATTGATTCAATGCATCTCTATGAGGCTTCACACCATGGCCCGCCTCCTTGTCTGAGATCATCACTTCTGATGATGTCAGCAAAGGAGGCAAATCGGGAGGAGTGGGGGGAAGGCAAACACCGGCAGTCTGGAATAAAGGTAAGGTTTAACTATATTTAGAGGGGCTAGAGAGTGATTTTAATACTATAGGGGCAGGAGACTCAGGAATACATGTTTGTGTTCCTGGCCCTAGTGTTCCCTAAGTTACATCTGATTGAAAATGAAAGCATTTTTTTTTTCGTGCAGGCTGTGTCAGTCACAGCCAGGAGAGGTGTTGCTAGGGCTGCATAAACCGAAACAAAGGTGATTTGATTCCTAAATGGCAGAGAACTGAGCATTGAAACTTCAGAGGCATGATCTATACACACCAACCACTTTATTAAGCTCAAGTAATAACCTTCCAGCCCAATCTTCACCCATCAGATAAACACATTATTCTGCTGAGCCTCCAGTCAATCCCTATGCCTCACACAGAAATATTACAAAATACCAAATTCTTGTAACCGCAATGCACAAGAACCATTATAGCTCAGAATTACTCTGACTGTATTCCAGAGTCAGAGTGGAAGGAGTTGGTGCTTTGGACAATAGCATCCTGTGATGGCCTGTACTTTACAAATACCATGTTTTAGCAGTTATTTTTATTACTATATGTGGCCGTTATGCTTACATTATGACCTTCTTGTTTGGAATTTGGGTAAGAGACACAACAAGCACACTAAAATGTAATAACAAGATGTAAATGGACTATTTGAACAATTGTAAGTGCTTTATACAACACATGTGTGAGATTGCATTTGCGTGTGCCATGCCTCATTAAATCATAGTTCTACTACTCTTGGGACGGGAGGTATAGCTTAGCTTCTCATCCATCTTGAAACTGGCAGGATATATACAGTCCACCAAACCTATGAATTCTGACTGTATGATTAAGGCCATCAAGATTGTATTCGTGATACAAATGAAAGTTGAAAATCTTGGGGAAATTTGCAGTTGTGCACAGTCTCTGACCCCAAGCTTTGGATCTCTGTAGCATAGTACCCTGTTGTGCCATGATATGGATATTAATCCAAACGTATATTTTATTACGTGAACGCATGCATGTAAGACAGTTATGGATTACATTTCCCATGGTGCTCTGCTAGTCTTAGAGATATATATATATATATATATATATCATAGTTACATAGCTGAAAAGAGACTTGCGTCCATCAAGTTCAGCCTTCCTCACATCTGTTTTTGCTGTTGATATATATACATTGTATCTTTAAATATATATATATTGATTTATTTAAAGATACAATTTCTAGCTTCCTAAGCAAGCCCCGAATGGTTGACAAATTCTTAGTTCTGCAGGTATAAACCAGCTGGAGGGCATTTTCAAAGATAAAAGCAGTCACAGTGTGTATAAGTATTTCCTAGAAATGTATGTCCTTTGATGTAACATATGTAACTTTCAACATAATCCTCATGAATATTCCAAATGTACATACGGAAACAAAATATTCAGATGCCTTACACAGTCTACTATATATAAAGTAACTCAATTTATCTCCCTCGTGTTTAGACCATATTTCGTATATTACAAGAGTAGGTATCGGAGGGGAGGTGGGCATTCTCAGGAAGCTTCTCTCACTGGTTTCCTGGTTTCTGGATATCCTGACAGGATGCTTTGTAAAGTCTCAACCAGTGAGTTTTAAAGTTCTTCCGATCTATTGCTATTAAAATATAATGGCAGGTCATACACTCTTTAAAAAGATGAAACATGTAATGCTAATATTGACTCAGCTCAATGGCAAATAAGAGACAAGGAGTGTACTAAGGATTGTGTAAGCTCTGCTGTGATTAAGTATTGTGTCCTGGCACAATACATGTATGGAAGATTAGTTATGTGATTGCCAAGGCTTCCTACCACCTAGTTTATGTGATTCTTTGTGTATCCAGTGCTGCATCTCTTCAGCCATTGCAGCTGTATCTTAAAGGGACTATAGACACCCAGACCACTTCAGCTCAATTAAGTGGTCTGGGTGCCAGGTCCCCCGGGTTTTAACCCTTCAGATGTAAACAAACATAGCAGTTTCAGAGAATGTTTACATTGCAGGGTTAATCCAGCTTCTAGTGGCTGTCTTCCTGACAGCCGCTAGAGGCTCTTCTGCAACGTTGGAATGCGAAAATTGCATCCAGCGTGCAAAACGTCCATAGGAAAGAATTGAGAAATGCTTTCCTATGGACTAATTGAAAGCGCGCGTGGCTCTTGCCCCACATGCACATTCTGCTCCACTCGGGAGCTGACGTTGGCAGGGGATGAGAGGTCACCAGCGCCAAGGGAGCCCGGCGCTGGATTAAAATAAGTAACTGAAGGGGTTTTAACCCCTTCAGCGCCAAGGGAGGTGGACCCTGAGGGTGAGTGGGGGGTTCTAGGGAGTATATAGTGTCAGGAAAACAAGTTTGTTTTCCTGACACTATAGTGATCCTTTAATCACCTGATCTGGAAGCATTGGTTTTAGTGTCAGATAAAAACCCATTCCCACTGTTAATTACAGACTAGATTTTTGCATTGGTGTTCCTGAGAAGCTGTAGATGTGCGGATGTAAAGATCAGCATGTTCATTGTTTCAGGGTTGCCCTTACACTGGAGACATTATTGGTTTGAGACATTATTGTAAAGTGCTGCGGAATAAGGTGACGCTATATGCCAAAAATAACCATAATGGGAAGTCGAGGGGCTTAGCGGCATTCCCCAGCCAGCCTGCTAGCAGTACTTCCATCCTTCCTTAGCAGCATAGCCAATAGGCACCCTCTTCTTTATGCTGTATTTCCAATGCCCAATCAAATCTGTGCCTTTTCAGGGCAAAAGTGCCAAGTGTGAACCACTGTGGGGGAAATGGCATTGTGATATGTTCCTGCCCTCTGACAAGCTTAATGAATGAGGAGAAGGCAGGGGGTCAGCTATCTGAAGGGGTAACACGAGGCCAACATTAGGCCAGTTAAGTGACTGCTTAGGGCCTTGCACAGTGAACAGCAGTGTTAAAGGGCAGAGGGACCACTGGGGAGATTAGAGGTATATTACAAATGCCTCATGATAATAACCTTTTATCTCTGACGCTGACCAAGAAACCGTTACCAGAGCGAGCTGTGCCGTCACCGCAAGTGATGCAGCATAACCGGACTCTACTTCATCTCTGTCATCTGTCCTCTGTGTCTCCAGCATCCTCAGTACCCCATGATGTGCAGTGACAGAACACTGTCAAAGTCATTTACTAAAGAGAGAATTCAAAGCAAATTTCAAATTTAAAGGATCACTATAGTGTCAGGAAAACAAACCCGTTTTCCTGACACTATAGCGCCCTAAGGGTGCCCCCACCCTCAGGGTCCCCCTCCCTTGGCACTGGTGGGGTTAAAACCCCTTCAGCAGCCTACCTTTATCCAGCGACAGGCTCCCTCTGTGCTGGTGACCTCTCCTCCCCGTCCGACGTCAGCTCCCGAGTGGAGTGGAATGTGCATGCGCGGATTCAAACAGTCCATAGGAAAGCATTTTTCAATGCATGCTGGATGCGCTGGATGCGCCTCTAGCAGCTGTCAGGAAGACAGCCACTAGAGGTTGGATTAACCCTGCCATGTAAACATAGCAGTTTCTCTGAAAATGCTATGTTTACATCTGAAGGGTTAAAACCTGAGGGACCTGGCACCCAGACCACTTCATTGTCCCTTCAGCTATGCTTCCAATTCCGGTACTTTGGCCTTAAATTTTAGTGCATAATCCGGTGTGTGTGTGATAAGGTCTCAGCCACGCTCAGGGTGCTGAGGGAGTCCGAGCACAGAGTCAATGGCATTGTGTAACAGACAGTTTTGCATGGGGATCAGATTGTATGGCGGAGGGGGGGTGGGGGGGTGGGGTTGTATATGAATTGGGAACAGACAGTATGTAGACAAGGTACCTAGAATTTGTCTGGGCATGGAACTAAGGACATGCCCCCAGGTGTCCCATGACCTTGCTACGCCTCTGAGGACATGTGATCCTTTACCGTTTAATGACCAGAGATAAGTTTATGCGTTATAAATGGATTGGGTGTTTTCCCACTCTCTGGGCAAATGAGCCAGCCCAGTGAAACTTAATCTTAAAGTTACAGGCAGCCATATGCTTAAATGTCTTATTCCTGAAATATAGTCCTGGACATGACCTTATTATGCCAGAGCTTTGTAATTCTAACTCTGTCCAAATCAGCATTAATGAAAATTAAACTGCTGACTTAATAAGTAGATCACTCATAGATCACAAATCACAGGCAGACATTTACAGAGAAAATAACTGCCAGCGGGAGCTTTTTACATCAATAAAACTTCAATGTTTTTCACCATGCAATAAGCTTCCATCTCTGTCACTGCCAAATTCACATTTTCTGGACACTCTAATCCAAATTAAAGATAATACTACACAGACACCCATTTACTGAAAATAGGCTGATCTAACTTATAAATGGCTTTTTATCCCAGACACACACAAAAAACTCATTTAGAGTCTGCTTTTAAGGTAAGACCACATTAACCACTTTAAAAGTCTCAGGAGAGGCATACAAGCCAATAGTACTGGAAGGCAGTGTGCTACGGAATATTTTGGCACTGGAAATGTTTGAAATAATCTATCCAGGTCCCTTAAGGCTTCACCTTTCCACTGATACCTTTTCCCAGCACACCCCCATATGGACAAGATTCGATCTAATTAATTATTTAACTAATGGATGCAACTAAATATAATGATTCAATATATTGTTACAAACGGTAAATTCTTTTTATATTTGGTGTCATCTGTGATTCTGTGTAGGGTTGGGCAGGATCAATACATTAGGACACTCCATGTATAAATTATGGTGAGGTAAGACTTTGAGGGTTGTGTGCTCATGAAAGCCATAGCCATTACCTTTATTTACAACAAACCATGCATAAGAAAAGGTCAGAACCATACAACATGACCCCCCACTTCCAAATTAAAGGGTCCTATGCCTTATGAAATTGCACCAACCCCACAAGCAGTAGGTAGATTAGGCTTTAGCAGGGATGATGTGTGTTCTCCTCAGTCTAATGATAGAACTACTGCTCTTCAACTTAATCATTCCACCTTATAAGATGTGCTACAAACCACCAATATTTTACAAATTTTGAAATCATTCAAGTGGGAGGAAGGCATGATTCTGGTTACAATTTAAAAAAAAACTAATAAAAATGTTACTTGTGCACCTTCCCAAATCCCTATGAGCATTTAAATTAACTGGAGGTTAGCCCAGGGGTAGTGGGAATTTGAGCACAGGGCTTCATTGTGTATATTTGTATTTGGTCTATTTCAAGCATTTGACTTCTTCCAGAGATAGGTAACCCAATCTGAGGGTTACTTTGGCTCACTCGGGGTCCAGTCATTGCCCGTTAGAATGAAGCCTAGTTTGAAGGAGGGATACAATCCACTACGAATTCCAACCAATTCAATGTGGTATTCAGAATATAGTTTTCCAACCATAGACTGGTATATTTAGGCATCTAATGTACATGATGAATCTGCCATGATGTTCATACCTAGGACCTCCAACTAGAGTTTCTCTCATGTCCATGGTTTTACACCCAATATGTTTTACAAATTCAATGGGGTTTCCACCATGGTTATTTATTTATTTGCACAGAAAAGCTTTCAAATGCTTTCAGGCGTCTATGTAACATTTAGTATTCTTTGCAAAAATATGAATTCGACAAACTGCCAGGTAACATTTTTGTGTGCGGTTGGACAAAAAGTTGATTTTTATTTTATCTTTTCAGTAAATAATTGTTAATGGTGGACAGAGCCTGCATGAAAAAAAAAAAAAAAAACTGGTTTCACTTTCAAACAGATGTAATTTACCTTAAATAATTGTATCTCAATCTCTAAATTGAACTTTAATCACATACAGGAGGCTCTTGCAGGGTCTAGCAAGCTATTAACATAGCAGGGGATAAGAAAATCTTAATTAAACAGAACTTGCAATAAAGAAAGCCTAAATAGGGCTCTCTTTACAGGAAGTGTTTATGGAAGGCTGTGCAAGTCACATGCAGGGAGGTGTGACTAGGATTCATAAACAAAGGGATTTAACTCCTAAATGGCAGAGGATTGAGCAGTGAGGCTGCAGGGGCATGTTCTATACACCAAAACAGCTTCATTAAGCTAAAGTTGTTCAGGTGACTATAGTGTCCCTTTAAAATCTAATACATTATTTTATTAGAGGTGCTGATTTGCCAAAACAGTTTTTTTACCTGGCCCCTTTGCCGATTTTATCCAACCCAATGCTTTCCCGGGAGATCCATGCGGCGATGGAAATAAGGTGAGTTTTAACTGCTTTTAAGGGAGCTAAGGGAGAGGAATACATGGTTGTGTTCCTGACCCTATATTGTTCCTTTAAGCTATGTTGCCTATAACTTTGAACTTCAATTTCAATTAGTAAATAACTGACTTTAAAAAGAAAATTATTATTTTACATTGCATTTTACCTTTAATTGATGTGTGGTTCTATAATATGGCCAACATATGGCAGTGCATTTCAGAGAAATATAATTCAAAGGGTAAATGTTCCATTGTAGCAGGAATTTACACCCTAGAATAAAATATTGAAAATCAAATGTGATGCTCTGCTTTCTCCAAATTTATATTAAATGTAACACATTTCATCGTTGGGGCAAGGAAACCATGTTTAAAATCTTATCTAATATAAAATGTTTACATTTTTTGTTCTTTAATCACAAAAATTTTATTTTACATGTTGTAACGTCTTAGGTTTGTAACATCTAAAACTATTCACTTCTTCCAGCTGGAATGAACTGTCACAACCAGGGTAACATGGTATTATTTGGGGCATTATTGAAACATAATTGTTGCTAGATGTTGGACAAGGGGCAGTACACACACACACAAAAAAACTATATTACTATACTACTGTTAAAGGTTTACTGCCCCCAAAAAACAAACACTGGTTTGGTTAGAGTACCCATGTCTGAGGCAGTCCTCCCCCTTAAACTTAAAGGGTAACTAAAGTTCTAGGAATACAAAATTGTATTCCTAGCACTATAGTACCCCCCTTGCTCGCGTGTTGTTTACCAGAGTGAGAATTCTAAGTGAATTTCAAATTTAAGGCCAGAGTAGTTGAAGTGAAAGCATAGCTGATTTAGAGAACTTTTCAAGTTCAGCTAGTTTGACCTGACATTTGAAATTCACAATTTTCATTTTAGTGACGAATCTTGCTAGGGGCAACTTCACAGTATCAGCCTGTGCAGTAAGTAATGGTTATTAAACCTAAATAAATTATATTGATTATGTAGGCTGTTTCCTTGTAAATATCAATGGGATTTTACCAGCCTGGGTCAAAATGGTCCAGCCGAAATTGTAGTGGTGCAAAGGAATGATGTGCACATAATCATCTCTTCATGTGACAGGGAGTACATATAAAGACATTTTCTGGAGGTGAAACTCTTCACAATTAAAGTAGTGTATTCAGAATGCTGACCTCATGCAGGCAACAGCAAAGTTAAAAAGGAGCAGAGAGAACAATAGGATATAAAAATAGTAGAAACATTTTAAATGTGAAGAAAATTCTATTCCCCCCCTGAACATCATAATACGATAATACAATGCAAATGTTTATTTACAGTGAGTAATATTCCGATAAAACCTGCTTTTGATGAAATAAATGGATGAGGTCTGCCCTCTACTGCTGAGCTGCATTTCTGATTGCACAGCCGATCTCTGAAATGTGAATAGCTCAATAATAAATGAAAGTTAGCTTAATGAAGTGGTCTGGGTGCCTGGTCCAGCTAGGTTTAACTCTTTTTTCTATAAACATAGCAGTTTCAGAGAAACTGCTATGTTTATATTAGGGTTAATCCAGCCTCTAGTGGCTGTCTCATTGACAGCCGCTAGAGGCGCTTCTCACTGTGAAAAGCGCAGTGAGAAGACGCCAGCGTCCATAGGAAAGCATTGTAAATGCTTTCCTATGAACTGGCTGAATGTGCATGCGCATTCAGCCGAGGAGGCGGAGAGTCCCCCACCCCGCGCTGGAGAAAGAGGTAAGCTTAACCCCTTCCACCACCTAGAGCCCGGAGAGAGGGGGACCCTGAGGGTGGAGGCACCCTCAGAGCACTATAGTGGTCCTTTAAGGATAGCCCATTAATGTACACAGACACACACAATGAGGGATTATTCATTTTATTTTGAAAAATGTTATTTTTAAATTTAACAAACTAATTGACAGAGAGCACCATTATCCAAATACAAAAGTATGCATCTTATAGTAACCGAATACATACATTCAGCCTCTGGTATAGTTAAGCCATAGAGGGCTTATTCACTAAACACAAAATTGCAGTGAATTCTGAACGGTTCAGTGATAAAGCACTGTTTTGGGAAGAACTTTAACTCATCTATAGTTATAGGTAGTCTATTTTAGACGTTCGTTTTTTCCATTTGACTACAATTCGGTCATTTACTGAATGCACCCCCAGAGTTACTGACTAAAGTGTAAATTCTTGAGAATTTGAATTTAAAATTTTAGGCCACAATAGCAAATTTCATATTACTTAAGTTAAAGTATTTTGGCCGAAAATGTAAAATTTGCTTTTAATTCCCATTAATTTAAACTTTGGCAAACTTTTGTATGTCAATCATCTTCCTATGTATCAAATTATATTCTGTGAAATCATAAACAGACGTAGAGGTTAATGTTCCAACAACTATATCCTTACGGTTAGTACCCCATTATTACACGTTATTTACTTCTTTTGCAGAAGAAAAGATTATTGTTTTGTTTTTTCTAATCCCTTCTAATTCCTTCAGTACGGACTTGCCATCATTTTAGATCTTGCACCAGAGTAGTAACATTTTTCATTGTAGTGGTGAGTGGTTCAAATCATGTATCAGAAGGAATATTTTACGAGTTGGCAGCTTGATTGTGGCTCATTTAGTTTAATTCAAAAGTTTAGTTCAAAACATAAAAGATTGTAGTTATTCTTCTAGTCTGATCATTGTTTTGTTTTATATTCCTGCACAACGTTCCCTCTAATCGTATACTTTTGTTTATGTCAATGGCTACTTTCTTACAGTGAACAAGAAAGGTATTAGCAGGGAGTAAAAGGACAGACCAAAGGACAAAGTAAGCACAGCTTAATCAGCAGAAAACAATACAAAAACGGTTAGCAACTGTAACAGGGCTATTTACTAAAGTAAGAATTCGTAATGAATTTCAAATTTAAGGTAAAATTCATTTTCAATTCTCACTTTAGTGAATAATCCTGTAAGAAAAATTGAAATGTATATTCCTGGAATGTACCTTTATTCACATATATTTCAAAAGAATATTATAAAGAACAAATACTTTATATGCATTCAGTTATGAATCCAAGAGGTAACATAAAACTAATTTAAGTGCCTGGTTTGTCCTATGTAAATGGTTTATTGATCTGTAAAACTATTCACCTTGTCCTTGATCTATTGGTCCACTGCTCCAAAATAATTATTTGTAGAATTTAGGAGCTAGGTGGACATACTTAGCAGACATGTTCTTTGCGTATGTCAAAACCAGAACTACACTACAAAAGCGGGTGTTAAGATTTAAAAGTCAATAGGATTTCACAATTTCGTTGGTTCTAGAGTGCATTAAGACTTTGGACATATTTTGGAAAACAGAAGAACCAGTGATTCCAAGGGTACGGCATAATCTGATCGACACCTTTGTAATGCAGTGTTAAAAAATAATTATTATTTTACAGTGTGTTTGCGGCAAGATTTCATTAAGCCCCTGTTATTGGGCTTTACAGTTTACACCAGCCGGCTTGCACAAGTCAACACTTTCTTGTCTGACAATCAATCTGAAAATGCAGACGATTAACCAAGTGTAACAGCCTTTAACAAGGACATATAACCACCACATATTTATTTAATGTTGCGCACTATGCGCCGGCAGTGATTGGTTTTCATTTCTGCTAGAGCTTGTTCCAGTTCTCGGATGAGGTGGAGTAATGTGGCAGGATCAGTCTGTAATACTTTAGTTGTGAGATCTTCGTTTTGCTTCATGTGAAGTTTCATGGTGACTGTGGGTTTTATCTGATGTCTCAGGCTTCTGCTTGCAAGCTGCATATAAACAGGGAACAAAAGGAACATTTTTTTAGCATTTTTCAATATAGGTCCAACTCAGTGTAGATACAGTTTCCTGGATATGCCCTTATTCCCAATCAATATAAATACTAGGTTAACACCTGTTCCATTCTTTAACCTGAGCAAGGCAAGCAACTACACATCCATTCGCTCCATTAACACTCACATATAGAGGACATAGGAATGAATATAGAACTTCCTAATGGTTGAGATAGTAGAGGACCTCAGATGTAATAAATAACCTCCACCACACCACAGGAGTACTAGACAGAAAAGCAGAAAGTGGGCAACTTCAGACTTTCCTTGTATTATACCAACTTTCATACTAATACAAATGGTAAAACACACTTGGTTGAAACCTAATTAAGCCCTTCCCGACCACGGACGTATCAGGTACGTCCGACATAAAACGGTCCTTAAGGACAGCGGACGTACCGAATATGTCAGCTGCAAATTTGAGCGATGTAAGCGATCATGATCGCTTCCAGCCGCTCTGATGGTATTGCAGCGATGCTTTGATATTGAGTCATCTGGCAATATCTCTCCTTACTGCCGGATACCAGAGTAAACTCTCCCCTTGGAGCGATCATTTCCGTGTTGCTCCACGTGGTGCCCAGCAGTAAAGCAGAGCATCGGAAGCCATCAGGCAGTGCATCATGGGGCTTCTGGGGGTGTTCCTAGCCTGCCTCATTATAGATGCAGGCTAGGGTCATCCAATCAGAGCTTGCCCCTATAACAATTTTATTCTAACTATCATCCCCATTTGTCTGATCAGGCCAATATTCGTAAATGATCAGTATGGATCACCCTCCCTCCCGCTCTTCACTTAGTGAGAGAGATCTGTGTTTTAGGAACAGAGATTTAGGTAGGGATTTGTAAAACTCAAAGGCTCTTTTCAGAGCTATTAACCTCTATCCTGCCAGTGATCACTGTATAGATCACTGGCTCTTGCACAGCAGCACTTACTTTGCGGTCTGTGCATTTTTGTAGGGGTTAGTTTTTTTTTTTGGGACAGATCACTAAATAAAATAATTGTGATCATGTCACAAAGGTCGTATAGCGCGGAGGAGGCATATGCCATCCTTGCATTAGAGTCTGATGCGTCTATGTCTGACTCTGACCCTGCCAGGTGCTCAGATACATAACTAGATACAGTGTCTGCTGCTAGTGATGTATCTAGTTATGATGTATATGTGGCTGCTAGTCCTACTGCCAGAAGGAGATGTTCTGCTCAAGCTGGCAGTACTGCTGAGGAGTGGATAGTGCCTCAATCGCCAGAGGCCAGATATCCCACCCTTCACTGCAAATCCTGGCTTCAATGTGAATGTCGCAGGATTTAGCCCTCATCAGGTTATGGAGGTGTTTCTGGGCGATGATGTATTGGGGAACATTGTCGCTCAAACTAATTTATATGCCCATCATTTCCGTGCTTCTAATCCTGAGTCTTTTTTGACAAAGCAGCAATGAGCCCCCATCAATGTGCCAGAATTAAAAAAAAATTTGGGCATTGACTAAAGAAGCCCTCCATCTGCTCCTACTGGGGCAGTAGCCCCATCTGCTCCATCCCCATTTACTGTATGTCAAGGAAGAGGTATGAAATGATTCTACATTTCATGCATTTCAGCAACAACAGCATGTGCCCCCCTAGGGAGCATCCCCAGTTTGACAGGCTGTATAAAATCCACCCCCTGATTACCCACTTCGCTGCCAGGTTTGCAGAGGCTTATATACCTGGAATATGCGTGGATGAATCCATGATGAAGAATAAGGGAAGGCTGGGATTCAAGCAGTATATTCCTTCCAAGCACTCCAGGTATGGTGTAAAGGTGTATAAGCTCTGTGATAGCGAGACTGGGTATACTTAGACCTTCTGGGTGTACAAGGGAAAGGATAACCACCTTGACCCTCTAGGTTGCCCAGAACATATGGGAACCAGTGGCAAGATTGTCTGTGACCTGATATTCCCCCTGATGAACAAAGAGTACCACTTGTATACAGACAATTTTTATACAAGTGTCCCTTTGTTCAAGCTACTGTATTGTTTTGATACAGTAACTTGCGGTACAATAAAAAAGAACCGCGCAGGTTTTCCAGGACAACTCAGCTCTGTGCCAAGAGGAGCTGTTGGAAGTTAAGTAGAGAGACAAGAAGGATGTGTACCTTCTTACCACCATCCACACAGAGGACTACAGAACACAGGAAGCCAGTGTGCATCAATGCCTATAGCCAGCATATGGGTGGGGTTGATCTGGCAGATCAGCTGCTGCAGCCCTATCTAATTATATGGAAGACAAGGGCCTGGTGCAGAAAAGTTGCAATCTACTTAATGCATATTGCAACCCACAACGCTTTTTTGTTGTGCAAAAAAGCAAACCCCAGAATGCAAGTGATTTTTTTTTTTTTTTTACAGTTTCAGCTCCAGATCATTTTGGGGATTTTGTACCGTGATGCACCTGCCCAGGTGGTGATGGGAAAGAGCAGAGTTGGGGCTACACATTTTATTTTTAAAACCCCCCCTAACGCAGCAAAGCAGAATCCCCAAAAAAGATGCAGAGTCTGTATATTACTGTCCTGATTGCCCTGGACAGCCTGGACTCTGCATTGTGGGACTACTTCAAACGATAACACACACACACACACGTATTTTTTTTGCCATTCAGTTTTTTTTGGTTACGTTTACCCTATGTATGGGGGGCATGGGTGTACTCAGAAGGCATTGCAGAAAACAACCTGGAGTGTTTTCTTGCAATAACCCAAAACAGGCTCTGTGCGTAAGTGTGCGTAAAAATGAAAATTACCACCACACATTTTTTCCAATTTTTTAACATAAAACGATTGCATCAAAACCCTCCATATACAATACTGTGGGGTGTCAACTTTTCAAATATATGTACGTTCATGGCAAGAAAATAAATTGGGATATCTAAAATAGGCCCCCAA
>OW240913.1:76202199-76257199 GCA_933207985.1 Pelobates cultripes | reverse complement strand
GAGAAAAGGCACTATCAATGGATATCCAAAAAGGAATAAGAGGTGGATAAATGCACTGACTCTCAAGGGGAGGGTAAACTAACAGAGGAACTTCAGAGGAGAACTTCAAAGTATGAGGTGAAAGTGGTAGTCATAATGGAGCTACATAATGAGTAACAGAGTGGTAAATATGTTGGGGCTGGAGAATTGCTCCTAATTCCCTAAATGTAATGCATATTTAAAGGTGTAATAAGCTGTCACTGCTGGTGAACCATGAAAAAGATAGAACCTCATATATATGCAAGCTCACTCTTTTTTATTTTACAAAAAGTGAATATTTCTTTTCTTTTTTTTAATCTTTATTACAAATTGTTAAGGACAAGATTTTAATAGAAATGATCACTTTTATAAAATTAGCCTTGTTACAATCGTCCTGGTTGTCAATCAGGTAACAGGTCCTGTTACTTCCTGGTTTGGTAAGCTCGGTGGCGTTCAACTCAAGAGCGATCAAATGCCCAGAGCAACTACCTTGCAAAGACTTCACAGTGAGCTGCAAGGAAAGTCTGAGCTAGACATTAAGAGAAGGGCTTGCAAAGGCTGCAGTCAAAAGATCTTTGTTTTTACAAGCTGTTCAACCCCTTAAGGACACATGACATGTCATGATTCCCTTTTATTCCAGTAGTTTGGTCCTCAAGGGGTTAAATATACCTCAATGAAAAAAATGCATAATTAAATTCAAGCATGTTTTTATTTAGGGTACATCTACTAAACAGTGATTTGTATTTTTGAGGGCACATAGTAGTGTGTCCTTTTAAATACCTGATAGACAAGCCAGCCTTCACCTGGCTTGAGGAGGTGAAGAATATAATTGAATGCCAGTCGGCATGGTGTAATTCTAAACATATTTACATGAAAATTTACTCACCCAGCACACAGTCATTTTGAACAGCAAGAACACTTGGTAGAGTTTGATCCCTCCACCCATGTATTTTGCCTTCTGTTCCGCTCATGTCAATTCTGTGCAAAATATACGTCTGTTGTCAGCGTGCACTGCACACTGCCAGCAGACATAACAGGCAGAGCTTGCAAGGAAGAAGCTCTTGTCTCTCCTCCCAATCCCATCATTTTTTTTTTTTTTTCAATTTTATCCTCATGCTCAATGTACTTCCTCACCCTCTTCTTTCGAGCTGCAAGAGCGCAAAATCTCATTTGAATAGACCTCAGAACTGCTCCAATGACATCACACAGGGATGCGCCGAGCAGTGCCGGGAAGCTTTGCCCAACTCGGATTGAGGAGACTAAAATATATTTTAAAACGCTCCTTGAGCGTTAATTTTAGGATGGACATATAGAATGCCAATAGGACTGCGAGGGGAGGGGGTAGAGGGACACTATTGTGTTAGCAGTACACCCTTGTATTCCTAACACTACAGAGCTCATTTAAAGCGTGAATTGTTGGGAATTCAAAGTAAAATTCATGTTTTATGCAAAAAAAAAAAAAATCCCTTTAAAATCCTGACAATTCACACTTTTTTGAGAATAAACTCGTATTAGTGCTAGTGTTTGGGCACTTAAAGCAAACGAGCCAATATAAAACTGGCACTTGCCACACGAAATATAAACACCAGCCGATGGAGGTGACGGTCAGGTAGTGACTGATACGTTGAATTCCAGCACTAGCAACGCCGATGCAAACCACAAAATCTATTATTACAGTTTAATGGACCCTTATTTTCAAGATGCTCTAAAACATAAATTTCTGAAGGCAGATCAAACCAGAAAAGGGTATAGTGAAAGCAGGTCTTTCAATAGGGTAAATGTGCCAGCACTTTCATGTAGAGAGACTTTAAAAGAAACACAGTACAATGCTGTTCTATAGCCAATATAATACAGCTCATCTATTACTTGCAGCTTCTCCAGCTGATACAATGTATTTATATTGTTTATAGTTTTGTTGATCCTGATATATCAGCATACATGTTTTGTGTGAGACCTCCTGGCTGGTGCTATAGAGCAGTACAGTGTATGTAAATAAGGACTGTGCTTCCTGCTGTCATGTGACTCACCAGAGGGGTCCACCTGGGTCAGAATCCGCAGGTGCTCGCGGTGCTCGTCACTCAGGACCAGCAGCATGATCCCAGCCTCTGGGGGATTAGATATAGAACACTCAGAGAACCAGAAAAACACAACGTTCCATCACATGATGGTGTGCCCTGACACCAGGCGTCCGGTCGGAAACAAAACCGCGCTCATAAGTTCCTCACTTCACTTAGCAAGCTCACTTGCAGAACGCGATGTAGAGTGCCAGCGCCACCTAACGGCAAGAGTCTGAACAGAACCTGACTGTGAAGATTCAGAGTAACATGGAATTTAGAAAGCTATTAGAGACTAATGGAGAAGGCAAATAATGAAAAAATATTTCAGAGCCTAATAAAGGGCAGTGTTTCTTAGCAGGACAGTGTAGGCTGGGGCTTACACATTTATGGTTATGTATAAAAATTGTAGTATTTGCTATCCCATTTTATTATTTATAAAATGTCAATCCACCTCTATACAATGGAAGATAACGTGGTGGGCTCGACAGAGGGGAGAGCCCAACATGAAAAGCTGGCAAAATCTACAGTGTCCGCTTGGTTTCTCTACACAAGGACTGAGGTTAGACACAGGGTTAAAAAAGGTATGAATTATGAAATTATATTTTAGTTATTGAGGGGTGGAAACAGAGGCGTACCAAAGTCACATTTCACTTGAGGTAGAAATCTATGTTGGTAGCCATCTCCCCCCCTACATTTTTAAACTTTTATGTGTTGCTTCAACACCCACTCATCCCTTTGTGTGTAGTTCCTGACCCTTTGTGTTTGTGTGTTTTTCTTAATCCCTCTTCCAACCTTGTGCAACCAACGTTACTTCTTCTGTATCTTTTTGTCTCTCTTACGTCTTGTCTGTTTCTTAATCCTCTTTCACTTTTCTGCACCCCAGCAAACATACACAGTCATACACAGTTGCAACATAAATAATTACACAATTATGCACACAGTCAGTCATATGCACACACAGAAACACAAATTCAAACAAATACAGTCACAGGCACACAGTAACAGATACCCACACATAGTCACGTACACATCCAGACACACAGAGTCAGATAGATGTAGACACACTGTCGTCGGTGCACAGAGTTAGAAACATACACTGTAGCAAACAGTTATACACGCAGACACATGACCACAGTTACACACACGACACACTGTCAATACACACGGCACACAGTCTCACACATAGTTACAGGCACACTCAGTTACAGGCATCCACACAGTAACATACAGTAACAGGCACACACATAGTCATATACCACACACATAATCACATGTACAGAGTCACAAACATAGTCACAGTCACTGTTACAGGGACACACAGTCACACACAGTTACACTTCAAGTCCATATACAAAGCCATAGGCACACACAGTTAAAGGCACACATAAAATCACACACCGTTGCAGGCATAGACACCACACATATAATCACAGGCATGCAGTCGGAAACATAGTCACTATTACTGGGACACACAGTCACACACAGTTACAGGCACATATGCAGACACACACAATAACCAAATCTGTCTTCCTGAGACAAACATTTGTCCATGTTCTCTGGACACACATCCATATTAATGAAATGTGCTTCCATGGGGTATTTAAAAATCAAATTACTGGAATATAGTGAAACAATAAATTGTGGGTACACAAAGAGGCGGTAGGGAGTGAGAAGTTGCAAGATAGAGCAGTGAGGAATTTTTTTTGGGGAAAAGAATTACACACACATGCATAACACAAAACCTGCTATTTATGTACACAAACACCCATATACCACTCACACCAACATTGATGCACTTCACATATACATTCCACACTAACAACATCAACATGCATTGATGCTCTCAACAAATGAACATTTGCATACACACACACACACACACACACACACAAAGACACACTGCATCCCTAGCACACATACACACACTGCATTCCCAGCACACAGACACACACTGCATCCCCAGCACACATCAACTTTGAAACTGCACATTCTGCAAATCCGATTTTGGCAAAGCTTCTTTATGCTCTTCAAGATAAATGAGCAACCTGGGATCAAGATACAAACATCCCTTCTTTTTTTCAGTAAGTTAATTTTAGGACAAATTAAAGAGAAGAAATGTGCAAGCTTCTTCTTTAATTACACTAGTGTGTCTCAACAACTTATTGAGAACACAAAAAAATACCCTTTAAGTTTCAAGAGTTCAAGAAAATCAGTATCTGTCCAAAAGATTGATGTTATACCTTTTATAGGTACAAACATCAAGAGTTCTGACAATCTTCGAGACATACAGGCTTATTTATTAAACATGAAATTGTCAGTAATTGGGCAGGAATTTGTAATCTGTAGCAAAAAAAGTTTCCCTGTTCATTTACCCAACATTCCTGCAATTCTAGAGAAAGTGATAGCTACCTTTCAAAATACTATCAGCCAGCCAACTAAGGTAACATAATTCACTTCAGCGTGTGATCTTCACAGTTCTTAAGCACATTTATCATAGCTTTGTCTACTGGTAATTATCGTTAAGCTTTATGAATCCATATTATTACCATTAGTACTGACTACACAGATGAAAAACTGATAAAAGAGAGCGTTGGTATTCATCAGGATTTTCGACATGTTCTGCAGGTGATCTGCAGGAAAATACACAAGATCCACACTGTCTCACATACACAGAGTATGAGGCCTGGTAGATTAAACTTATCTGGCTGACCAGCTTTTCATGAGTCCAATAAAAAACTAAATTTTAGATATATCATAAATAGCATTTACATTTTAATTTGACTTTTGGTATTATTTAAAGGGGATAAAACTACATTTCTATCACTTGGGTCTAGTGAAGCAAATTGTGATGTCGTTTATATTTACTTTTTCTTATTTCAAGGCATCGATAAAAGGGGCGATAAAATGTCCTAATTATTTTTCAACAGAAACCTTTGAGCAGGGCTCTCTGAAACCTCTTGTGTCTATCAACAATTATTCTATATGTCTATTACACTGCAGAATATAACATGCTATGATGCTGATGTGTTAATAGAGCTGATACGTACACCTGTGCTAAAGAATAAAAATGTCTGCATCATTTCTGTGTTGGGTGAAAAGATTACTCCATTTGTCCCTGGAATATTTATTTTTAAGCATCCCACATTAAAATGGAGCTCTGACAAGCTTACGTGTGACTGAGTCAGGTTTGGCACCACAAGCACAGAGACATTATGTCCAGCAAAACACATTTAATATGAGAATTTGAATAACTTCAGCAGCTGCATGGAGAGAACATTTGGCAACATCTGGTTGATCAGTCGCAAAGTACCAAAGGATGGATGCCAATGGCTGCATCTGCTTTCACATCTTCTTTTTAAGCCATTTTGCAAGCTCCAGATGGCCAAAATATACAGCCACTTAATGAGCCACTCTCTGTTCATGTATGTGTTGTAAAAAATACAGATGTCATTGAAGATCAAAGAAAGGGTATACAAACAACTAAAGTACTAGGAATTAAGAGCTGTTGCAGAGAACACCTAAGGTTTCAGATATTAAAGTTAACTTGCTGGAAATAGGTAAAAAAACAAAACAGCACTCAGGTGGGACTTATTTTTCCATGTTTATTCCTGTGGATTTACATAGTAATAGTAAAATAAAAGAGTTTGGAACTTCACTTCAGATTTTTGTTATAACATTTCTGGGAAAGTACATTGAGGAATAATTGGTAAGTGTTAGATACATATATCTCAATAATGTGAGGTTATATATATATATATGTATATATATATATATATGTATGTAGAGAGAGAGAGAGAAGGGGGAGAGATATATTTATTTTTCTTGCTCTTTGTCTCTCTCTCTCTCTCTCTCTCTCTCTATGTATATATAGTTAATACAATAAAATAGCTGAATATGATAATTTTTTCCATTGCAGCTACTTTGGCCTAAATGTGTTATACCAGTGTTTTTAACTTTTTAAGTTCAAGGTGCCCTTAATATTTCAATATTTTTCCAAGGTACCCCAAATTACAATTATTTCCTACGTTGTATATATGTACAGCGCAGCGGCATATACTGGGCCCCTGTTCGGGAGAAATGCTTGCCGTTCAAGTGCAGATCCAGAAACTAATCTCGGCAGGGGCACTTGTAGAATCCAGGCACAATAAACACTACAGCACTTTGTAGTGGTTATGGTGCCAGTAGTGCCGTAGTGTGTGTGTGTCTGAGGGGTGCAATATGTGTGTGTGTGAGGGGTGAAATATGTGTAAGTGGTGGAGTGTGTGTGTAAGTGGTGGAGTGTGTGTGTGTGAGGGGTGCAGTGTGTGTGCGTGTGAGGGGTGCAGTGTGTGTGAGTGTGAGGGGTGCAGTGTAGATGTGTGCGAGTGCGTGTGTGGGGTGCAGTGTACATGTGTGTGCGTGTTTGTGTGGGGTGCAGTGAGTGTACGGAGGTGCATTGTGTTTGTGAAGGATGTAGGGTGTGTGTGAATGATGCAGTTTGTGTGTGTGAGGGGTGCACTGTGTGTGTATGTGGGGCAGTTTGCACGTGAGGGGTACAGTGGGGGGCAGGATGCATGAGTGGTACCGTGGGTGTGTGAGGGGTACAGTGTGTGAGGGTGCAGATTGTGTGAGGGGTAAAGTGTGTGTGTGTGGGGGGGGGGCAGCGTATGAGGGGTACAGTGCATGTGAGGGGTACTGTTTGTGTGTATGGAGTGGCAGTGTGTGTGTGTGTGAATGGGAGGGCAATGTGTGTATATGGAGGGTAATGTGTGTGTTTGGGGGGGCAGGTTGCAGGTACAGTGTATGGGTGGGGGCAGTGTGTGTGTGTGTGCATGTGAGGGGTGCAGTGTACGTGTGTGGGGTGCAGTGAGTGTATGGGGTGCATTAAGTTTGTGAAGTATGTAGTGTGTGTGAAGGATGCAGTATGTGTGTGTGTGGTGTGCAATGTGTGTGTATGTGGGGCAGTTTGTATGTAAGGGGGAAAGTGTGTGTGTGTGCGGGCAGGTTGTAAGAGGGGTACAGTGTGTGTGTGAGGGGTACAGTGTGTGGGGGGCATGTTGTGTGAGGCAAACAGTGTGTGTGTGGGGGGGGCAGTGTATGAGGGGTACAGTGTGTGTAAGGGGTACTGTTTGTGTGTATGGAGGGTCATTGTGTGTGTATGGGGGTAATGTGTGTATGGGGGGGGCAGGTTGTGTGAGGGAGTACAGTGTGTGTGTGGGGACAGTGTATGTGGTGTATTTAGGATTTGGGCTGCCCCTGGCAGGACGTTGCTCGGGCACCCCCTCACCCCCCAATTTAAATTTTCTCCGCCTCTTCCTGTCAAGGCCACACTTTCACATATGCTCACTCACTGACAGACGCATACACTCATTGAAAGACACACACTCAATGACATACACACACACTATTACTTGAACACACACTGACAGACGCACACACACTGACAGACGCACGCACTCACTGACTGACACATACACACTCACTGACCGACGCATACACACTCACTGACTCCCACACAGTGGTGTATCCTGGTTTTGTGCTTCCCTAGGCGACTCCCCGAGTTGGCGACGCTTAGTGATGCCGGGAGCCGGTCTGACGTCATATTCCAGCTCCTGGCTTTATTAAGCGGAGCTGAGCAGGGAGTGCTCGGGTGAGTATGCTCTCTCACTGCCCACATCGGGGGGGGGGCTCAAAAGTGGCCAGCTGGCCAGCTCTTGAGCCCCCCCAGGACGTGAGGCAAGCAAGGGATCTGCCTGGGCATTTGGGGGTGGCTTTTTTTGCCACCCCCTGCAAAGTGCCGCCAAAGGCAGATGCCTTGTTTGCCTCATGGAAGACACGTCCCTGCAGACACACACACACTCTCACTCACTGACAGACAGCCACACAGTGACAGACACACTGACAGATATACCGTATATACTCGAGTATAAGCCGAGTTTTTCAGCACATTTTTTGTGCTGAAAAACCCCAACTCGGCTTATACTCGAGTCAGTGTCTGTATTATGGCAATTTACATTGCCATAATACAGACTGGGGGCTGGCAGCGAGCGCTTACCTCTCCTGCAGCTCCTGTCAGCTCTCTCCTCCTCCGCGCCGGTCCGGTCAGCACCTCGTTCAGCTCCCAGTGTAAGTCTCGGTCATAGTGCGGCTCTCGCGAGACTTACAGTGTGAGCTGACAGAAGAGCTGCACGGACCGGCGCGGAGGAGGAGAGAGCTGACAGGAGCTGCAGGAGAGGTAAGTAACAGCTCACTGTCAGCCCCCCTCCTCCCCCCACTGAACTGCCAATGCCACTGGACCACCAGGGAAGGAGAGCCCCCTCCCTGCCATGTATCAAGCAGGGAGGGGGGACACAAAATAAATAAATTAATAATGTACAAATATAAATAATAGTAATAATAATAAAATAATAACAAAATATTAATAAAACAAAATAATAATATATACATAAAAATAATAACAAAATAATTAAAAAAATAATAATATAACAAAAAAAATTAAAATAATATATATATATTTTTTTTATAAAAATGCCCACCCCCCACCAAGGCTCTGCAACACAAACACACACTGCATCACACACACACACTGCATCACACACACACACTGCATCACACACACACTGCATTCATACACACACACACTGCATTCATACACACACACACTGCACTCATACACATACACACATTCATACACACACACTGCACTCATATACACACACTGCACTCATACACACACTGCACTCATACACATACTGCATTCATACACACATACTGCACTCATATACACACACTGCACTCATACACACACACTGCACTCATACACACACTGCACTCATACACACACTGCGCACTCATACACACACACTGCATTCATCATATACACACACTGTAAATAAATATTCAATTAATATAATTTTTTTAGGATCTAATTTTATTTAGAAATTTACCAATAGCTGCTGCATTTCCCACCCTAGTCTTATACTCGAGTCAATACGTTTTCCCAGTTTTTTTGGGTAAAATTAGGGGCCTCGGCTTATATTCGGGTCGGCTTATACTCGAGTATATACGGTAATCAAAGCTGGAAGTGCACTCAGCTCCTCACTAGGGAATCCAGGGTGCTCTTGAAAAAGTCCCAGTACACAGAAGGACCAACATGGATAAATTTGTAGAAAATGATCAAGGCACTCTACACACTTTCTACACACTGACAGATATACACACACACTCACATACACACACTGACAGCCAGACATACATACTGACATACACACACTGACAGACATACATACACAATCACTCACATATACACTGACAGACATACACACACTGACAGCCCCCTCCCTCCCCTCCCCAAACATTAACCGATTACTTTTTAAAAAAAATTTAAATCCACCCAGCCCACCTACCTTTGGGAGTGCTGGGTGGATTTTTTTTTACATGGGGTCCAGTGGGGCTTCTGACAGGAAGGGAGGCAGGCATGCAAGCGGTTGTCTGGCAAAAATCCAGGCGGGCGGCGCTGGCAAGGGAGTTGAGCAGAGAGCTCACTAATCAGTGCTCCCTCGCCAGTGCCGCCCGCCTGGATTTTAGCCGGACAACCGCCTGCCTGGACTGTTAGTTAGCTGCCAGGCTAACAAGGCATTTGCCCAGGCATTTGGGGGTGGCGTTTCTTGCCGCCCCCTGGAAATTGACGCCCAAGGCAAATGCCTTGTTTGCCTTGCAGCAAATACGTCCCTGTGTGGAGGACAGTGTATGAGGGGTACATTGTGTGTGAGGGGTACTGTTTGTGTGTATGGAGGGACAGTGTGTATGGGGGGTAATGTGTGTGTGTATGGGGGGTAGGTTGTGTGAGGGGGTATAGTGTGTGGGGGGCAGTGTGTGTATGTGGGGGGCAGTGTATGAGGGGTACAGTGTGTGTGAGGGGTACTGTTTGTGTGTATGGAGGGGCAGTGTGTGTGTATGGGGGGCAGTGTGTGTGTATGGGGGATAATTGTGTGTATAGGGGGAGTTATTGTGGGTCTGAGGTGGTAGGAGGGCAGATAAATACATACTTTTATTTTAATTAATAAAAGTTTAATTTAATTTTGTGAACCGTTGTGTTATACCATATGAACGCTTCACAAACCCAGGTTTAATCAATAAATCTCAATCATTTCTTTCTAGGCTTACAAAATAGTTAACATGAAGCTGCATGATTGATTGTCAATAAAACACTACTGTCTCTTTAGGTGGGATGTGAATGATTTTGGAATGAAAAATACAATATTTTTTACTCTGAATAGCAAAACAATGTTGTCAGCATAAGAAGTTCAGAAACACAAGCCAGACGGTATTCACAAGGTTATTTGCCTGATATAAACAGACTGAAGAAAATAAAAATAGATCTGACTGGACGCAGATTTAAACCTGCAAGTGCCAGAAGGGAGAACAGCCATTTTGAAATCACAGGGTTAACAGAGTACCAGACATGTCTGCATATTCTTTTATTAACACAATGAGACCAAGGTGTTTGAGCAGATTAAACCACTTGCAGCATATCTGAGAATATACAAATGACCTTGTAGAAAATACATATCCATTTCAATTGTAAAATCTGTTTATGAAAATAAGGAGAGTTGAATCAGCTTGTGAACTTGCTCAAAGGATTACCCTTTGTAACATTGCTGGGTCTCTGATTGTAATGTAAATACAATTCGGAAAGACGGGTTTAAAACTGCATGATAACACAATACGTTTATATACATAGTACCCAGCTCCAGGGCCAGATTAAGAGCCCAGTGGGCCTGGTGCTGACAATTATGATGGGCCTAATTACAGAATCTTATCGACCAAAAACACTTAAACAGTCATACCTCCCAAGCGCCATCTATGTGGTGGAGGTGGTGCTGGAGGGAAACTCATAGAATACAGCTTTCAGAAAACACATACCCTATGCTAATCTCTCGCTTTCATCTTTCAAGTAAATTCATACGCCCTAACAGCAGTGTCCAGTGAAGCAAGACGTCAATGGTTGGGGTAAAACAGTGGGCCGCTGACGCGAATCATGTAACTAGAAATGCCGAAAGGGGCAAACATGCCCAAATAGAGGGCATGGCTGCCCAAAGAATTGGAAGGCCAGTCTGGCATGAATACATGTCAGGCTGCCTGGCCAACTAAGGGCAAACTATGCAGACAGCACCCTGAGCTTGGTATAAATGCATCTAATGATGCGCATGCTCCACGCTTTCTAAGGACTGTCCCCTAGCACTCGCTGGTCCACTCCTCTCCTAGACTTCCTACTAGCAGGCAGAAGCTCCTGGTATATAGTCTGGGACAGAGAAAAGCTATATGTAGTGAGTGTAGAAGAAAGAGAACATGCCACAGTGTTAGAGAGACCAAAGTCAGCATTACATAGTTACATAGTTACATACATAGCTGAAAAGAGACTTGCGTCCATCAAGTTCAGCCTACCTCACATTTGTTTTTTGCTGTTGATCCAAAAGAAGGCAAAAAAAAACCCAGTTTGAAGCACAATTTTGCAACAAGCTAGGAAAAAAATTCCTTCTTGACCCCCAGAATGGCAGTCAGATTTATCCTTGGATCAAGCAGTTATTACCCTACATTGAAAGATTATATCCTTGAATATTCTGTTTTTGCAAGTATGCATCTAGTAGCCGTTTGAACATCTGTATGGACTCTGATAAAACCACTTCTTCAGGCAGAGAATTCCACATCCTGATTGTTCTTACAGTAAAAAACCTTTCCTTTGCCTTAGACGAAATCTTCTTTCTTCCAGTCTAAACTCATGGCCTTGTGTCCTATGTAAAGTCCGGTTTGTGAATAGATTTCCACACAATGGTTTGTATTGGCCACGAATATATTTGTATAATGTTATCATATCCCCTCTCAGGCGACGTTTTTCTAAACTAAATAGGTTTAAATTTGTTAACCTTTCTTCATAGCCTATATGTTCCATTCCTTTTATTAATTTTGTAGCCCGCCTCTGCACTTTTTCTAGTGCCATAATATCCTTCTTTAGAACAGGTGCCCAAAATTGCACAGCATATTCAATATGGGGTCTTACCAGTGATTTATAAAGAGGCAAAATTATATTCTTGTCCCGAGAATGAATGCCCTTTTTCATGCATGACAATACCTTACTGGCCTTGGCCACTGCTGATTGACATTGCACATTGTTGCATAGTTTGTTGTCTATAACAATTCCCAAGTCCTTTCCGTGTGTTGTTATCCCTAATTCGCTTCCATTAAGGGTATACGTTGCTTGTGTATTCTTTACGCCGAAGTGCATAACTTTGCATTTTTCAACATTAAATTTCATCTGCCATTTGAGTGCCCAGTCCCCCAGTCTATCTAAGTCCCTCTGCAGCAAAGTAATATCTTGCTCACATTGTATTGTTTTACAAAGTTTGGTGTCATCTGCAAACACTGAAACATGACTTTCAATGCGGTCTTCAAGATCATTTATAAACATGTTAAATAGAAGGGGTCCCAGAACAGACCCCTGAGGGACACCACTTGCCACCTCTGTCCAGCTTGAAAATTTACCATTAATGACAACTCTTTGTACTCTGTTTTTAAGCCAATGTTCTACCCAAGAACAAGCATTTTCATCTAGACCGATTTCCTTGAGTTTGAACACTAATCTATTGTGTGGAACTGTATCAAATGCCTTGGCAAAATCCAAATAGATCACATCCACGGCAACACCCTGATCTATACTTCTACTTACTTCTTCGTAGAACGCAATCAAGTTAGTTTGACATGACCTGTGCTTCATAAAACCATGCTGATTTTTGCTGATAACCATGTTCTTCTCAAGGAATTCTTGAATATTATCCCTTAATAAACTTTCAAATATTTTACCAGCCACAGAAGTTAAGCTCACAGGTCTATAATTTCCAGGCAAGGATTTTGAACCCTTTTTGAATATAGGAACCACATCTGCCTTCCTCCAATCCTCCGGAACACTTCCTGAAAGAAAAGAATCTTGAAAGATTAAACACAGAGGTTCACTTATTTCTGCACTTAGTTCCTTAAGTACACGTGAATGGATACCGTGAGGCCCTGGAGCTTTGTTTATATTAACTTTCTTTAGTTGCTGCAGCACCTTGTCTTGAGTTAACCAATTACAATTATTCTGCAAGTTTTAGTAGCAATCATTTGCACATCTATTGCCATGGGTTCTTCCTTAATATATACGGAGGAGAAATAGTTATTTAAAATTCCTGCCTTTTCCTGGTCTTCATTAACTAACACCCCCGTTTCAGTTTTTAGTGTACCTACACTTTCATTTTGTTTTTTTTAGAATTTATGTACTTAAAAAATGCTTTGGGGTTGGTTTTGCTCTCTTCAGCTATCATTATTTCATTTTGAAGTTTAGCAAGTCTAATTGCCTTTTTGCACGCATTATTTGCATCCTTATATCTTTTATAAGATGCATCTGATTTGTCCGATTTAAATGCTTTAAATGCCCTTCTCTTAGTTGTAATCTCTTGTTTTACTTCTCTACTAAGCCACATTGGTTTTAATTTGTTTCTTTTATATTTATTTCCCAACGGTACATACTGAGAAATGTACCTTTGTAATATTTGTTGGAAGATGATCCATTTATCCTCAGTGTTCTTTTCACTAAAGAGTTTATGCCAGTCAATATATTGTAAAGCTTCCCTTAACTTATTGAAATTGGCCTTTTTAAAATTATATGTTTTAGTATTCCCCATGTGCTTTTGTTTTTTTGAGTTTATTTCAAAGGACACTATATTGTGATCACTATTTCCCAAGTGCTCACCTACTTGAATGTTGGTCAAAAGATCAACGTTGTTTGTTAAAACCAGGTCCAGACAAGCATCCATTCTAGTTGGTGCTTGTACAAGTTGTGACATGAAGGTGTCATTTAACAAGTTTAAAAACCTAATTCCTTTGCTGAGGCACTAGTCCCTCTGTCCCAATTTATATCCGGGTAATTAAAATCTCCAATAATTAAAGTGTTACCCAGATTTGCAGCTTTCTCAATTTGCTCAAACAGCTGTTGTTCCTCGTCAATATTAACATTAGGTGGTTTATAACATATCCCAACCAATAGTTGGTTTCCCTTCTTTTCCCCAAGCAGATATTTACCCATAAAGCTTCCACATTATCCTCCTCGCATTCCATTTGCTTAACATTTGGCTTTAAATCATGTTTGACATACAAACATACCCCACCACCCTTCTTGTTTTTCCTATCCTTCCTAAATAACGTGTACCCAATTTAAGTTAGCTGCCCAGTCATGTGTCTCATCCCACCATGTTTCAGTTATGCCTATTATATCATATTGTTTAGTGTATGCTAATGCCTCTAGTTCCCCCATTTTGTTATTTAGGCTCCTTGCATTAGTAAGCATACATTTAATATTATGCATCACTTGTATATTTTGTGAATTTTCAACATTACACAGCTTCTCTGTTCTGAGCTTGCCCCTCCCCCCGTTTCCACCCCCCTTATACTGTGCTAAAGCCCATCTCCTTTCTGTCCTATCTCCATTTTGTAGATTGCTATGACCCTCCCCCCCTACTACTAGTTTAAAATCTCCTCCAACCTTCTAGCCATCCTATCCCCAGCACTGCAGACCCTCTCCCGTTTAGGTGCAATCCATCACCACTATAAAGGTTGTACCCAATCGCAAAGTCGGCCCAGTGCTCTAAAAACCCAAAACCCTCCTTCCTGCACCAAGACTTAAGCCACGCATTGACCTCTCTAATCTCCCGCTGCCTTTCCACTGTAGCGCGTGGCACAGGTAATATCTCAGAGAATACCACCTTGGAGGTCCTTTTCTTAAGTTTGCTACCTAATTCCCTGAAATCATTCTTTAGGACCTTCCATCTTCCTCTTACTTTGTCATTGGTACCAACAATTACCTTAAATTCATTGTCAGCCAGTCCACACAAGATTTGTTCTCATACATCCCTCTTGAGTTTCCGTACTTAGGCAAAAGTATGGGAAGAGTAGTGTTGAAAAAAGTTAATTTTTTTTGTTTAAAAAAAAAAAATTAAATCAATGGGCCTATTCCATGGACTTCCATCAGCCCCTATGTTAATCCGGCCCTGCCCAGCTCCTAAAAAGCCAAGGAAACATCAGTCACACTAGTTACTATGGAATAAAACTACAGGCACAATAGCTACAGATAAATATTAACAATTTATAATAATATATAACTAAATTTAGACAGCACCGTGCATGCAATATTCATTTTAGCCAACCTACCATAAGATGATTTTTTTTTCTTTCAACTCCTTTAATTCATTTTAAAAGATACAAAAATATAAAGATGATTACAAATTGCAAATTAAAGGGACTCTCCAGTGTCAGAAAAATAAACGTTTTCCTGGCACTAGAGGATCCTTTAGTGCCCCCCTCCCTCCTGCTCCCCATCCCATGTTGCTAAAGGGGTTAAAACCCAATTAAGCGGCTTACCTGAATCCAGCGCCGATGTCCCTCAGCTCTGGGTCAGGCTCCGCTCACGCTCCTCCCCTGCTGACATCCGCCTGCGGGGGAGACCTAATGCACATGCGTGGCAATGGCTTCACACGCGCATTAGACCTCCCTTATAGGAAAGCATTATTCAATGCTTTACTATGGGGATTCCGGCGACGCTGGAGCTCCTCATGCAAAGCGCAAGGACGTCCAGTGTCGTTTACGTTACCAAAAAGTCATTTAAGAACCCGGAAGTCCCTCTAGTGGCTGTCTGGAAGACAGCCACTAGAGGAGGACTTAACCCTGCAAGGTAAATACTGTTGGGAGGATAGTGTGCCTGCGGAATGTTGCAGTCACCAAAACGTCAGCGTATTACATGAGATATGGGGACCTTTTTCATTGAGCTGATAATGGTCAAAAGGTTTTTGAAAGGTATGGTAGGATTATGATTGCTTCAACATTGTTACTGGATTATTAGCAGCAATTAGCATGTTTATAAATACTGAACGTGAAAATTTAATGTACCCGTCTGTTAATGTGATGTTGTGTTCTGATCTAATGCCTGGTTTTACCAGTACATTTTAATGCATCATGCTCATTTAAATCCTCCTAAAGTCAAACATAACTAAAAAACCTTCTGGGTCTTAGCTGCTAGAAAGAAAGGTATTCTTTAAGGGAACATTTCACTTTTAGCATCTAATGTCAAATATATGGTAAGATGTGATTACTGTAGCCTTATGTTGTGACAGCTGAAACTTTAAACGTTCGCTATGGATGTTACATTGCTGAAATTAAAATATGAATAAATAGATCCTTTTATGAGCTGTCTACCTTCTTGCTACGACCATGCCCTAAACATGTACAATATCACAATGATCTCTCCATACACACGTTTGCCTAAGAAATATGAATCTATTTTTACCTTTCGGAGGTGTCAGACAGGATTTTGAAGTCCAAATTAATGGATTCACGAGACAGATTCATTTTGTGGAAGTGAGAGATGTGAGGCATGCTGTCAGCTTGTCTTTCTTCCTGGCTGCCCTGGATAATTAGACAAGACATCTGAAGGTAATAATAACTTTGTTAGTCAATACAAGAAAGGGTTTTCATGCTTGCCTGTCAAGATTTGCTTTCCAAGCAGCATGGTCAACTGGTCAAATGTGCAAAAGTGACCCTTTTTGACAGTGTTACGTTCTGGAATGAATTCGATCATGTAGCCTCTTCTGTCTTATCAGAGTTATTAATCACACAACACATTAAGGCATACAAAATGCAAAGTAAATTTTTGCAAATGCACACAATATAATTTTCTTGAGAGAAAATGGTAATCTAATTGGTTTATGAAATGTATCGCTAACATGTATAGCTTGAAGGAAAGATGAGACAGGGGGGATATGCTAGAAACATTTAAATACATAAAGGGAATCAACACAGTAAAGGAGGAGACTATATTTAAAAGAAGAAACACTACCACAACAAGAGGACATAGTCTTAAATTAGAGGGGCAAAGGTTTAAAAAATAATATCTGGATGTATTACTTTACTGAGAGGGTAGAGGATGCATGGAATAGCCTTCCAGCTGAAGTGGTTGAGGTTAACACAGTGAAGGAATTTAAGCATGCGTGGGATAGGTAAAGGCTATCCTAACTATAAGATAAGGCCAGGGACTAATGAAAGATTTACTAGATGGCCCAAACGGTTCTAAATGCCGTCACATTTTATGTTTCTATAGATCTCTCAAATCTCTGTAATTACTATTACCAGCACAATAAATGCAATCATATATAGCCACATTGTCTGTGATCCTAATACAGACTTCAATATTTCCAAAACACTCTTTGGGTCTTACATTTGAATTATTAATGATCTATTTATTTCTAAAGGTAGACTTCAGAATTTATAAATAGCACGTGTGACTTTCAGATAAATTATTAATCACTTTCTTTTTCTCTTCTGATCTTGGTCTGCTTAAGGTGAACAAGTGAATAACTTCTTCCTTCCAAGCAGCAGTTTTTCATTGAGTGTGCAGGCCTGGTAGGATACTTGGTTTGGCTTGTGAGCACAAATCGTTGTGTCCAGATGATGCCAGGTGATGTTTTTTTTAGCAGAAGGTGATGATACCTGCAATTATGAAGAAATAGGCAGAGGGAATGATAGCTAACTGTGAGAAGGACTGGGAGAGGGCATGACACATGCCAGTCTAGTGGGTGGGCTAAATGGCATTGCGTCTTGTGGAAATTTCTTGTGGCAAAGAAGAAGGAATGAACAGCATGCAGCAAGCACGGGTCTGGATCACAAGCTGGGGACCAGTCAATCTTGTTCCTGTTGCACATATTATGGCTTCTATTTAGCCCAGATCTTGTAGCAGAGAGAAAGACAGAGTTCTATTTTGTACTTGAGTACTGCTAGGTAGAAGCATAAAAAGCACAACAGTTAATTAGGTAAGGTAACATCCTTTCTCTGCTGTAAAATACAGGATTTTAACAACACACTCAGAACAGTAATTTGAGATATCTCTTGTTTAAGATCTTTGCAGATGGCTCATTACCCTTTTCAGTTTCATCTTTATTTACTGGAGAGCCATCCTGGTATATGTTCTTTCTCTCCAGGTGTTGCTTGACTCTCAGTTCATTGTGAATTCTGAGGTCACCAAAATGCTGCAAACATCTAACCTTTGAAGATGCCAGGATTGTTATCTCTTTTGAGCTACCAATAAATCTGAGTGCAGCTCTCAGTTTGGTTGGAAAGATATGTTTGCCTACTGGGAACCCCAAGAAGCCTTGGACTTCTACTAATTCATGTAAAGTGGCCATAAATGCTTAATAGAGGGAGCCCTGGTCAGCCTGAATTAAGTGAGGGATTCCCAAGGAGATGCCTGGTAACATGAGACACAAGTTAAGGGTCACAAAAATGGAATTGCTAGGAATTCAAAAATGTCATTACAGGGGGAAGTGGCACTCACTAATAACACAAACCATTGTGGTGCCCCATGCGTATGATGCTATACAGGTAAAGACAAAAGAGAATAATGGGATCTGAAAGTATGTGTCATCTGAAGTTTCCAAGACTAGATGTAAGATTTCAGAAAGGAACGATGGGGTCGAATAGGTTGAAGAGAAAGAGAGAGAAAATGTACTAAGAGGTAAATGGACTGAAACGTCTGCTTGGTCCCCCTGTTTGTATTCATGCAAGAATGGTTATGTCTGTGTACATGCCTTATTACATTTGTGAATCCTATTGAGAATACAGCAGAACATTGTGAAGCTTTTCGTGGTTATCAACTTACAAGTCTAAATTAAGTATTTGGGTTCCCTGTCAATCCTGTGCCCGAGATTTTTGCTTCTAAATCTGATTTAATTGACTCATTTTGTCTAATGTGCTTTGTAGTGTTCAGCTTGCTGCTTGTATCTCAAATTGATACTTTTGTAATCAGTTTTGTCATTAGTTTTATGTAAAACGCCTACAACATAAAATATTTAGAAATAGAAAAGATAAACGTGATTTTTTTTGTAATTCATATTGATAATTAAATTACTTTTTTTAGATGCATTTTTGTAACTGATTCACTGAAATCTGTGTAAAATTATAATTGGCTAAACCTGCATTACACATATTAGTCATTAGGGGGAGCTATAGCTCTTCATTTGCTTTGTTTTGTTTTCTCTATTTCAATGTCACCCTTTCATTTCCTTCATCCAAATTTATCACTTTAAGTAAAGGGGCATATTTCTCTTAAGATCACCTCAGCTTCTAACTGCCTTAAACATCTGCATGGATTTATTAAGTCTGCTGCTAGGTATGGATTAGGCATTATTAACTCATAAAACACTAATCTAATATTTTACCTGAAATAAATGAATAATTTCATAACAATTGAATTGTCTGTGAAAGCTTAAATCTTTGCACATTAATCACACATGCTGCCTTTATCGTGCCTCTTGCTCTGTAGTCAAAATGTATAAAATGTATTCCGTCCACCTAAGCACTGGCATGTTATAGATAAACAGATTTTTTAGGCTGGAGGATGTAGTTATAGAAGCAGCAAACATATAATGTGAGTATTTATCCAAGTGATTACTAATTAAATATAAAATAAGCAAAGGCGCATATTGGGTTGACAGTCACTAAGCGACAACTGTCAGCTATAAAAGAAGTCTAACACTTTTCAAAGCAGTATATAGGAACTAGCACAGTTTCTATGAGGATCGATGGTTGGTACCTGCATTGCATGTGCACTGTTTGCAAAACTGCATTTTCTTTTTAAAAAAAAAAAAAGGTGTCAAGAACAGTTTCAAAAAATGACAGCATATGCCACCCATGGACATGCTACATTGGCAAAAGAGGAACGAAGCTGGCACATTTAAGCTCACTGACAGAGACAGATTGATATTTCACAGGAAGGTTGCTAAATGCCAAGAAAGTGCAGTCTCAAAAACGAACACAGAATTGAATCAGAACCTCTTTGACCTAGTTTGAACAAAACTGTGTCAGTTTGACAAACTTCGAATTTATGGTGTGGAAGCCATTCGGAAATTACTTTTATATGTCCAAGGAGCACATATGCTGAACCCCTGACTAGACAGATTTAGAATTTGAGAAATTAGAAGGATGCTTTCAATACACATGGTATGTGACCAAATGAGGAATGAGAAACATGGTGGTTTCTATAATGGTATGGTAAACACCTGTAATGCTACGGACCACAGTTTATGGATAAACTGTATTTTTAGGCTGTAGGACATGGCTATAAAAGCAACACAACACAAACTATGAATATAAGTGTTTAAATAAATTCTATTGTATAGACTGGTCCGCCGAATTACATAAAAAAGCAAAAGTTTGTCCATTTCTTTTTCCCTGGTTAGTTTTGTCTGCTTAATTCAGTCCAAATGGTCAGGTCAATTCTTGGTCCAAGATAATCCAGTGCCATTATTGCTCAAAGACTTGGTTTGTAGACTCTGACACACTGTTAATTTGGACATGGTAGGCTGAAGAAAACAATAGTTGGATTCCAATGTGGAATAAAAACCTCTCAATAAACGAGAACAAACTATCATTTTCCAGAGAGAGGGTATGAGAGTAATATATATGGAGGCCAGAATTCAGTTAGAACGAATAATAGGGGATGGAGGAGATATTCCAGAATCACAACCTTGAACCAGCGAGACAAGGCATCTACCTCACTGAGGAAAGTCAGACTCTTATGGTCAGTAAGGGTTTATACTTGGAAATGAAATCAAACAAATGCTGCCATTTTCAAGTGGTAAGAAAGCTTAAACATTCTCAATTTCTCTCTCATCTTAATCCTGTAAATGGGAGACTCCATCTTAGCTCCACGTCAATCTTTATTATATGGTCCGTCGTTTCACCTGTCCAACAGTGTTTCAATTTTTCCTCCTCATTTGTAATGTTTACCCTGTCTTTGCCTTGTCTAAACTGGATTTTGATGTAATTATTTAAGTCTTTAAGATAAATTTAAAGAAAATAGATCCTCTTATGAAAAAATGTATCACACGTCATTGCTTTTTTCAAACAGAGACGTGACACTTCCTCTTTAATTAGGAATTTTAAAAATGTATTGTCTGTCCTTGCGTAAGTAATTTGTATATATTCTTTTATATACATACACATAATTCTACATTTACAGAAAACATCCATCTGACTTTTTTAACAGAACTTGTAGGAGTCTGTGTTGCAGTATTGCTAATTCGGTGCTGTGTAAAGGAGCCTTATATGTATACAATCAACTGCAAATATAATCAGAAATTGAAACATATTTTATTCCTTATGATAAGGGCCCCTGTCCCACGTTAGACATGGGCATTTTTTTAGGTGTGTGCTGTCAACTTACATTTTTCCATAATTTATTTGCTTGGCTCGTTTTATATACACATTGTAAAGGTTGGTGGACTATGCTGAACCTTTATAAATATTATGAATGATAACAATTTTATCAGAAATAAAAATTAATTCTGGGAACAACATTGGTCACTGCTTTATTTTACATTCCATATATTTATACTTGCCTACTGCGGTCCCATAAGGTAACACTCATTGTTACCAAAGACTGTGTTTGTCTGGGAGCAGCATCAGTGAGATGCTAGCAAATCGGCAACAAAGTTAACAAAAAAAAAATTACAACATACTTGAATTAAAGAAATATAATTTCAAAGGAAGTTAAAATGTTATCCACTGCCCAGGAAAGACAATGCACCACATTTTCCCTGAATGTAACCAACTATTTAAATTCTAATATACTTTCAGGCAGACTAGATGGGCCGAATGGTTCTTATCTGCCATCACATTCTATATTTCTATTTTTCTATGTTTTTATGTTTCATAAGTGATATGATTCCCCAGTCATGTTCCCTTCCATATTACTCCATAGGACCTCTTGGCTTGGCCAAAGGGGCACAATCAGAAGCAGTAACATTCCATAAACACAAACTTGATGTAGTCCTCTTACCAGCATGGAGAATGGTGTAGTCCTCTTACCAGAATGGAGAAACATGTCCACCGGCTCGCATTCCGGGTCTGGAAACTAGCTGAAGAATCTTGGGAGCTGCCAGTTGGTCAGTGATCCAATATCAAGCAGAAGACGTATAATATGTTCTTTTGGAACAGCCTGCCTACTCCCATCATACTCTTCCCTAGTCTTCAATCTTTTAAGAAGATTATAACCTATCTTTTCAGAAATGCTTATTGCTTCCCAGAGTAACTTCTATTTTCAGAAATCTGTCTCTTGCTCTCTCCTAAAGAGCCACACTCCACTTTCACCTCCAGTTCTGCTACTTTTCCACCGTGTTGTTTGCTCTTCCCCTTGATGCCCTTCCTATTGTGTCTTCATACTTTACTCCTCTAGACTGTAAGCTCTTTTGAGCTAGGTCCTCATATACCTATTGTTCCTGTATCATTTTGTAATTATCTCATTTATCGGTTAATGTCCTCTTTTCATAATATTGTAAAGCGCTGCAGAATAAATGAGCTATATGAATACCAATAATAATTAAGTAAATGACAATTATGATCCACAATAATTCTCTTGGGTAACAATAATTTCTTATATACAACAGAGAAAAGTTTATTAATAAAAGTGCCATGTAATTTCTTATATTGATTAATAGCATTGTCTTTCTAATTTTTAGTATGCATTAAGAAGTTGTATTAATTATTCCTTGGAAATGCCGTGTGTAATCAATGAGAGGCCTATCTAGTCTATTAAATTTGATCACATTAAAAGGCGTTCGCAGGCTCCAATAATAGCAATCTTGGACTGCATTAATAAAAAAATAAAAAAACAATACATATGATTTTATGGGTGAATCATGTTGAAAAAACAACAACTTTGTTAACCCCTTCATGACAGAATTAGTAATCCTAATCAGTGGCGTACACATGACCCATGGGGCCCCGGTGCGAAAAATGATCCGTGGGCACTGCCCCCACGCTTACTCTGCGTGGGCCGGGGCCGCGACACATGGCGCGGGCACCTGGTCGCAGGGGTTGCAGGGCTGCGACCCCTGCGACGGAGGTATGTATGCCAGTGCATGCAGATGCACACACACTTAAAGGACCACTACAGACACCCAGATCACATCAGCTCAATGAAGTGGTCTGGGTGCCAGGTCCCTCTAGTTTTAACCCTGCAGCTGAAAACATAGCAGTTTTAGCAGGCTCAGTAAATTGTGACAAAATAGTAGCATTGAGCTGCATTTTACCCCCATTGTTGCAGAACACTACTTCAGCCAGCAAATATGCTCCTGTATGTGCCCAAACCCCTGACCCCAAACCCCTAAAAACTAATATGAACGCTTATGTTGGCCAGGGTTTGTGACTAAGTGGCTACTGAAAAATACTGGACATACCCCATTTTGAATACCCTGGGTTGTCTACTTTTATAAATGGTATGCCATGATGGGAGTATTTCTCATTCCTGGGCTGCCATACAGTCTCAAAGGCACCATAACCAATGTGGAAAATCTCAATGTGAAAAAATGAAATGGGCAAGCCCTATATTTGAGCCTGTAACTTTCCAAAACCCCATAAATCCTGTATATGTGGGGCACTGTTTTGCTCATGTGACATCGTTGAACACAAATATGAGCGTTTTAGAGCAGTAAAATATATAATGACGATGATATCATCAATGAAAGTGCTGTTTTTGTGTGAAAAATGCAAAAAACAAAAATGAATGCTAACTTTGGCCACGGTTTGTGACTAAGTGGCTACTAAAAAAGACTAGATATACCTCATTTTCAATACCCTGGGTTGTCTACGTTTGCAAATGGTATGCCATGATGGGGTTAATTTTAAGTTCTGGGCTGACATACGCAGAGGCGGCTCTAGACTTTATGAGGCCTTAGGCGAAACTCAAACATGAGGCCCCACTAACAAAAAAGTGAAAAAATAGAGTTGCAATACATGCACACTGTCACATATACACATTGATTCACAGTTTACCTGTGTATGTTCCTGAGAGTGTGTCTGACAGAGAGTATCCGTGTGTGTGTGTGTGTGTGTGTGTGTGAATGTATGTCTCTGTGAGCATGTTTGTGTTTTGTCTGGGACCCTTTGTGTATGGGGTAGCTGCTTGAAGTGTGTTGTGTGTATGTGGGGGGGTAATGATGAGGGAAGGGGGGTGATGGTGATAGGGAGGAGGGTGATGGGTGAGGGAGGGGGTGATGGTGAGAGGGAGAGGGGGTGATGAGAGGGAGAGGCGGGTGATGAGAGGGAGGGGCGGGTGATGGTGACAAAATAGTAGCATTTTTAGTATGCATTAAGGAGTTGTATTAATTATTCCTTGGAAATGCCGTGTGTAATCAATGAGAGGCCTATCTAGTCTATTAAATTTGATCACATTAAAAGGCGTTCGCAGGCTCCAATAATAGCCAGTCTTGGACTGCATTAATAAAAAAATAAATAATACATTGTTTGAAAAAACAACTTTGTTAACCCCTTCATGACAGAATTAATAATCTTAATCAGTGGCGTACACATGACCCATGGGGCCCCGGTGCGAAAATTGATCCATGGGCAGCCGTGGGGTGATGGTGAATGGGAGAGGGGTGATGGTGACGGGGTGACGGTGAGTGGAGAGGGGTGATTGGTACAGGGGGTGATGGTGAGAAGGAGTTGATGTTGAGGGAGGGGGTTGATGGTCAGGGGGGGTGATCTGAGGGTGAGTAATGCTAACAGGTTGTGAGGGGGGGTGATAGTGAGGGGGGTGATGCTGAGGGAGGTAATGCTGAGGGTGGTGAAAGGGGGTGATGGTGGGGGGATAATGCTGAGGTTGGTGAGGGGAGGTAATAGTGAGGGGGGGTGATGCTGAGGGAGGGGGCCCTCAACCGCCTAATTAGAGAGCCGCCACTGGACATAGGGTCTCAGAGGCAGCATAGGCTCAGCAAACCAATCTGGCAAATGTCAATGTGTAAAAATGAAAAAGGGGAAAGCCCTATATTGGACCCTATAACTTTCCAATACCCCATAAAACCTGTACATGGGGGGTACTGTTGTACTCATAAGACATTGCTGAACACAAATATGTGTATTTTATTGCAGCAAAAACTAAAAATATTATGACATTCACAGTTAAAATCACATGCAGATCACATGCAGAACTTGAGAAATAAGAAAATGTCTTAAGTTCTTTAAATTTTAGTCAAATTAAATTATGTTTCAAATATAAATATTTTATATGAAATGAAAACCCAGTTTCTGCTGAACAAAATTATATATAATAAATGTGGGTGCACTCAATATGAATGAGGTAAATTATGGTTGAACAAACATACAGTGCAAATTACAGGTTTTGTTTTTACGTTTTGTTTTGATCAGAGCGTGTACAATTGACTCCGTCCTGAAGGGGTTAAAATCACCTATTATTATTATTATTAGTAGTTGTATTTATTTATAAAGTGCCAACAAGTTCAGTAGCGCTGTGCAATGGGTGGACTAACAGAACACATATGGGGATTCATTATAACTGTTGCTAAATGACCTATGATCATTGAAGTTGGCAGATGCTGTTTCTTTTTCATAGTAACATGAAGCTTGGAATATGCCAGTTGCAGTCCATGTCACATAATAGTAAATAACTTGAATCTGAATATATGACAGCCACTAACACGTCTATTAGAATCTCCTATTCAATCTTTATGAGAAACTCTTTTTGACTGTCTCATGTATAGACGTAGCGGGGAATGTGATGCAAATAAGAGTAATGGAGCCTACCCCAAATATCCCCCAATAACGACAGACACCGAATTTTGATGGGACGGGCCACAGCATTTATTAAAACATAAGACTGTAGAACTCATGCAACATTTATTAAACTTTATCATTTAATTATAACCAGAAATAAATACATGAATAATCCATAACTTAACATATAATTATTTACACCTAGTGCCGTACAGACTTAGCTTACATAAGTGTCCTTGCCAATGAGAGAGACCACGTGCGTATGCACCAACTTGCCTACAGGGTTCTCGCCTCCCCACTCATCCAAACCAAATTCCCTTTTCCTTTCAATTCTTACCACAGGGCGGCTTTTAGCTCGGTGGGCACATCCAAGTCGGTAACTTAAAAGTTTACCTTACAGAGCAGGGGAGGTTGAGACCCGACCTTGTCCATATCCTGACACTCCATGTAATAGCCCTCAAAACCTATTGGCAAGGACATGCCCCCCGCTAGCTGTGACAAACAGAAAAGAGGGTGGGTGGGAGGGAAGTTGTTTGCTGGCCCATCTCCCAAGAGGCACTGAGGTAAGATGATCCCTACACCACTCCCAAACACATAACCACTCCCATATACAAATACAACCAATCACAAGCATCCATCCCCACACTCATACATGTGCCCATGTCTGCTTAGCTGCCCTATCTCCCCAGGGCCTTAATTCCAACATAATCATGAGACACAGCAGGCAGGGGTCAAAATTTCCACTGGCAATTGGTGAGTGAAAGTTAACCCGTGGTGATTAGAAGTTCCGATCTTTGACAATGTTTAGCAATGGGTGAAGTCATTAGTTATGCAATAGATGTCTGTAGCACACCACAATTGCCCACGAGTAAAACTATTTATGGAAGATAATCCTGTGGTTCCATACATCCCTTTTCCAACTTTTCTCCTTATACAAGAGTAAAGTAGCATAGATGACTCCTGAGGCCGTAAAAACATGGCACTAAAAAAATGTCCAGGAATAAACAATTACGGTAAGTATATCACCACAACTTTCCCCTCCACTTGAGGCCACCTTCACCTAAGTAGACATGTCAAATTGAGTTATCCTTTGCAAAAAATGCAAATACCCTACAAGTCAGAGTGCAACCTTAAAGGAAAACTATAGTGTCAGGAAAACAAATGTGTCTTTATAGGTCCAAATAGCTGTTTAATTTCCTGGCCTCCCTTTCCTCCATTTAAAAAGGCGCTTTTCTCACCTTTTTCCAGCACTGCATGGATCCGGTCGCGACTAGCCCCGTCCGTGCTCCATCCTTTGGCTGAGATCATTAAACTTGATCCTTGTAGCCAATCCAATTATTTCCCATTGAAAAGCATTGGGAGGCAATGGCGTATGCATGGCACAATGGTGCTCTACACCAATCAGCATCTCCTCATAGACATGCGTTGACTCAATGCATCTCTATAGGGAAAATTCAGCTCTTCCACGAAGAGCATGGAGACACTGAATGTGCAGCACTGTTTGAAGAAGCACCTCAATAGCTGTGTGAGTGAATGCCACAGGAGGTTTCCATAGGCAGTAATGTAA
Organism: Pelobates cultripes; assembly: GCA_933207985.1. Lineage (NCBI taxonomy): Eukaryota > Metazoa > Chordata > Amphibia > Anura > Pelobatidae > Pelobates > Pelobates cultripes. The sequence continues at coordinate 76,229,929 of OW240913.1, read as the reverse complement.
ACAATGTGAGAAAAAGAAGAGAATACTAATTTTGAGAAAAGATCCCAGGACAAAATACCTAGGGTAAAGCCCCCAAACAGATTACCCACAAATGGGATTCCTATAGACGGTATGAAACATCAAAAAAATTAAAAATTAAAAATCTTCATTAGAAAAAACAGATACACATCATAGATAACAGGTGAAACACTCAGTGACTTTGTGAAGTGAATAAAAAGGGAAAATCTCCAGGCCAGTTGCCTGCCAGCTTCCTTATATAGGGATAAATACAATTAAGTGTAATACCGCTTATGTAACTCCCATGAATTCAAGTCAGTAGCTACAATCTAATAGAGGAGTAGTAGTTAACTTAATTGTTTGCAGAATTAATTAAAAAGTAGTCATTGTACTACAGAGTAGCCATATAAAGACACTTACAGAGTAAGACTGCTCAAGAAGCAGAGATACAAACGAAATGTCTAAATATAGACAAATACGATACAATTACTTAGAGTAGCAAATGTACAGAAATGTGGGGTAAACCAGTGGTGCAGATGAAAGGGGCAGGAAGGTAGAAACTCCTAACATAATTCCACCCCCACCTTATCACAAGCCACACACCCCCACACTGTCTTGCAAAGTACTGCTTATTAACTAAGAGGATAATAATGTGCAACAAATAGAATAAAAAGAGAAGATGGAATAGAGATAAAGGAGAAGGATCTGGGACTGTATAGGTAGCTAATGGGTCATAGAAAAATGCATGTTGTGTTCAATCAATCCAGACCCAAGCATACCATATAAACGAATCCCCATTCAGATACCTTAGCACCAAAAAAAACATCATACTCAAAGACTGCTCCCTCAGCGAGTTCAAGCAACTACCCTTCGGTTTGCTAATGCAGCTGTAATATATATCCGCTGACTAATCTATTGCAGCATACCAAAAAAAAAACCTGGAGGCAATTGCCGATAGGTGAATTTTCACACCATTTGGTTCACAGATCAAGTAAGAAAAAAATAACCAAAAGAGGGAAAAAAAACTAAGAGCAATAAAAAATAAATAAATAAATATATATATATATATATATATATATATATATATATATATATAATGGTTATTATTATTATAAATATAGATCATTTTTTGACTGCTCCCCATTTTGTCCTCTAATAGTCACTTCTCACTTGATCTGTGAATAAAATCAACATGTAGTGGCTATAACATAACCATCAATCATCTCATCTTCCATCAACCATTGGTGGAACTCTGAATCACGAATGTGCATGTCCGTTGTGAGTTGTTTGTTCGGTTATACTTCCATATGTAGATTCAGAGTTATGGAATTCAGATGACTTGTTGACTGGCCTAAATTCAGCCAAATTCAAGTTCATTTGAAACCGAATGCAAACATCTACCTTTAACTATAGTTTCTGATAAAGCCCACATCAAGTCAAAACACACTTGTTTCTAAAATACTTTTTTATTTTTCAGATCTTACAAACATATATTTGTCAAAAATGAGGCAATGTAAATATAGTATTAAAGATCCTGGGAAGTGAGAGGTCTTCTGTAAAAAAGCAAACTAAAACTGCTTTCCATTATTCAGTAAGATATGATTCAGAGTTAGCAGCGTATGTTGCCAATAACATCTGAAACTAGAAAGCATGTCCATTTTTCAGTTAATTGTCTGTTTTAAACCGAACAACAGTAAGCATAACAGCAGGAAAACTAGATACAAACTGTCATCGAAAGCAGGAAAAAAAACAATTACTAAGCGAGGAAGGGCAGAACCTGTAGCTTTATCTAAAAGCAGGAGGAAAAAATTATAGCTAAACCTTATAGGGCACAAATCTTTCTATCTTAAGCGCATGAAAGATTTATCACCAGATAAAATAGAAGCCAGGGAGATTCGTAAATAACAGCTAGCGTTCTGTTTTTGTTTTCCAACTCCTATCTACCTTCCATATGAGAAGTATAAAAGCAAAGGGATAATGAAAACACAATTAAAAAATGAATCTAAGAGACATCTAAAACAGGCTCTTTAAAACTGTGTATTTATTGCTACTTATTCAGAATAGTAACTATCGTTTAAATGGGGATTTAAATGACCTGACTTTAATTGGTGTTTTCTTAACTTTAACAAAATATGTGTTTTAAAAATGAGCAACCCCGTTTTTGTATTGCAGGATGCAAAGTTCTGCGAAGCAAGATGCAGTGGATATATTGCAATGTTGAAACACATTTCCTTGCTAGAACATCTTGAGGTCCTTCTGCATCAGGCAGGACCAGTTCTGTTCTCAAAACCATATAGCCTACAAGTTCAAAAGTGCTGTTGAAAAGCACTCAGAGGGGGTAGGAGGGAGATCTCAGGACACTTTGAACTGCGTTGTACAGAATGCATAAATGGCAAAATAACAGGCATAAGTACTGATACAGACCTTTTTATTTTACATTCTTTTTACTTTTTTTGTAGAATATCTATTCAAAAAGTGATGGCACATTTCTTGCAAATATCAAAAAACTGGGCATTCAACACGTTTTTTGGTTAAACTTATTTGTATGCATTTCTATTATGTATTTCTATAATCTGTTTGTATATTGGCTCTAAAAATGTTTTTCTGAAGTAGCCTACATTGCAAGATTAGCGATATTATATAATGTTTATTTCCTATAAAGGATGAATGAATACATGACAAATTAACGTTATGTACATTTTCACAATTTACCCTTTTAGTCGCCTCTAACAGCATCTACAAACATTAATGTTTTTTGAATTATGTATTTACTTCTTTATTAAAATGCTCTATTTTACCTATTCATTCCATACTTTTCGTAAAATAAAAAGTGCATGCAATAGCATGAGCTTATTAAATAGAAATCTTTTTGCTAGGGAACATTTTCTTTTTAAATGTTTCATTCATCCATCCCTATACACCTTTTACATTATGTCCTGATGTGTTTTGTGAGTTGTTGTAAAACATAATGTAAACGCTATCTCATCTTTAAGTGAGACAACAGTCTGTGCTGTACTAATATATTGTGAATAATTTCCTGAGGAATGAGATTTATGATGCATATGTTTTGCTTGTTCCCAGGGGACATTTAACAGGATACATGTTATTAAGAAGTCTGTTGTGTTTTCCTTTATTCAGATCCCAGTGCTTTTTACAATGGATGTTTAATAATATTCCACGTCTTTGCATTTCAGTTGTCAACAAAAACACAATTAAACTTCTTTTTTATTTGTGCAGTGCTGGACAACGTATTTTAACCCAGTAGTGCTTGTCGTAGATACTTAAGATTGTTTCTTTAGTCTATTTAAGGCAACATTGTTAATTAACGATTAACATCTACAGGTTTTTCTGAATGTCACTTGTTGATCACAAACTGTCACGAATATTTAATTCTAAGATTGTCACAAGCATCCCTACAAAAAAACTTGATTCAGCATGCAACCTTGCTGAGCTCAGTGCACATAACATTGGGTGTGTCCATCTGAAGTCACTTGCTATCTGGAGAAGATACAACTTGTTCAACAACTGCCTAGCTATTGGCCTTCCATGGCCGAGCAGTGGTACACAAGCTGTACATAAAGTGTAAAGCACACGGCTGCTATATTCTGAAATAGTGGAAATGTCTTCATTGGAATAATGAATCATGCCTCGATATCTGCCAGTCTGATCAAAGAATCTGTGTTTGGTGCATGCCAGGACAACTATGTATAGAAGGTCCTCTCCTGTTCCAACATGAAGCGAGACATGGGCTTTGATTACATCCTCGACGATACATTATATTGGCAGTTTATCGGTTCCTGATATGCCTTTCATAGGTTCAGATCAATTTAAATTCTGCTATTAGACGTTTATCGGAAGCTGATGCATATTGATTATGATATCAAATCCAATATCTATATCTTAAATATAAAATATCAAATTTGTTGCTTGAATGCAATTTATTGAGGTCATAACCCTTAACAAAAATGGCCTTGAAAATTCACAAGGGCTGGGAAACAGGTGTGGAAATAAACATAAAATGTAACTTTTAATATATATATATCCAAATGTCACTAATATATAAAAATTTAACGCAATGTATCACTATTATAGAAAATATAAAAATGTACAAATGTTTTTGTATATTTTTCTATACTATGCAAGTGCTGAAAGTTTTCCCTAATTACTCGATAGGAGGATTTAGCAGGGGTTACAGTTTACCTTAGTATTTTTGCCCTGTGTGCCACACTTGATTACCTTTTCTTTATCTGTGTATTGCTGAGATCTTTTGCACATGTAAAGGGTTTTTCTACTACATATAGGCAGTAACCATGTTAGGTGTTTCCATCTAGAGGTTAATATTGGTATTATGTCTACTGGAATCTACACCTCTAGATAGCATAGTATATTGCAAGTTTATTTGGCACCATCTAGTGTTCCAAATAGTTGTTGCAGATTATTCTACTATATAGAATTATATATTTTTATTTTTTGATTTTGATTTACTTGGAGGAAGAATTCAATTTTGAGTATTTTGAGTAACTGTGAGAGAAACTACATTTATTATTTTTTTAATATGACCACCACATTAGTATAATAGAGGTTTATTACCAATTCTCCCACTCACCATGTCTGCTAAACAGCAAACACCCAGAGGTTTTTAACAGGTGGTCATCATGTGAGGGCAGTAAAATAAAGAATAGACAGTAAAGGAACACCCCTCATTCCCCCAAGGTGGAGCTATAAATCAATAATAAAGTAAAATAAATAGGGGGTACTTAGTGTGCCTCTCAGCCTCACCCATGGTGTATGTGGGCTGTTACCTAAATGTTGACCTGGGCAGATTGAAAGTTCCCTCATGCCACACCCATAGAGAATCTAATTAAAAATACAAGGGGGTGGACAAGAGAGAATGGACATGTGAGGCCTGCCTGTCAGACAAAGCCAACCAATCAGAGATTGACAGAGATATTATAGTGTATAAAAGCCTTTATAGGGGCTTTTCCACCATGGAAGCTCAGTCTACACAACATTTTTGATGGGCCAACATGGATTTACTTATTATGTGTAGATTTTTTTATTTTTTTGCTGCAGTTCTGTTTTTTTTATTTTAAAAGTTACATCAGGACATTTTTGTAGCTGAAAAAAATAAGTTTTTAAGAGGAAGAAAACATATAATTGTATGCAGATATATATGGCGGACCTGGCATCAGTCCCTGGGGTTGCCCAAACCCATATTGAGTTCTTGTGAACAGATCTGTATCCCCCTGTTTGGGAACCGAAACAGAACTTGTGTGATCATCCCCTGTTATTGACTTAGAACACTGACCACGCCTGGCTGTTAACCACAATTAAGGAGTACTTGAGTGCTTTCCCTGGCTGGCCGCAGTTTATATAACCGAACACACATGGTTCAGTGACATTTTGTGTCCCGAACACAGGCAGCGGTACTTGGTCGTTGAGTGCGTGAAACTAATTTCGGCTACACATTCTCACGAACCCCAGTCAAGATGGTACTGCTGCCTGTATACTTTCCCGAACAACTACACGAACCACGTTCGGGAGAGATGATCTACCGACTGGGGGGAGCATTCACTACCTAAGAGCCAGGGGGGAGCATTCGTCGGTGTTCGTGCAGGAACTCCCAAACCAAGACAGCTCTGGATTCTCTGGAACTCTTTTGGGGTTCCATCTCGTGGCCGGCCGGTGAAATCTTTTCCCGGATAGCGAGCTCGTTCCACTGAACAAATCTGAGCACTTTTTGGTAAACTTTTCGTGGAGACCCCTTACTATAGGGCTATGCATAAAAAGCCGTGTGTGGGCTAATGAAAATCAGTTGACTTCCAGTCACTAGGGGAATGGGCTATATTCACTAACCAGCGCTTCCCTTCTAGCTCCAGAGGATTACAGAGATTCAGTCTCAGCATTGCAGCTCTGCTACAATATATAATTATATATATTATACTGAAATTAAGTTTATTTGGCCCTCTAAATATTTACTAGGCAGGTATTTTTTTAATGGAGGAGTGTCAAAAGTTTTAGGAACTCCTACCTACCCGGTAGGATACACTTAGTACAGGATGGGGGATGGACAAGGGCATATCCATACCCCCCCTGTATATCTAAGTATAGACCCCACCTGCTACCCATATTTGGGAGCCAAGTTGGCATTAGGTCTCCCAGGTTACTATTTAGTTAGTCACCAATGGTCTTCCCATTTTATTCAAAAGCCCCCACCCACATAGTGTCCCTGTAAACTCCCACTGGCCATAGGTGGGAGTATATGCAGACACTATGTCCCCATCAATTTATTATTTAACACTAACTTACTCAATTCTGCAATTAATTACCATAATGAAGCACCGCAGCGGATTGGACTAGAGTTAATAAATGTATGTATTTATATGTGCTGATTTTATTGTGGCACTTATTGCCAACAGAGGAAGTCTCATTGTGAAGAGGTGATATGCATTTTTGATTATTGCTTATACTCGTATTTTATATGTTTTTTGTGTGTTTTTTTTTAGTTTTGGAGCTCATTAGCTGTGTTGCACACTTTGTATACAGGAGGCTTTTTGAGGTTGTGCCTACCATTTACAACCTCTAGGCGCTACTGAGCACCTTGTCTGGCTCAGTTTCATGTGAGTTTGATTCTCAGTCTTACCATATTTATTACATTATTGTTCTTTTTCTTTCTTTTCCTATGTTTTATGTTGGAATACCCTGGAGGACAGTTTGTTGCCATCAATCCCAACTCCCCATCCAACTACCGCCCTATCTCGCTACTGCCATTTGCCTCCAAGATCCTCGAAAGAGTTGTCTACGCCAGATTGACAGACTTTCTCGAATTCAACTCTCTGCTTGACCCCCTTCAGTCTGGATTCCGTGCTGGTCACTCTGTCGAAACTGCTGTGACCAAAGTATCCAATGATTTAATTGCTACTAAATCTCGCGGCCAATACACTATCCTAATCCTCCTTGATCTTTCTGCCGCCTTTGACACTGTTGATCATCAACAGCTTCTTCACATTCTCCGTAACTTTGGTCTATGGGATACTGCTCTCTCCTGGTGCTCCTCCTACCTCTCCCAGCGCTCTTTCAGTGTTTCTTTCTCTGGCTCTGCCTTTTCTCCCAACCCCTCTCTGTCGTCGTCCCCCAAGGTTCTGTCCTCAGCCCCCTACTGTTCTCTGTCTATACTGCCTCCCTTGGTAAACTCATCAGCTCCTTTGGTGTCCAATACCATTTATATGCAGATGACACGCAAATCTACCTGTCCTCCCTTGATCTCTCAGCCCACCTTGACTCGTGTTTCTTACTGCCTCTCTGCTATTTCGAACTGGATGGCTGCTCACTTCCTTAAACTCAACCTGTCCAAAACAGAACTTCTAGTTTTTCCTCCCTCAAGTGCTGCTACTCCTGTGTCTGTCTCCATCCAAGTCACCGGCGCTACTATCACCTCTACCTCCCAGGCTCGCTGCCTAGGGGTTCTTTTTGATTCTGATCTCTCTTTTACTCCCAATGTTCAATCAATAGCCAAATCCTGTCGCTTCCAACTCAAGAACATAGCGCGCATTTGCCCATATCTAACGCCGGACGCGGGTAAGGTGCTGGTTCATGCTGTTGTTCTCTCTCGCCTTGACTATTGCAATCCCCTTCTCACCGGTCTTACATGTTCCCAGCTTGCATCGCTGTAATCTATAATGAATGTGGCTGCGAGATTTATTTTTTCTGTCCGGTCGCACCTCCCACTCCTCCACACTCTGTCAGTCCCTGCATTGGCTTCCAGTTAGATATAGGACCCAAATCAAAATTCTGGCACTTGCTTACAAATCCCTACATAATGCTGCTCCAACATACCTATCCTCCCTCATACACAAGTATGTCCCGTTGAGACCCCTGGGCTCAGCCCAAGACCTACGCCTATCCTCTGCCCGGATCCCCACCTCTGATGCTCGCCTTCAAGACTTCTCCAGGGCTGCACCTATTCTGTGGAACCCCCTTCCCTCCTCAATCAGACTTTCACCCAGCCTCCACTCCTTCAAAAAATCTTTGAAAACTCACTTCTTCATTAAAGCGTATCAATTAAACTGTCAGCAGGTTTCTCATCCCCAACCCCATGACTCCGTTCCTGCACCTGTCAAAAATGACCTACCAAGCACTCAATAAACCTTTCTGTAACAAACTATTTAATTCGCCTACTTTAACCCTTTGTGTCACTATACCCCACTCCCTCTAGCATGTAAGCTCATCGAGCAGGGTCCTCAACCCCCTCTGTTCCTGTACATCAGAGGTCTAATCTCAATTATGTGTCTGTTAGTCCACCCATTGTACAGCGCTACGGAATTTGTTGGAGCTATATAAATAATAAAATAATAATAATAATAATAATGAATCCATGAGATTTCTGCGTGGCCCTTTTTTTTTTATGAGCAGCCATTTTGCTGTTTAGAAGATAAACAAGTGCTACCGATTATTTTACGTAAGTTATTCTTGGTAGAAGAACACACTTTTTGTCCTGGTGAATAGCCATTGCATATTATTTTATTTACCTGTACACGTTTTTTGGGGGTTTTTTTTGCGCTCATATTTATATACTTTTTGCACATATTTTTTATATTGATCAGCCACAACATTGAAACCACCTGACCACTATTGTGTAGGTTCCCCGCATGCTGCCAAAACAGCTCTGATGTTTCTAGGCATGGACTCTACAAGACTTCCAAACATGTTCTGTAAAATCTGGCACCAAGGCATTGTGCCCAAAAGGTAGATCCCCAGATGTTTTAGAACTACAAAGTTCTTTTAGAATGACAAAGAATCATAGAATCTGTAGTTTCAAAACATCTAGGGATCTACCTTTTGGGCATCCCTGCTTTAAGTACTGCAAGTTGCGAGGTGGGGCCACATTCCCCAGACGCTCAATTGGATTGAGTACTGGGGAATTAGGAGGCCAAGGCAACACTTTGAACTCTTTGCCATGTTCCTCAAACCATTTCTGAACAATTTTTGCAGTGTGGCAGGGTGCATTATCCTGCTGAAAGCAGCCACTACCATCAGGTAATACTATTGCCATAAAGTTGTTAACGTGGTCTGTAACAATCTCTAGGTTGGTAGGATGTGTCAAGATGATGCACACACCCTGCCATCCACCTGATCTAAAAGAAAATGGGATTCATTAGCCCAGGCAAAGGTGCTTTTGGCAGTTGACAGGGGTCATCATGGGCACTCTGAATGGTCTATGGCTACACAGCTCCATACACAGAAAACTACGACTCACTGTGTGTCCTGATACTTTTCTATATTGGCCAGCATTAAGTTTTTCAGCAATTTTAACTATAGTTGTTCTTTGATGTGATCAGGTCAGATGGACTGGTCTGCATTCCCCATGTGCATTAATCATCCTTGGATGCCCATGATCCTTACACTGGTTCACCAGTTGTCTTTCCTTGCACCACTTTTGGTAGGTACTGACCACTGTATATCAGGAACACTCCCATTAGACTTGTGGATTTGGAGATCATCTGACCCAGTTGTCTAACCGTCACTATTTGGCTCTTGTCAAAGTCCTGCTTAAAAAATCCAACACCTGAAATCCAAGAACTGACTGTTTACTTGTTGCCTAATATATCCCACCCCTTGACAGGTGTCATTGGAACGATATCATCAATGTTATTCACGTCACCTGTCAGTGGTTTTAATGTTGTGGCTGATCAGTCTCTAAAAATTTAAACCAATCGGGAAATCAGTGCAGATCACTGAGCTGCTTTGTAACGTCCCTGAGAAGGTAATCTCATTTGGACAATCGAGATGCTCCTGCATTAGCTGTAGATGCAGACCAGAATTCAATAAATGTCTGGTTGACCAAGGTACAAATGTGCTCATGTTCTTTAGACCCTGTTTAACAAAGATCAGGATAATGATGTCCTACTTTATTTCGATTTTGAGATAGAGAAAAAACAAATATCTTTGATGTTTAAAAATACAAGATTAAAAGTGATACAAATAGCTCCATTTTGTTGTTATATAAATGAGCAGATGAAGGGAACATTTATTGTTGATATATTTGATAGAATAAGTTTTTTTGTTTATAAAGGATAATATTTTGTGAGGTAAATGAGAACAAAGAAGTCCAGTAACGTATAATGACATTGCTCAAAATGAGTTTAATGATAATTGTCTGGATCTCATTACCCATATGAATTGGTTGCTAAAAAGGTTAATACCACTGACAGGCCATAGTTAATCTAGACCTCAACTTCAACATGATTTTCTGCTGTAAATTGAATGTCATACACTAAATGAGAAACATATCTTAAAAATAGAAACAAACAGTTAACTAGATGCTGTACTAAATGCTATTCTCATAAGATGCAAAATAATCTCATTAATGCTGCCTTCATTATTTCAGACTTGTCATCATTAATTCTTTGTAACCTGCAAGTTGTATAATGGAAAATCAATGTCATTTATTTTAAGCTTCCTATTAGAAATGAATATTTATTTATTTTAAACAGCTTAGTGAGAAAGAAACATTGATGGGAACATCTCTCTCTCGCCCGATGCAGAATATAATAAATATTGCCAATTCAGTGGGAAGGAATAAAAGTGGATTCCTAATTTAAAAGAATAATAACAAAGGCTTCTGAAAAAACAAATATAGTGCCGTATTTTGTATTACCAAAATTAGAAGCATTGTGGTGTAAAAGGGATATTATCCAGGACAAATACATTATCAATCTCAGAACAGATTAGAATGGCACTTATCATTTTTAGTGTGATAGATTTTAATAGAGAAATGTTACTTTGAATTTTTTTTCATGTTTTTGTTTTTTGTTTTTGTTCATTTGTTTTTCATTCATGTTTATTGAGAATAACAACAGCTAATACAGAAATTGTATCAATGTAGGTGCATTAGAAGGTGATGGAGAAGTATAGCGCATAAGAACGGTGAGGTCACTTTCAGCGTACAATGAGTATACATGTAAAATCAAATACATAGTTATTGAAAATTAAAGCAGGTAATTATCATCAGTAATAGATATCATGGTCTAACTACTAATCACAGACAGGATTGGGGTAGAGTACTTTACACTTTGCTCGTAGGCAGTCCCAAAAGTGTGACTGTGCGTAGTATTAGTCAGGTTTCCTCTCAATATGTGGGAGAGGTAGAGTATGTGTGGGGTCTTATGGGGGGGATACCTAATGTGTTGTAAGGATGCAGAAGGCGAGTAAGATGGGGAGAGATGGTTACTTTAAAAATTTAATGTTTCTACTATATAATAATACACACATACAGTACAACACGATAATAACACCAGTAAATCTATCTGTCTGTCTGTCTATCTAATCTTCTTTCTGCCTGTCTGCCTGCCAATATTAGGTGATTGCACCATTAAAAGGACCTGCTCATCTCATTTAGTGGTAACACTGTGCAGCTTACATTATACTCACAAATCTAATCAATAGACACTAGAAAGAACATAGATCCAAAACAAGTTATCAATGGTTATCTTTTCAATGGGTATTATTTATATTAGACTGATATTCTGCATTTCAATTGATAATGGGGGCATTTTCTCTTTGTAAACGAGGAACCAGTTTATGTGTTTAGCAAACACATTTATATAGGCAGCTACTTGTTTTGCACTTCCTGCATAGATTGTTTAATACTAACCCAAATACCAAGAGCAAAGAGTTGATCTATAATTAGATAGGTTATTAGAGTTTCATGACTTTGTTACCAAGTGAAGCCTAATTTATATAACTACCATAAATGCTTGGGAAAATATCATATTTTCAAACAATTGCCATGACAGCCAAATCACATGATCTGTTTTAAAGAGTTTGGCATGACCAAATAGTAAAAATACTATTTGCCACCATTCAGGTATGACCAAACCGTAACGGCTATTACATGCTTGATGGACTATTTAAAAAATTCCCTTGGATATTCCTTCACAAAAATATATTGATTGATAGCTGTAATGGAAAATATTGATTTGTTACTAAAAATACTTTTTCCGAATCCACAATGGTCCATCGACAATGTTTCTTTTCTCAGTATGTTTCTTATTTTGCATGGTAGATTGGACACAAGAAATTTTTCCCTTTATAACTTTTGATGGTAGAACAGGTCTGCCTATCATTCAGTATAAAAAGAGATACATAATAGTTGGGAAGTACAACCATCTACAAACATGTTTAATCATTTTATTTGGAATGCTACTGAGACAGTGAGCAAAAATATAAAGAAATATAAAGGAAATAAAACGGAGTACATTTGTATTATTACATAGGGTGGGAGTGAGGAAATGTCACCAGACATCATTGACAATCACACTAACTTGTGTTAACCTTGTTTCATTTCTCTTGCTTTTTCTATTATCCATCTATGCTGGCTTACAGATGCAAATAATAGAGCTTAAACAATGACTGACAGGGCACCCAGTTGCAAGATAAAGTGGTATGGATGTCTACATTTTATTTTATTTTCCACATTTCACAAATACATATGTATTAAATGCAAATATGATATTAAAAATCCTGACAGTTTCCCTATAAATGTTTATTCAAGATCACTTTCTCCAACTTTTAAAAAGCCAGAAGGAGTTGTTGTTTTATAGACCTTGCTTTCTAGATAACTTAGTCATAGGGTACCTGCAAGCAAATGTCTTGTGCTAATTTCAATGAACTGTGTCCTATAATCACTGGACCCGTGAGCTATTAAACAGTTCCATCTCATTGACCAATAAATGGGGCAAGTTGCATGTCCACCACTCTGTCATAACACATTATACCTGAGAGGGTTATTGTGTGTCTGTTCATCATATCCCAACGTAGAGGGGAACTTTGGTTGATGGAGTTTCAATATGACTGCGTTCATTTGATTATTGGTAATGCCACAGCAAGGTGTGCGGAGAACAAGTGGATGGGTGGCTTCTATGTTAAAAATATAGAACCCATTTTCCCTTTATTTCTGGGGAGGTAAGCTTTTCTTCCACCTTTAGTTTTAAATTTTTGCATTTAGAAAAAATGTCTATTTCAGTTTTCTCACCCTTGTTTCTAGTCAACCAAGACACCTTCTGGTTCTTGAACCCCTTCCACCAAAGTCACTGATCTAGGGCCAGGTTCCTAGATCAAGGTGCACCGTATACAGGCTATTTAGGGCACAAATGCTAAGCTAAGTAGGGAACAATACAGTATAACCTATTAGCCTATGTGAATGTCAAAACATATCCCAGGACTTTCTGTATTCCACTGTAAGGAACCTGGACATTCTAATTCTTTACCATTGTATATTAGCACAATGGCATTATTTTGAAACACAAAAATAACAATGTATATAAATTATAGTAACATTCAAACCTTTTAATGGCTTGCTAATGCCGAGATATACTCCATTAATCAGCAACATGCAAACATTCGATTAATTTGCAATTATATAATGAATCAAGTAAATTAATGTAATTTATGTCTATTAATCTTTTTTTTTCTTCCATAAATTGTGCCATATCAAGGTTTAACAAAATAACTAGCCTTTATTATAGTCTATATTTTTCAATGTTTTTTTTTTCCCTCTGTTCTGACACGAGGAATGGAATTTAGAGTCTAATAAATTGATTAACCAAAGCCAAGTGATTAATTTAGTAAACTACAGCACTGGAAGATCAGTGTCAGCCTGTCTCTCCTGCGGTGCCCTGGCCAATTAGAAATGGCGAGAAAAGGCAACGTGTCAGATAGTCAATACAAGAGAGAATTTCATGCTCCCCTGCTCTTCTTCACTATTTGCATTCGGCGTAGAATGATTGTTGATAGCAAGCAGTACAACAGAAGTCTTGACAAGAGAATAGATGTATACATATAAGGAGCCTCAGAGTACACATCCCTACAGCATAAGAGGGGTGTAACAAATTATCAGAGCACAAATTGCATTTACTTTTTCATATATACTTGACCATTAATCTTGGAAAATCACTTTGCTACATCTGTGAATACCAGTGCATAGCATAATGTGCTGTGCTCACGAGTCAGACATTACATTTAAAATGAGCTTTTTAAAATATAGAGGTACCCATTTAAAAACACAGTACAATGTCTGTCTAAACATCTTAGAACATACATTGACAGAAGATAATTTCAAAAACTTCCAGCTTGGCTGGTGCTGCTGAATCTGAACATTTACAATCTGTTGTCTCTACATCGCTAGCCAGAACACAGAGAGACAGAGGCAGGAAAAACTCATAGCTCCATATGGACAGTATTTCCATGCCTGTTGGCTCTAAATCATTTTGACTTTGTAATTCTTATTTTTATTTTTTTTAAATCTTTTTTTTTTCTTTTCTAGAGAATAGGCACACAACTTAATACATTTTGCATTTCGACCTATTTAAATATACTTTCTAAAATGTAGCTACATGATGAGGGCACTATATCTACACACAAACTTGATACCATTCACCTTAAGGTTTTGTCTATAAAGTAATTAGTAAGTTCTGGGTGTTTTGCTGATGTTACAGGAGAGCCACCAGGACACCACTTTCTATTTATGGCCAATAATGACTATTACATCTTTTGAGAAACAATGTGCAATTAAAAAAAGCAACAACAAAAACAACCAATGGTAGAATTTTAGTAAATTGATCATTTTAAAGTGGCTCTGTCAATGGCTCATCCTTTTTTTTCTTATTGACCCCAAACCCCAACAGTCTCAGTACAGTCCCAGATCCACTAGTCCCAGCATGCTTTGAATGTTGTTTTTTTCATTGTCCTGGGTCCAGTTTTTTTAACCTTATTTTTAATCCAATTTAACTTCCACTGGATCTTCTTTCAAGCCACTGCCATCTTTGAGTGCATAGCAGTGACCTCTGGTCTTTGCCTTCCTTTGCCCTTTCTTATTAATTCCATGCATCTACCGAGACAATATTGACAGGTAGAGAACAATGTAGGAGGATGCCGAGGACAGGCATGCATTATGGGAAATTTAACTTGACAAAGTGGGTCTATTGCACAAATTGACAAGTTTTGCCAAGTTACAGGCTATACATAAGGAAAAGTATTCTCTAATTCTCCTTATGTATTTAAAAAGCAATTATACAGCTTAAGAAAAAAAGAAAAACAGAATGGGACACTGAGCATTATGGGGTAACACCATGAAAATGAATTTTCAGTTGAAAGAGCACTTTAAATGTCTTCAAAACAATAATATTGGCCACTCAGGTGTCAGCATGCTCTATAGTACCATTGGTGTGTTCTCATTAAACTAACATGAAATAGCACATAAAAAGCTTTATTATTTCCATTATGCTATGAGAAGTCAGACTTCCATTTATGTAGAAAGTGGCAAAATGATAAGCTACGATAAAAGGGGACAAGGAGGCCACTTGAAACACTTGGCAAGAGGTAACAACAATAGTCAACAGTTTATATAGGCACGCTTCCAGGATATATGCATATAGCTGGCAAATTGTTATGAGTTGCATCATTAGAATATGTTCACTGCTATGTTAATGAATGATGAGTATGTGAACTTTCATCGAAGGCATTAAGTCCAACAAGGATCTTTGAATGAGCGCCCCAGGGGCCACAAGTAACATTACAAAAATATAACTTGCATTAGGTATACAATGTATGAAAAGCTCATGTGTATTTAAATAGTGTTCCCTACAATCGGAAGGTATATAGATGGTGGGGCAAATTACATTTGCAGACTTTGGCAAGGTGTATGACCCCTCCAAGATTTGCCCTTTCCTGGTCAACGCCAACACTATGAAGTAGATTTTAAATTAGAGGTCTCTGACACTTGATATGAACAATGTTAGACATTCTGAAACATTGAGCATGTATCAACAGTTTCAATTCAAACACATATTCCAACACTTGCTTAGTAGATAAACATCAACCTATATCAACCTCAATGTATATTATCTAGCAAAACAAAAGTCTTTTACCTATAGTCTCCATCAACACATTGAGCCATGTTTAATGAAATTCATGAGGCACATTTTATGACTGACACCAAATACATAATTCAAGTTGGTTTAGCCCTATTTTTCAGTAAAACAATAACATTTGCCAGTGAGTATTTTAATTGCTTTTCCTTGTTCTTGTTGTTTATTTTACTTTTATTTTTTTTGTTCATTGAAGAATGATGTATGGAAGTAATTACCATGACATTTCTAAGTACAGAACAAAAATGCATATTTCTGTCCACAAACAATAACAAGCAATACTGATACGAGCGTGACAAGTCAGCCATGTAACTGCAACATTACACATAAATGAGATAAAGACAAATAAGACACTGAAGAGAATAAAAGGACATGGAGAGATACATGCAGCCATAACGTTGATAACATATTATCAAGCAAATCAGTGCCCCTTATCTATAATAGACTTAGCGTTGCTCATTTAAAATCCTTTAGGTATGTAAGCAATCCACAATGTTTATTCACAATATGTTGCCAAGAATAATTGAAATCTTACATTAGTTTATCATAATAAAGTTACATAATTCCTTTTTTTTATATATAGCAGCAGTGTTGTTGGTAAAAAGGTTACATTTTTGGCCACTCCCATATCTATTTAATTAAGCCCCTCTGGAAATCAACACTATATATGCCTTAAATGAATACTATAGGCACCAAAACAACTTCAGGTTATTGGAGTGGTTTTAGTGTATAGATCATGTCCCTGCATTCTCACAGATCTATGCCATTTAGAAGTTAAATAATTTTGTTTATGCAGTCCTAATGTTTGATAAATCACATTGTGAGTATTTCATGAACCTATATTTATAAACTCTGCACCTTCTTTATAAACCTTGGTGTATTAATCATTCACCCCTCTTCATTATATGTCATAAATTAGCTAATTGGAGGTGTATGTTCTGTCTCAGTTGTCATGGGGGACTATGGACTAACAATGAAATGTTACTTAAATTAGGCTCCAGCCCCTGCAAGGCCTCTCCTGACAGTGCTACTTGCAAGACAGGAGAGGAGTGGAAAGCATATGGTGATTAATACAATAAAGTGAGAGAATAAAAGTTCCGAGGAGAGGAATGAGATGGATATTTCACAGGTTGTTTGTTTTTTTTAATTCCAAGGGATTCCTGTAGGCTGGCTGGTAAAAGCTGTGACAGTTTTGTCTCTGAAAAGAATGCTACAAACCAGGCAGAAAAAACCTCCAGGCATACATGTACGTGTAATAAAATATAATCTCCCCCAGGCCATAAATAATGCGAGGAGAGTGGGAACAAGCATATTTTAATTGCCCACTGTAACTTGATTTCTTCACATCATTGCCCAGCAGATACACTAATTTATTGTACATTTGTGGGACAGACACCAGTGATAAATAATTGTATTATGTATATGGGTATGCCAAAGCTTTGACAGAGATGTCAATAGTAAATTTTATTTTTAGCCTAGAGAAAGGGAAGTATATTGAACGCCACGTTTTATGTACCACCCCTACTTGACTTTAGTCGAAACCTCCTAGACCTCTTACACAAAACAGAAATTGTTAAATTTCCTACACATTCTCTAGAAGATCGTAAGCTCTTTTGAACAGGATCCTCATCAATCTAGTGTTTCTGTAACATTTTGTAATTGTCAATTTTGTAACTTATTTATTGTTCCATGCTTTATTATATTGAAAGTTCTGAAGACTAAGTACATAAATGCCAATAATAAAAAAACAGTAATAATCTGTGACAAAACCATACTTTGCTTATGGGGAAGTATATGAGAATAGAGATTTGTGAATGAACTAATTGGGAGATCTTAAGGAGGTATTTTATGACTGCTTTCCTACATTTTGCTTAAAATATATGGCAAAATGTTGGTCAAGCAGGAAATCCCTCCGTATTATTAATTGTATCCTAATTTTAGCTGACCGTGTCTTTTTCTGTACTTAAAGGCTTACTCCAAGTATCATAACTACTACATATTTTATCTGGGTCATTGATGGGCTCCAGGGGAGGGCTGGCAGCCTTAAACTTTGGGGACAAATAAAGTCAAGTGGCCCATTGCACCACCGAATCAGCTCACCACCTATGCCCACCTTTTCCTGGTTTTATAATGGATATTGATGTTATGAAGCAAGACAATTATGATACAATGTGGTTTAACATAATTTAATTGTAATAGCAACAATAGGGGGGGAAAAATCCTTCTTGACTCCAAAAGGCAATTAGAATTCCCCTTGGATCAAGAAGCTCTAACTATTAAGGTTTACTCTATTATTTATAGCCCTGTATGTCTGGCATGCCAAAAGCATGAGTTGGTGTTTGATGTGTGTTCATATATGTTAAGAATTGTTTTTTTGTAAACTTTGGGATGACATTTATTGTGGTCTTTGATCTTGCACCAGGCCTAGACCATAAAACATCTAGATAGCCATCACCAGAGCTGGACACAAGGAATTTCATAGAGTGGGCAATAGACTGCCAGACCAACCCCCTCTGATCCCCCCCCAGGGGTCTGCCCACTGAGAAACAACTAGTTTAGATATATGAGGGTGTTGGACTATCCAGGGAGTTCAGTTATTCATTTTTCTTTTGTCAGCAACTTCTAGGAGACCTATACCATCTAAGACTCCCACAAGAATTCTATATGGGGTAACTACATGTAAGGAATTTCTTGTGTTTTCTCCTATTTTATTTTGTGTACTGTTTTGCAATTTGTTATCTGTATGTCATTTATTTCTGTATTTTGTACTCAGCACTGTGAATCCTTTTTGTCAGATTAAATGTTTACTTAATCAGCTTGTGTCTCTGTTCTCTATGAGCTTCACTCTCCAGAGGAAAGCTCAGGTAAACACGTTACCAAAAAGGGTTAACTATATATGTTTTATCAGTAAAAGTAGAACTGTGATACTATAATTCTCCTGTGTGTGGGGTAACCTAAGACGCCCGGGTTTAAAAGTCTTGGTGGTGGCAGTAAAGTGTGTACTAAGGGGGTTAGTGTAGAAGGGATTGCAGGGGTTAATTGAGTGGTTGCTGGGACTAGCAACAGGTAACCAGGGGTCTGGTGTCATTAACCCTGTCACTTCCACCCTCTCCCCACTGTCATGGCTGGGCTTATAGCCCACGCATGTGACAATGTCCTTTTCTAGAAAAATATCCACAGTGCAAACGAATATTACTCAAATAATGTGATTTTAATACAACTTACCAACGTAGTGATCTTCACCTTTCTGGAAAATTGCAAGTGTCCATCAGTCTCAAGGTCTGAGCAACAAGAAACAAAGCATCACACTGATACAAGCACATGCATACTAACACAAACACACTGATGCACAGAGACACACACACATTGACACACACAAACATACATTCATAATGTGAATTTGGTGTGTGCATTTCTAAATGTCTCTGGCACTATCTACCTGTGTATGTGCCTGAGAGTATGTGTCTGACAGCAAGTATCCTTGTCAGTGAATGCGTGTCTCTGTGAGCATGTGTGTGTCTGGGACCATATGTGTGTGGGAAATCTATATGCGGTGCATTGTAAGCATGGGGGGCTGATTGGGATCTTTGTGCATTGTGTTTATGGAGAAACTGTATTTCCCCACTGTGTGTGTGTATTATTACTGTCTTCTGGAGGTGACTGTGACGGGGGAATAAAGGGGTAACTGGAGTAAGTGTGACAGGGTGAAGGGTGTGAAAGAGACAGGGTTGGGTGGGTGAGTGTTACAGAATGGGAGAAGTTGAGTGTGACAGGATTGGGTTGAATGTGGGGCTTGAAGTGCCAGGGTTGGGGGGACAGAGTTGGCAATGAGTATAACATGGTTGGAGGAGGGAGTGTGACAGGATGAGGGGTGTTAATGCAACAGGATCAGTGGCTTGGATGAGGGGGTGAGTGTCACAGGCTTGGGGTCAATGTGGCATGGTTGGAGGAGGGAGTGGAATAGGGTGAGTGGAGGTAAGTGTGACAAGATTAAGGGGGATTAATGTAACAGTGTGAGTTTGGCATGGTTGGGGTGTGAGTCAGTGTGTGACATGATTGGGGTGTGATAGGACAAAAGGGGTTACTGTGACAGGAGTGTGACAGCATTTGGTGCGAGTGTGGCATTGTTGGAGTAGTTAGTGTGACAGGACGAGGGGAGGGGAGTGTGACAGTGTGCCCCTGGATCACAGTCTACCTGTCATCTCCCAAGTCCCGGCCAGGGACGTATTAGTTGCGAGGCAAACAAGGCATTTGTCTTGGGCGGCACTTTCTAGGGGGGTGGCAAAAAAAGGCGCCCCCAAATTCCCAGGCAAATGTCTTGTTAGCCTGGCGGCTAATTAACATTCCAGGCGGGCGGGCGGTGCTGGCCCGCCTGGCATCATATTCCGGCTCCCGGCATCACTCTGCAGTGCACGAGGGAGCTTACTAGAAAGCTCACTAATCAGTGCACCCTCGCCGCCTGCACTCACTGGCCGGCCGACCAGCAGCCCAGTAGCCCAATTGGACCCCAGGGAAAGGGAGAACCCCCCCAAAGGTAAGGAGGCTGGGGGGATTGAATTTAAAAAAAAATGTGAGTGTGTTAATGTGTGTGTCTGTTAGTGAGTGTGTGTCTGTTAGTGAACATGTGTGTGTGTCTGTTAGTGTGTGTGTTTGTTAGTGTGTGTGTCTGTTAGTGTGTGAGTGTGTGTCTGTTAGTGTGTGTGTCTGTTAGTGAGTGTGTGTGTCTGTTAGTGTGTGTGTGAGTGTGTGTGTCCGTTAGTGTGTGTGTCTGTTAGTGTTTGTGAGTGTGTGTGTCTGTTAGTATGTGTGTCTGTTAGTGAGTGAGTGTGTGTGTCGTTTAGTTTGTGTGTGTCTGTTAGTGAGAGTGTATGCGTGTCTGTTAGTGAATGTATGTGTCTGTTAGCTAGTGTATGTGTGTCTGTCAGTGAATGTGTGTGTGTGTGTGTATTTAGAAGGCGGGGAAGGGGGGGTGTGTGCATCATTTACCTAAAGAAGAGATGGCATTCATGTGGATGTTACTTTGACATGTACCACTTACTTAGAGATTGTTGCCAGGGCCGGATTTTGGGGTGTGTGAGCTGTGCGGCAGCACAGAGTGACATGGCAACAGGGGCACCTGGCGGTCGACACAGCTTGCAGTCAGTCACTCACAGGCCTGCCCAAGTAATCCAAAGTGTGTGCAGACTCAAGCCAAGTACTGCAGAGGGCCTCAGCCGGGCGGCACTTTTGCAGAATGTGTAGGAGGACTGGAGCGTGGAGGAGGAGCGTGGGGGCGAGCAGAGACGTGAACTGAAGCGACATCGACGTGCTCTGCCTCCGCTTTCATGGTGTTTCCACAGTCGCGGAAAGATCCGCTCTGACTGATGGCCTCCAAAAGTGCGGGCGGCGCCAGAGTCAGACAGGCGGACACTGACTGTCAGCTGGATCCAGGGAGAGTGTGCTTCTTGTATTTTTATTTTGAAATACATTGGGTTTTGTAGAATGTGAGCAGGGGTTTGTAAAAGGGGGGCAGAGATTTTGTAATAAGGGGGACAATTAAAAGGGTGGGGAGGGATTTTATAAAAGAGGGGCAGGGTTTTTGTAAAAGGGTGGGCAGTAAGTTTGTAAAAGTGTGTAAAAGGGGAGACAGGGAGTTTGTAGAAGGGGGCGCAGTGAGTTTGTAAAAGGTGGCGCAGTGAGTTTGTAAAAGAGGGACATGGAGTTTGTAGAAGAGGGAGCAGTGAGTTTGTAAAAGGGGGGCAGTGAGTTTGTAAAACGGGGGCAGTGAGTTTGTAAAAGGGGAGAGCAATGAGTTTTTTAAAAGGGGGGGACCAGTAAAAGGGTGGGCAGGGATTTTGTAAAAGGGGGGGTAGGGACTCTGTAAGAGGGTGGGCAGTGAGTTTGAAAAAGGGGAGACTGGGAGTTTGTAGAAGGGGGCACATTGAGTTTGTAAAAGGGGGGTAGGGACTTTGTAAAAGGGTGGGCAGTGAGTTTGAAAAAGGGGAGACAGGGAGTTTGTAGAAGGGGCACAGTGAGTTTGTAAAAGAGGGGGCAGTGAGTTTGTAAAAGGGGAGGACAATGAGTTTGTAAAAGAGGGGCAATGAGTTTGTAAAAGGGGTGGCAGTGAGTTTGTAAAAGAGGAGGGCAATGAATTTGTAAAAGGGGTGGCAGTGAGTTTGTAAAGGGTTTGTAGAAGGGTGTCTTTTTTATAATGGGGCAGGGGTTTGTAGAAAGGGATCAGGGGTTTTCAAAAGATGGGTCAGGGGGGTTTCTAAAAGGGGGAGCAGGAGATTTTGTAAAAGGGGGCAGGTTTTTTTGGAAGGATGGCAGGGGTTTTGTAGAAGGGGAGCAGGGTTTTTGTAAAAAAGGGGACAGAAGGTTTTGTAGATTGTGGCATCAGGGTTTTTGTAGATTGGGGAGCCAGGGTTTTTTGTAGAAAGGGAGCCAGGGTTTTTTTTGTAGAAGGGGGGCCAGGAGTTCTGTAGCTTTGGGGGGAGCAGAGTTTTTTTTGTAGATTTGGAGGGCATCAAAGCTGTTTGGGCAGCATGATGGGGTACCTACATGATATTAGGCAGGTGGTTTTAATGTTGTGACTACAGCTTCTACAGAGGTGCAGTCGTTTGACATTCATTGGCTGAGTGCATCAGCTAACTGCTCTCAGCCAATGACTGATATTTTGTGCAGACATTACTCAGCCAGGTACTCAAGCTCCGGACTGGCAAATTACGCAGCCAGAGATGGAGTTACGCATCTGGCAGCTAAGGGGTTAATCTCTGTATGTGCAGCATTTCAAAGCAAGATGTTGCACATACAGACACCATGACCACTCTGAATCACTAAGTGATCATGGTGCTCGGAGTAACCCATTAAAACGACAAAGATGCTTGCCACTATAGAAGCAGCAGAAAAAAATGCATTGGTGCTGATGACATAGAATGTGATTATTTTGAATTTACATATTTTCTACTCACATTCACTTGAACGACATTAAGAGCCTCTATTGTGGGTAAAGTTAAAGAAACTTTGCGACTTTTAAGGCAGATATACTTTTCCTCTACAACTTCTGCTTGTTTTTAATAGTCCTAGAGCAGTGATATTTATTGTTTTTAATATCCTTACTGGACGCAAGGTAGGAAGAAGTATTGCCATTTCAAAGGCTAGTGTAGTGGTTATAGTGCCAGGGTTGGCATGGTGTCCCCACATTGTAAGCAGTTAAATATTATTAGAATGTTCTTATATGGGGTCCATTTGGCACTGCTCACTGCATCCATTACAAACGATGGAGCTCAGCCCATGAGCTAATCTTCGGGCTCTATGTCTGCAGTAGTGGAGGTGGGGAGCTCAGATAAAAAATCAAACTGGTCTAAAATGGTTGACTTCTTACAATCTGAGGATGCTCCTGACACCATAACCACTACACAAAGCAAGTGTTCATTTAAACGGTCCCCAGTCAGAAATATATATTTTTTAAAAATGAGAACATACAATTCTGCACCAAATTCTTAGTAAAGTTGTATGGACAAGTTTCTTTCTGTTACTTTAAAATGGAAAGTCAACGTTAAATTGTGTATACACTTTATTGGCTTATGGTTCAAATACTCAAGTGATGGTGGTGGGAGTCAGGTATCTTCTCACGTAGCATGCAAGTTGGTCTATGGTGGATCCTTGGTGAGTAACTCAATGATGCTGGCACCTGGTGGATGAAGTGCTTGGAGATGCAAAACAAATGGGTTAAGCTCATGAGGAAGGGCATTAGGAAAAAAACTTTAGTTGACTCTCTGGGCTGCCACATTCAAATCATGCAAAGACCCCCAAAGCTGACAGAGCAACTTTAATTTCATAAAAAGCTTCATTGCATTTCAAAAATATATACAAAAACCTAGACAAAAAGCTTAAAAAAACAGCCTGTAATAGTTTACTGAGTCAAATTAGACACACTAAACTATAGATTTCCATTAGTAATTGCAGAAAAAAAGGTGCATTTACAATACTGTCTTCTAATATGATGTTTATTTTTGTCATGTAAGTAGTTTAACCAAGAGCAAAAATTCTTATATTTCCATTTAAATCTCACGGCTTGTCTTCATTTCTTATTTGCAGTACATGACAGCATTTCTATTCCTATGCAGATATCTACACATAAGCAGACTGACAGATGTATAATATCATTTATTTAAAGTATGATAACAGCATGCTTTACAGAAATACTGCACCAGCACACTTTCATTACTCAGATGTGGATGAGCAATTTGAGTTATGATTATTCCTAGTAACGGAATATATTTTGGAGTAATTCCATATTTTATTGGGTTGTATCAAATACAGTGATTCGTGCCATGAGCTGTCTACCTTTTTTATGTATAAATAAATCAGCAAGGTCTAAGTCGTGAACCCATCTGGCTAACACACCTGATTTATAGGTGAGAAATCCAATTAGCAAGTGTTTTTCTTGTATCTCTGACAGGAAAGTTATCAAGCAAAAGATAGCTATTGCTGTGTATTTCAGAATGTCATATTTAACCGTAGCTAGAAAATATTCACCATACATATATTTATATATTTATTTATGCCTATATATGTATATGTCTACACTGATCAGTCACAACATTAAAACCACCTGCCTAATAACAGCCAAAACCGCTCTGATGCATCAAAACATGCACTCCACAAGACATTAGCAACAGATTCTTTAAGTCCTGCAAGTTGCGGGAAGGGGCTTCCATGGATCAGATTTGTTGTTCCAGCACATCCAACAGATGCTCAATTGGAATGAGATCTGGGGAATTAGGAGGCCAAGGCAAATCATTCCTGAACAATGTTTGCAGCGTGGCAGTGTACATTATCCTGCTGAAAGAGGCCACTGTCATTAGGAATAAGAGTGTTCTTTTCCCAGATTGTGCACTCAGACAGGGGCTATCCGGATACCACATGTGTTGGGGTGCTGTATTATTATATGTGTTTTCAGGGGTTTACTTGTACTATGAGAAATAATTATGTTAGAGTGTCTGTGTGTCTGGGAGTTGAGTTATTGTAGGTAAGGTAATTAGTTTATAATACAATAACTATTGTCTAATGCATATTGGTGTCAGGCAGGTAATTCCATTATTGAATATTAACATAATTATATCCTAGACAGGGAGTGACTTGTATTGTTTTGTTTGATGACCCCCTGTTGTGATTACTCTTATATATACCTCTGTTGTGGTCAGTAAAGTCAGTTCGTTTTCACCTTTTACTAAGTCTTGGCTAGTAATTGGGAGAGACTGCTATATGGCTATATACATTGGAGCTATAATCACTGCAGGATGGAAAAGCTTCAGAAGGGCCTCAGTCAAGCTGTGGCGAGGCATTCCAGGTTTTACCCTGTGACTGCTAGGAAGCAAGTTTGGAGGGGGTAACCAGCCAGGGCACAAGGAGCTCAATTACAGCAACCTTCTTTCATTTCTCCATGCTCCAGTTCCGATGCTTATCCCCATTGAAAGTGCTTTTGGTAATGGATAGGGGCCGTAATGGGCACTCTGACTGGTCTGCTGCTAGGCAGCCCAATATGCAACAAACTGTGATGCACTGTGTGTTCTGACACTATTCTATTATGGCCAGCATTATGTTGTTCAGCACTTTGAGTAGTAGCTCATCGGTTTGATGAAACCAGATGGGCTGGCCTTTGCACCCATGTGCAAAAATGATCCCTGGGCACCCATAACCCTGACACTGATTCATTGGTTGTCCTGCCTTGCCCCACTTTTGGTAAGTACTAACCACTGCATACCGGGAACACCCCACAAGACTTGCTGTTTTTGAGATACTTTGACGCAGTCTAGTGATGTCGCGAACCCGAAATTACGCAAATGTTCGCGAACCGCCATAGACTTCAATGGGCAGGCGAATTTTAAAACTCACAGGGACTCTTTCTGGCCACAATAGTGATGGAAAAATTGTTTCAAGGGGACTAACACCTGGACTGTGGCATGCCGGAGGGGGATCCATGGCAAAACTCCCATGGAAAATTACACAGTTGATACAGAGTCTGGTTTTAATCCATAAAGGGCAGAAATCACCTAACATTCCTAAATCACAATGAATATGGATTGACACCTGACATATGACATATTGACACCTTGACATATGGATTGACACCTGTCCTCAGAGCCCTGATGCACACGGACACAGAGCAGAATAGAGACTGGTCCCCCTACATAGGGTCACTTGGCAGATATGGATTGACACCTGTCCTAAGGATCCCTGATACACACTGACACAGAGCAGAATAGGGACTGTTCCCCCTACATCGGGTCACTTGGCAGATATGGATTGACACCTGTCCTAAGGATCCCTGATACACACTGACACAGAGCAGAATAGGGACTGTTCCTCCTACATAGGGTCACTTGGCAGATATGGATTGACACCTGTCCTCAGAGCCCCTGATACACACTGACACAGAACAGAATAGGGAATGTTACCCCAACATAGGGTCACTTGGCAGATATGATTGACACCTGTCCTAAGGATCCCTGATACACACTGACACAGAGGCGGAATAGGGACTGTTCCCCTACAGCCAGGGTCACTTGGCAGATATGGATTGACACCTGTCCTAAGGTTCCCTGATACCACACTGACACAGAGCAGAATAGGGACTGGTCCCCCTACACTTAGGGTCACTTAGCAGATATGGATTGACACCTGTCCTCAGAGACCATGATACACACTGACCTAGAACAGAATGGGGACTGTTCCCCTACATGAGGTCACTTGTACGGTATGGATTGACACCTTGTACCGACTGCTATTTGCTTATGACCTTTAAATGGAAAAGTGACCCTGCTTCCCTGGGTTGTGGAGAAGCCTATTTGCCCAGCCTCCTCCCATATGACTATGGCCCTGGGAGATTGGCCAGAAATGTATGCACTTTTATTTGGTGTGTATGGCCCTTTAAGACTGTCGGTGGGCATATTGGGGCTTATGGACTCTTTATGTGACTGGTGCCGGCCCTTTAAACACCTTTTTTGGGACATCAGGAAGATTGGGACACTGCCCCTTTAAGGCCGTGTCCCCAGACTTGTTGGGGACACTGCCCCTTTAAGACGGTGTCCCCTGTGTCTCCAGACCTGGTGCAAACCCTTTGTGCCTGCCTGGCTATTTCCCACTTGGTTCAGTAAATGGGGCTTACTGAACCAAATACCACACAAGCAGACCACCCAGAAGTGGAAGTGTGCAGGCAATTTACCTCCCAGAAGCTGCGGTTAACCGCAGCTTAATTGACAATGCTGGGAGGTCTTTGTTCGTTTGCCGAACACGTGGCGGCGGCCATCTTTGATCATTCGATGAGGTCAGCGGTATGTGTAGCCAAATTCATGGAACTAAAATCGGCTACACATTTCCGCGAACACCGCTGAGCTTTACCTTCTCCCCTACTGGTTTTACAGCTGCAGAGACTAAGTCCCATTCGGCGATGGGACTTGAGTGGACCTCAGCCTAAGGAAATAGACCGACCTCACAGCCCAAATCTATGGAACTGTTTTGGGCAGGAAAATGTGCTTGCGGTCGGTCATAAAGGGACCTCAGCTAACTTTTTAACCCCTGGATGGATTTGGCTGATTTTTGGTTATGTTTATGTTTTAAGTGTGCTGATTCCAAATATGTAATTATGAAGATGGGATGTGTGGTTTTAAAGTTACAGTGTATGGCTAAAAACTGTATTTTTACTGCCTGTGTTTAATTATGTTAATCTCTTCCCAAACGTCATTTCGTTCAAAGTGGAGAGAATGTTAAAAAAATATATTTTTGTTAGGAGTGTGAGAAATGCTTTTCAGCCGCTTCTAATC